>CM068837.1:65199712-65864712 GCA_028554795.2 Sinohyriopsis cumingii | reverse complement strand
AATCTCCACCCAGGGAAGTTGTATGCATGAGGGCTGTCTTCACAAAGTGACATTATAGCTATGGCATGTGTCATATTGCTGCACGCATGATTACATGATAGAGACTTCCAATATAATGCATATGAAACCATTTTGTTCCTATCTGTATCCGTAAGTATGTGGTTTACACGACTTCTTTTCATTGATAAGTTTCAAACAGTGGACAAGCTTTTATTTCATTTTTAAACGGTAACATATTCTTCAATTCATTTTACCTCGTTACTAATTTTCCTCCAGATATAGATTGATCATGACTATTAGAACTTAAACTTTGGGATCGTACAACACATATAGGGAAAAAAGACAACAAAAACAAACAAAAACCAATGGTTGTGAAAATAATTTAGCAAGTTATTCAATTTACCTGTAGTTTGTATTTCAGTGCAAGTGCCATTAAAATTACAAGATAATGTTGAACGTACAAGAAATATGCTGAAGTGAATCAACGGTTGGGGTATTATTATAACTTTTAGCATAAAACGAATGACGATACATCATGCGCAAACTTTACCGTATAAATCCTGAACGTTACATTTTTAATTTAACAACTGCTACATACAGTGCTAAAGAGATATTCGGGGCCAAAAAAAGTCGGAGGCTAAATGCTAGTTTTTCATTATTATTTCCATTTCAATGATTAATTAGACTGTGTCCCTTAGTTAAGAACCTGTATGAGATAAGAACTGAAATCGTGAGAAGCATAGTGTGGTGATCTGGGACATAGCTGAATCACACATTAAATATTTTGGTCACGAAGGGAATTTAACATTAGACCACCATGTTGTACTTTATAGGGACATGGACAATAGTAAATTAACAATAATTCATCAGCTCTTTGTTTGCAGCATCAAACTGGAATCCTTTGTTAAGAAAGGGGAGGAAAGATTACAATCTTGAGATACTGACATTACACTGTTTTCTTTTTTGAATAGTATAAGGTCAACATCAAATTAGTAATAGGCCACAAGTGTGTGTGATTCCGAGGACAAAGGGACATTGTGTGTTAGACATGTTCATGTTTTTTTATCCTTTTTTAAATCATGTAAAAATCTGAAATGAACGTGGCTGAGTTGTTGGGGGTTTAAAACTCACAACAGTCTATACATGGTGGCAAGTATTGCTGGTAGAAGAAAATCTCGAAAGAAAAAAATCTCAGTAAGATCCACCGACCCACCAGAAGCTACTGCCAACCTTTATCATATATTCAAACTGGCCAAGCCCGATAGTTTAAACCAGGTTGACAGAAATGATATGGCAGTTATCGGTAAAGTCGAGCGCTTTAGACCATTCATCCATCAAGGCTTCAGATAGTGGATGAGAACGTTTATCTTAAAGGTTACGATTTTCACTTTTATTGATCAGTTTAAATGTTATATATTCGCCAGCCAGAGCACTTAAGATATTATTTACGCAATTTGATGCGTGAAAATAATGCTTTGGAGACCATGTTGGAATTTTCAAACTGACTGATATGGGTCTATTTTACCTTGACAGTATCACTAGAGGAGTGACATTGGGTCGGTGTGTGATGTATGTTTAATTGTACCCATTCACCTGCAGGTTTTGATGTTAAATGTATACTGAAGGTCAAGTCATTGCCCCATTTGTTCAATTGATACTACATGTGCATGCATTGTTCTGCTTTTATGAGGCACATATTGTTTTGCAATAGTCAGTATGTTGCAAAATGAGAATTAGTTTACGTCAATTAAAATGCAGAGTCGATGTGTTTAACTTTGAAGATCAAATTAATATAAAATATATTGTGCATCATGCAATTTGCTATAATTGTATGCCGGGGGAAAGAGTGTATTACAAAATGTGCTGAAGCTTGTGTATGTCAATATCTTATCAGTACTTGGAAACCACATTATCACAAGGGAGAGAGATGGTGTTTAGTGGGCGATGATATTCAGGTAACTAGTTAAGTATGCGGATCAAAGGTTTTTTATATAGAAAGATTGGTCATTTATCAAATACGGCTGTCTTATCTATAAGGATGGTATTTGAAACACCTCGCCTGCGTGAGAGAGAGAGAGAGGGAATTATAAAATGTAATTCAGTAAACGAAGAAGGCGGCATATACTTTTGTGATGTGCTTTTGTAATTATATCATTAACCATTGTTTCCACGTTCATGTCCCACTCCTTCTGTAGTAGTGTTAATTGGTTGCTGATACTGCTTCCATTTCTGTATTTGGTTGCCTGGCTTAGTGCTCAGCATTAAGAGGATAGTATAAGGACTGGTCGGCCTGGTGTCAGGATAATATTTCTTGGTGGGACATCATGCTACATGTCTGCGGCATGATGCTCCATTACTAGACATCACTATAAACTGCCGCACTTCCGACCTTGTAGCGATATGACTGAAAATGTTATAAAGCTACGTTAAAAGTCAAAATCACATTCGCACTCCTACCTGATTGATCACATATCTATTTATTTGCACATGGATCAACTTCAACAATGTCGCTCGCGATTAAAGATTTCCTCCTGAGGTCAACAATGATGTTAACTACACACCCAAAATGCTGGATCTACTAACATTGTTTACCATATGATTTCCATAAAAAGCTGCATCATATTTGATCTGTTTATAGTATATACAAATATGTAAAAAGAATATGCAAACATAACACCTTTAGGTCGTGTGGTTTATTTTTTGTAAATGATGCTATATAAAGGAACCCCCATCCCCCCAAAAACCTACAACGAAACATAACAAATGCTTCACATACAATACTAAGACAGAACAAATACTTAAATACACAATACCACAAACGGGAAAAATACCACACACAACCCGCACTCAGGTATTTCAGTATAGCAACACAATAATGCATAAAAGATGACATACCAGACACGAATATCCTAAATATTTAGATGCGCTACAATTCTTGCGAATTGTATTCGCCACCATTGGTCAAGACAAAATGAATAAGATATCGTCGTCCAGAGACGATACGACGAGCGTCATGGGCTTTTATTAGGTGCCTGGCGCACGACGATATCATCCCCTTTATGCGCCTTGTGTCCTGAACAATCACGCGCTCACTCCCTCATGCACGTGTATATTGATGACAAATACTCACTGGGGTGGTGTTGGTGCAACGAAGTGCACATATTTCAGCGGGATCAGTCCTTTATAATTTCTTCTCCATGTTGGAACACCAATGTGAAAGATGAAGTACTCGCAAACCACCACATACAGTTTGCACGTACGAGGTAGACATTATTGATTGATGTGTGTAGTCAGTCCTTGGAAAAGCAGAAACCTTTATTTGATTTTCAGTCAGATATTCAACGTAGAATAAATGGTAGAGTGGTCTTGGTATCGAATATTGTTTTGGGCATATAAACTAATCATTTAAAATGAGTTTTGTATATATTATACATTTGTTTTAAGAGAAAAGATGGTCCATTTCTATGCAATCTTCTCTTTGCAGTTCTTGCTAGTGTTAACATTATCTTGGCATTTCACATTCTACTTAAGCAATGTAATCTGGGCATCCATACAATCCATCGTACCATCAATGTTTACAGGAGCGAAATGTGACTTGTTTACCTTGTTTATTTTTACGCTGAAACTATGGTCAGTCTCTAATAAGTCTTGTAGTTCACGCTAACTAAAATTGCTGTAAATTTATGTCAAGCTATGCTTTTGCAAACCGTAATATCGCCATGAATAGTGCTAAAATGGTTTTTGCCAAATATTCAGTTTCAGAGTGCAACATGATTGCATGTTTTGAAGATTTTGAATTTTAGAAGTCAATTACTATCGCATGTAGTAGAATAGGCTTTGAAAACACTAGAACTTGCGAACTTTCCCAAGAATTAATGAACTTTGACAGCTATTGGCATACATTCGTGTTATGATCCTTAGATTAAAATCGCAGTTGCGAATTAGTGGATCCTCTCTCCATGTTTGATTTCCGCTGCCACTCTACATTTGACTCGCTCCCATGTTTTTTGCACTTTTGTTTGCCGTTTTTAACAGTTCATTTAAGAAGCTATTCACTACACAATGTACATGAAATGGGAACTGTGTCTTTTCGAAGAACGGTATCAAACTCACTAGCCTTCTATTACAAGTCAAATGCTGCAGCACCTCAGCTACCGCAACTTACCAAATTTGTATATGCGATTGCTTAATAAGAGACATTCAGTCTCTGGATAAGCATAATCAAATATCAAAATATTCTTATTAGGATAATTACTTTCTTAATTTTAAATACGACACTAGTATTTGAAAGTCGCAGTGCTCACCCTGGCTGGAAGCATAAATAATGTTACTAATATGCGTACAATCTGATATTATCCTTTTCTCTATCTTCCCAAAAGTCAGTAAGCTATTTTATCATATATTCTGTTATTGATTCTCCAACTAACAACTGTAATCTGGAATATTATGACCAATCCTGAACCGGTAATATGAGATTACACGATAACTGTACCAAAGACACGAGGGTTGCGCTTCAGGTTGTTTATAAAGCGTGCAGTATGTATCATAAGTAATTATAGTGCCAATCTAGAGATAAAGCAGATAGCAAACTATAGCCCGAGTCACTGCACACATGACGGATATTTAGTCACGTGAAGTTCAATTTCTGTATTGGTTAGGCAAATCGAAAACATACCAAAATGGCTGCAACGCAACAAAAATGTAGTATTTGTCTCCATAGCTTTAAGAATCCAAAGTTTTTACCATGTTTCCACAGTTTCTGTTGCAAATGTTTAGAAGATTATATTCCTTTTAACCTTCTTGACGGTAAATTTAACTGTCCGGTGTGCAAAAAAAGTACTGAGGTGCCAATTGAAGGTGCACGAGCATTTCAAACCAATTTCTATATTGTGACTAACGAAACTGAAAGGCAATTAGGACCAAGTGTAAATTGTAGTAAACATCCTGGACAAGACATCCAGCTCGTGTGTCAGGAGTGTAATGTTTGTATGTGCCTTAAGTGCAAAGCATTTGATCATGATACGCATCCATCGAAACTAATCGCTACGGTGGCGGCTGAAGTAAAAGACAAACTTCGAGCACAACAGAGACTTTGTCGTCAAAAGCTAAGAGATTTAAATGAATTTGTGCAAAAAGGTAACAACCTTGAGAAGAGTTTAAACGAAGAAGTGTGGAAAGACATTGAAGCCATTGATGTCCAATATGCACATTTACTTAGTATTCTTGATCAGGAGGTTACGCAAATGAAGAACAAAGTGATATCCCAATACGACAACTTGCAAACACGAAATGCAGTGATAATGAAGAAAGCTATGGATGAAATTATGGTTTACTCTTCTGCAACGGAAGATGCAAAAATTATAATTGACCAAGAAACAGACATCGAAACAGTTATACAAGGATCAGAACTATATCGAAGGATTTCTAAACTGCCATCAACGACCTATCGAAATTCCTTAAAGAGTCCCTCGAAGAAGTATTTTTTACCAGCAACAATCAGGATGGGAGCACTGACTGACTTAATAGGAACATCACAAAAGGAATACGTAAGTTTTTATTGTAGCAAATTTAGTCTGAATTGTGTTGTTACAATCAATTTAAAGGCAGTATGGTAACGTAACATCTAGCCCATTGGCTCACTTTTAGACCTTTCTCTTGTTCGAGATTTATGGCAATTTGTAAAAAATTTAACCACCCAAACGCACTTTTAAAGCGCTTTTGTTACCCCCCCCCCTCCCCGAGCCACCGAAGCCACTGGTCGTCACATAGTAGCAGGCTTGTCTTAGAAAAGACTACAACGTATTTGTTACTAGTGAATTAGTTCTATATTGTTGAAGAAGCATCTGCAAAGAATAGATTGCAGACGAAACTACTGACAGATCCTCTAAAGAGGCAAATAAAGCAAATATATTTTCGACTAATGTTGTAGATGAATAGACTAGTGAACTACATAGCAAATGAATAGCGGATTTGTCAAGCAAAAGCGTGTGGGCTCTCCTAACTAATTATTACAATCAGATCAACGAAACTGAAGTACGATCTGGAGAAATTGTACTGTGCAGTAAACATTTAGGACAACACATTCAGCTTGTGTGTCGCCGTGTAATGTTTTTTTGTGCCTTAAATGCAAAGCTTTTGTTCATGATACGCCCCCACCAGAGCCTATCGCCAAAGTAGCTGCTGAAATAAAATGAAATCTTCGAGTACAACCGAGTCTTTTTGATCAAATGCTGCATAATCTCAATGCATTTAGCAGAAAGGATAACTCCTTGAGAAATGTTTAAATAATCAAGAGCGGGCAGAAATAGAAGCCATGGAATTACAATATTCAAAGTTACTTAGCATTCTTGATAATGAGGTTATGCAAATAAAGTACAAAGTGAAATCTCAATAAGAAAATAGTAGGAAAGAAAATTCAATCATTATGAAGCGAGCTCGTGACGAAACTACATTTTACTCTTCTGCAAAGAAAGATGTAAAGAAACTAATCTACCAAGGTACAGACTTCGAAATTGTTAAAAAAAGGATCAGAGCTGATTCGAAGGATTTCTAAAGCACCATCAGTTATGGATCTGGTTTCCTTACATAATCCCGGAAAGAAGTTTTATATTACAGCGATAATCAAGGTTGACACAATGAGACCCTTAATAGAAACCCCTCAACAAGAACATTTAAGTTTCGGTTGTTGCAAATGTGATTTAAATTGTTTTGTTGCTTAAGATTTCAAGGTAGAGATTGTACATTGATATTATAGGAAACGTACACTATGACTGTCTTGATCAATTGTGTTCTTTCTCTTTTTTGACTTATGTAATCAATTGTAAAAAAATATCGAACCGCCCTTTTTCCTAAAATTCCGAGCCATCTAGTCCACTCGCCGTCACCTTCTTAATAGCACAAATTGTGGTTAAGTGGTCTATAAATTAATACGTTCATATGATCTGGCTTGGTTGTGGTTACATTTGTTTGAAAGTAACTCCAGGTTCAGGGGCTGTCATATTGCGATAAGCATAATTTTTGCCCCAGTGGTTGTAAATATTTCATAAGGTAGACATTTTGTTATCGATTTCCAAGTTTGTTTGAGAGGAATCTAAAAACATAACAAAAGAGATAAAAGTCAGTCAATCCACAGATTTAACTATTTAATTACTTTAAAGATATAAGTAACTATGCAAAGATTTCTGAAAAAAATCATTGTGTTCAAATATAGAAAACGGTCAATTATCGCATATTGCCACTGTCCTAACATATAACATTTCCTAACATATTTATGATTGAACAAGAATTTATAACATCAAAATTGTACAAAATAAATATATATAAATTATCAAGAAGAACACTTTTCTCAATGCAAGGTACTAGCCACTTGCTTCAAACGTACACTTTACAATTGATAGTGATGATTCAATTACAAGATACAGGATGCAAGGTTTGGCAATATTTATTCCGGAATATATGGATTGCAACATGGAGATAACAGGCATTTATATGAATACTGTTTTGTATATAATGTCCGATGCTCTCTGAACGACCATTAATATTGCAATATAATAAATTATGCTATTTAATAAACAACAATATAGGCATAAGGAAATTTGAAACCTGTAATAACTCAATTATCCCATTTTGTCATAACTGGAGCTTGTAACATGGGATAAAAAAAAAATTACGACCAAGAACAGATTGCAAAATAGAGAGGTGTATGAATATGACTGACGATGAGATGATAAGACAGGACACATATGAACTGGAAAAATGGCGGAAAAGATGGTGACAACTACGATACAATTATATCTCTCAAATGAGAGAATACACCGTAATGTTAGGCAAAGAAGTTAATGCATATTACGATAAGATTTCAGAAATGTGGCTGCATCCGTTAGTGAATGCATGCTTTTAACAGTGAGTGATGTATCGATAAAAGTGAATAGTAAATATGATGTTTATTTAACATATATTATTCACTTTACATATCTTTCTATTATTGATCATTAAATATTAGTTGAACTGCTAATATAGCCAGACTGGATTCGTTTAGGTCTTCAACCTATGAATTGCGGTATGAGAACCAGAAAATGGTTTTTTTTTGCCATTGTATGTTATGTGAATGACTCAAAATCAACTTGAACAAGGCTTAGGTATTTTAGAACTAATCAAAATACTGATATCAGTACTGTATATGTGCACGTACTAACATAAGCCTAAAATCAAAAATGTAATTTTAGTACTGTACATGACACATACAAAGTCACGAATGGTAAACCTTTAAGCAAATGATCTTCTCACTATTGAGTGACCTACATCAGGAGGAATGTAAATCACGAACTTCAAAATATAAATACTAATTTCGTCGGCAGGCTTAAAATTTATTTCAGGCCAAATTAAATAATTTTTGACAGACCAGATTGCCAGCTCACCTAAAGTACGATTTTAGAACGGTCACATGCATGTGTAATTCGTACTTTTAATTCTGTCTTGATGCAATATCATTACAGAGATGAACGTACATGGTTCATAAAGATGTTTTCTTAAAATCAAACACCAAACAAATTCAAAGGCGAAGTTTTAATGATCAGGCATTGTTATGTGTGTCGGCAAGAGTTATCTGGGCTACTTTCACCTAGTCCATGTTAAGAGTAGTTTTCAACAAGTAACATTTACAGTGCTACAAGAAGACCAGACTATTTACGTCATACATTGCTATCAGATTGTATCTTTTGAACAGCTTTATTGTGTAGTGTTTACTCTTCTCTGTGGGTGATACTCAACCTTCCTATTTCTTAATATCTTCCTTTATCTCTTCATGTCTTTGTGAAGTTCTTCAAACTTAACATTTCTCCATTGATTTATTTTGATGGTATTATTATATGCCAGGATGTCAGGTCACCCCGTGTTTTCTACTTTAATAAACACGTCTTTGAAATTTTAAAAAGTCAAATAATTTAACTTGGACTTCCGTTTTATCGTGTTTGTCGCTTCAATCTCATTTCCAATGGATTTCCGTTTCCTCTGGGCCGACTCCGTATTTCTCTGTTTCTCTGATCCCCAGTTATCCTTATAATTCTAACTCACTCCAGTAACACTGGCTGAAATCTGATTCGAAATTGTTATATTCGTTATTCCGCCAGCATGATGGCATGATCATATATAATCATGATTGTTGTTCGATATTGCTCTTTGATATTCGTGCATTTTGTTTTCCTTGTTTAGTGAAATATCCCGCTCACAAATGTCTGGGTGGGTTCCATTTCCACAGTCTAAAGATTAGTTGATTGATCTGAATTTTATATGGTTCGAAAGAACCCTGCAATGTTTTGAAGGCTCACTGTCTCCATGCATCCTCTGTCCGCACGTAGGGTTCAACGACTCTGACGTTCCGAGATCTGAGCATGCGCTAGTTTGAGGGTTCATTGATTTGAAAGAAGTGTTCAATATTCCAAATGTTCACTTGTAAAACGTTGATTAATCGGAAAATATGTTGTTTGCCATGAAGAGTCATGATGATTTCTAAGCTAATATAGAAGGAAATTAATCTTTTCTAGTACAATATCTTTCTTCATATATACTTGCCATATTATAACACCTTTGGAGAAATGCTAGTACCTTAACAATATAACCCTGCTAGAATAAAACATTTTATCTAAAAAGCAACAGGTAAATTACACAAGGTAGTTTGACAGCTTCTTAAGTAATAGGCGTCTGGACGTTTGTTGTAATTTTAGGTGGGACGTTTTCCCTCTTTGATCCCCTCCCCGATATATAAAGCTATTCTATATTTGTTCATTGAGAATCTGTCTCACATACTTTAGAGAACCGGAAATTGTAACTCGGGGATATGGGAATGTATCTTCCTCCACAACGTAACTATTATCCTAACATATTATTGTCGGGTAATGGTTTTAATATGAGTAGACATCTTTCTCTGGTTCTCTGGTTCTTCAATAATACTTACCCGATCATTATAATAATATCTACAAGTCCATCCTTAGCACATATACATCCATACTGAGAGCATTTCACTAAAGTAGTAGCTGAATCACGGGATTTGGTGTCAAGTACATATCAAGAGGATATCACTCTAACTGCCGTCGAGATGGGCAGATAACCAGTTGCGTCACTTCTCCAGGTCCCACAAGATTATTCGAGCCTTTTGGGATTAAAGATCACTGACAGAAGCTAGATATTGGATGCAGAATTCCATCATAATAACATTTCAAGAACAGTTCGATCAAAAGCAATGTTTGTGGGGACGGTTCAAGCTTTGTCAATCGAGACAAGAAGCAACTTCATTGAGTGTAGGTTTATACTCCGATATGCGGAACGAATAAACCACTTTATCCAGGACTAAAATGTCTGTGTTGATATAGTGTAATTCCTGTGAGGTCTAAGAAGAGGCGTGATCTACATCAACTAAGTGGATCAATCTTTCTTTAGTATCACTTCAGAGCTTACAATGGGTCATGTATTCAACCCACGACTAGTAGCTCATGACCTTAATATATCAGGCAAAAATCGTTGAGATCGCAAGGTTGTTGACGTAGTTCAATTGTCAATATAGTGATTTTGATGAAACGCCCAGTATAGGTGCACAATGGTCAAGGTCACAAACAGGTTCAAACATTACCACATTACCACATTTATTTTAGAGTCCATTTCCTAAGTTTGAATATGTCGTGTTATATTAATGAAGCTTTGCACATAGGTGACTCTCTAGTGATGATGTTGTCGATTCAGGACTGTGAGCCCACGCTTATGATCTTTCTGAACCTTTCTGATTCAAAAGTCTATTAAGAATAATGGTGTCTTATGTTAGCAAATGATTGCATGACATATTTCTTTGATTTACATTTAATTTATTATCTGTCGTTAAGGACTTTAATGTCCAATCTAAATACATATCTTGCATGTGTTAGAAAGTGATTTCCTAAGTTGACAATGTATGTAGAGATGTCTTTGTCAAACGAACATGCTCATGTTTGTTAATGGTCTGCCTTAAATACAAACCCCAATTATTATTTACCATTTTGTCATACAGATCAGGCTAATATCCACCTCACTTTTAATTGTTTGCATGACGCTTAAAATAGCATAAATATTGATTATTCATGCAAAAGTGTTTTTTTTGATGAGCGTATTTTTACATGAATGTTTTCATTCTGGTATTGTAAAACCCATGTCAAACGTTTAACGTCAATGAAACCAGAGTGGGGGGTGGATGACTGGTATTCATAACTCGTCTCATGTAGTATAACGCTGCTTCCTCCAGTTGTTCTACAATCAATTATTGACAACGTATCATGGTCTGGTATTTATTAAAGAGGCATTATGCGCTAGCGCTTGGGCTCTCTAAGGATGAAACGGAACTTGTCTATAATTCTTCAAACCTATCTTCGTAAAGTCATCAAAAGTATAACACAGTTTCAATTTATTATCTTTTACATAACATGTATGCAGATATTAAAGTGTTTATTTGGCTAAAATAGTCCATGACATCATACACATAATGGCATTGACTGTTTTGACCACTTTAATTGATTGGTGAAACATTTCTTATCTGATTGATGGTAAAAATGGTTTCGTTAATTGTGTCAAAACTATCCATGTATTTATATGCCTGTTATGTCAAAGAATGTATCAAATATGAAGTACTTATTGGACGAATTGGGTGGTTCCGTAAAAACATTACATTTAGGATAGTCTTCAGCTTAGCTGCTGTGTTTGTATACATTTGACTAGTTATATCTCATTCAAATTGTCTTAAGTAATATACGTGTCATTTGAATGTTTACTAGTTTGTCATTCAATATTTCGCTCATCTAGAGATTGCAAATTATATTGAATTAACCTTTCTTCTGTGTGAATACCATATGTTTCGCACTGTTCGATCTTAATTATTTATACAATTGTTTGGGGGACACGAGTGGCCGAGTGGTCTAAAGCGCTCACTGTTAAAGATCACTGCCGTCTCACCTCCGTCTGTATGGGTTCGAGTCCCGAGCTCGACCAATGTATGTACGTGAGAAAACTTGCCAGTAGCTTCTCTCGGTACGTTGGTTCATTCCGTGGTTTTCCCGCGTTTTTCTCTACCAATTATACTGGCCACCATGTATATCCTATTATGTACTAAAATGGCGTTAATACAACAACAACAACAACAATTATGCAACTGCTTGTAACCGTACCCATGAATCATAGTGTCATAAATATAAAATGTTCCACTTCCTGGCGGATTGTTTTAATGTGCAAACAGAAAACTGATGGAATCGTTTCCTGTTTGTTTCTTTGCGTTTTATTGCTCCGGATACGTTTGGCTGTAGCTCTGATACATATTCTCTATGTCATGAATATATAACCTACAAGCATAACATTCTTCGATTCATATTCCAACATAATAGTTCATGCATTCCATTCATATTGTCCTACAATTTAGATCACGTTTAATTCGTACTCTACTGAGTACGGCACCCAACATCGCCAAAATGGACCAACCGTCAAATCTCATTGACCACGCTCATATACCCCAAAATGATGTTGAAAAAGTCGCTAATTTAGGCATTTCTGCGTAGTTGACACACCCATTTATCAACCCAAAAATAATGTCTCATCTAAGAATACATTCACTCCTGATTCCAGTCCCATAATTCAAGGTATATATAGATAGGAAGTTATGCATATACACCATACAGGATAGACAGTGTTGTCCCTGGATGCTACATGAGATGAATGATCATATGAATATCGTATATCTAAGGATATTATGTACTAGCTTCCGTTCCATCCATCCACATATAAACAATGCTTTAAACTACAGCGATTTCTAGCACGCAACTTACTAATTTGTTTATGGGATAACTGTGCCATTATTCTTTTATATAACTACCATTTTGTAACATAATCGTTACTTTAGTCATTTTAGTTGCTTATGCAGTATTATTTATTACGATTTAAGTAGCTATTCGGTCTGAATTTTTTTAAATTTATTAAACTTGATTCTTCACTAATATAAATGATTTGTTTTCTTTAAAGGACAAGAAATCTTATTAGAGATAAGCCGTAGTTATGGTATAACGTCACTCGCTGCATATTCTACCATAATCATTTTTTCCTCAGAACAATTGATGCTCTTGATTACTTGGAACTCCTAAAAGTACTTATTGAGGCATATGATACTAGCTGGTTTCCTTCCAATTGCGTCAACGCGTGGATGTTGCACTGAATTCTCCTATTTAAATTGTTGCTAGAGCTGGTATAATATATACAATAGTTCACTATTTTACTAGCTTTTGCAGCAAGCGTTCCCAAGATTTAAGCACTTATGTATTCTGAAGAAATAGTTTATGGCAGACCTATGAATTATTGAATAGAAACAATTGAATCTCGTTAGAGATCACGGTAGTAATTTCAACTGAGGTACACCGTGATTATAAAATAAAGTAAATCAGTGCATATTCTACAATCGACAACCTCAGCCAAGAACATTTGATGCTCTTGAGTATTTGGAACTAGTTAGAGTGGATTATCTGAACTGATTGTGCCATATGAGAATATTTGCTCTCCCTCCGATTGCGTTGACACGAGTATGTCATACTGAATTCTCCATATTAAATTTCTTCTAGAGTTCTTACTATATATATCGGCTATAAGCAACGAATGTGCAATAATACAGTACAGACATTATATTCGTTGATTCAGAATATAACAAATGATACGTTATATCAACATGATGATCCGAATTCATACCATAGTTTGCACGTACGGAGATTACTTAGGGAATGTTTTAATCTTTGATGTCTTCAGGCAACACTTATGTAGCAGTAAATGGATATGCATTTAAGTTACGACTGAGATTTACACTCACTAATTTTATGCTTAAATTTGCAGGAAATCTTCATAAAAAATAATGTTCTAAGGTTAGGTGATAGACGAAATAAAATTAAAATAATAATCGTGTAAATAGGGAATGCAATATTAGTTCCGGTTGCATCTATGTGAAACACGTATTTAAAGCTGCATCCATTCTTTGCATGCAAGTAATAATTTGTTTTAGTGCTAGTATAATGCATAATTCTCTAACAGTTTCATCATCTTCGAACGTAATTGGTACTATCAGGATTTTAGTAGTTGTAATTGCAATTGTTATGATTCAAGTTGTGGTAAGTTCTAGAGAAGTATTTTATGGAAAAGAAATTAATTATTTACTAACATACACAATTGTCTGTGTTTCAGGAGTGGGTAAGTAATGCCATTCGAAATAAACCCTAGCGGCAGAAAAGGTAAAACAGTATATATTCTGCATAATAAATTCAGCCCAGAACATTTTATGCACTTGATTATTTTGAAACCAGTTAGAGCGATGTACCAAAAGTAAATGTGTCATATGATACTAATTAATACCCCTCTAATGTCGTTCACTCATGTTTCCTACACTGATTTGTCCGAATTAAATAGTTTCTGGAGCTGTTATGATATCCTATTGTAAAGCGCAACTGGAAAGTACATATAGGCTTTTCAGAGTTAGGAATTGATAACAAAATGGTACATTCAATTTATATGGAGCATCTATGAATTATTCACAAATAATAACAATTATCCATGTTTGAGACCGCGGCCAGTAATTTCAATTGCGGTAAACCAAGGTTATGACATAAGTAAATTAGTGCATATTCTACCATAAGCAACATGTTTTTCAGTATATGGAACCAGTTAGGGTGAAGCATCTGAACTGATTGCTTTATATGACAATAGCTGCTCTCCCTCCCATGGCATTGACTCATGTATGTCCATACTGAATTCTCAATAATAAATCACTTCACGAGTTTTTATGAAACATATCAGCAATGGGGAAAGAAAGTGTAACAATATGTTGCAGATGTTATATTGGTTGATTCAGTACATTGGTATACGATGATACTTTTATGTACATTATCACCCATTACAAATAAGGAGATTATTTAGGAGTATGCTTAATCATAATTCGCACATATTTCAGAAGAGAAAAAAACATAATCTATGAAATCTTCAGACAACATTTATGTAGTAGATGATCCATACTATTCATTTTCTTTAAAACTGAGATTTAAACTCAGTAGTGTTATGAAGACCCTAGTTACGTTTGAACGGAACGCTGCATACAAAAACATGTTCTTAGGTTAGATGATATGTAAATTAAGAATTACTTTATAGAGAGTCTAATCTGTAATTAGGAATTGATTAAAGGTGATAGTTTTGTATAGACATGATGTTAGAATCAATAAGTTATCTTGCTCATCGATTAAATATTTAGTGATATAGCACGGGTCAGATTTATGCTTTAGTCCAAAATACATGATGTTGTTAACTATGAAGCATTCAGACAATAATTGTGTAGGAGAAAACGGTCAGCTAGTATATTTATATTTGGACTGTGTTTACCATTCAATTTTATAAGCATGTCCCTCTTTAAATTTGAAAGGAACATTGTATGCAATAGCTCTTTGTTAGATCATGGGTGTCAGTAGAAAAAAGAGCGAAAACAATCGTCTGAGTGAAAAGTGATGAGCAGACTGATTTAGATGGGTTCATACTCTCTATTGGAAAAACAATGCTGGGTCTCGGCGCATCTATATGAAGCAGATGTAGCAGCAATGAAGGTCATCTTTCTGTATATCTCTTCCCCACAATTACAACTCTGCCATCTCGCTGTTTTGCCCTTGCTGCTAGTCCTTGCAACAGATTAAAAAACGAAATTGGAAAATATACGATCTCCATGTGTATACAAAACATTAACCATGTGGATACTCACTGTGGATCGCTAAAAATAACCTGGATGGAATTCCATTCTTACCACTGTGCTTTATCCTCAGTCTGACACAAATGAATGGAATCTAAGACATTTTATTTTATTGCGTCAAATATCAAGGGAAATACAAATTCATTAGATTTTACTCGTCGGGTCAAAATTGATAGTATGGTGAGTGATCAATCATTCTTCAAAGTAGACCTAATTGATGTTATAAATCTGTGAACGTGCTAACAAAATTATATATTTTAAGTATGTATTGGTGCACTGGAGGAAGATGGGTGGGTTGTGATATTCTTTGTCTGCCTTTAAATATCAGTTAATGCTTACCTGTAAATTCCTAAGCGATTAGGGTGGATAAGTTAGAATATTAAGAAAAACATTCAGAAAAACGTTGCTAGTTTGAATCGAGTTAGGGATAAAAATGTTTTTCTATATTAAATGAGAAGATAGTCTAGAGTTGCTTGAGTTTAATTTATGAACTAAAAATCAACGTGACAAATGTATCAGTTGGATTTTATTATCCAACTTATACAAACACAATTCCTGAGATTGTTGGATTTAGGTCTGAGCCTTCTAGAATATTGTTTACACCTTGGGGCTCGTTGGGTCTGCTTTACCCGACATAAATACCATTGCTCAATACATACGTCTGATGACCGTAAAATAATATATGGAAAGCTGGCGGCAGTGTGTTAATACATAGATATATCAATACAATCACAGACAATGTCACTTCGCAAACTAGGCTACCTCATTTTGTAAATTTTTTCAAGAATGTTTACGCGTGTAATCAAGATTGAAAATGTTATCGTTACCATTACGATATTGTGATGATCGCGGATCAGCAATATTAATCGAAATAAATCCCTGTCAATTCTGCTGCTCGTTTGCAGAGAATTCTTTTTTAATCGGACATGTTCCATGTCACCGGAGCACCAGGTCAAATGAATGTTTCGTAGCGTTTGGGTATCAACTCACTCCATTACAATCCGCCTTAAATTGCAATTGTGCCCGATCACTTTAGGCACTTGAGTGCATACTTGTGTACCATAGATCATGTATGTGTGTTTAAATCCACCTCTTTAAATATGTCTTGCTGGTTATATTTAACAATCCAGCATGAAGTCCTCGCTAACCACTTGATTATTGAAATTCCCATCAAGGTCATCAACCTATGGGGCCTTGCTGATGCCTGTGATACATTTGATTGGCTCATCAACGGGGAATTCAGCACCAATATGTAATATTACCGCTGCAGATTTCATTAGAAACGTTCTTGAAATCCTTATTAACATCACAGCATTGCTGATCATCAGCAGATGGTGCAATCAGGTAACGCTTATCCCATTTCAGCAATCTCATTATCAGATCTAGATACAACTGAGTAATAGCAGATCGCGACGGTTTAATAACAATTCCTCGTACAAAATGTAGTAGCAAACGATTATGCTTAACATGGGCATCTCTCGTGTCGCTGAAACGTTAATCACGTTCATGTTGGAGTCTGACATCTGAGTATTAATACCCTAATAACAATATGACTTGATATTGTTTTCGGTGTAGCGCTGTCATTGAAACTCACTCATCAGGGCGGATATGCTATCACAGACACATGTGTGCATTTTAGCGGAAACAAATATAAATTTGACAGACAGCACGCCGTGGATACATTAATGACTTGCCAGTAACATGGTCACGAGTGCTGCAGGTTCATCCTGGCAATCAATTCATTGGCGTAGCATCATCGCTAATGAAGTAACACGATGTAAAGTTTCGACCTGGACACACTGTAATACATCGTGATCAAACAACTGTTGAACGATTTAATCGAACACTTACCGATCGATTGTTGCTCATGATATAATGATGTGGGAACGCAAGCATTCCAGCGCTACCAGTACAATAGCAGAGAGAGAGCTAGTGGGCAGGTTGAAGACTATGCAATTAAACAACAAAGACACACGTGCGATCGCGATGAAAACCACCACTGCAGTCAGAAAGAAGCAGGTGCATGTTCGACAACAAGTCACCGATAATTAACCGGTGCTTGGCATCAGAGTCACAACCTGGTATTATATGAACAGGATTAGCTCTGGAAAGTGGTACAAAGAGCAACTAATCCTATCTGTTGATCTACCTAACACAAAATTGCTAGTGTTGTATGATTTCTGGTAAACCTACCAACAGTTACCGACTTGATTCAAAATGTCGATATGTTCATGATCAGTTAAAAATACACAACTACCACCCTGATACAATTTACAAAAGTAATATAGCACCACTTCTACTACGGTATCATTCAAGATAAATAAGCACAACATTGCTTCATCCATGACCGAACAGAATATCAGTCATGTCGACGGTAAACTGTTTCGGGTCACAAGGAAAATATTTCCATAACATTTCGGCGGTCCATAGAGAGCAATTATTATCTTGTTTGCGCGTCACTCAATCGGAATCATGATCAAACTAGCGTTTATGTGCTTGGTCATTTCATTATCGCGCTCTTATGTTTCTTTGACTATACATTATTATACCCAGCTGAAACGCGCGCTCGACACATGACACAGCCAAGTATGCTAGCATTCGACAATTTTGTGCGGTCGTCAAAGATCCATACCCGGGATAGATCTGGTATTGTCAGTCCAAGCTTTCAGGAAAATCCTGTTTCATGTCGCAGTACTAACGCGATTTTAAACATGCTGACGGGTAAGACAGCGACGTTGTTGAGCATAGGTCCTTGGCTTTCAACGGACCAAAGTATCTTAACTGCGATAATTTGACACCGAGGTTATGTAGGACGATAACGAAGTGGAAAAAATCTGACTGGAAACTTCTATAAACAACTCCTGATGGAGTCCACTGCTCCACTGAAGTCGCTCACCAACGTTTCTGGAATTATTTCATGTATTTTTTCACACTGGATTCGATAAGATTTCAAGCGTATCCGAATTTTTAACCGTCGCCTTTGGCTCGATAATCATCCAACGCCTGCTCGTAATAGTCAGTATGTTGAGGAGATTCACCTGCAATTGGATATGACTCTGACCATCACACGTAGGTACAGCCACCGGTTTAGTCACCAGCAACGCTAAATATAATTCTCAAGTGTTTTTGGCACGGTACAAAATTAAACCCAGACCATGACACCCAGGGATGTATTTTGTGTCCATCCTGGCAAAAGTCAACTTGCCACCACGCTAAAGTAAGAAACTATGGAAATTTTGAGACTTAACATATCTGTATTTGCACATGTATCTGAAGAGTCCGTGAATAAGTGTCAATACAATAATGTCGGCGCCATTAAACAATCTTACTACCAGTTTTTCTTGTACCAGAATCTTCAGCACTATTCAAATAAATAGGTTTGGGTCGTTCAACAAACACCGATGGAACGGCGGATACCGCAGTAATACCGCTAATACAATAATATCTTTCAATAGCAGTATAATCTGCATTTGCCTCCCAAGTAAGTATCTGTTCTTAATTTTTTCGCCAATGTCCATACGGGAGAAATGCATCAGGGAAGTTATTAGTTCTGGCCGATGCTTAACGTGTCCAGCATTTCGCGCATAAATAATGGAAGATCGCTAATATTTGTGTACAACACCAAGCGGCGTTCTTTCAGATAAACATGCATTTTTTTGTTCTGTAAATTCGGAGCTCAGAATTGGTTTTCGTTCTCGTGAATGTCCATAAATATCCAAAAGTTATTATTAATCTAGCGCACGAATTATTATGTATTTGCGAACTGCGAAGTGTGGGGTGATATTGATCTGCTGATCACGTCCATCACCGTAATGGCTTTCCGGCCTTATATCGGTGGACCCCGTCGCGTTCGTGAATACCAAACCGCACTGTACCAGCAACGCCACTTATATAATTTAAAACTTTTCTTTGAGGTTGGTAATTGACACGAATGAAAACCAACCACAGTGCCTGTGTCAATCGCGTATGCAATGCAATGTGTGCTGAGACAGTTGTGTCTCTCAATATTGATTATTCATGCTTTAATGCTGAAAGACATTGCCGGTAATATGTAGCACATATAAACCCATCTGGAACATTTTGTTTAATCTTGATCTGCTTGTACACAATTGGACACCTTTGTAATATTCGGGGATTTGTCACTGAAATTTGTCGTTTGTAAACTCTGCTCAGTCTGAGGCGCCGATTGGGTTTGCAGGTGTTTTGCTGTAATTATGATTCCGTATCGTTTTTTAACGCTCCCCTGCGATTCGCTGCCGAGTTAACTCCTTGCCCAGAATTTCCATTTCCATTTCGCCTTTTTCAATGACATTCCTCCTGCTATTCCAACCGCACCAAATACCGCCGCTTTCTCATTAGCAGGCGCCGCAGTGGCAATTAATACTGACAGTGCAGCTGAAAAGGGGAATATTCTACAGCGCTTAGCATTGTCCACAATCGCCGAGGTGGACAAGGTGGACTCCGGTGTTGTTTTTGCTCTATAGTCCTTGAAGTGATTCATCTGTCGTTCGTTGAGCGCTAGTTTACTTGATCCATATTGCAGTTGTGCGTACTTGAGCGAAGTTTTATTGCACAACAGCGGTTATGTGTCGGTTGTATTAATTTAATCTGACCATCTGTCAAGGTCATATTTACTAATTGGCATGACATGTTATTGTATTACGTGCGATTTAACTGCAGAGCTTAGATGCAGTTAGCAATATATTTTTCACTGGGGCTTCAACAACCCTCATTCGTCAACCAGTCTAGGGAAGAAGCAGTGTTATGTCTGACAATATAACGGTGGTACATCTATATGAGGTAACTCCAGCTCGGAAATGCATATCGACCACGGTTTGTCTAAATAAATCTAGATGCTCCAATGAAACATAGTAAATCGGATACAGGGTTGTGAAATCTTTATGATACCAGTCCTGTCTCAACATTCTGATATTTGCCTATAAATGACATTAAACGATGATAAGCTAGTGAGACATGATTTTGCTTAAGATCAGGCAGGACTTCTTCGGATGGTTCTTGATGTCCGTTTAGTCGCACATATATCTCAGATACATTTCAATTATCGAATGCAATTGTATTTCATTTTGATTATTTAACTATCATATGCCTTGAACGCTAAGAACACATGTCGTGGAGTAGAAACTCGGCGTTGAGACCCGATTAGCAATGTGAACAGCCCTGTCTCTGTCCCTTGAAACGCAACAGTGGTCATCGTCAGCCATGAGAACGTAAATTGACCGCCCAACGTCATAAATGAAAGTAATCACTCTTCGTCTGGGATCGAGCGTATCATCGTTGACTTCCACTGCGACAATTCTGTTAGCGTTGTCGTTATATTTAACGACATTCTGCTTGCCGAATTGCTTCATCGTCAGTATCACGTCTAGTTCATACAACTATATGTTTTGCCCCGAATACGACTTTTCTAACCTTTGAACTAAAAAATTCATAAAATAAGATCACGCATGGACACCGATCGTTCGCGTTAATTTGTAATCGAAGTCCTGCAAGTCCCAGGTTGAACGTTCGATTGGTATTTTCAGAATAGCAAAAGTGACACAGGGTCGTTGTATCATTTCAGCCGGATGGAGATCAATTGCTGTATCGCGCGCAGGTTGTATCTTGAGAAATAGTCTTTCATCTGCGTTGTTGGCGATTTGTTGTTGCTGAGTTTAATTATAGTGGCGTGCGCTCAATTGTGCATGTGCCACTTTTTTCTGACTGCACCGCAGCCTGCTAGTTGTTCCTGGTTTAGGGAATGGTGCCACCTCCCCCAGGCTTTAATGGGTTCAAGAAACCCTGATAGTTTGGCCTCAATCTGTGGGTCCATAAAGGTCCCTTACAGTTGAATGGTTGGCTTTCATTAGTTAAGCTTGTTGGCTATGTCTTTGGCAAACATTGTTGACGGTCCAGATCGACGCGAATAATCATCCGAATATGTGGCTAATCCACGTATCGTCGTCGTTGCAACGTTGACATTGTACAGACATGCTTCAACTTCTTTTCAACAAATTACGTATCACGCGCTGTTAAAAAAGTCATTATTCAACTTCTGACAAAACCACCAAGTTCTGCTTCAACGGATGGATATCATCTAATTTTGCAAGAGCACCTTCAATTTCAGTGAATGCTTCGACAGATAAGAAATATCTGCTTGTGTTTTGCACCTGTGCTTTCCATTCGCCCTCGTTCATTTGATGCATATGCATCATAAGAATATTATTGATAATCACGCTTAGATTCATCTTTGAGCACCGATGCTTCCATGGCAAGTCCAGGATCTGATATACGTTTTATTGCATTCGTTGTTGTTTACAGTGTTCACTTCTGGGTAGACCGCTTTCACCTATTAGATTTTTGGAAATATTTTAGGTTTCAAGTGTTGTTTGTCTGTTTGTAGACAAAGGAGTAAATTGTTGCTCTGATTTAGGTTATTTAGATACTAATCGTACAAGTCTATCTCGGACTGATGAAAATGCCTTTCCGGCAATGTCTCCGATAATTCCAATCGCTTTGTTAAGGACGATGTTGACAGCTTTTATTTCCTGTAGTCGCTCGATAGAAATTGCCTTTAGAACAATTCTTCTAAATAACACGAAACAACGACGTAGAGTCAAGAGCTCAGTAAACAGTAGTCGTGAATGCTTCACTCTGACAATCGTGTGCATATTCTGAGCATTGTATATTAACATTATTTTGTGGTCGACGATCTATTTGTGATGGGTAATCGTATGGAGTGGAGCAGCTGGCTGATAGTTGATCATTTGGCTAATCAAACTTAATAGTAAATGTCATAAATTAATTCATTAGCGAGTGCTCTATAAACCTGTTTGTCCACGAATATACCAGTGTATAATCTCTGACAAATCGTCGTTGCTTTATTGATGATCTCGTGGGAACTCTTGCCGGCTCATACACCACTCACGAGGGCTTCTAAACCTTCAACGTCAGCAAGCACGAACTACTAATCCGCTCCGGTTTGTGTTTCTTCGTATGCCGGAGTGGTAATGGTGGCGGCTGTTTCTTCTATCGCGGTTTTAGTTGCTTCGATGGTGCGCAATCTGTACCATTTGGTTGTATGATTTGACTGAGAAAACTGATTTTCAACGTTTTTATCTTTGCTACTGATTTAATATGACCATTTTCTCTTCGATATACCATGCATATCACTTAACGTTCTAAAACTTTACGATATTCTGGATTTATCTGGTTATTCACCATCTTTTTATCACCTCAGCAACCTCGAATAGATGTTTCATAACATGGTTTCAGTTAGCGGAGTCAACGATTTTTTTATTAGTTCTTGTTTTGACTGTTACTCAATATTGATTTCCCCAATTACAAAACAAGATTGATTGATAAACTGACTCAAATGCTTCGGTTATGTTTGCTGGCAATTGCCTTATAATTGTTTTAATACCAGCGAAGTCTGCTCATAGCGTTATTATTTGTGTGTTTACGCAGTTGTTACAGCTATTGCTTTTGTTTGTTTGATAAGTGGATCCTGCACTTGATCGAACACAGCAGTAAGATCTAGCGCCTGATGAAGTTCTTGCAATTGGTGTTGAACATTATATCTGACTCATATATACCATATACCGCTTTAATGTTTCGCGTCGTTCCCAAGCAAACCTCTCTGTGCGTGATTGCATATGTACCTGCTTATCCGTCATTATCGATTTGCAAATCAGTTGTTAAAACTAACCACGGGAGGACCATCAGAAATCACAGCGTTAACTTGGCTATGTGTGGTTGGATTGGTGCTGTTGTGGCGGCATATAAATAATACCAAAAATCAGTCCCTAACGTGATTCGAACCAGGAATGTTTCCCGTTTCGGCCATAGTCGCTTATTGCATACAGTTAAGCAATAACTGATAAATAAAGGTAGTCACGTTTTTGATAAGGAATAACATTACCCGCCTACGTTTTCAAAATAGCTCCAATATAGCCTGAATTTATGTCATTTTGTTATAACGTTCACTAATTTATAATATAAATTTGATCTATATTGCAAGGTGCGTGATCATACATCAGACACTCAAGACTGACCAGAAGAATACAATCTAATAAATTTTGATTTCTCCTGAGGTTCGGTACAAGAAATTAAAATGTCATAAATTCAATCCGCTTGGGTCAGACTGAGTATACGTCACATAGTTACGAATGTAATTCCATTCGATTTGGTTTTAGCTATCCGCAGTGAAGCTCTTCAAGGGTAATGTTGTCTACACTTCGAGATTGTGCATTTTTCTGTTTTTTAAACCTGTTGCAAGGTAGAATAATAAGGGATATCACTGATGTTTTTAGTGGAGGGAACGGTACTGCCGACTGCATAAACAACGAGATGGTGGATCTGTAAATGTGGGGGTATAAAGCAGGTACAAAAACTATAAGATTCTCACTATAATTGCCGGTGGGGACTGTATGCAGCAGCCACAAAATAACGGTGGTTGACGCTGCTTTTGTTACAGAGCTTTGAACTGCCTACACAAAAATCAACCAAACTGTGGAATGGCCTTTATTGCTGCTATTGTTTTACGCTACAGCGATTCTTTTCATTCAAGGCAATACTTTGTTTTAGTGATATCATAATTTACAGTGCTTTAATAGTTTCATCATCTCCGATCATAATCTCCAATATAAACATTTTAGTAGTTTTAACTGT
Source organism: Sinohyriopsis cumingii (assembly GCA_028554795.2). NCBI lineage: Eukaryota > Metazoa > Mollusca > Bivalvia > Unionida > Unionidae > Sinohyriopsis > Sinohyriopsis cumingii. Next base: position 65,840,276 of record CM068837.1, on the reverse strand, counting down.
AATTTGTTATGATTTACGTAGTATAGAAAAATGTTTTATGGAACACAAATTAATTATTCACGAACACAATTTATTTGTCTTTCAGGAGTGAGTAAGTATGTCATTTGAGATAAACCATGTGTGTATATTCTACTTTAATCGCTTCAGCCCAGAACATTGAATGCAACTGATCAACTGAAACCAGTGAGAGTGAAGTACCATTAATAAATATGTGTCATGTAATACTGGTTGGTGTCGCACCGATTTATTCATTTATTGGGAATTTACACAAGATGATACTTTGTATCTACTTGATGTTACGAATCGGTAAAATATCTTTCACGTTTATTGCTTCTTTGGTGAGGAAGCTATTTATGAACGTTTCCAAAGAGACGTTAGTTTGAAGCAAATGAAATATATTCAGAAAAAATTAAGTACCAGCGAACAAATGAACTAGTATATGTATTATTAATAGGACTGACGTTAACATTCAATACGTTTAGTATAGCCCTCTTTAAACTTAAAAGAAACAATGCATCGATATCAGTAAAAGCAAACAGGAAAATAACGTCTGCGTGAAATGTGAAATGTGCCGAATACACTGTTACAAACAGGACTATTGTATCTAGAAGGAAATACAATAATGGCTCCACTTATTTATTTCCGCGTGGAAAACCACATTGCAAGCTAAATCGAATCCTTGCATGCAAGGTAATAAATTGTTTTAATGATAGCAGTTATCGTAATTTTATAATGGTATAATCAGCTTCAAACATAATCACTACTATCAACATTTTAGTAATTACAATCGTATATGTGATTTAAGTAGCTATACGTTCTACATACATATTGTATGGATCATCTATGAATTATTCAACAATATGATCGATTTGTTTTCGTTACAGCGAGTGGTAAGTAATTTGAATCGAGATAAAACACGGTTGAGGAATAAAGTAAATGTATGCATTTTCTATCATAATCATCTCTAGTGAACGTATGTATGTTGCTGACTTTTTCAATGTCAAAAATATTTTATGAGATTCTTTTCAAACAGGTAAACATAATTCAACTTATTTTATAAATGTATACAGGCCAAAGCTGAGCACTCGTGAAGTATGAAAAGAGTCAATGCAGTTTTTCCTCAACTGGAATAGGATGAATCAAATAATTTACGCTAAAAAGCAGCCATTTAGTAAAGATAATGCCATAAACGTTGATTTGTACCACCCATTATTTATTTGTATATGTATCATCTCATTTTTTTCATTACCTTCTACGAAAATAAAGTATGTATGTATGTATGTATGTATGTATGTATGTATGTATGTATGTATGTATGTATGTATGTATGTATATGTGTGTGTGTGTGTGTGTGTGTGTGTGTGTGTGTGTGTGTGTGTGTTTATAATATTCTTATTTTCTTTCCTCTATTTCACGGACACATTTTTCAACGTTAATGAATACCGTTTAGCTAACATGAATCCTGGGGGAATTTAGTATACATATGTCCTCATTTTGCTTCTGTTAAGATTATTGATGATCCTTGAATAATAGTACTTACTCTTTGCTGAAATACAAACGAAGTAACTTGGAGTGCAACAACAGTATTAAGGAATATAATTATACGTTACACATAATGAGTACTATATAATCGTGAACTCGAAGAGACATCCATACCAGCATGAAAATGACTGGAGAGATTAATTTCAAGATTAAAATGTATTATCATTTATTTTTCTTGTAGTCCGTATATACATATTTTGCATTAAATTATAATGCGTATTAGGTCATGTGTTATTTTGCAAATATAAATAGAATTATCTGTATTGAAATTGAGGTCATATTATTTAAGCCAATATTTTATTTTTCTTGTTGATGTGTTCCATTTGTCGTACACACTGCACGAAATATTGTAACTTATTAGAATCAGCAGTGTTTAGTTGCCAGATGCAATACTGTTACAAAGGATTGATACTTTGATTTAGTAATAAAAAGATAACTGAATAAATAATTATCTCTCTTAGATTGAAACAAAAAAAGTCAGATTGTTAGTTTTCTCTGTATTATACTACTGATGTTAATGCGACACCGTGTTAATCAGTATATTGAAAATCAATTAGCACTTCGTGCATAATGAAAGTGAACAGCAGTTTTCAAATAATGCGTGAACTGTTTAAGATAATAAGATAATGAAAATAATATTTGCTTGCTAATATATTCACATTTCAGCAGTCACAAAATTATGCGAAACAAATCAATTTTACCAAAAATGATTATAATAAAATATACCTCTACTTTTTCCATGTACCATACAAAAATAAAATATCAAAAACATTTTTGCTGGATGATGTTAGAAAGCAGTTACATTATTTGTCCTGTCAACCCGTACCAATTCAACCCCGGACCAATAGACATTTCTTTAAAAACTGGTTTATATCTTATTCATTTTATTCAGTGTATCTTGAATGAGACTTCACTTTTCAAAATACTCTTTCAGGCTATTTTTACCCATACTAATATCTTAAAATCATTGAATCTTGTTTGTATAACTATACTAACTAGGGAAAATAACAACCTACGTGCTAATAATTTGTTATGTTTAACAAGGCGTTGTTTCGCAATTAATATAAGTATAAAGAGTAAATATGTTTGGTGTGCGTGAGTCAGTATTTTGGATTGATCCGTCAATACATTATCTCGTAGCTTTTGAAATGTTCTTTAAGAAAGGGGTCTTTCATATTTGTGTCACCTTGTACATAGGTTTTGTATTCAATATACTCTAGTTTAAAGACATTCATTTATGTTTACAGAAAAATAATAGTTTACGTTGTATTGATCTGCAAATATGGATTGAATAGCAATCGTACTATATTGATGTGCTTCCGTGATAGTATTGAGATGTGTCGGTAGTAACATTGTATTAGATTAGTGTATTATACAAATCAACATTTGAATATGTAATAAAATCATATATAAAGCTCTAGGTGCGTGCATAGATATGTTTATGAATATATCTATTTTTATCAGATATTGGATTTGATCAGACTTTCCTTAAGCATGTTTTGAAAAATAGGTTTACGTCTATCGTCATTATTGACCTTATTTGCCTAATGAATTACGAGGAATTTCAGACTGATTCTATCTTTAAATGTCAGCTCTGGACAGATTTTGTATCCCACTTTATAAACGTATGGATTCTGCAACAAATTTATAAGTTAATTCAAAATGCTAATATAAAGTATATTTACGATCTTTTCTAAATAGTCTGGTATAAAACATATAGAATTCAGTATAGGATGTTTTATGCATTTATTTATATTTGTACATATTGATGCGAACTAATTTTATAGTTATATTTTACAGTTTACTACCATCCCTTATTTAGCAACTAATGTGTGTCACAAAGCAAGGAATGATCGAAAACTTGACTGCAAAGGCCATAAAAGGTTTAACTTTTCTTCCGTGCACGTAACTAATATTAAATAGCACTCAGAAGTTTCTAAAGTTTGCAAAGTATAAAAAAGAATACACTTCCATGTATTGAGTTGAGCTACGTGAATTTGTGTCTATCTTTTACTGTGAAGAATCAGACAATGGCTATTTGATATTATGAATTCACGGACTATCGCTGCATTAAATACGTTTGTCATAGCAAGCATTTAAGAATAAGAAGTTTGTTAATAGCGAAAATCATTCAACTCCAACCTGATGATTATCAAATATAGAAATTGTATTTTTCAATTTGTTTATAGTTCTGTGTATTTAGTTATATTTTTCATTCTTGTTCAATTCAGACTCGTGATTAATAATATAAACAAAACAATCATTCACATTGGACAATTTAGCATATATGTGTTTGGAAATATATTTCATTTCGAATTGGGTACTGTTATTTTTCTCAATATCAGTAACAAAAATATTATAATTTAAAGATATGCATTAATAAGTACTGCATATATATATATATATATATATATATATATATATATATATATATATATATATATATATATATATATATAGATAGATAGATAAAGTGATTATAATGTGTAGTGCTTGTTTTGCTTTGTATGAGACATTTCATTATATTTGCTATTGCACGATCTGAGCTTTTTGGATATCTGATTTTGAAACGCTTGTATTGCAAGAAAACGGAAAAAGGTATGTGATCCAATGAAAAATATGTAAGTCACACCTGCAATGAAAATATATGTGCGAGCAGCAACCAGAAAACAACGAGTCCAATGAAGTGAGACATTTCATTAAGATCTTTAACACCAACTAATGCCACCAAATCAGAAACATGTATAGCTTGATTGCGTTAAAATATATGCTTACGTTATTCTACCTCATATCAAATTATTTCACACGTCTTCCCGCAAAAATAAAATCATATATGAGAGTATTGCGAGGGATATATATATATATATATATATATATATATATATATATATATATATATATATATATATATATATATATATATATATATATATATATATATATATATATTACTTTTTACTAGGTAATTCGATGTAGCTGAGAACACGGACTTCACCGAGAACGCAATAGATAATCTGTTGACACAGTGCATTCATCACATTTTACACAGAGATTGTACTTAGTGTTTACTTTAATCGTATCACTTATCTTCCAACCGGTCATTTCATTCAGTGTACCTTTCAAATTTCGAGAAGTCCACAATAGCCCATATCATACTGAATTTAACCGAGTTGCTACGTAATTATCCGAATAACCTTCCGAGTTACTTTATACTCCAGCCAATCACACCCTGGTGGGCACATGTACTTAACAAAATGGCATCCATTGTTGTTCAGAAATATTTCAGAAATGAAATTAATTAAATGAAATAAATTTATATGTAAATTATCCACAGACTTTCAAAAACAAATCTGATAGAAACGCATTATATTATAGTGACGTTTCGGATGCACAGAAATAGTTTGAACAACTTGCTCTTTGATTGTCAGGATTAATGTTTACTTCGACACCCTTTCCTTACTTACATGTACATGTCCAGATGTAAACAACTCAAAGCTACTCTCTCATATGGGTTTGAAATCCGCCCTGATTTCCCGAAAATAAGACAGGATGGTTCCAATATTAAATTTCGTCAATATCTGCTGCACCATCGCTGTTGAGTATGCATTTTTCAACTCGATAACCGATGTTGAAGTAGTTACAGAAGTTGATGCTGATGCTGAAGAGTCCGCTATATTTTGCCCACCACCTATCGAGTGACTATTACGGTCAGCTGACCACCCGCCACGTGATCAAAATTCCGAGCAAATCACGAATTTCACCGAAGTCTGCATGAAATGGGCTATTTAACTATTTTGTGTAAAAGGCAGTCATAACACAAGTGCAATAGTATTTGTCCCATTGCTGCTACATATATGTGGTCTGAAGACTTTACAGGTTAAACATTTATGTCTTTCGGTAAAGGGTCTAATTTAGAAATTAGACTCCTCCCTAACAATCAATATATATATATATATATATAAGTTGTATTGTTTACTCGGAACATCATGCATATGAAAGGTATACATTCTGATTTAATCAAAAGACTATATTACTGTAAAGGTCCGTTTTCTATCTGATAGCCGGTATATATCATAAGATACGCAAAATCAATTTAACTTAGCGAATTTGGGGTGATTTACAAGAGTCAATATTTTCGGAGGAAAAGCAAGTATTATCATATCATTTGTTTACTTCAATCTAATTAGTTCCAAGTAATCAGGGATGTTAAATCAGCTTTGGCCTGTATACATTTATAAAATAAGTTGAATTATGTTTACCTGTTTGAAAAGAATCTCATAAAATATTTTTTGACATTGAAAAAGTCAGCAACATACATACGTTCACTAGAGATGTTAAAATGTTTGCTGAAGTCAAATATGAAATGAGAAAGTGTAATTGATTGTATCATTGGAAAAGCAAAACCACTATAAGAACCAATAGAGAAAGACATACAAGATGCTAGCGTTTTATAATCCATTGATTAACAAAGTATTTGGGTTTTTTACACTGGTCTTAATCTCGCACTATAATTGTTTTTTGTTTTATATATATAGTACACGTCATTCAAGGGATAGCATTTTTTGAACTAATTTTGAGCTCCCATCATTAAATTGTAAAACACATTATTGGCAGAAAGACCAATCTTCCGAATGACCTGAGCGTTTGCACGATCAGAAAGGTGCAATTCAAATATCCAAATTTATGATTTAGGATGAAAGTGTGATTATTATTATGATATAACAATCTCAACTTACACCCAATCACAAATTCATCGTCTACATTGGATTGGGTTTGTGTGGGACCGTCACGAAGAAAATATAATAATGTGCACTACACATGAAAACAGGGACACATGTTGAAGAAGGCGTATTAAAGAAGATATTTTTATTCCATGTAATATATATGATGTTGTGCGAAAGGATGACAACAAATTTGATGTCTGATACTTTGCTACTTGTATGGAGAACCCGAACCCCTACATTTAAGTTGTGCCAACAAATGTATTGCGTGTATGCTGTTATAAATCAAGAGATAGGAATCTTTCTTTGTTTATAATAGGCTGTAAATCATGTATGCAATAAAATGGCATTACAGTACTCAATACTCACCTTATTCGGGTTGAACGTTACAAACACATTTCAAGTACATATGAAATTTCAGACTTATATGGGGCGCAACAAAGCACGGATCTAACGCTATTTCTTTGTGTGGCTGAATGTAGTACTTTCATTTATTTTCAAGTATAGTAAGAATAACCATATGGAACATGTAGATACCTATTAGGACATTTCGATCATACCTGACACTATTTCAGAAGTATATGGAAAACAATAAACAGAAAGCAACGGTTATCCTTGAAAATGTGAAGCTTTACATTGATATCAAGCGAAGACTTAAGTTCCGGTTAATGCTGGTTAATGCCTTCAGAATTACGTAATTATGTAGAGAGGAGGCCTTTATTCTTTTTGTACGTCTATAAGGAGCTATATGTACCCACGTTCTGCTATGCGGTCCATCAATAATATTAAAGGCCTATCTTTGCATGGGTTAAATAATATGGAACATATTCTGGCAACCATTCGGAAAAGCTTCGGATGACGCACTTTGAGGAATGGATCCGTTCAGGTTACATTTCGAATTGTAAATCAATATGCAAATGTATAAACACCTCATGCACTACTTTGCCCTTCTTTGAAAGATATTGTCACAGTTGGTGTGTCATAGAATTTTTCAGAACGATTGATATTTAATAATATGAATGAGCGCCCTCAGACGTAAATTTGGGGAGACAGCAAGATCAAAATTAACAAGGAAAATTGCGGTAAGATATTAAAATACAAAATGAAATTACATTTTGAGTCTGGATAATATTGTCTCTAAGTCTATTACTTCCTATTACGCGTGTAGACCTATTTATGTAAACGAAAGAACATTTAATTTAATATCTGAGAATAAATATGTTATGTCTGATGCACAGTCTGAGATATTCTCCATTTTCCTTTTCTGGACTATTCTGCATATCATTTTTTTATGGTATCTGGTATTAAGACAATAGAGCCAGACTGTTACAGAAGTAAAAACTCATGGTGTCATGATAATTACCTGAACATCACCCAGTCTCATGTAGACGTACAAGCTGTACACGATGATGCTTATTGCAAAGGATTTGTTTCTCTTGTGATATTTACTTCTTGTAGTTTGTTAGTATTTTTGTCTTTAAACGTATATACATGTGAAATCCTACTTCAGATTGTACATCTAAAGATTGATTAGGCTGCTAGTTTCCTATATGAACTTTATAACAAACAAACGCTTGCTCCCACTTTTTCACCCATCAGCATCTTTAATCAGTCACTTCCGCCATATGTGTCTGTGTGAGGTTGGATTTTGCTGTGAATTCTTCATTGGATTTATAGGTCTTTGTCACACTGGCATATATGCCGACAACGATAATATGGACCAAGTTTATAACTACATACGAGATAGAGGTAGTAAATACATAGACTGTACAATATTTTCTGCTATTGCCTGAAAAGCTCAAAATTTTTAACAATAGCATCTATTTGCATACCAAACGTCATGTACTCACATGGGACTTTATTCAACATATTATTACAGTGTTGCATGAAGATTTAAAATAGACGAATCAAAATTTATGTTATTTGGTTAATCCAAGTATCGTTGCCTGCACATATATGGCGACGTTATAATGGAATTGACAAAAGGTTAAGTGTATATTCTTTCCATGATGAAATAAAACTAGTTAATTCGTTTTCTTTCTAAATGTGTGAGCTTGTTTCTTAATATCTCATGATGATAATTATATATTATTACAAATAATGAGATAGGTTATATAACATTCATTAAATTTAGTGAAGGATATTTCAATGAAATGTTAAAGTGACAAATGCTACTTCGTTTCTAATGTGACAAAAGTGTGTGGGTTTATATTTTGACTAGTTTACTTCAATCAATATATATTTGCATGTATTTAGCAAATGTAATATAATTAAACAATAATGAAAAATATATTAACTGCATTTGTTACAACTAAATCAAGAGTGTTGGATAGTGCATTAAGAAGTAAGACAGCTTTTAGAGAACGACAGAGAGCACTTAAAGTCTTGATAGTTTCCGAATCATTTGTTCATGAAGACTTTGAATGAAGTAGTTGTATATGTAATTTATTGTTTAAAATGTTCCGTTTTGATGATGAAATAGATAACAAAATTAAGCAAGTAGATTGTGTTATTAACGAATTGTGACTTACTTTGAAATTGGTAATATTTGAATCATTTTAGAGAAAGTTTAAAATTAAGGTTTTTTTTACGATTCAGAACAGCTGTCTGTTATAAACTATGGATGGTTTTATCATAAATACTTTATCGTATAAGAGTTTATTCTTCTCAGAACGGAACATAATTTGTTACAGCTTCATGCAGATAAGAAATTTCGATTGTTTTTATCATATGTATGAAGAGTTGTGAATTATTTTGAAGATTATTTTATGAAAACTAGGGAATAATTTATTGATACCGTTGTTCACCAACTTATGTTTCAATAGTATTATGTAACTAATTTAAATATGATTTTCATATATATATTTAATACAGAATTTGTAGATAATGAATATGGATTTGTGTTAAAAACAAGGTTGGCTAATTGTAGTTTCATTTTTCTTCATCTCACGATACATCAACACATTAAAACTATTTAGTTCTGAAACTCATTGAGTAGCGTGATTAGTTAAGGGATTCGCTACTTTAGTCGGATCTGATTGATCTGCGCTAAATATTGTGTCACCCTGATTATATGGCTAAAAGAATATAAAAAATGTCTTGTGTTTAATTTAATAAGCCTGGATTGGGCAATTTGCAAATGATGTTTGTAAAGAAGAACTTTCTATTTGTAAGCTTCATTATGGCTTGATTACAAATATAGAAGTTTAGCAATGCAGTATTATTACTAAATTGACAGAAGCACCATACATATCGTGCATCATCAAACCTGGGTTACATTGTTTTCAGTTATAATATTGTTTCCATGTATATTTAAATTATATTTTAAACAAATGTGAGTTTCGACATTGAACGTATGGAAACCACTTCAAACTAATTCTGGAATATTTAAGGAAACAAGTAAGCGTTTTATCATTTAAGATTTTCTATATTCCTGATAGTGTTTATTCAGGAATAAAGCGTTATTGTTTACTTCTGTATTCAATTATCTTGTTTGGCCTAATTTTATTAAGAATTGTATGATAATTATTGTGTATGTGTACAATTAGTTATTTTCTAATTATTTTGCAGTTTTATTTTTCGTTGTATCTTCTCCTTGTTGGTGGCTGACCGAATCATTATTGTGAATTGTTAATTATGTGTAGAGTAATGAATTATTAAAATAAAAAAATTAATTGAAAACTTTAAAAATCAATTTACAATTCATTACTGTAAATGATTTATAGCATGTATGTTTAATATATATATTTCATTGATATCTTGTTATCAATGTTTTTGCTTTTGTACGAAAAATGAGTTCGGCTTCGTTCAGTTTGGTTTGTGTTTTAAATTACGTCACAGCAACACGTGAAGGTTAATTTTAGTTTTGTGGCAATGTGAATATAAAGCTTAGTAAAGGTATTTTTATTAGGAAAGTCTTTAAGATTCAATACTTTTATTATAACCGTTTAGGTATGAGCACCTTCGGATTTGTGATATAGCTTTTTTATACGCATTTCGCAGCATCTATATCCGAAATGGTTCTAAGAAATGCATAAAATCAATATCGACACTGTGGAGAGAGATAGTCATGTAAATATTGTTTCATTCAGCATACCCTATTAAATAGTTAACTTTTTAGGATAAGATAATGAACAGACCACACACCTTTTCATAATGCTGTGATTAATTTGACTTTCTTTGAAACATTTATTTATAGTTGCTAATGGTGGAGGCTCATATGTTTAATATTTAGTAAGACGTGTCGAAACAAGCATGTACTGATGAAAACAATATTATTGTGAATTAAAATTATTCTTTAGTCCGATTTCATAAAAGTCACATGTGTAAATCATAAGATTCCTTGGTTTTGATACAAAGTTACTGCGTCCGCCTCGGATGCGTGATGTCGCTGGTTCGAGACATGACAAAGACTCATAAAAATGGTACTAGAAGCTGCATCACATAGCTGCCAGGATTAAGAGGTGTTAGCACTGGTCGGCCTGGTGTCAGGATAATGTGACTGAGTGGAACATGATGCCACGTGTCTGTGGCAGGATTGCTTAGTTCTAGACATCATTATAAACTGCCACATTCAAGACTTCGTCGCGATAGGACTCAAAGTGTTAAAGCTACGTTAAGAATCCACCAAAAAAGAGCAGAGGAAGTCAAAATGAAAATAATTGTTAGGCTTCAAGTAACTGCATATAAGAATAGGACCTGAAAGCATATGTTTTTTTCCCTCGCTGCATGACGTTTTGTAAATACCCCATGTTTTTACGGGACAAATCGGACCTAACCCATAGAATGGGAAATAATTTAATTCTTCTAAGAATCCACCTGACTGACCTATCTAATGCGTAATACATACAAACCATGTAAACATTTTTATTATTAGCAAATCGACATATCTATTTAGAGAGCCTATGCAATCGACAGGCATTCTTAATAACGTAAAAGATATATTCCCGTGCACAAGAATTAGCTATGTATAGTCACTGCAATTTATAGTAACAAACAAAAACGAAATATATATATATATATATATATATATATATATATATATATATATATATATATATATATATATATATATATATATATATATATATATATATATATATATATATATATATATATACAATACTGTATTCAATATGTGTTTCTATATATTACAGAAGATAAACAGAATACAGCCATTTATGAAGAAATCTCGAAAGGAATATATGTTTAAAACTTTAGAATTAATTTCACACGTAACTCATATTTTATACAGAGTATGTAAATGTGTGAGTTATATTCTTTGATTTTCACATGTATTAGTTTGAAAGATTTGATTAGAGATATAATAGATTGAGAATTTGTTTTTTCTGGAAGACGGATCTCGACAGTCTTCAGTATATCATATAATCAAGCAAGTTTTTGTTAGTAATGGAAATTTGTGACTTCTGCTAAAAACATGACTAAGAATATCCGATCATCTTTCGAGAAAAAGTTCTAATATACAAATTTCGCTTTTCACAATACGAAGACTACTGTTACATACAAATATCTTTGTGTAATTGCCGTTACCTTTCAAAGACATCTGGCTTTGCTACAAAATAGAAAGCAAGAAAATATCTTGTACATGTTAATCCTTGTTTTAGGTAAGCAGTTTATTGTATCCTAATGTTTGCTCATAATACTAATGTCAAGGGTTAGTCATAATAATTTCGTTTTATCAAGGGTATTTCGTATATAATGGATATTTAACATACATCAAGATTAACTGTCCGATTCATTACCAGTGTGTAACCTTTGCATAATGTGTGATTTAGTTCATATATACTAATGAAATTTATAAATCAATTTATTTGTGTGTATGCATCAAAGATGTGGTGTTTAAGATAATGAAATATCAATCTTAGTTAAGGGCACGGCGGTAGATTTTGAACGAGCGCTTTTATTGTAAAAAGCCCATAAGGACTATTTAGCAATCCTTGCTTTATGTATTAGAAAGTCCATCAAAATGAAAACAAATTAAGAGAAATGTCGATATAAATATTTCCTTCTCATTCAAACGGTCATACTAAAAACTGCTTATATAACGGGCAGTTGAATTAGCACACATGCTTGTTTTATTGCCTAGCGATTAGGTTAGATCAGTTTGAAAATCTCGTTTCTGAGGAATTTAGACTTCTTTAAGTGTCTAACATATAAACAAATACAGCGGCTAAAACCACGATTATGTTCCTTTTGGCAAACTATTGGAAATTAAATTGTATTCTTATGAAAAAGTTTGTATATTATTTGTAATAATTTGAATTGATTTATGTCACATATTTTGAAATTAAGAAGTGAGTCTAATGACTTTGGCAAAAGTTCAGATGTATTCATTTTAATGGCTTCCACTGGGAAAGTTTATAATGCTTTCTTACAAGGAATGAATTCAATAAATGTTTGCACTAATATGTAAAGCTCTAGAGTTTTCTTTAAATCCTTGCGTGTATGTATGTATGTATGCATGCATGTATGTATGTATGTATGTATGTATGTATGTATGTATGTATGTATGTATGTATAATATCTATCTATCTATCTATCTATCTATCTATCTATCTATCTATCTATATATATATATATATATATATATATATATATATATATATATATATATATATATATATATATATATATATATATATATATATATATATATATATATATAATCTCAGTCACAGATGAAACAGCCAGTTTATTAAACAGATGGCACTATAATAATTCAGTTTCATATATATTCCCTTAATTTATATACAGCACTGATGAAATTATGTGCATTGGTTGTTATTCAGATGCATCAGATTTATGTTTGCCACTAACATGGATGCAAAACAAAACATTTAAACAGGTGTGTGTTACGAAAGAACTTAATATTGAGGCTTGTAGCTATTTCTCAAAGAACATACCTAATGCCATTTACTGGTAAGGAAATCGTGAGGACAATATGAAAAAATATATTAACGAAACTCTTAAGAACTTCATAAATATACAATAGCTGCTCGTTTACTCAACAATTGTAGTGACTCTAGAAGAGCTATTAAAAAGAATTACAATACTCTGTTACTATGATATCTTAAGTGAACCATTTTACTTTAACACAAGAGTAGCTTTAATGTTCGTCCTATTTTCCGACAACCATGTTCTATTGCGTTACAATGTTAAGACTATTTTATGCAACTTTATCAAAACCTGTAATATATGCAATTATTAATAACAGAAATATTTTTTCAAGAAAAACCAATATCAAAGACATATAAGCATGAAGCCGATGGCAAATACGACTGAGAGTTTGTTCATGAGGTCGAAAAATAAAAACTTGCTTTTGCAGAGACTTTGGAGGCTCAGATGAATGCCAATATATGTAAATAGTCTCTGTTATTATTTGAAATCTGGTTACCACTAACAGAAATCTCTTCTACGCAAAAGTAAGATCTTTCAAACTCCATTTACTTCACATCTGAATAATAAATTCCAAGACACTAGAAGTGTTGCAGCTCAAAACCATTTTCTGATGAAGCTTCAGTGTTCAATGCTCTCCCAAGACTTTGAGATTTTCGTTGCTATGAGTGAACATTGTAACGTGCTAATAATATCTTTCATTTCATGTTTGAAGAGGTACAGTTTAGTGGACAATGACATCTGCTCTTCACACAAGTTAAACACAGCTTTTTACAGTAAAGCTTAACATTCAAGGTATTCCAATGTGAGAAACATCAGCTGTTTTGTTTTGACACTCAGGATAATCTTGTCTTCTTTGAGGGAGAATGATTTTGATTTCAACCAGCAACTCATAAAACGATAATAGATGTTTCATCTACTCAGCCACCTGACAGTGAAGTGAACTGTAGTGTCATCGTAATCGGATTTTATTTCTCCTAAGACAGCTTTAAACTACGTGCGAGTGATGGGAGGGGAGCGAGTAAGAATTATATTAATAATATTTACATGTGGGTGTTAATTAAATACGTTTATTGCAAGAAAACTTCGGGTAGGCTTTTTTGGTGAATGACTCAATGAAACGGTTACTTATACGCCTATCTTACTTCTTTTGCAGATTCTAAAATAAACTATTTATTTGCTAGTTATAAAAGATTAGTTATCGAAAGTCAGAAGAAAAAAAAACAGTTCACCTTTTAAATCAAAATTGTCATACTTTTCAAAAACTGTAAATGAAGATATAATCTTACGAATAGCTTTTACTTTTGTGACTCCGTCACCGGAAAAACAGAACACACTTATTTTACGTCCTTGACGAGATTCTTTAAACTAATATAAAACGAACAAAATATGTTACGTATTTCCCTCGTCTACATCAAATCTAAAAATGTCCATGTTATGCAGGTCATTTTTAATTGGTCATCAATATCGTCAGCGATATAATTTATACAACGCTAGATACTTAAAGCAGAAATAGCTATATCCAAGTTTTGATTGGCAATAATAACTTTATTGTCCGCAAAATCGTGATCGAGGTCTTAGGCAAATTGCAAAAAGCTGTCATTCAAAGACTCACCCTTCGAAAAATGGAACATTTTCGATTTTCGTAGGACATGTTCAACATGTCCAGCTCTGTCTTCAACATTAATGTGTGGTAACGTTTTATAACACTAGCAATGCGTAAAACAATACTATCATTGTGGAATGCAAAATCATGCCATTTAGCTTGCTCTACAAACCAATATTTGTCTCTCCATTGATCCTGAAACTGTATTTTTTCCGGCAGCGACATTGATAAAATCAGAATGGAAACATTAAAAATTTAAAGCAACTCCAGGTTATACCTTTATTTGAACTTGTACTGGATGTACACTAAAACTGTCACTGTACTGTTAAAGATCTGTGAAAACGTGCATTATGATATGTCATATAACATCATTCCCAACGGACTCCAACTCCACTATACTTGAAAGGCTTAAAATTTTATGTGGTACTACCATAACAACTTTTCAAAACAGGTCGTTTCTAAGTTAATGTTTGCTTTTACTATATCATTCGGGATATATCTCTCATGCCATAGTTGTAATGTAATTTCCTAAGAATACGTGTAAGTGTAGTTGTTGCATATTGACAATAGTTTTGATGTATGATAATACAGCATCAACATTGTCTCTAAAACCGTCGCTATGTGTTTTCAAGAAGATCAAGTTCCATGAGGTTGCGTCATCAAGAAAACAAAATACTTTTCTAGCTTAGCGACTCCGACGTAAGATATACATCGTCCCCAAGATTGGGGAACCATGGGGTAAACGTGTACATCTTATTCGTACTTTAGTTTCAGGTTTTGCAGTGGTTGACTGAAATTTATATAATCGTGTGCATCTATAAAATTACTTTGTTCGACATAAACATAATAATTTCATTTATCCCACATAAACAACTTAATACCCTTTATGTCCATTATATATTCAGTTTGTAAGTTAATTTAACTTAATATATTTCTAGGCCACGTTCTCTGGTAAGTTGGATATGTAATCAGATGTAAAGTAGGCTAAAGATCCCATGAATCGAATTAACATAAATAGCAATAATAATAATAATAATAATAATGAGGACTGTGTATAGCGCCTAATCTTTAGAAGCTCTAAGCGCTTTACAACATTAGACAACACCTATAAGATAAAAGACATATAATGATAGGATTACAAACACAAACACCATGAAATTAGAAAACATAAAAAAAACATGCTGAGAATATGTAAGGTAGGAAACATTATTAGGTCTTTAAATTTGTTCTTGCAGTCGAAATAAATGAGTTTTGAGAGCACTCTTGAATGTGATGACTGTGTCTTTGTGTTTAAGTTCAGTGGGTAATTCATGGGCCTTGGTATGCAAAATAACGCTGTTCATATGAATTTGTTTTCATGCTGAGAATAATGAGTATACGATTGTCAGAAGAGGAGCGTAAGCATCTTCCTGGTGTGTACACATGGGTGAGGTCGGATAGGTACGTTGGACTAGAGTCCGTCAGTGAAACGTAGCATATAGAACAAATTTTGTGTTTGATTCTGGATCGAATGGATAGCCCCAGTGTATGGAACAGAGCAGCGGGGAGGTGTGCTCTGATCATGGTACTCTAAGTATGATCCGAGCAGCTGTGTTTTGAACTTTATGAAGTTTTTGGAGTAGATATTGAGATGAACCAGACAGAATTGACTTCCAATAGTCCAGTCTTGAAAGTACTAATGAACACACAAGTGTTTTAGTGGCATCAACTGAAGGATATTTGCAAATGGAGCTGATGCGTCTCAGCTCAAGATATGTAGCCTTGCATATGTTCATGACATGTTGGTGTAATGTGAGAGTACTGTCCAGAGTAACACCTAGGTTTCGTACTGATTGTGTGAATTTAATGTTGGTGTTGCTGATATTTATTGTTTGAGGTAAAGGATGTGAATGAGAACGTCTTTGTTTTGTAATCAGAATAACCTCACTTTTATTATCATTCAAATGCAGCTTGTTACATGTCATCCATGATTTCACATCAGAAATGCACCTCTCTACACCTTGGATGGTAGTATCAACTTCAGTTGGGTGGCTAGATTTGTATATATGGGTGTCATCAGCGTACAATTGATGAGACAATGGATCATAATCTATGACACTTGAGAGCGGTTGATTGTATTAAATGAAGAGAAAAGTCCAAGAACAGACCCCTGTGGAACACCACAACATATATCAACTTGGCTGGAATGTATTCCATTTGCAGACACAATTTGTGTCCTGTTGACCATGTATGACTTGAATCACAGTAACGCGGTATCATGAATGCCAAATACATGTTAGAGACGGTGAAGTAATATATCATGGTCTATTGTGTCAAATGCTGCAGACAAATCAAGGATGGTGATGACTGTAATCGTTCCCCTATCCAATGCAGACAGAAAGTCATTTACTACTTTTAGAAGAGTAGTTTCAGTACTGTTGCAAGAGCGATATGCATATTGTACATTGCTAAAAAAGACTGTTTGAATTCAAATGAGATACAAGCTGGGATAGAACAACCTTTTCTAAGATTTTGATATAAATGTGAAATTAGAAACTGGGCGGTAGTTCTTTAAATCGTCATGGTCTAGTGTTGATTTCTTCAGCAGAGGCTTTACCATGGCAGTTTTGAAAAATGATGGGAATTCCCCTGATGAGAGAGAGGTACTAATAACATCAGTTAATGAGGGCAATACTGGATCTAAGCACTCAAACAGCAGTGATGTTTGAATTGGATCAAGTTCACATAACTTTGGTGCACTCTTCATCAGGATTGTACGTACTAAATGCATAGAGTCAGGTTCAAATGCTGCTAATGGCTGCCGCTCAAATTCTGTATCCCAACTGTATGGTGACGACGAGTCAATTGAAATTTTGGTGTCAAACTTATCTTTAATGGTTTATACTTTGTCACGGAAGAAATTTGCAAACATGTCCGGAAGATCGACTTTAGAGAAGGTTGTTGGAAGTGGTGTATATTTGTTCCTTGACATTAGCTTGTTAGCAATCTCGAAGAGGTCTTTGCAGCTGGAACTTTCCATGATATTAGTAGTGTAGTGGGCTGCTTTCGCTGCATGGACTATATTTGTGACATTTTCCTTAGCGGCTTCATATATTTGCTTATGAATAGTGAGTCTGATGGAAAGCCAAAACCTCTCAGCTTTATGGAGGTCTATTTAGCAGTGTGAAGCTGGTCCCTAACACTTCTATACCATTCAGTCAGCTTGATTTTTCAACTAGGAGGAGGGTGGTATAGACAGATAAAAATGGACTAACCTTTGCTCTAGTGTGAGTGTGGTTTGGACTAGTTCAAACTATGCGAGGTCGAAATTCAATGTTCGGGTGTGGTTAAGACGTTTGATCATGGAGTTCTTTGTGATGACAGGAATTCCACCTCCGCGAGAGTTACGGGGGAACGACTTTATGTAGTAACAAAAGGGTGTTAGATCCGCACACTTGGGCTGATCGCCTGATGTTTTTAGGCATGTTTCTGTCAAGAAAGAGACGTAAATATTCTGATCGTTGATAAAAATACCTATTTCTTGCGCTTTTCCGGTGGTCCTACTGATTGGGCATTGAATAAAGCAATACGCAGAGGTTTCTCTTGAATAGTTGACGCGAAGGTTGACGAATTAATATGGATTTGAATTAGGTTATCTAAATTAACGGTCGAATTTTTTAATTGTCGAGCCGGAAAGGGCATAAGGGGGATAACTGGAATTCTTCTTCCTGTTCTACGTCGGCCAGCTTTGAAACAGTGATATTGGATACAGTATGACATAAGATTATATATCATACTTAATTGAATTGTTTGTTCGGATACATGTTTTTAATTCTAATGAACAGAACCAAGGACCCAACTGGGCTAATTATAAATTTTAACTAGTTGTCTCTTATTTCATCATTTCAAAAGAAAGATTAAGCTGGTCCCTGTCAACGTATCTTAATACGTACAACAATGATTATATTGGATACAGTCTGACATAGTAACTATCTACATTGGGCCAGTCAATTTTTGTAAGCTTTCCTATCCACCCCCAATCTCTTGCATTCCTTCGAATGTTCAGTGTCGTCGCCAATGTATGCCTCAAGATTAATCTCTTGGATGGTGTGTGTCTATTTAACGTCTTTGATGCAAATTCAATAATAAATTTAAACAAAATATGTAGCCAATTTTAATGGGACGAAAATACAATATAAGGTTACATCCTAAATTTATACTTTGGTGATCAAAGTGGCTTTGTGATTTGCTTCGTATTATTTCAGTAAATTGTTATCTCTTTCTACTTTGTTGGGCCGTAAAGACATTTTATACCAGTAACTGTATAATGCATTGCGTATTTTAAAGTATATACAACTAAGGAAAGATAGAAAATGAAGAGTACCACTGTAATGGAGAGTGTATTCTACGAATTTTGAACTTTGAATTGTGCATAAAACATGGTAGGGAATTAAATAAATGTTTGTTTTAAAACCTATTTTGTCTCGTTATATCGATTGCCAATATTATATTTCTTTTGCATTTACTTCCAATCGATCGTAATATTGCGAGAAATGTCAAGATAAGATTTTTATTCTCCACCAGTTTTTCGTTAACAGCCGTTACCGGCATAAAGATTTCATGTTCATCTTCCTCTACATGAAATTTACACGAGCATTATGTTGTCCTGTAAAAATAACATTATTATGTAAGAGGTCTGTATTATAACATAGTTAGGAACAGACGCTGGCTTAGATATTCATTAGTGACCATGAATATTTAAGTAGAGCTTTCTCGACCAGCATAGTAATTTTGTCTTGTTCCTCGCTAGCTTTAGCGAACCTCTAAAAATGTGTTTCCATTGCTCACAAATGGACGTAGTAGTAATTAAGATATGTATTTATGTTAATATTTTAGGAAAATATGAGCAATATTTTATCTCATAATTTAGAATCATTTCGGGAACCCGAACGTTTGATTCCTTGCTCCGTCTCTCCATTAATTGCTTATATCCTTTATTTTCCATCAATCCAAAACCTCGAATGACGAACTTAAATAGGTTTTGTGCTTTACATTTAAATCAGAATGCATCGTTGATGCTAGCCTCATCATGAATACTCCTCTTTCAACGCATTGAAACATCTTGTGTTCGTCATTATACGATGCTTATATTTACATCTCTCAGAAACAGAAAGGTCACACAAGAGGTATTGCAAATAGTCGAATAATATTCCGAGAGGTTTTGCTGGTGTTAAATGACTGCATTGGTTGTGCACACAGCGAGAACACAAAATCATCTAGATGATGGTGTAACAAATGTATTAATTTCCTAGAATTAGTGAGATTTATATGAGTAGCACTTGCTCAAATAAAATATTTTAGATTAAATGACTGAGAAAATGAATCTTAATAAAGCAGAACAGGTCTATCATTAGAAAATAAAATATTCAGGTGAAAATTAACACTTAAACATTATAAAAGGAATTGCAAAAATAATTTTTCAAATGATGAAGGCTTGATATATTATTGTTTTTTGTTATATGCCTATTTCGGCAAAAATAAGCCATTCCTTAGTTGTTGTTGTTATAACTACTACTTGCCTTTTCGAACTTGAAATTTGCCCTAACATATATTATGCATGCAAGCAAATACTCAAACGAAAAATGAAAGTTTGACCGATTCAATACGAAATTATGTTACTTTCAGATCATAATAAATGGAAGACGCATACTACAGTTAGAATATTCATGCGTCGTTGCATTAGGAATATATGTCCTCGATCGATGGGATACGTATGCTGACAAAAAATCAGAGGTTACGCGAGAATTATCGGTATTGTTCGAAGATTCTTTGAGAATTTTCACCGGTGATACATAACTACACTGGTTATGCACATATCAAACAAGAACCTTAATAAAAAAAACAAATCACTTTGCTGATGCTGCAACGAAAGTATTAATTTAGACATCCTGGCTTAAAATTACTGATATTTATACTATAAGTACGTATTTTGCAAGAATCATTGTGAACATTTTATGTTTAATATCTTGATATAACATAAAAATGACTATATAAATTGGGTTATTGACGTAAATGCATCATCATTGGAAAACTTGTAGGCGAAATTAGCAAGGAAACATTATTATGGAGACCCTAAATAATTTTTACATATCTATGATAAATTTTTAATTTCTTACACGATAATTATACAAGATAGTACGAAATGTGATATTTAAATGCATTACAATGCAGTTCTTTTCTAGAATTAAAGAAAGAACTGAATACAAAACTGTTGGTGAACATTCTCCGGAGACGATTAGCGTTAATATTTGTTTCAGTGTTAACTTCTATGCAAATAAATCGATACAGTAGCTCTTGCTTAAAGTAGACATTAAACCCATGAGTGTATAGGCTTTGTTAGTGTTGGATATCAATGTAAAGTTTTGTTCTTTAGCGTGCATTTTTTGTTTTTATAGATGGTACATTATCGATCATAGATGAAAATTATTTATATTGATTGATTAAATATTAATTTATCTTCATCAAATGACTCAAGCAATAAACTGACATATTGTAGAACAAATTTGATTACATATTGTATGACACACGCAACAAATGCAGGGAGGTATTTGTATGCCCGCATAATAAATTAAGTCCTGAACGAAATTACAACTGCAAGACTTAGGTTAAGTAAAGCTAAGATAACGGAAGGTGTCTTTGGTTTTCCTCAGATTTGTGAACTTCTTCTTCATGCATTCTACCGTGAACTGCGTACTGATATATATATATATATATATATATATATATATATATATATATATATATATATATATATATATATATATATATATATATATATATATATATATATATATATATATATACAAGTTGTATGCCTTTCGTTTCATGATGCATTTTATTTATATAACCCTTTTAATGTATACAAATTTTACATAAAAATATTTTTATGTAAAGCAACCATAAATACAAGAAAATACCTAGGTTTACAATTTATGGTTAAAACTCTAATATATACACAATATGGATAGACGTAAAATGTAAAAACTGAAATATCTTGGAAACAGTATCCTATCAGTTGTTTTAATTGTCATATTTTAAAATCGATAATAAATAGAAAATTTAATCTTTGAAGAAAACGACTTTCTAAAAATTGTAGACCAGTGTATCCCATCATCAAGTGAACTTAGCAAATGATTCCCACAGACCTTCATAACCTGCCCTTGTTAAATCACCATAGACACGAACATTGTCATTCCCATGCTAAATATCGTTAGACACCCAGTGCCTTTCCTACGTTAAATTTCCAGTAACACTCATAATGTCATTATCTGGTTAAATTATATAGACACCCATGAACTTCCTACCTTTCATAATAAAGAATTTCCATAGACATCCGAAGTCCATAATATTCTTCTGTTATGACTTCCAATAATGCATCCTTATCAAAACATCTTGTCCAAAATTACTTTCTTCCATGTATTTGTCCATGCCACTTTAATCTGTAATTTAATATAATTGTTTCAGCAACATAGTTTGTTCACAAACAACCACGATCTTCCAATAAGGCCCTATATAATCAGAATGTATACCTTTGTTTCTGGTCATTAAATTATTTTTGCAGAAACGTTTCCATCCACGCCTAACGCAAATGCATTATGAATAAATGACCCATACTTTACTTGAACTGGCTCATGCCTACTAATAGATGGATATACTGTATGATATGGCATGCACAATTTAAGGACAAAAATACTGAAACAATAACAAAATGCATATTGTATAAAGTGCAGCATGTTTGATCGATGGTGTGCCAGATTATCTGCTGGTGTAATCATCCGTGCAGTGTACAAGCTATTACATATTGCACAAGCTATTTAAATTCTCTATTTCGATTTATACGTTTCATGTATTAATATGTGCTTCACCAAATCAATTATATTTCATGCCGGAAAACTTTTAAGAACATTAATTTGTATCTTTTTGTGAAAACGAAACACAGGAAAGTTGAAACACAACATTTTTTATTTGATGTTGATATACTCAGTTCAAGTAATGCTATGCTCTGTAGCGGTGTATGTGTGTTTGTGAATATCCGCATCTGTTTCTACCCGTTTTTGAAACCATTGTTAGTAACACATTTATTATATTATTTCAGATAGTAAAGACGATTGGAATAGTAAGTATTACAATGTCGGTTCTAAAAGAAACCTACATACTGTTCATTCTTCTGATATAATTTCTCATAAGCTTACATGCCTTCAGTATATTCATCAATTTTAACAAATCAACTATTGTCCAATAAATCTGTCCCATAACGATTTTTATATTATGTTGGTCATTATTGGGGACAGGTATGGGTACAAAGTGTTGTCTTTGGATAGATGTCCAAATCCGGCCTAAAAGGTGTCTTGGGCATTCATAAGCGTATAACACAATAATCACGCTCATAACGCGAAGTCTTAAAGATAACACTTTTTTCTTTTCATCCGAAGAGGTTTCAAGTCGAGCAAAAGTTAAAAATTAAGGTCCGCGAGAGGTATTTCCTGGATCCCTCGATGAACTAATTACAACGGTAAATTCAGCATGTTAGCTTTTCAATTCAGCGGATAAACCAACCAAATTTTGTCATCATTGGGGCAGTCTAACGCTGGTAAATGTACACAATCACACCTGCTTCGGTAAATAACGGATTAGTACTATCCAACATAACTCGCGCGATAGCGAAATTGATATCTATTCTTACGGAAATTTGGATGTAACGAAAAAATAATTTTTTTATTTTAAAACATTGAAATAAAAGTGGAAAAAATTATTTGATTTGAATCAATTTCAATTGAAAACAACTCCTAATCCCACCTGGATTTGGGACAAACCTGATATAGTACCATTTTCAGTACCGTCCTCGTCTTCCAGTTAAGTGCTTGACCCACAGCTAGGCATAGTCGCGCTGTGGTGAACTACGTATATTTGTGAAGGAATGATGTTGTACAAGCACAAAAAACAGGTTAAAAGAACTACATGGGGCCTCCAGTGCTGATATTAGCATTGAAGTTTTCAATAGACGACACTGTAATGGTTGTCGTTGGCAAGCACTTCCACAGACGGATGTCTGCGGTGGAGAACGATCTCCTTTGTGCATGCACATAATAGTATGGCATCTTGTAACTGTTGGCATGGTCGATGCTTCTGCTGGAATCAGGTACCATGTTGTCGGTATTGTAACTAGCTGGTTGATGATCCATTAGCTCATGGTGAGCTTGCTCTGTTGACAACAGGTCGCAAGTCCTTCCAGTGGAATTCGTTCAGCATGATTGCGATACTACTGGTTTGTCGGTAATCAGCGTGACATAACCTTGCTGCACGCCTCTGGACTCTTTCAAGTTTGTCTCCTTTGGCATTGGAGTGTGGGACCCAAACTGTAGTGTCGTATTCGAGCTGTGGGCGTACGAGCAATCTGTATCAGCAAGCCGCGGCGTGTGTTGGGCAAGATTTCAGGTTCCATTACAGAAAAGATGTCTGATTGGCTTACTTCGTAACTGAGCTTATGTGGTAGTTCCAAGATAGTTTACTGTCCAAGGTGACACCAAG
The DNA here is from genome assembly GCA_028554795.2 of Sinohyriopsis cumingii. NCBI lineage: Eukaryota > Metazoa > Mollusca > Bivalvia > Unionida > Unionidae > Sinohyriopsis > Sinohyriopsis cumingii. The sequence goes on along the minus strand of CM068837.1, from coordinate 65,815,925 downwards.
GCACTTGGCTTTGTTTGTCTCGTTCAACATTTGCTGGTTAACATAATATGAGGTGTTAATTATGATCAGTTTGTTTTGGGTAAGATAACAGGTTTCATTGCAGAAAAGATGTCGCCTGATTGGTTTTATTGGTAACCGAGTTTATGTGGGATTTTCAAGATAGTTTACTGCCCAAGGCACTTGCCTCTGTTGGTCTCGTTCAGAATTTGCTGGTTAATATAATATGAGGTGTTAATTACCTTCAGTGTATTGGTTATGCGTATGTGTTCGCACTTGGAAATGTTGAATTCATTTGCCATTTTCTATCCCAGTCCTGCAAGTTGCTGTGGTGTTCTTGTAGAGACACTGCAACTTATTATAAATTAATCACTCTATATAGTAGACAGTCATAAGCGAAGATGATAGTTGTTGAGGAAACATTTGAGGGCCAGTCGTTGAAATCTACGAGGAATAGGAGAGGTCCGAGCCTTGTTACCTCTGGGAAACTTGAGGTGACTTGGAAAGGTGATAATACAGGCCCATCAAGCACGACCTGTTGGTTTATATATGTTAAGAAGCTCTGTATCCTCCCAACTGTCCTGATATATGTTTAATTCAGCAGCTGATCGAACTATTTGCTGAAGTCCATCAAGATGGCGTGTATCTGCTGATTATTGTTCAATGTTGCGAGGTCTCACAGGATCTCTTTCTGAAGCCATGTTTCTGGTCACAAATGATATTGTTTTGATTCAGTTACTTTAACTTTAATTGAATGGAACCCATAGTCGTTCAGATGACAACATTGTAATTTTGGCGTCGTCATGTTGTTGAATTGAACAACTCTTGATAGAGAGAAAGGAGGAGATACAAAGTTTTATGCAACAGAATATGTAGTTATTTCTTTTATTAGTTTTAACATCAAATTTAGACACCAAACGTTATGACGAAGCAACAGGAGTGAAGTGTTTTTTCCAGGTACATTCTATGATAGCCAATGAAGAATTAGGTGGATCAGATTCTTCATGAGTATATTACATAAACCCCAGATCTAGTATAGTGAAACTAACAAAAGCAGTTTCTGGACAGACATAAAGTCAAACGATTGCACAAAAGATTTGGTTTCATGGTCCTTTTTATATTTTTAACTCAGCAATGCGTTACTTAAGAATGTTGTATCAGAGTGGTCCTGAAAACTGATGTAATAAAAACCTTGAATGGGAATTATTTGTCCTTATGCTTGATATTAAGTGGATGCTGTTTCAGTTACATCTGAACATATCCTTTGCTTGTGTCATGTCTGTACAGCAGGAACTAAAACATGTAGGTGGAATCATGGATTTGCTCTATAAATGTAAATTACTTGGGTATTATTTGCTCTTTAACAACTCATGCGATCATCAAACAACATGGTTGCTCTTGGACGAATCGCTAGATCCTCTAGCACATATTTGTGGTACTCAAGCATAATAACCACCAAATCTGCTATCATGAACCCATCCTATGTCATAACGCCCAGTTGAACCTGATAAAGGGAAAATGCGTGTTTCAGGCTTTGCATAGAAGGAAATGAGAATGTTTGGTGTTTCTGTTGGATGTACGAGCGCAACAATTTGAGAAAGACATTTTATTTAGTTAATATATTTCAACTTCAATCACCTTTATTTTATGCTATTTTCTGACAATATTTGTCCTAATGTGTTATACAATCTTGAAGTCAGGAACAGCTTATAATGAGAGTTTTGGATTATCATAATAAAATAAATACATGTTAAAGTTTGTTTGTAATGTTGTATTTATATATTGTTACCATGGTTATGATGTAGTGTCCCTAAAAGAAGGACAAAATAGGAATTAATGCATGGAATGGCATTCTATCATATAATATGTCTAACACAAATCGGATCTTATATTTCACTCCATTGACAATAATGAGGATAAGATAGTGGAAAAATGTCAGGTACATGCAGATATTGTACACTAATATTGCACTACACGAGGTAAAAATACTAACAGACAGCTCTATTGTATGTCCATGTAAATATATTATAGTACATTATTATATAATATAATATATTATTATAAACATCTATATACTTCATGCATTATTCATTCCAAATATAGTTAACAAGCTGTAAAATATATCTTATATTTTTTGCAAATATGCAATAAATAAATGTATCTTCTTTATTACTGTTTTAAGGCTGGTCAGGTTCAGAAAAGGGCGTATTTTATAATGTATCATTTAAATACAATAATACAATAATATTTTAACTCCAAACACCGAATATAAACATTCTGTAATATATACTATTTATGCTCAAGAGTCTGATTCTCTTTGGAAAAGCTCCTTGAACAGTGTTTTGTTCATTCTGGTATTAATAGTTCCAATGGGCTTTTCTGCTTGGTGTAGTTGGAATACAGACTTGGAATGCGCTGTGGTACTCAGCTTGTCTTCGAGGGAATTCTTTCTGTTAACACCGTGTGCTCATACCTATGTTTTGGGATATATGTATCACACACAATAACAAAAACGTGCACAAAGATTACTGCATGCATGATCTGATATTTTCTACTTCTGATGTAGTGTTACACTGTAAACTTGTTACCTTAGTAAATATATTTATATACCAAAAACAGTTTAGCACTGAAATTTCTATGCATTGTGACTGGGCATTTATTTTACATGAACACATTTTTCCTCCGCAATTTAAAAATAGTAATTAAATTTTTAAACAATGTTAATTGGTTAAAACTGTCTAACTATATGTCAGCACCTGATCAGTTATGCAGAGTATAACATTTTTGAATGATATATTGTGACTAAAAATGAGGACTTTCAAAATCGAATGAAGTAATGTGTGGGTGTGAGTGTATGTGTGTGGGGGGTGTCTGTGTGTGTGTGTGTGTGTGTGTGTGTGTGTGTGTGTGTGTGCGTGTGTGTGTGTGTGTGTGTGTGTGTGTGTTGGCAGATTAGATTGAATGCGAGATTTGTTTTGTAATAATCCACTCTTCCATTTTTGCAAGAAAGTAGATATGATACTTATTTTAGACGTGTATTATCAATCCAAATAGTTGTGAAGTTATGTCTAATACTGACATAATAAATAATCTATAGGATCTTCATCTGTAACAACACCAATTGTGTTCATTGTGCTAAATTCAATATCTGTGTGACTGTAGGAACAGGAATGACATAATTTTCGTGAAGTTTATCTCATTAAAACTTGCTTATCTGAGCGAATTCAACATTTCTTTTATACTTTTTTGTAATTATTATGGATATCTCTGTTTTTCTACTGTAAATAAGTAATGTATTCATAATGTGGTAACAGTCAATATCGATGACATGGTTGGTGTAAACCTTGGTTGTAAAGGCCCAAACAAAGATGGCTTACTCGGAACAGACAATTTGACTCCTTCCACATTAAATCACTCGGGCCCTTCCATACTAAACAATATGACCCATAACACATCAAACAATATGACACCTTCCAAACCAAAGAATATGACTCCTTCTATAAAAAACAATATTCACCCTTCCACATTTAATATTATAACCCTTTCTCATTAAACAGCATTCCACCTCCAACTTTAAATATTAGGACCCTTTAAATATGAAATAATATGAACCCTTCCTCAATAAATAATATGACCCCTCTGATGGTAGACAAAGTGAGCTTTAAAGAAATTGTATTTCTTTCAGTGATAGGGACCAGTACTGTAAACGATTTCCAAATCTTACGTATTTATTTACACTCTCTCTGTACATGAGAAGTGGATGGTTTTTATTCAGTACCAAGAGAGGCATGAAACTGATGATGAAGAACGATGATAACTGGAGAGAGAGAGAGAGAGAGAGAGAGAGAGAGAGAGAGAGAGAGAGTAGAGTGTCTGATTCGTTATCAGGAAAAGATAACGCTAAATACATGACAAAATAGCAGAAATTATATGCGAAGAAAGCTGTTTCCCTAAACAATTAAATATTTGTAGTATATTCCTGCTGGTTTAGAATAAAGTCATCAAAGATATAAGTACGATTATCCGATTTATGTTTATATTGCTTTCTCCCGGAGGAATATAAGTTAAAAATTCGCTTCCCTTTACACACTAAATAATATTATCACTTATGTAGTCTTACGGCGTCTATTATGAAGCAATAAGGGGATGAGCTATACTATTTATTTTTAATAACAATTTTAAACATATATATTAACGACGACTTTCTTTAAATGTTTGGAAATATTGAATGGAAGACAGCTGATTATACACTATAATGACATTTTATTTTCGTTTCAGTCGGCGGTAAGTAATTTTAATTCAGATAAGCAACGGCTGTGGAATAAATTAAACTGGTTCATATTCTAATATAATCAAGTTAAGCCCAGACCATTTAATGGTCTAGATTTATTTGGAACGTTTTGATGTCAAGTACTGGAACTAAATGTGTCCAGTGATGATGGTAGTACATATAAAGACTTATACAAGACTTCTAATAATAATACTACAGCTGCCTTACTTGGAGCTCAGCATTACATGTTATTGTTAGGGCTGGTGTCAGGGTAATTTGATCGTGTGCGACATAATGCTACGAAGTCTGCAGTATGATGTCCCATCAAGTGTTATCGCTGTAAACTGCCACACTGCAGACACCGTAGCTATGTGACTAAAATTGACAAAACTGTGTTAAAAATCTAAAAATACAGTATCTCTGCTGATATGATATTAAGATATATTGTCCACTTCTTCACACGGCTAATCTATAGTTGAAAAGTTTAAATAATTCAATCTTTAATTCAAATATAAACATAATCATTCATAGTAGAGCAATGTGTTATGTCCAACATATGTCTCAGGACATACGTAGAAGGAAATATTTTATCAGGCACAATCATTTAGAAATAAGAGCAGTTCTATCCGAATAGGACTCGAAAATATCAAGTCTAAGACGTTTATATCAATCTGAGCGTCCTTGTGATCGAGAACTTCCATTTTTATACACTGCTTTCGTTGATAAGGTTTGATATCAAGTACTTTGGAACCACTGTCGCTCTATATACTCTTTTTAAGTGGGATTTTTAATGAATTTGTAACCTTAAAATAAAGCTTACAAATCTACAGATTGAATAATGCGGGGGTGGGGCATAACTAGGAATCCGGTTATTATTTATTGTTATATAAGCTCTAGTCAACTCCACTGCAAGGAATAATTTCTGAAATTTACTTATCATATTAAGTAGTATTTTGCCGTTTAACTTGCACAATAGTTGGACAAGAAGTTTTACAAAAGCACAGAAGAAATATGTATAAAGAGCATGAGTCTCCTTTTAAAGTATTTTGTTACAATTTGATCATGAGCTCATCATATACTGTTTATCATGACCATAACTAATAAGATAAGTTAGGCATACAGTATTTCGTCGGACAAAGGAAAGTTTCAATTCACACCCTTTTCTAGAAAACATAATGTTGTCATGTAGATGATGTGTTTAGACATCTGCTGTATATGGATTAGACGAATGAACAAGAATTATTATGTAAAAGTAGACTGTCTTTTACACTTAATGTCACGGAATTGTGTATGAGTTATTTCAATATGTATATGTGATCAAAAATGTACTCGGGTTTCGTTGCTGCGTACAGCGTCACCCGAGAGTGGTATATTTTTTCGGCTCTAGTTATTTCGATATACTGAGCGAAACTCAACACATGCTGCATGTGCAAATTGCCTGCAGCAAAAACCTAAGTACCTAGCTACTCATATCTGTCACAGCTAGTATACATATAGAGGAAATTCTCTATAAACGAATTACTTTAGACGAGTCGTGTCAGTAAGCTTACCTGTTTACGGGAGCAAATCTACAGTTGTAATGAAATTTAAGTATTCTTTATTAACATTCGTTTTATATGACAGAATTGTTTCATACTTTAGATGTTTAGAATGTATTCTAAATTCTACAGAGAGTCAATACCTTGGTTACACAACGCCATATTAAATATACTTGGTCGGTTTCGAGTTAGCAATTTGTTTTAACTGAACAGACAATTTGAATTTGATTATACGCTGTATGCATTGAACGATTAATGTAATGGGTGAAGAATTCATATGCGTGCATGCACAACATATATAAATGCAGAAGTAATTAACCGTACCATGTGTACTACACGGTTTAGTTGTTATAATTTTAGCTGCCTTATACATGGTTTGATGTGGAGTCACAGTCTCTGTGTGGTTTCTTGTAACGTGTACGCTGTGTCTGGTAACGTTGGTTCGGAAGAGTGTACTGGTGTTCTCAGTGCAAGGGACCATCGGGTCTGTGTTGAATCTGAGGGCTCTTGAGTGCTCCTTCAACAGACTGAGAAGGACGGACCATGCGTGGGCGCAACTCTGACCATTGACGAGTGGAACCGGAGATACATCTTGGACGTCAAATGGGCGCCACGATAATTCTATATATTATGTGTTCCATGTTTTTATTTCCACTATTGCTATCTGAACAAATTTACATGCATTCCCATTTCAACATCGTTATATGAACGATACATTCAAATTTACATGCAGTCCCATTTCAATATCGTTATATGAGCGATAGATTCATAAATTTATACATATCCCTATATCCCTTGGTGTTTAATAAGACCTTGTTTATATTGGATGTAGATCATTAACTTTTATTTTGTTGATCAGTGATATGACTTAATTCACGTTTGTTTGAAATTCCATTCGTTAAATTCATGTTTGAGTTTTCTCGTTGAGTTACTTCTTGTTGATAGTTCCATGTTAGGAACCTTATAATTTGCCATATCTAATTTGTTTATAATGTCAGATTTGTTAACATATAATTTGCGTTTATAAATAAACATCTTACTAATCCAGTCTTAACCGGCTTCATCTTGTGACACTTATATATATATATATATATATATATATATATATATATATATATATATATATATATATATATATATATATATATATATATATATATATATATATATATATATATATATATATATATATATATATATATATATATATGTATGTATGTATCTGTATATACATATCTATATTAAATATAAAATGCCATTTGAAGTGTTGATATAAAACAACTTGATTTACCAACACCGCACGCATACTGTAGAAAAGGTCAGTCCATTTTTGTGCCTATACCGCCCTCCTCCTAGCAGAAAAAAACAAGCTGGCTCAGTCTCTCTTGTTGGAGCAGTTTCAAAATCTCCTAGAGTATGGAAATTCGATAGGTCGCAACCTGATTATTCTTGGACATTTCAACTTTCACTTTGACTGTCCCTGAAACCTAAACACATCAAAACTCATAGATTCCATTAATGTTTTGAACCTCAAACAGTCATTTAACCAGTCCACCCATAAACATAGTCACATTTTAGACTAGATTATGCATAGGCCTGATCATAACATTCTACGGTCCTCCCTGGTATCCCATGACCTTGCATCAGATAATCTCTGCATTGTATGCCATCTTAACGTATCAGTCCCTAACCCTCCACTTTTATCTGCTACTAAGAGAACCTCCGTACGATAAATATAGCCAAACTAATGCACGACATCCAAGCAAACCTAACAACTTGCTTACCTCCTACAGCAGAACAACTCCATAACTGCCTGCGATCATTGCTCGACAAATATGCCCCAGCAACAAAGTGCAGTGTATCAATTCAAAAGTGTTCTCCGTGGTATAGCAGTGTTATGGACCAGCTTCGCACTGATAAAAGAGACCGCCGTAAAGCTGTGAGGCTTTGGCTTTCCACCAGACTCATTATTCATAAGAAAATATATGAAGCCGCTAAGAAGAATGTCACCAATATAGTCCATGCAGCAAAATCAGACCACTACACTATTAAGATCATGGAAACTTCCAGCTGCAAAGAGTTCTTCGAGTTTAATATCAAGCTAATCTCAGGGAACAAATCTACACCACTTCCAACCACCTTCTCTCCAGTCGACCTTCCGGACATGTTTGCAAATTTCTTCCGTGACAAAGTACAAACCATTAGAGATAAGCTTCACACCACAATTTCAATCGACTCGTCGTCACCATACAGTAGAGATACAAAGTGTGAGCAGCAACCATTAGCAGCATTTGAACCTGTCTCTATGGATTTCGTACGTACAATCCTGATGAAGTGTGCACCAAAGTCATGTGAACTTGATCCAATTCCAGCATCACTGCTGCTTGAGTGCTTAGATCCAGTATTACCTTCACTAACTGATGTTATTAATGCATCGCTCTCATCAGGGGATTTCCCATCATTTTTCAAAACTGCCATTTTAAAACCTCTGCTGCCGAAACCAACACTAGACCATAACGATCTAAAGAAGCACCACCCAGTTTCTAATCTCCCATCCATATCAAAAGTCTTAGAAAAGGTTGTTCTATCACAGATTTTATCTCATCTCAATTCAAACAGTCTTTTTAGCAATGTACAATCTGCATATCGTCCTTGCCACAGTACTTCTAAAAGGAGTTAATGACATTCACTCTGCGCTGGATAGCTGAAAGATTACAGTCATCACCCTCCTTGATTTGTCTGCAGCATTTGACACAATAGACCATGATATCTTACTGCACCGTCTCCAGCATGTATTTGGCATTCATGATACCGCGTTACTGTGGTTCAAGACCTATTTGGTCAATATGACACAAATTGTGTCTGCAAATGGAATACACTCCAGCCAAGTTCATCTATGTTGTGGTGTTCCACAAGGGTCTGTTCTTGGACCTGTTCTCTTCATTCTATACACTCAGTCGCTCTCAAGTGTCATAGATCATCATCCAGTGTCTCATCAATTGACACCCAAATATACAAATCTAGCCACCCAACTGAAGTTGATGCTACCATCCAAGGTGTAGAGAGGTGCACTGCTGATGTGAAATCCTGCATGACATGTAACAAGCTGCATATGACTAATGATAAAGCTTAAGCCATTCTGATTACAACACAAAGACTTTTTCATTCACATCCTCTACCTTAACAATAAATATCAGCAACACCAACATTAAATTCACACAATCAGTACGAAACCTAGGTGTTACTCTGGGCAGTACTCTCACATTTCACCAACATGTCATGAACATATGCAAGGCTGCATATCTTGAGCTGAGACGCATCAGCTCCATTCGCAAATATTTTTCAGTTGATGCCACTAAAACACTTGTGTGTTCATTAGTACTTTTAAGACTGGACTATTGGAACTCAATTTTGTCTGGTTCATCTCAATATCTACTCCAGAAACTTCAAAAAGTTTTAAAAAACAGCTGCTTAGATCATACTTAGGGAACCACGATCAGAGCACACCTCCCCGCTGCTCTGTACCCTACATTGGCTATCCATTCGATCCAGAATCAAACACAAAATTTGTTCTCTGTGCTACGTTTCACTGACTGACTCTAGTCCAACATACCTATTCGGCCTCTCCCATGCGTATACACCAGCAAGATACTTACACTCCTCTTCTGACAATCGAATACTCATTATTCCCACTGTGGAAACAAAGTCATATGGACAGCGTTATTTTGCATACCAGGGCCCAACAACGTGGAATGAATTGCCCACTGAACTTTGACACAAAGACACAGTGATCCCATTCAAGGGTGCTCTCAAAACTCACTTATTTCGACTGCAAGAACAAACTTAAAGACATAATAATGTTTCCTACCTTAAATATTCTCAGTATGTTTATTATGTTTTCTATTTTCATGGTATTTGTTTTTGTAGTCATATCATTATCTGCTGCTTTATCTTATAGGTGTTGTCTAATGTTGCAAAGCGCTTAGAGCTTCTAAAGATTATGCGCTATACAAAGTCCTCGTTATTATTATTATTATTATTATTATTATAATATCAAACTCTGATTTGCCCATGGCGTATGAATACACATAATCACATTTGTATATATATTATACTCTCTAAACATGGATATATATTTCTTGGAATATTACAATAAAATGGAAGAAATAACAAGAGAATGATTTACATGCAAAATATTATTATAGAAACTAAATTTTCATACACCTAAAAACATCCATCTTCAATCCAGGAAGTAACTATTATTGAGCTACACCTAGTGTCGTCTGTTGTGATCTCTGTCAACACTGCTCTTTCAAGTCTCTTCCTCTGGCACAAGTGAAACACTGCAACTCTGTAGAAAAAAACGCAACAATGACATCAGATAAGGAGAAAAATGATGAAGCATTATTTAATCTACTAAACGCGTAGTTAATTAAAGAGTTTGACATAGCTGAGACAATTGTAAATGAAAATGATCATTATGTGTCCAAATGTGAGGTTGTTAGGGAAGAGAGATGTGTATAATATGAGCCTGATTATATTCTGAAATGTATAGAAAGTAAGCAGAATTACATGAGGGATATTAATCATAAGAAGTATGAAAACAAAAACAACAAAGAGAGATATATACTTGATACCTAGAAACGGTATGCTGAGCTAAGACCAGCAGACTTTTGTCAACGTGAAGAACCTGTTTATATTGCACCCAACAATATGCCAATCTCAGCGACAAACCCAAAAGGGTTTAGAAACAATTGGAATTAACAAACTCGGATGCATCATGAAAAAAGGAAATAAAAAGCAAATATTACATAAATAAATAAACAAACAACAGTAGCCGAAAGTATCTAATTCAGTATCGTTGCTTATAATGGACGTTCATACATGTACTATGTAATAACTACAAAGGAGGACACTTTTCTCCTTGTTCGCGCGACCTATTTAAAAATGAACGCAAAACGTAGCTTGAAATATCAGCTTTTAGTCTTAAATAGGTCGCGCGAGCAAGGAGAGCAGTATCGTTCCTTGTAGTTATTATATAGTACATGTATGACAGGTCAATTGTAAGCAAGACTCATTTCATTTTAATGAAAAATTTATACATTGATACAGATTACATACTATACATATATTCTAAGTATGTGGTTATCGCATATTCAAGGAAATTAAATACTGGATCTTTTTATCCGAAAGACTGTTTCAGCTATTCATTGGATGTAAGGGGCTATTTTGTGCTGGTGTATATATCAATTTATGTATTTTGTAAGATCTGTAGATTTCTATGCAATTATTCTTAAGTTTCCAGCGACTACAATCCCAAGACAAAAAATGTATGAGTCGCATATGAATTATTTACTAAGAATATTAACTTTATTCGTTTCAGGTTGCGGTAATGTCAGTTGAAATAAACCATATGTGCGCAATATAGCAAATCAATGCATATTTTCAGATATCCATGTAAAGGATAGATCATGTGATACACTGTATTATTTGAACCAGTTAATGTCAATTACCCGAACTAAATGTGTCCAATGAAAATAAACTATGTGTCTCCATTGTCTTTCATTCATTTATGTTATCGTCATTTACTATATTTTATGGTTACGATAAACATAAGCTATCAGCATCGAACGTGCAATCGTACAATACATATAGTCCATTGATTACCTGTTAATATAAAAATGAGAAGCAAAGATTTTAAATTTTTATCTTCATTTAGAAATGAACAACCAATTGAGTTGGTTTTAAAAATCATTGACATCGATTATGAGCCGCAATTCCTCCCTCGTTTCTTCGCAAATGTTTGCTTCAAATAATCCTTAAAAATCCCAATGATATTGATACAATAATATTGTAAATATGATAAAAGGGCCGCTTTCACCCTAAGCTAGACATGTGGTAATATTAGGTGTTGAAGTATAATATAAAAGTATAATTCATTATGTAGACTCCAGAATAATATGGATTATGGAATGAAAAACCAAACTCATCAAAAGGGTACGTTGATATGCAGGATTTTAATTAGTTTATGTCATGGTCATTTCTGGCTTTGCAGTTGTATTGGGTTAGGATACAGCAGTCGAAGCTGCAAACATATACGTCCAGCACATGTAACCGAAAGGGCTATATATACATTGTTGGTGTGTGCCATGATTCTGTTAAATATTTACGTATATGAATTGAATAGTGCTATCTGAACATGTCTAAAAGTATTATATTAAGGATATATAGACCCATTCGCCCACCCTTGTCATCGCAAAAGCTCAGATGATACACTGCTTGGGGGAAATTTGGAAGTAAGCATCATTGAGCAGTATTCATCTCTTTGTCTATATCTCAGTTTTATCTGTATGTATTCGTCTTAAAATAAGTGTTCAACAGCTTTTTCATATTGAATAAATCATGTATTAAATGCTGAGGGCATGTGTATTGGCATATACTTCATAGTCAAGATAACTGTAAGAAATTTCATTATGAAATATTGCTATGGCATTCAGTGGTCTTGTTGCTTCACTTGCATCCAACACAATAAATGCAAAACGAGGATGATATATGTAAAGAAAGCTAGTGTTATATAAGGAAAACTTAAGAAGGAGCACTAGCAGGTAAAATGTGCTGAATAACCTGTTTGAAACATGTGCATGTATTATGAAACATAATGCTGGTACCCTTTTTTGAATGCGAACGCCCCTATTACAAGTTGCCACATTCATTATATGCAAGGTGCTGATTTGCTTTAATTATACCAGATATCGGAAATGTTCTTGGTCTCATCGTATTGTAAAATGATTACCGATATCGGTGTTTTAGTCGATTTTGCTGCAATTGTTCTGAACGTTCAAGTACATACAAGTTAGGTTACATGATATCTATGAATTGTTCAATAATGTTGACGATTTATTTTATTTTCAGAAAGTAGTAAGTAATGTCTACAAAAATATGTTATGGTTATGGAATAAAGTTGAACAGTGTGTATTTTATGATCAAGAAGTTATGCACTGATCATTGTATATTCTACATTGTTTTGAATCAGTTATCTTGGAGTACCTGAGTAAATGCGCCAAATTATAATATGTGTTGTATTTCCTCTGTTTTTGACTCATGTATGTCATTTCAGCATTGTCCAAATTATAGATATGAGTATATATATATATATATATATATATATATATATATATATATATATATATATATATATATATATATATATATATATATATATATATATATATATATATATATATATATATATATATATGTATATATATATATGTATATATATATATATATATATATATATATATATATATATATATATATATATATATATATATATATATATATATATATATATATATATATATATATATATATATATATATATATATATATATATATATATATATATATATATATGTGTGTGTGTGTGTGTGTGTGTGTGTGTTTATTTGAAAGATATCAACATAAACTGAACCATATATTGCGGAGACATTCCCTTAACTGGCTGAAAACTGATAAAAGAGAAGCCCAATTGGCCGTATTTAGACATGCGTAGAAATCAATAGGACTATAAAAATCATTGCTATCGACTTAAGATTTTACTTCTTCCTTCGTTTCTCTGCAAATGTTCATCGTGTTTTATAGAAATAGCTGAGTTTCAGGTAGGATCTAGTACATTATGGAAATATATGTTATGGATTACCTTATGCCTGCAGGAACACCCCATTTCTACGATGCACCGATTTCTTGTATACAGGGTGTTTACGTGATACCAGATATTGGAATACTCCAAGTTAAATTCAGTACCAGAAAGTAAGGTGTCCAGTGAAAATATGAGTTGTCCTCTTCAGGGGTTCACTCATGTATGCATTACTGCATTGATGAAAATTGTAATGTCCGGTGTTTTCCTTTGATATACATCATCTGTTAGCATAGAAAATGTAATTAAACAATAAGTCGAGTATATTGGTTTATAGTTAATTTATGAAACAGAAGCACACTTTTGTGTATTTGTCATCATTGAGAAATGCGCCTGAAGTCGAGTAGGAGAAACCATCACTCACATCTTCTTCGTTTCTTTCTAAATGTTTGCTTGGAATCATATATGACAAATCCCAATGTGATTAATAAAATATTATTATATGCTCATTTTTGTCCCCGTTAGCTTTACATTGTCAGAATCGTTCAGTATTACCCGATACTGAACTCGCGCCACAATACACATATAGCATTCATGTGCAGAAAGGAAATACTTTCTATTGTAAACAAACAATGGACGCAGACGCCAGCAATTTTGATTTGTACACAAAACATGTACACTCACGTAAGATGCGCTTTACGTTGTATTTGTTTAAATTTGTTTCTGAATGAAATAAAACAGATGTTTCGTTAACTGCCACATACCAGCTGTTTTGGCACATTCCGCGTTGATACAATGTTACGGATTTAGGCTAGCTACATTATATAAATGACAATAACATACAAGTGACAAGTCATATACTCTCTTCTTTAGCTGGTGATAAGAATGGCAAAATAAAATATATGTACAGTTTTACATCCTGAATTTCCTCAAAATGTATTTTCTTAATTCTGCAAATCCTAATTACATGAGCCATGTCACAGGTTTTCAATCTTCATTACACATTTCGAAATTGTGCTGTAATTTCGATGATAAGTGCAATTGCATCATCCTTACTGCTCTCAAAATGAAATAAGCATTAAATTCAATAGCGTCCTTTTGATAATTGCAATTGAAATAATCATATTTTTCCCACATTATGATTTCAATCATCCAATGACAGAAACAGAAACAAATTTGCAGATGTGAACACGCCTCTCCTTGGTTATTAAATCTCATGTATTTCATGTGGAATCGTCACATACAAATCCAGTCCATAATCACGAAATTTCCTAGAATCGAGCAAAATACCAAAATCTATTCATTCCAGATCAAATGGAAAAGTTGTTGCAATGCACATTAATTCATAATATGACTCCAAATTTCAATTTTAACTAGACACGCCACTTTCTTTCGAAAGTTATGTCGAGCGCGCGACTAAGCTTAATTTTCTCTGGGCGGAGTTATCTGCACAGTAATAATGTTGATTTGTGTAATGATGAATATGCGCATGTGTATTTAGTTTGGAATGCGGCATACAGTCGTGTACGTTGATTCTTGTAGTGCATTGTGTTTACATAATTAAACCTTAGGTATAATAAAAAATGAGCATATAATGAAAAGGTTACTGCATTTGTATGGGAAAATATGAACTCGTTTTGTCGGAAGGATATATTACACTCCCAAGGTCGTGCAGTATTCCATCCTAAAACTCGTTCGTATTTTACCATACAAATCCAGTAACCTATAAATACTGTACAAATGACGAAATGTAAACTGTGAATATAAGGTAAACATTGGAAAATAGGTGGTTTTTATAATATATTCAGAAAATAACATCCGTGATATAGAATCCATAATGGCACATACTACTGAAAGAGAAATAAACACCTCGAACTAGGGCATGTTGATATGTAGCAACTAAATCTTTTTCTGTCATGGTAATTTTTGGATATTTATTAGTGATGACTTTGAATACATCAAAGATACAATAAACAAAATTCAAGCACCTGTGATCAAAACGCTTGTAATTCTATTCTCTTCTATCATCCAACATTTCACCATGTAGATATATAAATTAGTCTGCCTATGATTCTGATCGAGAAATGGATGGACCGTACACTATTTTCTGCTGTGATTGTTGAACGTAAACATTTTGGAGCAACTTTCTCTATCTCTCTCTCTCTGTCTCCCTCCCTCTCTCTCTCTCTTTTACTCACTGTATCTCCTTATTCTAAGGATACTTGTTTTAGCAATACCGCATCTTTAATAAACGTGGATGTTATATTTCACGGTCCTAATATTAGCAATCGCAATCGAAATTCTATCCTATGAATTATTCGCTAATAATGGCAGCATATTTTCTGTTTTCGGTACAGTACTTGGTAAGTAAATTCAATTAAGTCAAGCTATGTTGTGAAATAAATTAAATCAATCCTATGAATTATTCAGACAGCTATTATATAACTAAAATTGAACGAGTAAGAAGATTTATTTATAATAAGACTAGCAGCAGAAGTTTGAGGGTGGGAGCAAAACTAGTGGCATCGATCTTTTGGGGGAATCCGCCATCAAGGCCCCACTGTATAATCCGAGCCTTGTAATCATGTTGATTTTACCTGTAGCAATGCTGATTTATTAGTTATCGAATATAAACCTTATTGAGCTCTTGGATAAAAATGACAAAATGAGATTACCACGCCGAAGTGATTGTTGTTGAATATCTAGTGGATACATCTCTCAAGTAAGTGCTAGTTTTTAGATTGTTTAATATCCGTTGTGCGTGACCCCCACCCACCCCAGGCGAATCGCTAGGTGCGAAATGAAATGTAATAACAAAATTATACAGATTCAGAGGTCTGTCCAGGCTGAATTTTAATTTGTTAATTTGTAATCAAGCACACACACTCCTAAGTGAACCCCGGATGCTTAAAAATGAACACCCTTATTTGGGTTCGGATGAGAGGGGTTAGGCACGTGTACCTGGGTCAAGTTTAAAAACTCCCTATTCCAGTGATATTTTGATCTTTTTCAATGGTCGTGGCAAACCTTCCACGTACAATAATTTTGTTTACTAACGCCGAGAAATATTTGTCCGTCCTTTAATGGGATCGAACCTGAAGTAAGTTTCCACGGGTCGATCGAATGATTGTCTGTCCTCGACACTAACCACATTACTAATGTCTGTGTTAAGAGTATGCAAGTGAAATACATTGCATCAAGGATTCCAGCGTTGGTCACAGATGATTTTATCAGAATAAAAAGACAGAATTTATTCAGTATCAACATAACGAGAATTGTATTGGTATCAACACACTAACACACATACAAATTTAGTATTTCAAACAAAATTCATTTACGATCGTAGTTGATATTGATTTGCTTCAGATGCGTGTTACGTTTAGCAGGTCAATGCGTTACAGTTATTTTTAGGTTAGGCTGCGTTATTTTTAGTACAGCCAGACGAGTGATGTGATACATATAAATTGTGAGTCATATAGCATCCCTGTAATTCGTTGTAGTTAAAGAAAAATATGTTACATATATTCAAAGTTTTATGTGAACTGTCTTAGTGATTTTAAATACAACCGTTGTTGTAATAATAATACTAATGAGTGATTCTACAGGCGTGCGCCTAACGGTAAAAGTGGCGTCGTTCTTGAGGGCCCCCAGTAGGGCCCCATTTTACAGTCCGGGCCATAGAAGAAAGATTAAGTACTAAAAATAATACAAAAATAGCCAGCCATCGAGTCTTCCATGCTGCAAAAGTGGCCTAAAATGTTTTAATGTTTTTCTTAAAAATTCAGCCAGAGACTTCTAAGATAAATTGTTGCAAATATGTTCACTGATTAGTATAGTTAAATTGTATTGTTTGATTAATTCGACTTTTTCGAATGATCTGAATTAGTCACACAATTTGCGACGAGCTGTACTGAATATTTGTGGATATGAAAATATTCTCCAGTATATCCAATAGCTAAAAATTATTTTCTTTCTCCAGTCTCTAAATTAATTGATTTAACCGACCTCGGTGTTTATTGTATTTGCTGGATAATTTAGCTTGTGCAATTCTCTCTCTGTATTATCGCTTCAAGTTTTTCAGACGATTGCTGTTCTGATTGAATTAATATGGTCAATAACAAGACTTAGACAGTAAGATTCAAACACTTTTGAATTTGTGAATAAAATGCTTGTATCCACACTTTTGGCGCTTGCCTTGCTTCTTTTCAAACAATACGCTTAGAAACTGTGCAGTTGTATTTTAATTATCAGTCAAAATTTCACACCGCAGATATATAGATTAGTATGCATATCCTTCTAACCGAGAAATGCCCAAATCGTACAATATTATCTGCAGAGAGTGCCTAATGTAAACATTTTGGTGCAACTTTCTCTCTCTTGTCTCCCTCTCTTTTGTGACTCATTGTATGTCCTCATTCTAAGGATACTTATTTAATACATTTCTCACCTTAAACAGAGTTAGCAATACCACATATTTAATAAATGTGGATGTCATCTTACACAGTCCTAATATTAACAATCGCAATCGAAATTCTAGTCAACACTTACACCTTTGTAAGGAATAATTTGATGAAAAAGTGTGGCAAAAATGTTCTCTGATTAAGATAGTTCAAATTTATTTTTTGATTTATTCTTTTCGAATATTCTAAACTAGTCTCAACATGTGCGACAAGCTGTACTGAATATTTATGGATATCAAAACATTTTCCGTCTGCTCCAATGGATACAATTTATTTTGTTTCCACAGTCCCTAAATCTATTAATTTAACCGACCTCGGTGTTATTTTGTGTTTTCTTGATACTTTATCTGTCGCAATTCTCTCTCTTTATTATGGCTTGATTGATGGTCAAAAGCAAGACCTCCATTGATAATACCATTGAAACGTTCATTCATGAATCTGCTAGAACTAAATTGTTGTATTTGTTTACTTCCTTGAATTCCAATTCCGATACTGAGGTACCCCATACTATTTACATTTCCGAGAGGTTTTTTGAGGCAAACGTTTCTGATTGCACCCGCTCAATTAGCCTCCTAGATAGTGAACATCTTATGTTTTTCAAATTAATCAATCTCTTTCTCGGATTTCTCCATTATATTATTTTACATTTTCTAATGTGAAATTATCATTTTTATGTACCACTCGATTTAATCTCGTGTGTCCTTTATTTTACATCATCATCAGCTTTCATTTTTTTCAAAGTATCGTTTAAACGCGCGATATTTTCGTCCACTACTTTGGTGAACAGAGACGCATGAATTACATGGTATTAAATATTTTTAATTTTTTTTTCTTCGATTTCTGTGAGCTGAACATCGGCGACCACTGGATTTCCAAAGAAATCAGTAGCGACTCCACATATGTTTCTGCGAAAACAGTCAAATGAGTATCATGTTCAGATCTGAATATTGCCTATCCTTCACTGACTCTTATTAACGAGGTCCTTTTTGCGATGTCGTTGTTGTTCACGTGTTTCTTCGTTGCAGCGCCATCGTCCAATTCTGGGTCTCTCAAATTAGAGATTTTATTTCCGCTCATGCTGAGTTCAACAGTTATTGTATGGCCGACTTTAGCAACACGTTTAAAGGTCTCTCTTTTAGTATTGATACGCTTGAGTCTTTGATTTATCTACCATCGATGTGATCTTTACACGTATCAGATCATCCGTATAATCTACCATTATAAATTACACTGGTCTGCAGCCAAAATGCTTCCGCAAGAAATGTAGTCAAACTTGACTAATTATGGGTCACTGGAAACGAAATGATGCTTAAAATATTGATTGGCTCTTGTTTGAAATATATGATACTAGGTCAGTATATAAGACAATTGAATTGGGAATGGCGAATTTTCAGTGAATAATACAGTAAAGGGATGTCAATTTATACCCGAAATGACTAAAACATATCTTTGACTGTGTCTATGAATAGATGTATGGCTGGGTTTGGACAATACTTGCTTTTTAGGCACACCAATGCAAATTATTATTATCGTGTGTAGTACGTGCCCAGCAATTAACAATGTCATCGTCACAAAGGTGTAGAGCATGCAGTCCACTGGAGACTTTAAGAGCTCCACAGGAATAGGAACATTTAGTGGCCTGGCCCCATCGGACAAGATTGACTGCAAAATGACATTGTCCTGTCCGAAAGCGGTTCAGTGTGGTCCACAGATGACGTGGAAGGTTGAAGCCAGGAGCCACTCGACACGCCATGCCGAAATTGCTCTCATATCAGATTTTGCGCATCGAAGTCAAGCGGACTGCTGAATGTGACGTGATATACATGTACAGTGGAAATTTCTCACTGGAATTGACCTTAGCCAACACTTCCTGGCGACGCAGATGTGGGAAAGGAATGATGTTGTGTAGTGTCAGCCATGGTGAAGGAGTAGGACGTAGTGTTCAAGACATTATGATCAATATTGTGTTGAGCTGGACACCAATACACTTAGAGTGGGATGATAAAGCACAGACAGGAACGCAATACTCTGATGTCGAATAACAGAAGGTCCGCGATGATGTCTTGATTGTCTGAGAATTAGCGCCCCAGGTTGAGCCAGCTACGTTTTACTGCAGGTTTCTTCAAATGATTATATTATGTAAATGATCTGTCCAGAGTCACACCAAGGTATGGTGGCGGGTCGTGTGTACTTTGCTGCCCCTTGAGGAGGATGCAAAGCTCATAGTTCGCATTTACATTGTTAAATTGGAAACGATGAAGACTGTTTTTATTACGCTTGGCTGTAGTCGCCATTTCTTGAAGAGGTCCATCATATCATACAGATCCTTGGTTAGTACCCCCTCAAGCGACTTTGGGTCTCGAGACCGATGTCATCTGCATACATGAATTTACGCGACAGTGTTACAGGTAAGTCATTGATGCAGACGTTGAACAAACTTGACGAAAGAACATAACTTTGTGGGATTTCATTAGCCTGAAACCACCACGAGCTGCAGAACTCCCTGAGGTGCACTCTGAAGGGCCTGTTGCGAAGGAACAGTTCAATAGTCTCAGCTATCCAGTGCGGTAATACTCTGGAAATTTTCTACAGCAACTTAACTTGATATACTGAGTCATATAAATCTGTTAGATCCAGAAAAACAACTCCAGTTTTAACGTTCCTCAGAAATCCTTTTTCAACAAATGTAGTGAGGGCAATGACTTGATCGTAAGTGCTACCGCCATGCCTGAAGCCTACCTGTTCATGAGTTATGATATTCTCCAAGTCAGGACGAATTCTTTGGACAATCAGGTGCTAAAGTACCCTAAAAGAGACTGAAAGAAAGGAGATCGGCTCATAACTCACCGCATTGCTGAGATCATTGCCTGGCTTTGTGATCGCAATAATCTTTGCCTGATGCCACAAAGTCGGCATGCAATTTTCCTAACAACCCGGGTGTAAAAAGCTGCTAGCCATTCCTTTGCCTTTGGGACAAGATGCTACAGGAACATAGGCAGGATGTTGCCATATCCCGATGATTTGCCTGATTTGATGCTACATAACGCCGTTTCAAGTTCTGTTGTTGTAAATGCATCGGTGTTGTTTCTCCAGGGGTGCTTTTGCCACTTGTAATAAGTGGCTGGCTACAGAATGTGACTTGACAACAGGGTGAGTTGTAACTGGTTGTTTCTGTGCTGTGCCAAGTTTTCGAATCAAGCTGCAGCATTTCCGGTTGGAACGCTTGAAGTTGAATGATACTGCTTTGTCTTTGTTTCCAGAAGCTTCATATTCCTGGAGAAGAGCCTGACATTCTTCATCAAAACAGGATGTATATAATGGCCGACGACCACGAGGGACAGACCGAGTGGCTGCCTTGAATATGGGAGTTGGGAAGTGGTGGTCGGTTTCCTTTATTGGGATGCAGCGAGATGGTATGGTGACTATTCTACGCTCCAGGATGTCAGTGTACTTCGTCCAATCTGCTTTGAAAAAACCCCCAGCGACGCTGTGAAGAGCTGTGTATAGCCGGCAGGTGAAGTGCAATAGGGATAGGTATTGGTCTGCGCTGACTGTGTGGGAAGCCGTCTTGAACAGATTGTCTTACTGATGAGGATTGTTACCAAAGGAGCTGTTACAGCAGAGGTTCGGTGAGTAGTCGTTTCGCTATCTTGCAGAATGAAAGGTCCCACCTTGCTTTTGAATCGTGGGTCAGAAGGAGTTCATCGTTTATTGCCCACTCTACCAATTGTTGTCTGTCTTCATCAGAGTGAGAGAATCCCCAATCAGGGGAATGACTGTTGAAGTCGCCAAAACATATGGATGGGTGTTCGAGATTTGGAAGCATATTGTTGTCCCAGTGGGCGCTAGGCAGTTTGTAGACATTTGCAATCTTGTATCCTTCAACCTGGACCACGTCGCATAATTTGATAGCGGAAACTGGGAAGGCATCATTAATGTCCCAGTGTGTATACGTAGCACGGGTGAATTTGGAGTCAGTTGTTGATGAAATAAGGTCAAAACCTCCAGTGGTGTATCGTCCCTCTACATGGTCTACTAGATGAGTCTTCTACAAACAGATTATGGCAACATTATGATGGTGAGTAGTTTAGCTACTGACAGACCATCCAGGTTAGGTTGTAAAACTCGAAGGGCCGTTCTGATGGCTTGAAACTCAGCGGACATGGCAGGTCGGGGATTGGTCGTGATAGTGACACGGAACTGGGATTCATTCCTGAATTTGGTTTTCAAGTTGAATCCTTTGTTTCCACAGCCTCTGTTTGAGCCTTGTTTGAGTAGTGACGGGAAATGCTCCACACAACAATGAATGATGCAACCTGTAGCTGATATTGCGTGGTACATGACGTGAATTACATCATGTAATCCTTAGACGTCATGGATGTTGCAAACAAAACTAAGCTAACATCACTCTGCTGAACACAATGCCCTATACCAGCTCTAGAAATCATACAATGTCATGATCTCGTATTGGTCAGTGTTAGATTCTGCAAAGGGACACATTCCTATTTATCCAAAGTGAGCAGAGATACCTTGTAATTGTGTGAACAATCATATAATTTCTGGTGAAGTGACCTTTGCATCACAAACATGATATCTAACCATTATGGTTAAGAAAGCCTGCAAAACTGGAGATCTGGACAAAAGGCGGGCTCCACACATATCCTGCAATACTTGTGCAACAAGTCGTCTCCAGTGGTTGATTAAAAAATTAAAGATATGCCATTTTCAGTGCCAATTGCTAGGAGAGTGCCAACAGATCATATCGGCAATTGTTACTTCTGCACGGTGCGTTCAGTGAGTCAAAGAAGAAATGTGGACTGTGCATTATGCAAAAGCATTCCATCAGCTATACGCCCAGTACCCCACAGAGAAGAACTGCAGTTCATGATGCACCAGAATCAATCTCATTTGAGACAGACAAGGAAGAGGACGAGCCTGTAACTTTTAATCCTGAACCACCAATGTCACATGATTCATAGTTTCTCCCATCTTTGAAACTATCCAAGAGTAAGGTAGAGATGTTGGTCTCCAGATTACAACAGTGGAATCTCGTGGCAGATGATGCTAAAGTTTCCATGTTCCTTGATCGTCAAAAGATCTTATCCCAGTCTTCTTCACTGAGGGTGATCTGCAAAAACTCGATGGTGTGATAGCAGCCCTCAACAATTTTCATGAGCCAGGTTGGTGGAGATTATTCATTGATTCATCGAAGACGAGTCTTATGTCTGTTGTGCTGCATAATGGCAATGTTTTGCCATCACTTCCAGTTGTTCATGCAGTCCATGTGAAGGAAACCTACGAAAAAATGAAACAACCTTTGAGGTGCATAAACTATGAGCTACATCAATGGCAGTTCGTGCTCTCTTGCTTGACCTGCAGACTGGATACACAAAGTACGGATGTTTTCTCTGCGAATGGGATAGTTGTGCGAGAGAATCCCACTACATGAACAGAGACTGGAAACTCCGACAGTCATTGGAGCCTGGGAGTAATCAATGCTTGCAGACTATTACTGGACAGTGACGAGAGATGCCCCATTTAACAAATGCAAGAGACGGGTCGACACTGAAAAAGGACTAAACGATGTACTTACATATACATAATAGTGTCTGGCTTTTGTTTCATAATAAATTTTAATTATATGACCCTTTTGCTGTTTTTTTTTACATAAACAGTACAGATGAAATTTTATAATATAAATCAACCATATACGAAAGAATAGACCTAGGTTTACAATTCCTGATTAAAACTCTACTATCTACACAATATACATAGACGTAAAATCTAAAACTAAATATCTTGGAAACAGTAACAAAACAGTAGTTGTAGTTGTCGTATTTAAATTCATTCAATCAAACGTCATAATAAATTGCACATTTATCTCTAAGCAGGCAACTTCTGAACAGTTGTAGACCAGTGTAGACCTGCTAAAAAACAAAGCTCCAATGGTGTCATTGTGTACGAACCGGACGCTCTTGATGTTGCTCTATCATAAGTGTGTAGTATTTGATTCTCCCAGCAAAACTAATGACATCAATTCTTTTATAAACTACTGTAATTTCTGGTTATCCTTGATACATTATTTTAGATATTATCCTGAAAGAGTTTTGATCTGATGAAATAGTTAACTCAACCCCATCCACGACAAAAGCTACTTCAAGGCCTGGTATATATGTTTTATTTCGAAATATATTATCATCATAATAATCTTCTTTGTGATAACAACGATATGCAGTTGATATTTTAAAATATCGATTGATAAACAGCTACTTACCATGTATAGAAGATTTTTTAAGTCGGTGAGATCTAATGATATTTGATTCGATTATAAATGCACTCATTATACAGATT
Organism: Sinohyriopsis cumingii; assembly: GCA_028554795.2. Lineage (NCBI taxonomy): Eukaryota > Metazoa > Mollusca > Bivalvia > Unionida > Unionidae > Sinohyriopsis > Sinohyriopsis cumingii. The sequence goes on along the minus strand of CM068837.1, from coordinate 65,791,670 downwards.
TGTATATCATCTATTCTAGTGTTCAGATTATATATCAATCTTAGCAATTATATTTGTATTTTAAGAATTTACCTCAGTAATCTTTTCATTAAACCTCATAGTAACCAGTCTCCATCTAAATCCATTAGCTACTACTATTGATCTACTGAGCTCTTGTTCAATTTTATTTACTCAGTTCCGTGTATTATTTGATTCTGTTTTAAACTCGTTTATCTGTCCATAAGTCATTTAACTGATCATGATATTCCTGTGAGCGTTTTGTAATCGTTTCGATTGAGGCTTTAACGGTGACTAGATTATTATATTAATCTGCTTTAAACTCGTTTATCTTTCCGTCAAATCCATTAACTCATCCTGATATTTCTGCGAGCGTTCTTTTAATCGTTTCGATTGAGGTTTTAACGTCGACTAGATCACTGAGTTTGTGTGCGAATGTCAACGAGCTGAGTGCTAGCGGGTATTAGTTTTCCAAAGAAATGATAGGTGACTTGAAGAAGAATCTGATAGTTTCTGACATGGCTCGTAATCGTGGTTATATGACATCATATTCAGATCGCGTAAAGTTTAATCTATTAGTCGCTGTCGTTAATGAGGTCCTTATCGCGGCGTTGCTGTGGTCCACGTACGTCTTCGTTGCAGCTTCACCGACTATTTTCGGTTCTCCCAAACCAGCAATTATATTTACAGTCATGACGAGTTCACCAGTCATTGAACCACCTGACATAGGAACATATCTAAGGAACTCATCGCGGATCGCTGCGATTGATATAACTGTAATAACTGTAATAACTTTATCTTTCACTCAAATCCTTTAACTGATCCTGATATTTCGATTGAGGTTTTAACATTGACTAGATAACTGAGTTTGTGTAGAATGTCAGCGACCTTAGTAATAGCGGGTATTGGTTTTCCAAAGAAATGATAGGCGACTTGAAGAAGAATCTGATAGTTTCTGACATGTCTCGTAAACGCGGTTACATGACTATCAAAATAGATCTCAAAAAGATTAATCTTTCAGAAGTTGTCGTTAACGAGGTCGTTATCAAGACGTTGCTGTAGTCCACGTACGTCTTCGTTTCTCCCAAACCAGCAATTATATTTCCAGTCATGACGAGTTAACCAGTCATTGATCCACCTGACATAGGAACATATCTAAAGAACTCATCGCTGATCGTTACGATTGATATATCCGAGGTTTTTGGTTCCGTCGCTCTTAAAAACCAAGATGTTTTCGTTGGTTGCACCTAACACTAGCAAAAAAAATAATAATAAGCCAACTTTATATTACTCGTCTTTAACCGTCCTTGCTGATCCTAAAATACAACAACTTCACCCTGGACAACCCCGGTGAGACTGATATGTTCAGCATGTTCATATCGCGTCACATACGCGAACAAATCAACGTCACCTGGTTACTTGTGTGTAGCAGATCTTCAGTAAATATATACCATTATAAATCAATAAACCTGTTTAAAACGATGCCGTCTATTGGTTTCATCATGCACTACGACTTTATGCGGCGGTGCTGCTTACATTGACGTGGCGTTAAGTACAGCAATTACTTCTTGATCGCATATAGGTTAATCCGTTAATGTCTGTTTTGGTAATGTTGACTACAAGATTGGTATGTCACCAGTTGAGACACTATATTTTCACAATTCTCTCGGTGGAGCTAATCCATACTAATCACAATAAACAACTCCAACAGCGTTTGCAACTCAATGAGTACCTGGAACAGAACTGTCATTGAGATTAACTATACCAGTTTTCCGGTAACTCATCACGCATGAAAACACCTCTTAAGTTTTTAATATTTAATCGTCGGATGCATCAAGACAATCAAAATTGGACATGGAGAGTTCTAGCGAAAAGCCCCAGGCCTTTTCAGTCATTGACCATACCGCATTCCAGGTAATCTTAGACGCCGTCCCTTGTATGTTTCTAGACCGTGACCTGTCACCTTTAGTGCCATGCCGGCAGATGTTCCAACTGCACCGATTACGGCAGCTTTTGCAAAGGATGCAGATTCAGTGGTAATCAGAGTTGGTATTAATGCTGAAAAAATACCACCGGTCTTTGCCGTATCGCTGATGGCATTCGGGGAATGATCAAGTCGCATGCCAGTTTTTTTTATTTATTAGCGTCATTGTAGAGTTTGTGCTGACGTTCAGTCAGCAATAATTTATAATGGCCTTGCAACACCGTTGATCGTGAAGATATTTTTGCCCAAAAATTCCTCTTTTTTCCGATTGCATTTTTTTAATCTGAACGGGGTCAGAGTAACGTTAACGTGATGATATGACTATTATAAATCATGAATGATCTAATTGCATGTTTTCTACTGGACCATCAATGACTCTCATTCGTCAGGCAACGCCCTCAAGCGACATTGTTTTGTCAGACAATAAAACATCGATTGTTATGTAAGCAGTAGAACAGACGGTAATACATATATTTAAACTCACAAATGTATATAAACAACTGATTATCTGAACAAATTAAAGAGTTCCAATGAAAATTATTAGATCGTTATAGCGTTGTAAATAACCTCTCAGATACATGCAAAACAGAATCAACATTCTGGTTATGCCCCATGCGTGTCATCAACCGATCATATGCACACTCAACATGATTGTAGTTGAAATTCACCAGAACTTCCTCTGATGGTTTTTTATCTGCATTAATTCTCAGATTTCTTGTTTGTGAATCTACTATGGCATTTTATTGAAGCGCTATAAATATATGCTGTGGTGCTGAAACTCCCTGTTGTCAGGATATCTGCCTTGTAAATAACCCAGCAACGTTACCCTGGATGCTGTCTGCTCTCATCGTCAACCACGACAGCTTTGACTTACCGCCGCTCTCCATGAAAGACAACAGCCGCTGTTCTTCAAAAAGTGATTGTGTCATTGTTGGTATCCACAATGAAAGCTTTTTCATTCTCACTTTGCCATCATGAACATCAGCAGGACGCCAGATTGCATCGTTGTGCGTTGCTTTTCAAATTAGTAATATTCTGTGTTTAGCACCGAAAATGACTTTTCTAACATTTATGCATATTCCAAAGATATGTGACAGTGGCATTTTGCATGAAAATTCTTCATTGTCACTTAGCATCGATCGATTTGTTGCGAATCATTTATTTTAATTTTAGTTCATTGACATGACTTCGATTTCAGCGGCCTTCATCGTCGTGGTGACGTCCACGTCTTCCAGATATGATTCAATACTCTTTCCGTCAATATTGTACATGGCACTGTTAATCAACGCCATAACACTATCATTACAAAACTAACTCGATCAACAGTTCCGTATGATGTAGTATCTGTTTTCAAAAGTTGACCTTCCGTCTCTACAAATGACTCGGCGGGAAAGAAATATCTGCTTCTATCCTAAACTGGTGGCTCGATTCGTCCACGAGAGTCTGGTACACGCGTATCATGAGAATAATATATTATTTATTGTTTAAAATGACCGTCGAGTCAGACCAATTTCCGCTATTAGACTTGCGGTTATGTGTCCTTCCCGGTGTCTTGCTGTTTTGCCAGTGACTGCACTCCAACTAATTCTTTCAATCGCTCATTTGCTGCTTGATTTATTATTTTACTGAGTCATGCTGAATCACATCGGTGCTGGGCAATTTTACCTGCTGTGGTTTTCGTCGTACTAATCGTGCTAGTCTCTCTTTTACCAAGAAGAATGCATTATCTGTAACAACACCAATACTGCCAATACCCTTATCACGAACAATTTTACAGCATTTACGCCGAATTATTTTGCAGTCCGAATATCATTTGGGGCTATCCTTCTGAATAAACATTGAATAATATCGGTGAGTCCATCACCGTAGATCACTCTCTAAACCGTTAATCGTGCATTTATCCCCCAGATGTGTGCATGTCTACGTTGGGCATTTTGTATAATCATTTTATTTTGTTATTGCAGGCCTAATTGATCAATCACTGTAGTAATCGTCGCCACGTTTATCGAGTAGTGTCCGATAAACGCAACTATCCATGACGCCACCGGCAAATAAACGCTTACAAATAGTAGCTGCTTCATTGATGATTTCGTGTGAATTGTTGCCGGCGAGTCTTCCTCAGATCATAAATTTCTAGTCGATCAACATTAGCTATGATGTTATTTGGACAAAGTTTGTCTTGAATCATCGGCGATTCAGTTATCACATCCACATTTTTCTTCATTTAGTTTGATCTGCTGAGTATTATTTTGAACGCAAAATACGTCTTTAACCCAATCGGTTAACATATTCGGGTTTTACATATTTATATAGCAACCATATCCTGACACGTAATAATTAAGTATCTCGGTTTTATTCCTGATAGAGGCAATTTATTCCTATGTAAATTTATATATTATGTTAGATCTACATTTTGGTAGTTGTGATGGTTGAACTTCGGGTGTTGACTGAGCTGATGCTGGTGGGGTTTGAAGCAATATCAACGGGTAATGTCTCATTAGTTTTGTTTTGTTGCCTCAGTTGCTGTAACACAGTTTTTTGCTTGGTTCGACAATTGGTTTAAATAACTGATCTGTACCTAATGTAAATTCCACACGAGCTTCCTGACGCTGCTGTAGTTGCTGTTTGATAGAATCAAAGACTGTAATATATCTTTTAATTGCATCCATTCGTCGTCGTGCTTATTTAGTCGCACCAGATTCCATGGTAAGCACAGAATTATCATTATTATTATCACAACAATGATTTAGCTATACATCACTAGTCAGTTAACATAAATGATATCAGTATATTCAACATCAATCACTGCGGCGTAGCAATCTTCTTTTGCCATCTTCTCCAATGTATCATACAAGCTTGAGATTTACATTTCGTAACTTATAAATCATCATTGTTACAGGTACATTCAACATTCTTACAATGCCCGGATTGCTAAATGATGCCTTGATGGAGGGTCTCCACACAAGGTCGACGCCACTTCATTTGGTCGCCCCCCTTCTGAATACCTGTGTCGTGACTTTCTTTAAATTTAAAATGAACACTGCATGAAATTGCCTGTTGTTATATTAGTGATGTAAGTTAAAGAAAAAAAAAACAGAACTCTTATGGGTTCAAATATAATATCTTTAAGGAATTACAATTATGACTCTCTTTCTATTCATGGGTAAATATATTTTCATCGATACCGATTAAATGCATGCATGGTGCTCTTTTGTTTATGGTATAACACCATATATCGAAAAATTCTTTTCGTATCATGATATTGAAATACAATCATGATATCAGTATTTTCGTAACATTTGCTGAAATACTTCCTAAGTTTCAGTTAGATATATGTTTTAGAGATATTTTATGGAACAAGCATGAATTTGTAAATAATGATAATTTATTTTCGTTCCATTTCATATTAAATAATGTAAAATTAGATACTTAATTGTTGTGGAATAAAGTTGATCAGTACATATTCACATAGATTAATGTTTAGTGTAGATTATTTGGAACTCATGTTTGTTATACTGCTTTGTTTATACTGCAATTAATATATCTGATTTTCTTTTGATATGCATCAGCTATCAGCATATAGAGTGTCATTGTTCAATACAAACAGTTGATGATAGATTGTTAGTTTAGGAAAGAGCAGCATATTTATGCCTTTTTGCATGATTCAGGCATGTTTTTGCACTCTATTAGGAAATATAAGAACCTACGTCGAGCTCTACATTCAGTGGACTTTTAACTAATAATGACAATGTATTTTCATTTCAGGGGGTGGTAAGTAATATAAATTGACATAAGCCATGGTTGTGGAACAAAGTACATAAGTGTGGGTAGTAACTAAATGCTATTTCAGTCTGCGTCATTCGATGTTCGAGAGTGTTTTGAGAGGTTAAAGTGAAATATCAGAGCTAAAGGTGTTGTATTTCATCTGGCGTTTACTATTTCAATAGCATTTTCCAAAACTATATAATGTCGGAGATCCTTTATATATAAATATAAGCATATACATTCAACAAATATGACTGATCTTTTTATTTCCAGACATTTGGTGCATGCCATAACTTTGAGAAATACTTGACTAATAAATTGCACGTCAGAGATACGGGGAGCAATTCCCCGGTCAATGTTATCAAACGATTTGTGGTTTATATGCGGATTTGTGGTTTATATGCGGATTCGTGTGTTGAGAATGTTTACAGCAATCATGGTGGAACAGTTATTATTATATATACTCTTCAAGTTAAAACAAAGTTTGCAATACCACATATTGTTTTTTCTTCAAATATGGATTGTGAAGTGGTCTTATTATGTATTTGCATATTGATTCACGTCAACAACTCTTACTCAGGGTATAACGTAACCTTGTCGCTTAACTGGAAACAAACCATGCCTTCTCTCTCTCTGTCTGTCTGTCTGTCTGTTTCTCTCTCGCAATCTCTCTCTCTCTCTCTCTCTTTCCTCTCTCTCTTGATATATATATATATATATATATATATATATATATATATATATATATATATATATATATATATATATATATATATATATATATATATATATATATATATATATAAGTATAATTTAATTTATGTAATATTTGGAAAATGCATTATCTGAAATCAAGAAGATTTATGATTCTCTAAAGCGACAGTACTACATGAATAAACTTCGGGGAAATATTTCGAAAACGTTCACCTCTTGCAGGTTGGCAGTTTTAAAATTTGAAAAGATGCGGACTGCACAGATTAGAAACTCTGTATTTATTTATTTTCATATGGAGACCAGTCTTTGGGCAATTATGTGTTGAAAACAGCTTATATTATTAAGTAGTTTTGTGGATAATTTGGGAATCAGAGAAGATATTAGAGAAGAAAGATCGTATACGTCAAGAAAGATTTGTAGTATATTTCTGCATGACTGAAATATGTTGACCCGGAATTATATATAGTACAAGGTACCGATATATTGTTTCTTTCATGGAGGGAAATAAATTCAAAGTAGCACATGTTTCCTGAAAAGAAATTTGTTGTCACATAAGAAGACTTTGGACATCTATTATTTAACAATATGGGGATCCGTTGATGGATTGTTTATATATTTAGAAATATAATGCCCTTTCCACCAAAACATTCATGATTACCTTCATTCAGTTTGATAGGTACACTGAAATATCATGTTATAAGATTATAGGTATGATCACCTATACCAAAGAAAATTTCATGCACTTATCTCCATCTCTATGCCTGTGAAAACCCATATTCGTCTTTACAGTGATTATCTGTGTGTAATGTTAAGTGATAACTGATATTAGAATTTGCTCATGGTAAAATTAAAAAATAATCATTGCTATGAACATTTTATTAAATTGTATGTTTTCCAAAGTTAGATGTAACTACTCGTTCTATAGAAATATTTTATGGAGCATCTATGAATTATTCACTAACAATTAGAGCTTATTTTTATTTCAGCAATAGATAGGCAACGACAGCTAAATGACTCCTGTAACATTGTTATTTAAGACTTGAGTAACTAATTTTCATGTGAACTTCCATTCTATTACAAACAAATTCGTAATTTCAGAACCAGAAAGAGGGTTAAATAAGTATTTCTAGATCACTCTGTCAACGAGTCCAGGTGCTTTAGGAGCTAACCTATCATATATTAAGTCACGTTGTTTTTCTAGGGGGGAATCCCATAGATCCATAAATTGAATTCAAATCCCACAACATGCGTCAACAGGATTTTTCTACAGCTTCCAAGTTCGCACTTTAACAACATATTTATTAAAACGAAAGGGGCCCCCGAGTGGCCGAGTGGTCTAAAGCGATCACCGTTCAGGATCACTGCCATCTCACCTCTGTCTGCGTGGGTTCGAGTCCAAGGCTCGGCTAGCGTGGGCAGTTGGGAAAGCCTGCCAGTAGCTTCTCGTGGGTCGGTGTTTCTTCCCTGGGTTTTCCAGGGTTCTTCTCAACCAGTAATACTGGCCTCCATGTATAGCCTATCTTGTGCTGCAAAATGGCGTTAAACCCTAGAACAACAACAACAACCAAAACGAAATGATTTTTTCATAAAGAACATACCCACTATATATATAATATTTCACATAAAGAAAAATAAAAGATTTAATTTTTGAAATTAGGAAAAATATATATATAACTAAAGGTGCATAAGAAAATGTCTTTTAAATAATAGAAAATATATAAAACTAAAAGCAATATATTACCTCTATAAAAGTGCAATCACATAATGTTTTTCGTTGATCCACCTATTACCAGTTTTGCAATAGCAAACACTGTCTCAACAATCTATGATTCATATGTTTCGTTTCAAGCGGAGAAGGAGTTGCACTATTATACACGACAAAGTGTTACAAACTAATGTTAGAGCCAAATATTTCTTCTCGATTGTAGAATAGTTACTCGAATGCTTGTTTAATTCGTTAGAATAATAGCACTCTGGATGAGCAACATATCTGTGTCTTTTTGCATCAAAACCCCACCTCCCCAACTTCTCTTGTACCAGCATACATTTTAAATGATTGATTGAATTATGAAGCTGAACGAACTGGTACACTCTTAAGTATGTTTTAAAATTTATCAAAATTCTGGACACTTGCCAGACCATCGAAACTTGATTTTCCTGTTAAATAAATAAGTCAGAGACTCAGCAATTATCTAAACAATAGAACACAATTTCCTATAAAATCCAGCAATATCAAAAATTTGAATCAGTTGTTTATTAATACTAAGCACTAGTAATTCAGAGATAACCTAGACCTTAACTTCAATACGTTTAACTTGACTGTGTCCCTAAATCTGTCCTATAAATAAAAGTCAAGAAACTGAGATAAAATAGTAGTCGAATTTGCATCACTGAGGCGATTAAAAGAACTTTCTATGCGTTGCTGAAGATGATTTCACAGCTATTGTCACAATTGCCTAGTCTATCCAGAACGTTATATTGATGAAGTCCATATGGAGTTACGAATGCGTAAAATTGCTTTACACTTTCCATTAGTGGAAGTTGCCTAAATTCTTCCAAATGGTCAGACTTAGTAACATATTTTGCATTTCCGATTTTGATAATGCAGTTATCGATTCTTTGTTTTGGAAATGAATCTGTTTTACTGAGATTGTTCACTGCTGCACATATGGAAAGCATTATCTGGTTTCGGCACAAGAATCCATGGTCAATTGCAATTACGTTTACTTGGTTCTATGAAATATTTATGCAGCAGATCTTGATTTTTTTTCTCAATGTTCCTGCATTCATTATGTAAAGATGCTGTTTCACAAGTGTAGAATCTACAAATGCATGATCATGGTGGATTGTATTTCTTCCCGTTGGAACATCTGGATACAAGTGCCCATATTTAGATATCAACTGGTTTTGTTTTCTCTTATCTAATGGCAGCAGATACGATATGTTATGTTCCAGATTATTTAGTATTTCCGAATTCCGACGATTGGTTACACCAAAGTCGCGAATATCTGATGTCAGGCCATTTATGCAGCAGATCTTGAATGGTTTCTCAATGTTCCTGTTTGAGATGATTCATTATGTTAGGATGCTGTTTCACAGGTGTAGAATCTATAAATTCATCATCATGGTGGATTTTATTTCTTCCTGGTGGAACATATTTAAATACCTACTGGTTGAGTTTTCTCTTATATAATGGCAGCAGATACGAGATGTTATGGTTCAGATTATTAATTCCAACGATTGGTTACACCAAAGCTAATGCCATTATTTAAATCACCACTGTGTGAGACAAGTGTAAACAAACTGACTGAATGATTAACCAGACTATATTATTATACACCACAACTTTTACTATGGTTTTAGTTTAAATATTCCGTAAAGGAATAACTCCTGGAAATCTTGTGGGCACACATTATTGTCTACAAGTATACAATCTAAATGGTTTGTCAACTGAAGAAATTGTTGCACGTCAGTTTTAGGTTTCTTCTTATCAGGGTATCCTACCATTTGACAAGTGTGACAAGATACACGGTTTTAGAAACATCTCGATTAAATTTAGGCAATAAAAAGTTTCAAGATCTTGTAGTAATTCTTACTGACAACTAAATGACCAGCCATAAGAGTTTCATTTGGCTAGGCTAAGACTTTCCTGTCGATATGACCTAGGAACATCAATTTGATAGCTCAATGACCACCCGTCATTATGGGTTATCTCCTATAGTCTCCAATTTTCTCATAAGAACGCTATTGCTCCCAAAATAACCAGGTGACACGTGTGTAGCTTCAGTTTAGCTAATATCCCTCTGAAGCAAAGAGTAGATTTCATGACCTTGTTCCTATAAAACAACTAAAGAGTTTTCTTTTCACATTGATGATAAATTATAAAATGAGTTTAAAAAGAGGAGCACTGTGATCAATACCTCTTGATTGAAAAATTGTTGGAGCAAGCGTGCCTGTATGGAAAGACTGACTAATAAATGTGTCAGCTAAAGGAATAATTTCATGATCAACATCATCCTCAAGAGATATATTTCCCATATATCTAGTAACGCAACAAGCTGGTACGATACCAGGGACTTGAATGTCAAAAGGATAAACCTTTTCATCCAAACAAGTATTGATAGATACAGGTTAATTTACCACAACCTTATTTATCTTCAGCTAGGTCGTTGCGTAGTAATAAATTAATACCCTAAATTTCGCAAAGTAGTCACCACTCCAACAGTCAAGGATCCTGAGGCAAATTAACCTCAGTGTAGAGGAAAATTAACAAATCCACGCTCTACGTCTTCAATAAGAACACTTTCATTAGAAGAATTCTCAGAACAAAGGAGAAGTTCATTAGTAATAAAGTTCTTAGAATTTCATGTGTCTTAATATTTACGTAGGAATTGACATGTTAAAATCAGAAACAAGTTGACACAGAACCCATCGATATGAATGATTCATAATTCCCCATAATAACTCAGACTGGCGTATGTTTGAACAAACACATGTATTGCTTTCTGTACACGTCTGTGGACTTGACCACCTAAAATGAAAGCCTTTGGTATAGCTGCATTAATTCTTTGGCTTATTTTCAATCTGTTGCATTCATAAATAGTGTGCAATTTCTTCTTGCAATACGTGCACGTATGAAATCACTAGGATTTCTTATCAGTCGTATCGGAAATTTGATTCCTAAAAGTTGTGCCAGAGAGAAATTTGGAATATTCGTATGAGACTGAAATGGTTTGTTACTAAACAGCTGAGAGGACGATTTATTGGAAGATTTATCAGCTTTACAAACAGCATTTTATAAAATATCGCTCTTTTCCTAATCATGGTAGGCCTTGATGTCACTATAGACGCAATTCGTGAACTCTTTAATCAATATGAGTATTCTGAGCTTATCATTACCTTTATCTGCCATCTTCAAGGTACACAAATTATCAAATATAGGTTCTTCTTCCAATGGATGCGTGCAAATACCAAACAGTCTTTTCACAGAGCACTTGTAACGGTGCTGGCTGTGAAATTATGTTCTGAGTAACTGTGTACGATTTGTGTCGAATCGCATCGGCAGGTTTAACTCCTATCGTTAGTGTGACTTCATTGTTCAATTATGGAAGTCGGATTACTAATTACTGAGACATTTTTGGTCTTATGAACAATTCATGTGCGTACAGATGACCGAATAACCGTTTTTGAAGAATAGTTCAACAATAACTTGGTCACTGACATGTCCGGCACGTACTCGCACATGGTGTTTTGTCTGGATCCACTTATAACAATCTACGTTAGGTGAGCGATCCTCGTGCATACATACTCTCGAACGCATCTGCGACATAGGCAGAATCTTTAAATGTCAGAGGCTCCGGTTCTTTGTATCAACAAGCCCACATCCACTATGTTGGGCGCATATTTGTAAGTACCTAACTTACTTTCACGTACACGTTCTTTTGGAAGAAACAATAAATCGGCCTGATGAACCGCGAAATTGTCTTGATACTGGTAAATAAATTTACCACAGCGCTTGTTTGGCCAACTATGCTCGAGCAGTCCCATGAGTGATCTTGACTGCACTAGGTAACTATTCCACGGCGGAGTCACCTCTCCAGAACTACACGTAATATATTTTAGATAATGTTTGGCTCTGTGCCCATTGACTATAATGCCCATTGACTATAATGCTTTATGTTTGTCAGTCTCCAACAGTACTCTGTCTGCCGCTACCCAATGCAATCTTGGCTTTCATAACTCAGTTGACAACCCATCGTACGATTCGTTCTCCCAGTGTTGGATTAATAGCATTCAAGTCTTAGATGAAATCCACATCGGCACGTTGTCGTGCACGGATCTCATTTAATTATTTAAAAGTAAGGTCTTGTCGGTAACATGCAGCATCAACGCTATTGATGGGTGCATCATCAGGTCTTACCTTGTTTCTAGAATCGAGACGCAGATTCATGCGTGAACCAGGCCCATAGTACTTGCTGCCAGGGAGATCTGTTTCGTCCTGAAATTTACTGCACGGAATCCATGGTAACTTTATTAAAATTGGACCATACACACGTGAACCTCTTTGCTCCACATCGAACACAAGTTCCCGTAACCGCTGATTGTCCATTGCGTGTCTGAACTCGATTTATGCCACGTGTATTAGCAAGACATCACACATAATATGACAACATGATCGTATTATCACGTCAGACAATTAAAATGCGCACATAATTGCGACAAAAGGGCACGAGAATATCTAAGAAAGATTTAGAACAAATATTTGCACCGCTGATTAAACCCACCAAAGAAACAGCCCATCGTACCGAGGATATTAAAAAGGCTACTAGAACAGAAGAAAAACTAGTGCCAATTAGTAAAATTGCTACTGCAGAAACTATCACACGCATACGAATAAAGATAGATGAAGCCAAAGAAGACGTTCAGGATGCGCTAATGCATCTATCACCAGAAACACCACCCGAAAAGAAATCAGTTTTAAAAGAAGAAAATGATACAAATCTTAAAGAACCAGCACGGCAGGAAAACCACGTCGATCCTGTATAGTTTGCATCTTTCGTAGCTTGGAAAGACAGCAAACTGAGTATATGTTGGACAATAAATGACTAGTGAAAACAGGTCTTAGTTACACTGAACAACATTCCCCTGAATGGGTATACAAAGAAGGGACAAAGCAGATTAAGAAGTATATAGCTTATGTGGCCAGCGATTGATAGATGCAGAAAATGTCAACCATATGTAAATACATTTTTTATAAAGGCTCTGGACCACATCTTTTTTCAGAAACCTAATCACGTAGCTACTCCTGTATGGCACCACCCAAAGAAACACCTTTACCCCAATATAAGACATAATGAAATGAACAGAGGAGGATTTTGCAAGGTATGAACAATTCAAAAGTAAGAAAAAGTAAAAGAAGAAAAGGTTATTGGGGTGCTTTCATCCCGCGCACTATGCGACCATAACGGTCTTGCTGATCGATAGGAAATGCACAAGGGAACAAATTGCGCGGGAAACAATCAGTCCGAAGTTATTAATGAAAGCACATCGATTTGTCTGCTGTTGCTCACAAATGATATTGTGGGCATAGAAACTTATCGTGCGTTGATCCAGGACTTTGTTCACGATATCTATGATATATGACGATCATAAGTTCTGAAACAACTTAGACGCTCAGCGCTGAAACACTACGTGTTTTACGTGAACTATATATTTTCAACTCAACAGGTGGTTGTAAATACAGCCCAGAGTGTTACGTCAATCATCATTATTTCATCAACGAACACTTTAGATCGCACCAGCCTTGCTGCGAGTGTATTACAGTTGACCTAATATCCAATCCCAACCGTGTGTTTGTCTGCCCACGAAGAATTCTTTTTGGTTTTCATGCGGTAATGGTATCACTACTGAAGTTTCTACTGTGGGGTGCGATATTACCTCAATGAATGATTAGGTTCGACAAAGAATTTCGATGGTGACTGGCAAGGAATCATATCTTTGTATTCGCGAATACAAGCCCATACTAAGCACCGTTATTGCCATTGAATCTGCACACTATCTGATTAACATTTGGACAGTTAGTGTTGAGAACTGCGTTTGCTTGTCTCCAGGATCTTCCCGAAAGTATAAACATTTAGCGTTTAGGCCATAATTAGACTAGATATCATATCGGGCCTGACATTGTTGAAATTACCTCAACAACGTAAGTCAGTTTAACCCACACATCCATCAGTGGCAGTTACGAAAGCATTTGTACAGGGTTAGATTCTGCTTGCGTTTTCACCCACCGTGGAACTGGGTGACTTGATCCCGCACGCAGCACCCGTGTGTCTGCATTACAAAAATAATCGGTTGACCGATATTCGTTTTGCGTGTTATATCAAGACGGTGATGTGGAAGATCTGCGATACAACTTATATAATAGATCAGCCTGATATCTAATAACAACAAGAATGACACTCGTAAGTGGACTTGTGAAACCCATCCGCATAGTTAATGTGAGAAAACCCGTGTACATGAATTATTACTGAAAAGGGCTCAGCAACGTTTATCGTGGATTATTTGAAGGTGGTAGTCGGTCTGTCCAGATACAGCGATGATTACACGAGAACAGCTGGTCCAACAATGAGCTTTGTCAAGGATGCATCTGATCACGCGGGACATTTTCAAAATATAATGAGAAGTCCTCTAAATAATGCTAGTGATTGTCACGCAGCTGTAGAAACTTTAGCGCTTCCCAATCCCGAGTTCAATCTTGGATTTGTACAGCCTGGAACACAACTTCGTGGAGCCTCGATACAATTTTCGTCTGTTATTCCCTTCAGTCACATTATATATTGGCAGCTATTTTTGCAGGTGATACTTGGAGCAAAATAAAGGGCCACTTTGTTTTGTAAAAGCATCTCCAACGATGCCATTTGGCGTGATGCAGTGAAGGTACTCCTGCTGGTGAAGTTGTATTAGACGAACATTTTGGAAGGCAATGGTATCCCCATCATTGAGCACAATCACGCTTGTTACCGTTTATGCAGCACTGAACAACACCAACACTGTCGTTTCTCGCACATACCAGAGACGCTCACCCATCAACTGCTATTGCGGGATAGTTTACGCGGCAAATATGTACCTAGCATGGTCTTACGGCACCAAAACACGTGTTCCTCTGCGTTTCAGGTTTCAGCGATAATGACCAGTCACAGAATAAAAAATGATTTTTGACAAATTAGAAGTGGAAGAGGTCTCTTTGCGCTTCAGCGGTCATCATCAACCCTCGGAAAAAATGGCTTGACTACACAGAAGCAATCATATTGCACGTGCATATCACAATATGTGGTCGTATATGGACGGGCATCAAAAAGTCGATACGGGTCTGATTTACGATGTATCCACCCCAGTTACGTTTACCATCGATATGGTAAACCAACACTGACTCAACTAAGAAAATAAAAGTTCTCGACTATTATAACTGCATGAAAATTGTACCAGTGAAAAATGGGACTTGGCTAGATGTGCGCGTGCGTATTGTGCCTCCACGTGATGTAGAGACCGACAATGTCTGTATGTCGTGCAATTAAAATACGAGACTGTATTATTAATAAAATAACTATGACATACACTCATTCTTTCCTGCGTGGAAAAATAATCGAAGGGGAACAACAACTGTGACATGAGATCACCAGGAGAAATAAATTGACCGTGAAGTACAAACGCTCGTGTTTGGTCACAAATGCTATTTGCGTTCTTTTCGTTGGTTTTTGGTGTAACTGGAATCACGACAACATCTACCTTTGTAGGTGCAATAATTTGTATTGTGGTAGGAGTTACGTCGATAGAAACTGGTGAATCTAGTGACACGAACAGGCTAATTTCGATATGACTGCATGCCCAATTACATGCGGCCACACAGAGCAGTCTCAAAACGGTTATTAAATTGTACTCCATAACAATCGAGGATAACATAATCAGTGCGGCCGAGTTTGAGATTGTACAGGCGGAAATGGAAAATCACAGACGAATATGAACACAAATAAGAAATCGCGCGCTTACTGACTTAAGTACAAAGAAGCAATCGTGCATTTATCGATCGCTATCATACATATTGACCAGTTGTAGTTTACAATGTTGCCATACAGATCGTCAACATGATCCAAACCAGAACCAATTTGTTTTGAAAATCTCCAACTCATCGTGTATGTGTTTAGTTCGAGTTTTGTGTTTTACTGCGCCACAATACATGAAGCTTATTTAGTTCCAACACAATTTTAAAACAAACTTATTACACGTCTGTCGCCGGAGCTGATTGATAATGTGATAGGATTCATTTTTTTCTTTATATGGGAGTGCTTCACATGCATAGTCAAGACACAACGTAGGATGATATATTATTGACATTTTGAGATATAAATTTCATTATTAGCGTGTCAAATTTTTTTTGATTTGTTGAATATCCAAAGAGCTTCATTTATACCAAAACATGTGTCTTGTGTATTGCAAAATATAACGAGAGCAAATATTACCTTTTACAAGAGATTTTCGATAAAAGGTAATGTTTTCCATTGGAACATATGATATTTGACATTAATTTAAGAAGTAGCAAATTTGGAAGAGTTTCTTTTGATTTTGATTTGCTTGGCTTGTTTTGTACGCTTCTTTGGGAGGGTTATTTTAAGGTAGAGCAAATATTAATGTTGTTTAGCAACAAAACAATTTGAATAATATAGCATTGCCTAACACACGCTCGATTATCTAGCAGGACTGATACAGAGGCTGAGATTTAAACCAGCACCATGCTGTTTACACGTTAACAATTCTTAATATTATAATTTAGATAACGTATGTATTTTTGTATAACTAATATGTATATGTTATTTCATTAAAAGTGTGTACTCAATATATATGATTAGTTTTAAACCCGATTCAGTTTTCATTAATCAACACTTGTTTCTGTGTAATACAGAAGATACAGAGAATAAATCCGTTTATGAAGATATATGTTGATATAAATAATATGGTCCAATTGTAAAATTAATTTCAAGCAATTAATGCTTTATAAAGTGTATGTTAATTATTGTCATATTTATGATTGATATTCTTTGATTTTCACTTTTCATGATTTGAATGATTCGATTGGAGATGTAATGTATTGGGAGTGAATTGCTTGTGTACGACCTTCGAGGACATGATTCAACATGTCATAAAATTGGGAAAACATGTAAAGGAAAATCGTGATTTATGTGAAAACTCGACTATCAGATATGTATTTGTTGCAAACGTTTATAATACAAATGTCACTTCTATAATGCAACGGTTGTAAGTATAGATGGTTGTGTAATTTCGGCTTTCTTTTTGAAGTGTGATTACACCCATAAGATGGTTACTTACAATCACTGAAAATAATTTGTTATAATTCCTGCTGCTTTTAAGCTAGCAGTTTCGTGTCCTACGTTTTTGCTGGGAACATTAATGTGAATTCGTTAGTTACAAAACGTTCGTTTCCTGAAACGTTTTTAAAATTTGTATGAATATTAGCTTACATCTCCATTATTAGACATATGATTCACTTTTAAGTTTTAGTCTAGTAATGCAATTTGGAACTTATGTAATCCAGAAACTGGCTTCGATCATGTATATATGTTCCTAAACGTTTGCGTTTTGTGATAGGTTAGTGCATAGCAACACATCAAAAATATTTCGTTCTTAGTCAGTGTTAAGTCCATTTCACGGAGATACAGAACTGTAGCCGAACCCGAGTACTTCGGCAGTAAATAGTGACTTAACAATTGTATGGCTAGATGTCCGGAATGCCGGACATATTGAATAGAAAATATATTGTTCTTCAAATGGTTTCATGTTTTCTGTAAGGTGGAGTAGAATTTAAAGTGATATATGTCACATCTTGTGGGATTGCCATTTAAGACCAAAGGAACAGGCATATAATGATTGTACTCAATGTGATCCAGATGATAAGATTTAAACCAGCACCATGTTGTTTGCACGCTAACAACTCTTAACATAATAATTTAGATAACGTATGTATTTTTATATAACTAATCAGTATATGTTATTTCGTTACAAGTGTGTACTCAATATGTTCGATTAGCTTTAAAACCGAATCAGTTCTCATTAATCAACATATTGTTCTGGGTAAGATAGAAGATACAGAGAATTAATCCTTTTATGAAGATCTATGTTGATATAAATAATATGTTCCAACTGTAAAATTAATTTCAAGCAATTAATGCTTTATATAGTGTATGTTAATTCTTGTCATATTTATGATTGATATTCTTTGATTTTTCACTTTTCATGATTTGAATGATTCGATTGGAGATTAATGTATTGGGAATGAGTTCCTTCTGTAAGACTTTCGAGGACACGATTCAGTATGTCATAAAATCGGGCAAACATGTAAAGGGAAATCGTGATTTATGGGAAAACTTAACTAAGACTATCAGATATGTGTGTCTATGAAACGTTTAAAATACAAATTTGGGGCCCCAAGTGGCTGAGTGGTCTAAAGCGCTCACCGTTCCGGATCACTGCCATCTCGCTTCTGTCTGCGTGGGTTCGAGTCCAAGGCTCAGCTAGCGTGGGTACGTGGGAAAGCCTGCCAGTAGCTTCTCGTGGGTCGGTGGTTTTTCCCTGGGTTTTCCAGGGTTCTTCCTCCACCAGTTATACTGACTATATTGTGCTGAAAAATGGCTTTAAACCCTAGAATAATAACAACAACAACAAAAGACAAATTTCACTTTTACATTGCATCAGTTGTATGTATAGATGGTTGTGTAATTTCGGCTTTCTTTTTTAAGTGTTATTACAGCCATATGATGGTTACTTCCAATCATTGAAAATAATTTGTCAAAATTCCCGCTGCTTTTAAGTTAGGTTGAATTTGTTAGTTACAAAACGTTCGTTTCTTAAAATGTTTTAATTTTTTTACAAATATTATCTTCTATCACCATTATTAGTATATGAGTCAGTTTTAATTTGTAGCTTTATAATGTAATTTGGAAATTATTTACTCAAGAATTTTGCTTCGATCATAAATGTATGTGCCAAAACGTTTGCTCTTTGTAATAGTTTAGGTATAGAAACACATCAAATATATTTCGTTCTTAGCCATTGTGAATAACGTCCCTTGCACAGAAATACAGAACTGTAGCTGAACCCGTGTATTTCGACAGTAAATAGTGACTTAACAATCGTATGGCTAGATGTCCGGAATGATAATTACTGAGATACCCCGTCTGTGAGTAAGTCAGTTTGAATATCTTATATGAAGATGCAGTCTGTGGAGCGGGATGTTAAGATTTGCTTAAGTATAATATTTAAAAACAAACGAAACTGCGAATATGATATTGTCTGACGTCGGACATATTGAATAGAAAATATGTTGTTCTGCAAATGACTGCATGTTTTCTGTAAGGTGGAGTAAAAAAGTCATATATGTCATATCTTGTGGGATGGCCATGTAAGACCAAATTAACAGGTATATGATGATTGTACTCAATGTGATGGATTCCAGTTTGAAATTTGATAAACTTGGTGCAAAACGACTTGATTCAGTAAATATATTCAATGACATAGAAATAGTTTGTTTTCCTTTAAAACCTTATTTCGTTTGTATTATATGTATATGCTAAGCCTGACAAACTTTAGTCAGCATCTTTATTTCGCCTTGTCTTGGGTGAAGCTCTGCGTGAAGACATCACTCAAAGAGTCAGCAGATTAAACGTCGTCAATTATTGTATTGTCTAATAGTTAATGATATTGCATTAAAACTATGCAAAATAAAAATGTGCTTATTATTTTGAATTAAGAAAACCTGATCGAAACGAATACTAACACAGGTAAATGCTTTAAATCTCGGTCATCATTTCGGGTGTATTTAGTGAAATAATGCATTAATTAATTGATTGTCTTGCTTAAGAAACCTCATAATGAAAACATCCATGAATAAGTGTATACATAGACGTAATGTATAAAATATATGCTCCTTGTGCTTAAAGTTCTTTCGTAACTATTTGTTTGATAAATTCATTCTAGATCGGCATATGCTGAACTTTTCTTATACTGATGTAAGTAATATAGGCAAACATTTCTATTTGTATGGAGCCGGATCTATGGATTGAATAACAGATTTAAATGCCAGAGCGAAATCATACATTCATGATACAATATAGTCCCTTACAGCAAAATGTTGACTATCGATTGTATGTCATTTGATAATATAAAATATTCTTTGGTCATTTTAGTAGCGGCGATGACTTTAATGCATATTGTGCTTAATTCACCTGAAACGGTTGAAGGTTAGATATTCACACTGCTTTGTCCAAAGCTTAAGCCATAAAAATATTCTTAAGCACGAAATAGATTTTGGCACAATCATAACACAGCATTTACATAGGTAACACTGGTATAGATCAAAGAATTGTGCGTATTTTATACAGAAAAATCATCAATCAAGATTTGCATCAATCTTTTTGTACATTAGACCTAAAGCAAATGGCAAAATAAATATAGCAAAATAAATAGTTTTTCTCCTTTACATGTCATTCCAATATGTCATTTAATTGCATATTAATAACCTATGTGTTGATATTATACTCACAGTTTTGTTTTCTGTATTCCTTCTTTCTACGGATTTCATCACTGGTCATACGTTTAGTTCACTTGTAACCTAGGATACAGCTAGAAATTATTCCGTGTGAGGCACTTGCCTACCATGTCTAGGTACGTGCATAATAAAAATATACTTACTCTTTTGCGTTCGATAAAGTTTATAAATCAGCTTATGCAATCAAACGAAAAATAAGAATTACTAGACAATCGAGTTGGAACAAATACAAAAAACACAATATGCGCAACTAAACTGTCTGCACATATATGAATAGAATATAAACGCGGAGAACATGCTATACTTTCTGAAAACTTCTATAATGTTATGCATGTATCATTTCCTTTCGTTTGCACAAGGACGGCCAATCTGACATGATCATTTGAAACAGCGGTACGTAGCCAGTTGACAGCAAATGCAATCAACAAAGCCAAGAGTATAATCTTATCAATTCTAATATATTTGCCGTGACAATAATATGAAAGCGGTTCTCCATAGTTATAAAGTAGAAGTTGAAGATTCCAATTATGAGCCCTTGATAGCGTCTAAATCGATGAACTGTATCCTTTGCACGCCAAGACACTATTCAATAAATTGGAGTTGACATTTAATTGTATTATTCAATAGTGTCTCCCATTAATGGTACAAATAATTTGCGTTTCAAGTCACTGAGTTAATCTTTTCTCTTTGTCTTTCATTTGCATCAAAAAACAATCGCAATATAAGCAATAATAGCAATAAAACGAGCCAATGTTCATATTTCCTTGTTTCGTTCATCAGTCGTGCACTACGTAATGAACACCTTTCGATTCTATGTGTTCAATCCATAACGTGTACTTTCCTCTAAGCATAAATGTGTTGGTTTATCCACCCAGATATATGCACGTCTTATTTGCTATGAACAGTATATAAAGTGCGAGGAATGTCTTTTTACATATGGGGGTACTTAGGTCCTATTGATCCCTTTTGTGGCAGATTTAAGATAATTAGGTTTTAGTGCATATTTTCAGTTTTGTTTGTCATTCCTTTGCACGAACTTTTCATAAGCTGACCACACGTAATCTGCTGGAACACGAAAACCATGAATAGCAGTCACTAACATGCACACAACACTTCATCCACACATAATAAGACTCGTCTTGTGGAGTTAGTGTTTACTAGTAGTTGGTAATCCACAAAGAATTTATGTCATTGCAAGTCTTATAAAGTGTTCGCAGATAAACATAACATGTCTAATAAAATCAGCCTTTTCTAACATCCAGGTACCAATGGTTAAAAAATATGTCATTTCGGATTGAATTTTTGGTGATGGTCATTTTAATTTGTACAAAGTTTTCACAAATGCGTATACCAGTAAACAATCAATCCTCTAAAGTACCCATGAGAATCGTATTTAGGAGTGTCCAACTGAAGACATCGGTACCAGCGATATCATATATATAATCTCATTCCAAAGTTTCACACCCAAACCTAACCAGTTCACTGTATATCCGTCTACGTTGTCGACAAACCCTGCTCTAGCTAAATATGAAAGATTGAGTTATTTAATATATTTAGGCGATTACACTTCGTGCGCACAGATTCTACTGCAAACGAACGATGACACGTAAAGTCACAGGAAACGTGTAGTCTTGTTTGATTTGTTTTTCTCGATGAACTTGTGGTATCCAGAGTGGTTTGTGAGTCTGTGGATAAGATCCATAGATAAGAACGTGAATGCATCGTTTTGATGACACTAAATCGGGGTTGTGTTGAATCGCTTATGTCGCAGGGTACAGCATCACACTCGTCTGCGTTTACATTTTGATAGCATGGATCATACCTTTGCTGTGTGGAATTTAATCTTTCATACTTTATTATACTGGATAATAATTTAGTATGGTAACATGTGATCTGTTAGTTGCACTGGTTTATCGTAGATAATCTGAAACACATATCTAAGGGTACGCTGATGATTTGGTATTCTGACGATCATTCAATGTTGTGACGATCTACCGTTTTCATACGAAATTCTTGATACTGACTTGACTTTATGGTACGCCAGATTTCCTGATCAATGCTTATTTGTATATCCTAATCTCAGAATCTATCATATTTTTTCTCGCTCTTGGTTTCTTATATATACGTGCACATAAATTAATCAGCATGAAATGCGCCAATTAGTGTATTTACTTTCATTGTACATAATCACATTAGCAAAGTCAAATATGAAAGTATTTGGAATATACGAAAGACAAAAGATCATTCATCGTTTGCAACTATTTGTCTTGTTTCTTCATTTTCTTTCCGTTAAGTTTAAAGGAGACCAGAAACCAATGGAAATATAGAATAATAATAAAAGTACTATAGCAGAAAACCTTATTCTGAAGTATCATCTGCGACCGTAATGCCAATATTTAAATATTGGCTTATCTTCTAGGAGCTGAATTTCCGTGACCTCGTATGCAAAATTTCCGCGCCTATTCGGTTACTTTCGGGATGTGACGTCATAGTAGCGACTCCAGCAGCCCAAGTGGAAGTTGCCAGAGTAAAAGACAAGACCATTTTGCGTTGCTTACGGGTGTATTAGAACATTAAGAAAAGCCTGTGGACATATTTTTTTTTTCCGAAAGATAAAGGCATAATGAAAGAATGGGTCCATTATTACAAACAAGTCGATTTCAAAGCAACACCATACAGCACTATGTGATCGTTACATTTCTCAAAGGAATGTTACGAGAGGGATCATGAAAAAATAGCAGCTCAAAGATACGCAAATGCTAGGCCTAGACTAAAAGTTGGCGCTGTTCCAGACATACCTTTGTACATTTTAAATCCTGGGAAACGCATGAGATACGAAAATAGGCAGAAGGACGAGTAAGTGACCACAAAATGCAATAATCAATCCACATATCTTTTATATAAAACAGCAGTGCTAAAAACAAATCTGATAGCCCGACACCCTGGGCCCCTTCTGGTTTTAGTACCGGCCCATCCTGTATTCAAAGTGAGGTGCCCGTCAGGCTTGTCGAAACAAAAATTGTTTGCCTAAGGAAACTTTGATCGCGCTGGTGAAATGAGTAAATGTATTTTCAAGATGTTGACATACATGCCTTAACACGGGACAATCTAAATCAAATCACCACTGTCCTAGGTGAAATTTAGATTTGATTTTAATCAAATGGAAGCTTTGCTAAAAATAAGATTCTAAACCTGTCGTGTTTCGAGAAGACACAATTTTCAGTAATCTTATAAAAATTAAAATTTAAAAAAAAAATGCATTATATACATGTAGTATGCATAAACAGTAATCTGTAATAATTGGAACTGATATAAAACTATTCCTTGGGCAGTTTAAAAAGCAGCGATTAAAAAATAAGAGGTCAAAGTTTCATATTAACTGTCTGACAATAGAACGGGGTGGGGACTATTGACCCCCCCTCCCCTTGCCCCACTGTGCGACCGCCCATTTGACGTGCCTTTTCTCCCTGTGATACGCCTTATTATTCCCCCATCACAAGCCCCTTTTGCATATTCTGGTCAGTTCTGGCTAAATTGCAAAATAGCTCAAGTTTTGATTTAAGTACGCAAACAATAAAGCCAGTGTGACTAATGAACATAATCCTTATCCTTGCATTGATCTTGTGAAAAGGACTGCCCTTCGAACATACTTCAAAAGAAACCATGTTCGACAGTGTGTGTATGTGTAAGCACCAGCAATTGATTACCAAATAAACCATGCCTATTTTGTTGTTACTTACGATGCCATGGACTTCATTTTAACAGTTCAAATCTGCAGTCACAAGTTACCGTACATGTGGCAACTGTTTTTCTCAAGTTTTATGCCCCACCTTATTTCCTAATGTTTAAGTCTTAATGCATGTAACACTGTTTGCTGAATAAAATATTTATTCAGAATTAGTTCTTTAGGGCCACATATACTGCATGGTATATTTTGTTTTATTCCTTGTAATTTAATCATGGTAATTAAACTTTTCATATACGGTAGAGGAATGTCAGGTGTTAACTGGCCGAGTTTCTTTGGCGGAAATGGAGATGTGATTTTGTTTGCAGAGAAAATTTCAAAGTGATCATTCATTTAAGCTAATTGGTGACAATTTTATTCTTTTAATTTTTTTTACTATAGTACTGTTGTAGTTGTTTTAAAAAAATCTGAAATTTACTTGAATAATGTTTAATCTTCACGTTCTATTTACTGAAGAAGAAAAAAAGAAGAAAAAAAACTGTTGTATGATATTAATTATTTCGCCCAGCGCCGGGTGTAGACGAGTGTGCGTGTGATTTGAAATTTTAATGTAGCTTTAACAATTTTTCAGTCATATCGCTACGATGTCTGCAGTGTGGCAGTTTAGACTGTGGATTGCATACTTTATATTTAAAAATGGTTTGGGGTTGGGTTTTATCTTCTGACAAATGAAAATTGACAGACATAATGTAATAATCGGGACTTCGCTGCGCAAAATTGAGAGATATTACGAGATCGGGAGGTAGATGAGGAAATACCCTCAAAATCGGGAGGTTTTTCTCCCGGACTGAGAGTTGACAGGTATGAACGGTCTGGGCTTGTGGAATTTCATTCAGGAATTTAGTTTATTTAAGTCACCTGCCCGGGGCCTGTGCCTTACAAATTTCTTTTAGCACTTACCAGTACAGTACATAAACTATTATATCAGACTGTAGATTTAACTTTTGAATGTGCAACCCAAATGTGGTCTCCTGTCTACCTCGCTCGCCAATGTTTATGTTTGTATTCGAGGACTGG
The DNA here is from genome assembly GCA_028554795.2 of Sinohyriopsis cumingii. Lineage (NCBI taxonomy): Eukaryota > Metazoa > Mollusca > Bivalvia > Unionida > Unionidae > Sinohyriopsis > Sinohyriopsis cumingii. The sequence goes on along the minus strand of CM068837.1, from coordinate 65,766,332 downwards.
CTAGTATAGCGTCACGGTACCACGTGATCTGTTGTCTCATCAAAACTCGGAAAAACTCGGTAATTTACGGAATCGTGGTATCTTCCACGCAATATTATCACTACCCGCTTACGATATTTAATTTATAAACATTGCAGTCGAATTAAAATCTGTAGAGAATTACATACGCAAAAGGAAAATTTTGATTTCTAGTCTCCTTTAAGCATCATTGTTAAAACGAAGATACAATTAGTGACTTATTTGACCACCGAAAATAAACAATATTTGGAACATCCTATTCGCATACGATACATGATGCGAACATGCATAGCGCTCAATCATTTTGAAATCGACCTGGTGGACAAGAGTTATCATTTCATGTAAAAATCGTGAGGCGTTGAATTACAATAGGCAGACATTCGAAAGTGCCGATATATCACAGAACAATCCATATCATGGCATCCGTCTCCTGAATAAGTAAATATTTTTGATGCCGCAGTCCAGCATTGCACAGAGAAACTCTGCCATGGAATCACTTACCATCACATCAGATATTACACCCCTTCCCTTCTCCCCATCCTAAATATCCCTGTTGACTTAAGAAGCAAAGTGTCTTGGCGTCTACTGCATTAATAATTAGATATATTGTTTTAGTGCATTCTGACTGGCTATAGATCAAGGTGATACAAGCAGTGCAATGGTTGACATTTTAAAGCCTTCCCCAAAGCAATGTAACATTCTACTTCTTATTCTTATCACGAATGATTAAGTAACAACAAAGTCGCATAACTCATAGATTATGTATTTCAACGGATAGAGAGAGAGAGATGGTACTTCGATTTTTTATATATCCGTTTGTTTCACCATTTTATAGTCCGAACTCATAGTTTATTTTAGATAATCATATAGTTGGTTCGCTTGCCTATAGTGTGTGTAGTTTAATATTTTGATATTATAAAATGAGAACATATCACTTAATCTGCATGTGATTGGTCCAAATAAGCCCATGAAATTATTTATCAGTATTCTCTTTACTGATTGGCTGCGATTGTGGAAAAACATTTTTAACCTCGCCTTCTGGAATGTTTTTCTTTCAATGAATATTTTGGCGGCCATTATTCAACTCGAGTTGCAAAATGAAATTGAGCAAATATTATCTCAGCTATGATATGTTACCTACACCGGGATTTGTTGTGTCATGTATAACAATATCATCAGAAGAAAAACGGCATAAAACTACAAGACAAGAGCAACAATTAGACGTAAAACTAAGGGTATTGCCCATCTAACAGACGGCAGCTGGGTGGGGAGGGGAGTGGTATATCTGTAAAGTAGATGTAGAATCTATCCTATATACGAACGTGGCTTAAATGTTAACTTACATGAGTAAAAAATCTCACCTCTTTTCACTGAAGAATGTAGACATAAATGGGTCTCCTAACTAAAAGACCTTTATCCAATCAAAGCATATTTATGCTGCATATATTGGATACAAATAAGATTCAAAAAGAAATTTGTTTACGTCTTTTGTACAGTCTATTGCTCCAAATCAAATACTGCAAATATCCGGTCACTAATGCATTACAGTAAATGTAGGAACTTCTGCATCCAGTAATCCTATTTCACATGAAAATTGCAACAAGGTAATGATTAAATCTTAAAGTGATATTTTAGGGTAAACATGTACTTTAGACCTACTGTGTACCGGATCAAACAACGTGGCATCACATCTCATTCATAATTCTGTTTTGAGAAATTATTTTGCCATTATAAAATGATCTGTTTATTCGGAGGGAAGCTTTTTCGTTGATTTATAGCTGGAAAAATATTACATTCTACTTTTCTAGTTCAACTTGATTACGACTATATTGTATGCACAACAAATGAAAGGTGCGCCGTCAGAATGAACGAAATTAATCATTCTTCTTTCTCTCTAAATAATTTCCACTGATTTTGCAATTGATGATAATATTACTTTCTAACTGCAGCCGCAATACAGCTTCGTTACCTAAACGAGTTTGCAATAGTCGTTGTATTAGGAAAGATTCTCAACTAGACAGCAGCTCATGAAATGTCAAACTTTCAGCTTCGATTTTCCAATTCTCCATGCTCATCCTGTCGCAAGCACAGAGAAGAAAACAATGTGGAAAATGCGGAAGTTGTACCTTGATATCAAGATAGTGTCAGGCGCTATTACAGATGTTTATTGGAACAATTGAACAGAATATCCAACGGCTTTTACTTGATATACTTGAAGTAGTACTTCACAGTAAAACATCAGTGTGATTCCATTTTATGCCTTCAGAATTAGTTCCTTACTCAGGGACGACTAATAATTTATTGTATTTTATCCATAACAAAATCTCTAATTCAGCAGGTATAGTGTAATGTGTACCAAGGTATGATATAGAGTATGTTATTATTGCTGAACCGCATATTTTAGACACTGATAAATGCGAATGGATTAAAGGACAAGACAAACACTGGCAGCCATTCTGATCGGATCTTGATTTGTTGTGACTACATATACGACTGTAAATTATTCTGCAAACGTGCAAATGCCTTTCCTTAGTGATATTCTGTTTTGATTTGAAGATGCGATAGTATCATATGGATTTGATTTCCAGAAGAATTCTGTAATGCCTAACAAGTGTGCATGAATATAGACGATTGAAGAACCGAATTACACCAAGAAAAATGTGTATTATAATAAAAGCAGTACATTTCATACAATTTTGCATACATATCACAAAGAAACGTACATTACATGTCAATAAACATTGATGCATGCCAAGGTAATATTGTATTTAAGTCAATTATTGGTTGTGTTATTACCTGTGTACATCAAATTTTGCATAAGAAAGTAGATATGTTTTAATTTACAAAAATCCTCTGAAGATCGGTAACCTTTTTAGGTATCTGGACAATTCAGTTGAAAAGGTGTACATCTAGATGCTTCCCTGACAAGCCCAGACTGTCCACACAAGTACGGACGTCAATTGTGTAATGATGCTTACCTGAACATCACACAACTTAATGTTGACGTGCAAGATATACATACTATTTTTATTGAAATTGATGCTGCAAATTATTTTAGAGTTTTACGGTGTTATTCCCTTAGATATAATAGTAGATTTTGAGTTTCTTTAATCTCATTTTCAAAGGACAATTTAGAAATCATTCCACCTGACAATATCGATGAAAATATTAATTTAGTTCTTCAAGTAAAACACTATAATTAGAAGTAATAAATTGGTGTCTGGACTGGTTTTGAGATATTTAAAGCGTAGGTTCTTACAATGAGAATTAATAAAACGCTCAACACGAATATTAAGCAATAGCCCGATTTAAGCAGCAACACTTGACACGAGTAGCTTTTTGAGATTGGCTTGACAATATAATTATCTCAACTGATATGTTCATATTAGAAAATCATACATAAATTTAAGATAGCTTGATCCGGGTGTATAACAACAGACGTGTTGATAAAGATCAATAATGTGACTTCAGAAGTTCAAAAGTGTTAAATATACAACCCATCTCCATTTGCAACATCATGAACTCGCGTGGCATTTTATTCAACATGTTATTATTATTGCAGGGCTACATAAAAATGGTTATTATTGGTATGGTGTGGGATGATTTCAAAACAACTATAAGAAATCGTTCTTTGCCTGAATACATACATACATACATATATATATATATATATATATATATATATATATATATATATATATATATATATATGGGTGTATGTGTGTGCAAACATGCTTTGATATAGTGTTAAATTAGTATTTTCTTCGCATGATGAAATAATTGGTTCTTGGAATGCCTTCTAAATAAGATGAATCGTTTATCTTTAGCATCACATTTTTTTTCACTCAATAATATTATCATTTATTTACACAAAAAAGATCGATTACATACCTAATCAATATATTTTATGTAGGATTCTTGACTAATTTTTTTGTAATATTTGCTGTGACTATAATTACTAAATGTTAAAAATAATAAATAACCGTTGTGGAAGACGTATTACAATTAAACAAGGATATTACATTTTACATTAACAAACAAAGCAACATTTCGGGAAAAGATTTCAAATATGAATAAAGTTTTTGATTAATATGTCCCTCGTGATTTTGACGAAACTTAATTTGAAATTTAGCAACTTACGTTATTTGGTAACATTAGTTATTAAATACATAACAATGCAACGCAAATAGATTGTTTCATTAAGAAAATATGACCTACTTTGACCTAGCATAACCCTCTTTGATACCTATTGGAAAACTTTTAATAATTTACGCTTAATTTTCAATTAAACGCGGGTGTTGTAAACTTAGGAGTGTTTCTGTGATTAATGCTTCGTTGTGTAATAGTGCAAATAATTTTTTGACACGATGTAGGCATTAATGTATATTATTAATCGTATTGTTTCTATGAACAGTAACTATTTGATTAAAAAACCTATTATCCTATTATACGATGTTTGATAAATTATTAGCGTATTTAGTTTGTATTTAGTTCATACTTGTATATTCGTTGTTTGTGTTGATGAAGAAGAAAAAACATTTATTGTGTTATTATGTTTGCAGAATTTTTCCCTGTTATGGGAGTATAGCTTCTGTTTTTATAAATAATATCTAACTGGAAGCTAAAATTATTCACTTCTGATCCATTATTGATGTATAACTCGCTTATGAGATTCTTTTAAATGAATACTTGGTAAAATATAGTAATACAATGTATGTTTTTATGCTAAATGAGTTTGGCCACATTTTATTTGTTGTATTCATTGTGTTTTACGGCACAGCAACACAGGAAATGGTTAATCTCCAATGCCTTTAGAGTAAATTGCAAAGTCCAAAGTCAAAATAATGTATCCTGATAACTAACTGCTGGACCACTCTGTTTTGCACAAAATATAACAAGTGAGCAACAATTTCGTGAAGTGATATTTTGATAAAAGAATTCAATTTCGCTAAGCACATCCTTCTAGATATTACCTTTAGTATGGGAAGTGATAATTACATCCCTGCAAAATGAGAAATTACAGTTTTATAAACCGATAGTCATGGAGGTTTAGAGGTATTAAACAATTTCATTAGATGTAGTTATTTATATAATGCTAATGACAGACGATACACAAGATTTCAGTCAACAAATGTTTACAATAAGTTCCTATTCTGGCAACAACGTGTAAATCATCGTACAACAATTTTCATATAATGCCTAATATCAACCAAATCTCCATGCACACGTTGTCTCTGAATAACTTTCGCAGTTCTTCTCTATGTATGCGTACTAAATATACAATGTTTCTAATATTTTAATGATGACTGAAGTACTTGGTAAAAAATAGAAGTTAATTTCAAATGTAATATATTGACTTTTGGCTTGACTAAACATTTTTACAGTCTGGAAAGTAATTTTTCTTTAAGAATTAGCTCAATTAGGAACAACAAAAATTAGTTATCGTCCCATGTACGCACCAGGTACATGATGCATGATATTGATTATAGCTTGACGGTGTTCTTTCAATCACCCGATAACCGATACTCTGTTTGTTAAACAAATGGCTCGTTCTAATCCATCCTCCATATCCCGTGGTTTTAGATCGTCGCTTCATAATTTTATAAGTGCTTTATAAATGTTGTTAAGAATGAGAGAAAATATAGTCAAATGACATGTGGTACGTAAGACAAAGACTTAGTCAATTTCGAGTGGAACTATTTTGATGAAAATGGTTGGAACCCGTGTTCCACTAACATTTACATAATGGATTTTGGATCTAAACAAATCATCTTAAGCATATCGTGGTTAGAATACGAAATTTAATATGAAATTTAAAATACTTAAGTATTAGCCAGGGGTGGTGGACGAACGAGCCATTTATTTCACTTTCACTTTTACATTAAAAATGTCTTCTTTTATCGAGGAACTCAAATAATGAAAATACTGGCCAGACCATTCTTTATATGTCGTGCTAGCAATCAATATTGACCTAGGATACAAAACATTTCATACATGTAATATACAGGTAGACTGTGAAGTGTCGTATTTCGAATTTCAGAAAATTTTAAAGTGGAATATATTGAGCAATTAAAGTCTTAGCACAGTTAAACCAGAGAATTATTTGTGAAAGGTCACTCTAAACTTTCGTAGTTCATCTCCCCCATGTCAGTGTAAACTTAAAAGAAACAATATTTCCGACCCAGTGAAATTTACCGGAGTTTCCTAAAACGGTCTTTAGAATTTGAACTACCAACCCTAATCGCTTGGTAGGAACCTATGTCCACTTATCATATTTTCAATGGGAAGATTATCACGCACTGTCGTACACAGATTCTGAGCTGTCTAAATCTGATGAAAGAAATTATTCCTCATGGAAAGATTAGGGACCCTTGCCTACGATTGGATAGAATAAATTAAGACGTACATTTTAGAGCAAACTGACTTTAATGTGACAACCCTAGTGTAAATTCTTTAGTCTGGGAATTTCCTAGAAACTTTGTCTTGACTCCGTTGAAGCCTACGTGGGTTGTCGTGTAATAAGAAAGGCATGTTTAGTGCTAGGACGCGGAAGTCCTGAAAGAAAAGCAGCGACGAGGAACAGCTTTCGTAGAAAAGGACTAGATAGTCCGAAGACAGGAGTACGTGGAAAGAAAGAAAGAAGGACGAGGTCAGAGGAAAAGGACCAGGAAGTCCATAAAGGGGCAGAACCTAGAGTTTGGAAGGATGAAACTAGGATACGTGAAAATACAAAGTGAATGAAGGTGATGCAGTCAATTGTGGATACTGCGCTCTTTCACCCCTCGTTATGATGATAGAATAGTCCAAATGGGACACACCTGTTAAATTATACTTATATACTCTAACTTGAATTTGAATTACCGTTTTAATTTGTCCTGATTATATTTGTTGTTTTCTTGTCAAAGGGGACTCGTATTGTTTTGTTTATCCCCGGTATTCTCGCTCAGTTCTTTGTTGAAATTCCATTCTTCTTCACTAATAACACATCCATCCATCCATCCACCCGCCCATTTATCCATCCATCCATCCATCCATACATACATACATACATACATACATGCATACATACATATATACATACATACATATACACAATGACACATACATACATACATACATACATACATACTTGCATACATACATACTACTTTCCTTTCAGATGGATATTATATAAATATAATTAGTTAACGCACGTTGTCTTCTTGATTACATCTTTTCCAGCCGATGCCAAAGTATATATGTACTGGTACATACAAAAGGTACTTTAAAATATTGACTATTTGTTACTGGAGAGTGCATTGATTGCATAGTTATATGCAGCACCTATATATGTTTCATGAACTCTATCTCAAAACGCCATTTTAACCTTAATTCCTTATTAAGTACGTTCCTGTTTTAGTGAGACGCATTCCTTTAAGTAACAGTGTAACCACTGACAAACATGTGACGTTCAATTCTCTCTCTCTCTTTCTCTCTATTTCTTTTTCTCTTTATATATATATATATATATATATATATATATATATATATATATATATATATATATATATATATATATGTATGTATGTGTGTGTATGTGTGTGTGTGTGTTTGTGTATGTGTGTGTACGTGTGTGTGTCTCTCTGTCAGTCTCTTTCTCACTAAATGTCTTTTGAATCCTCAGCTATTCTTATTTAAACGTAGATGGACGATAGATAATCGTTTGAATATTTATGTGTTCATATAAGTCTTATTGGAGTGTACTAAGATAATTTGTTTCAATTGTATTGCGCATAAGACACTTTGTAGAGGAACTGAAAACAAAAAACAAACAGGTGCCCTAATAACACCGCCTTGAGACAATAATTGGAGGGCTTTTCCGAGACGTCAGTGTCTCAGTTGAAATTACTGAGCTTGTTTATCTTTTCTTAATTATACTTTGTCCTGCATATATAAATTTCAACATTTCATGAGAACTATTACTGAGTGTTCATTCGCTTTTGATCCATGTAGTGTGATCTAACACCAGTCTCATCGGACTGAATCGAATTGGCCTTGATTTTGAACTTTAATCCAAATTCTCCTCCTGATTGATTGTATAATTACAATTGTTACTGAATGTCATTTTACAGCTGTTATTTGAATGATTATGTCATGAAATGATCACTCCATGCACGATATATATATCGTGATTTTCACGACATAATCATCCAAATAACACACACACACACACACACACATATATATATATATAGAGAGAGAGAGAGAGAGAGAGAGAGTTATCTTCCCGTTTACGCACCAGCTACATAATACATGATACTGAATATAGCTTGACCGTGTTCATTCAATCACCCAATAATATATATTCATTGTAGAAGAACTGAATCCGCTGTAACAAAATAACAACCAGATGCACCGCTAACACCGTCGTGAGATAATAATTTGAGGGTTTTTCCGAGACGTCGGTGTCTCAATTGAAATTACTGAGCTTGTTTATCTTTACTTAATTATGATATGTCCTTCATAAAATTCAACAGTTCCGGAGAGTTCATTCGCTCTTGATCCATATAGTGTGATCTGACAATAGTCTCAAAGATGTACTACTCCAATATAAATCCAACAGCTTTGTCAAACGTTTTAGAATTTTCATGTCTTACCAGCATTTCAACCTTTACCTACCTAATGCACTCAAGAATAAGTTTTTAATAGATTCAGGAGATGACAATAAACTTAAGGTACGTTAATCCAAAATTTTAAATAAACATTTAAAAACAATGGCAAAAGTTAAGAAATATGATTAATATAATTAGTTAAGTTACTACCTTGCCTTATCGATTACATTATGCTTTACAGATCGATGAATGAATATAAACCTTTCACAGTATATGATTTATTTATTTATATATTTTTAAAGCACAGGTAAACAATAATCAGAGTATGTATGCATCCATAGAAACAACTAATATGCTAAATTATTGTCCACTAATACAGTCTAAATGTATATAGTCCTGTACATCAATGGTTTTAATCTATCCATAGTTAAACAAGGTAATACACCTTTAATGTATTCCGTTAAATATACAAATATCCATACATTCATCATTACATCCAATTGTTTTGTACTAATAATATATACAACTGAAATTCACAAAAACAGAATTATTTGCTTATAACACTTGTAACTTCATTTTCTTCTATAAAGTTAACATTCATAGGAAAGAATATGTCCACACATATACATACGAAATCAAGAAAGCAGTACATGTTATCTGCTTGTTTGTATAACAAGTGTATGAATAAAGAAGGTATTCTAAAGTTTAGCAATGGAGTGGTCCGTTCTTTATCCTGATGTGGCAACAAATTCAACAACAACAGTTAAGCAATAATCAAATTCAGAAAAAGCTGAAAGTAGATCGTCAGCATGAACGTTTCAATATGAGAGCAGGAACTACCGATCAAAATATCTGAAATTATGTTTCTTGGAATATTTACAGTACAACCTATCTTACAAGACCTTTGAGTAATATCATAATTTTGTCTGCTTTTAAAATCAAATCTTGCATAGGATTCTGCAAGAAAAATGTATCTCTGTCATTTATAAAATAACACTAATCTTGAGCTTGATCGACAGAATCTTAACTGGTGATCATCTGCCTATTATTTTGTTTCGTTCAACAATTATGTGAAATTGCTTATCAACCTTTTCAAGGAACTGACAAAGGCACGTGTAATTGCGTGAATGTCTATCTTCTTCTTTGTTATTGATAAGCTTTGATGCGAAAGCCTTCCGCAGGTATTCAGGTGTACACTTCATTAGCATACAAAAGGCTTTATCCTGAAATGTAAATGCTTTTGTAAATTAGCAAATGAATTTAACAAGAAAGTTTTGGCATCTATTATGGTGATGATAAAATAAACATGACATACTGAATATACCAACATCACTTAAGCTATAAGTTTATATAAATTAAAAGTTATCACTCTATCCATATATTAGATTAATATTTAATAAACGTTCTTGCCATTAATATTACATTATATATTATTGACAGTTTAAGAGGTAAAGAAATATTGGTACAAATTTATAGTGATGTAAAGTATTTCATATTAAAATGAACGGGGTTATGAACCTCCTTCTGACACTAAATACCTGTATCCTAAAGAAGATGCGAAATGGAAATTTCGGTTCAGCGGACAAGTTTACATTGCGAAGTAACCTTGCGGACACGAAAAGTGACTTCCAATGAATTTTGGGCTTTCGGTATATTGAGAAGTCGGGTTTGCAGGGACTAAATACAGCTTACATCCAACCTCATTCATGGCCGTGCCTCTCTGCAGACGACGACAGATGCATATGCGATGTGTTTTACAGCCCAAGTTGGAATGACGCCTCCAAGATGAAAATTGTCATATAGAGCCGTATCAATTTCTTTTTCAATATTATTTATCTTGGTTGTATCTACGATGCTGATCTTATCATGATTTTTGTGCCTTAATAGAGAATTTCCTGCTGACAAATATTATATCCATTGACATCAGTCGGCAGGCCAGAGCTGCGATCTCATGGATAAGTGTGATGGGGGGGGGGTGTGACTACGAAAGGTGTCAGAATCCCGATACACGCCATATCGGTGCCCAGATACTCATCTATCAGTGATATCAACTTCATCTTCCACGTTGCTGCGCTCCGATATTTTTTGCAAAGGCTCTGATCGGTCTTTGATGGTAGTGGTTGCTAAACGCGATAATTTTTGTTTTTATCCAGAAGAAAATCTTGTTTGTTAGTAGTTTGTGGTATATTAACAATCCAATTTCTCTACGAGATTCGCGATATGAAACTTTAAATGACGTGGAGAGAGTGTTATATGTCATTCTGGTATTGACCAATATAGTGAAATAGTATGCCTTTTTTCTTCATAACTTTAAGTCCAGAAATATGGAGGTTTGTAATATGCACGCACAAACGCTCGCAAAGAGATGAAAAAAGGTTAATTTTTCATTATAGGCGCCATTTTTATCAGGTCACCGTAATGCAGCGGGGCATTTCGTTTTTCAACAATCACATGCTTTTTTATATTGGTCACCCGATTAAAAGTGGGCGTTACATAACCCGAAAACAATGAATTTTCCTACGAGAACATTCTCAAAACCCGACATCGCGTTACCATTGTAGTAAGACCTTTTTGCCCCCACCCCTAGTGCAGTAGTTGTGCATTTGGTTCCTGCTGTAATAAAGGCTCAAGTGATCCCTGCTATCAGAGGAACCCACAAGTCTGCCCAACGGTTCCATGAAATATAACATGTGACAAGGATTCTCATTCAGCCAGGCGAGTGTTTTTACGGGCCAAATAGGTAATACTCGCTTGAAAACAGCATGGTTTTGTACCATCGATCCTATAACGAGTTTAAATAATGTAAGCAATCGAAGGGGCAGCAGAAATAAAGTGAAAAATTATGTCCTTCGTACATTTGCCAGGCAATGCTTCGTAATGTATAAGACCCCCAACCAAAAAAAACACCGCAAAAATGGCTACTTCACACAAGGCAGCGAAGCAATTTTTTTTATCGTAGTTTTAATAATTGCAGCCATATCGCTACGATGTCTGCATGCTGCGATTTATAGGGACTTGAACTAGAGCATCGCTGACGGCTGCGACTTTTTATAAAGTTGGTATATAGTTACTATAACAAGGTGATCCATATTACCAACAAAGGACGAACTGCGCCATTAGCGTAGATCTCAACACCCAAGATCATTCAGAGATACATGGGAAATGTGGCTGTCCTGTACATCGAGATAGATCAACCAGAAATGGCGATCGGGTTGAAGTTGTCGGAATAAACCCCACCCATCAGTAGTGCGTCCAGCGCAGCGTCATATTCACTTTGAATATTGTCCTTCTTGAAGCAGCTCGTTTAAACAAGTGATAGTAGACACTGCTTGAGAATTTTACTCAAGTAATATTAGTATGTCTGCACACGGCTCACTGAAATAGAACGTACGTATGCATCGACACGAAGACAGAAATCACGAGACGATGTTATCAAGTCCTAAATATCTCAACAATGAAGGACTAGGACTAAGCGCATATGTCGCCACACTCATGTTCAAGCCATCTATTCTGCCGATAGACCAAAAATGTGTCATTTTACACACTATACAACGGCTGTTATGTTTAGACTGTTTGGTCTAAACGACGGCATCAACTCATGCATCGCTGATATCATTCTAATAGGTTATTAATTTGCACTCACGGAATATCTGTCGCCAACTTTCCAACTCCAAGGTTCTTGGAGATCAGCAATGGCATGGCAAAACGATGTTTCCCTTATTTCATTGGCAGATCAAGGTCAGTCAACACGTCCACGCACCAACACCATAACACAGTTTCAAAAGTCAAGGCCTCTCTGAGCTATGATCTGCTAAAGTAATATCACGTTGTATTGAGAGAATGTTTCAATACTGTAATAAACGTGATCCTTTGTTACTGCATCCATCTCGACCTTAGAGAAACGTCGTCTTAATTAGTGACCCAAACACCATAGACCTAAACAAGCTGCTTATTGTCAGATTTCCCAACTTCATTTACAATAGCGTCATTGTACCAATAAAGCATTCACGGTGACCATTAAAGCCTGCCCGCGCCGAGCCCAATGAGAAGTTGTGTATCGACGTCACTGACGTCTGGGGCGTTTTACAAAGATGGTGTATTATGACTACACCAAACTGATCCCGATTGCCAACATAGGATGAACTGTGGCGTCAACCGTACCTCTCTCAAGTTCTATGTCGCGACTTAATGCATATCTCAACATTCAGCGATACATGGTAAATGTGGCTATCCTGTACATCCAGTATTGGTGGTCGGGTCAGAACTGGTCGGGATTAATCCCACCTACCAGTAGCGAGTCCAGCGCATCGTCATATTAATCTTGAATATGTGTGCTTTTAGGAGCAGCAGACACTGAGTTTATACTCAATTACTGTTAGTATATCGTCGCATGGCTGGCTGTAATAGAACTTCCTTGTGTATCCACACGAAGACTCACATCACGTGAGGAAGTTATCAAATTATTAATATCTCATCAATGAAGGACTAGGCGCATGAATAAAGCCGAAGAATGATCACATCTTATACAAATCGATCTCCATAAAGTGAATTTCACACCAAAACATAAAATCAAAATGCTATCGACATAGTGGTTACAACAAGGAAAACGTCATATTAAATCTCCTACTACTATGGAACTTTCTGCTACGAGGGAAATTCTTATCTGCAAACCAAAAATGTTGCTGCTCAAAAAGACATATATCCCAGGCTATCTGTAATCCTAAACGAGGTACCACACCAGAGTTAAAATTGCAAGATGCTCGATCTAAAATGCAATATTCAATTTAGAAATAAATCTCAGACGGAAAGTCAGCAAAAAACCAATCAGCTGTAAGCGGGATCAATGTAGTACACTTATGAAAGTTGGTGCAACTGACATGTCTGCAACAATCGCCCCATATGAACTCCTTGCTGTCGGATGACCATCACATAATCGTTTAATGTTGGAACTTTAATGTTCGAGTGAATATCGATGCTATTAATACGTGTATCCTGGTGGCTCTTACTGAATGAATTGTTACAAAATACGCTAGACATGAACTGGAATGATACGAAGGACACGTGATTATTATTAAGTTATGCGGGAAAATCAATATCTAGAAGGATGCGCTTTGGTACAATTAAAGGGAACAAAGCACACGAAAACCCTAACATAAAATTTCAGCGTTATTAAGTTAGAGAGTTATAAGAAAGAGCTGACTGTGATAAAAGACAATTATGTGCTCGGCAAGATGATAATTAACGAACCAAAATAGGTCTCATTTTGTGTCCATGATTCAGTATGGTGACCAAATTCTGACACTCAGTATTATCAAAAGGTGTTTTCAAAGCTCATCGCGGATGTCTCACTTAAAGGAAAACGGGATTATACCAATATTTGTGCCAGCCGCATGTACGAAGTGGTTGCAACATACAATTTTAACTGTTAAAAACTTTGGCAAGGAAAACGTCACAGCACTATTTCATAACATGGAATTAGACACAGGTGCCTGATCAGTTAAAATAACTAGATGGCAGTGGAGTTAGATCAGTTGCAATGGGCACAAAACATTTTATTCATATATGGGCACAAAACATATTATTCATTTATCTTTCTAACGCATTGTATAATTAAACCTAAGACTTATGAAGGAGATGGAAAGCTTAGTCAAATAAGCTAGCAACGGATTACGTCTTAAACGAACATATAGTCAAATCCACCACTCTACTGGCTGATGTAATCTATTGATAACGACGTTTCGTTTATACAGAAGACTTAGTTAAGAAATCATAATATTTGTTTCAAGATCCCTTTATATGACGCTTCCAGCGTTATGCATGTATGTTTACATCATAACATTCACTTCAGTGTGATACAAACAATTAAAATAAATTAGTTACTAACCTCAATTGTTTCGTCCATAGCCGTCGACCTTGCAAGGGTTTCATGTTCATCTTCTCCTGCATCAATCAAAACTCGTTGTATGTTGCTCTGTAAATAAACGCATTGGCCTACATAAAGTCTGTTATACAAATTGTAGGAACAGGAATGAAAGGTACATTTTGTAACCATTTTCATGTAGGTGAAGTTTATTCAATTAGTGTAGCAATGTTTATTGTTCCTCATTAGAATTTTGTGATACACATTGAAATGCTAATAATTACAGAGCGTATTCTGAGACAAGCATTTTAAACATTGAGGAATGCGGATGATATGTTTATAATTTAGACTGCGTTTCTTTATTCCAAAATGTTTGGCACATTGAGCCACCTATCCATTACTCACGTTTCAATGGGCATTTAATTATCTTGACCATGATCACTGGAACCTCATACACTTCCCATTACGGCAGATCACAAGAGCTACGAGTTTTTGTGCCGTACTTTACGTTCAGATCAGAATGCATCTACGATGCCTTCTCTTAATACTGTAGTCACGAGTCCTGAGACTGTCTGATGACAAATTTACAAAATGGATAGTGACACTAACAAAACCGCACTCTATCCCCTGAATAAGGACACATCACTAGAATACTTCTCAGAAAAAGGCAAAGTACTTAGAAGCTCATGTGTCTCTCAGTAGTTTAATAGGGTTATGTTATCAACACCAAATATTACAGAATCTTTCGACATGAATGGTTCATCATTCTCCATAAAAAGTCAGGCTGTGGTTTGTTTGACCCAACGAAATAAGACAGAAACATGTTTCTTATTCAAAATTTCCAAATATATTTTCATAGTTTTCTTTCGTTTGAGTGTCATTTTAGAACTTACATTAACATCTGAACCAATTTCCTACATACAACAGTTTATAACATCAGTGGTACAAAATCTAAGGACAAAACTATAATCAGGTCTATCCATTGACCTAAACTAGATTTTCCTCCCTCAACATCAAATTTACTCAAAAATAAGCCTAAACCGTCTCGCTAATTTTAGCACTATAATAAATTATGTTATTATTATGTCATACAAATTGTAATAATTAAATTGATGGATAATGTTTCATAAGCACTAGTGCCTCAGAGCATGTGAGGGTTGTACTTGTATTTCATACTTCATGATATCTTTAAACTGAAATGCTAGTGTTACCAAGATCATGCAACGATCATACAATTAAAAATTGTAATTCAAGCTTTGGATACTTCCACATATTTTTGTCATGTCTTTGTGTTCAAATTCAACGTAATTAAATTCTGTTTCTCGCCAATCAATAAAATCCTGTTAATGTCTTTAATCAATGTAATTCCTGATCGTCATAAGGATGAAACATTTATTTCTCACAGTTATAGTAATAATAATTGTGAGATGTGAAGATCAAGAGAATAATCCAAATCTATATTAGGGAAAAGAATGTTGACTAATGATTTAATTGAATTTAAATATTAAGATCTCTCTTCTAATGAACTAGGTATAATATATAGCCTAGGAAATTTTGTCCGCCAGGTTGTACTGGCGTCAGACTGTATTAAATTTACTTTACGAATTAAAGATAACAAAAAGAAATGAAATAGATTCCGGTGATTTTAATCGAACATAATTAATTCATTTATATACATTCAGATATGTTAGTCATTCTCAATTTGTCGATTTGCACAAAATCTTTTCTTGCTCCAACTTAGTTTCGTTTATTGTTTGTTTCATTATCTTTGAAACTTTATGCCACAAGATAGTTGATGTCTTCTCTGACGAACATTTTACGGCAATTTTTAACACTAATTGCAAGATATGGGCAATTGTGATAGGAAGAAAAGACAAACTTCGCCTTTGATTATCACAACGGGTTTGCATTGCTTTAGTTCATACGCTATTACTCTATGCCTTTCTTAGTCGTTTTTGCGGCCGATAAATTTTGTTGTAGGCACCAAAGATTTCAAAAACATATTTGCATAATGCCCTGTACAGTCAAAGGTAAAAAAAATGGACGAACTAAAGCCCAGAACTTAGTCATTTTTATGGTGCCAATAAAGAAGTACACTGAGCTGTAAGTGCTGAGTAAGCAAAATATCTTTCTCACATGTAATTTTAAAAAAGTATAACACTAGGTTAGACTACTGTAATCGAGGACATGCAAGTTTTCAATTATGCAGAAAACCTTGTTGAAGAGCCAACATATTTGCTCTCAGATCCCTTACTTCTAGCAATGCTGCTTTCCAAATTTATAACCATTTTATATTTACATGCAATTATCCACAACATTACGAATAGTATAACATAATATTGGTTATTCACCTCCGTTGCTTGACCCATAACCTCTGACCCAAGAAGAGGTTCGTGTTCATCTTCTCCTTGATCAATGGAAAATAATTCGAGTTCCATGGTGTCCTGCAAAAGTAAAATACACACTGTATCATATGAGGTTTGTGATGTAATTCCTAGTTATAGATTTTCATCTTAATATCCATTAATAGCAATTTGTAATCATAGAATATAATATTTTTGAACATTTCTATGAAATATTATCTCCTTAGAACATTACCAACTGAATTAACATAAATTATGCACGCTCGCAATTGGGAGAACGGAGGACTAATTCAAAAATTGATTTATATCAACAAGGGATGGAAGTTCAAAACGTGATCTTTAATGCAACATCTAGGCATTACCGACGTTAGAAAAACTGAATCCTGGATCGACTCTGCATACTCATATTTCGTGGCTTTCTTTGGATCTTGCATTTTATTTTCCACACTAAGATAATTTTTTTCAAAGCGTTGGTTTAGATAAAAATTCTTCGACATAGTGCTATCTTACTTATTGAGATTCACTGCAGTCAGAACACCTTCTATCATTTTCGATGAGAGACCTATATCTTCGTCTCTTACGAACATAGAGTTAAAACGAAGATTCAAATAATTTGAATATATTCGTCTGTTACAAACATGGAGGCCGCACGATGATACGCGGAATTGTTAGAGGATTTTCTGAATAATGTCATTCATATCAAAGAACTATACTTGATTGCACAAATCTATATTTTTATTATTTGTAATCGTGTAATAACAGTGGAAATAAAATCACGCCATTGATTCTGCAGCAATATACACGAGAAATACGTACTTTGCAAATATCGTGATGAAAATGTTTGATAAAATGTGACATGTGTAACATAATGTTACATCAGATTGTGTTATGGACAAAATGTAGAAAATGAAAGTGAAACTAATATGATTATAGGAATCATTTTTGTAAAAGCAGATCGGGTGATGGTGCTATATAAATATGATAAGATGAAAAACATTCTTTGTAGATAACCATGAGAGATGTCCCGGTTGGTGGTTGTACAGCGTCTGCTGTGGCTATGGAGCCGAAGACAGGAGTGGCAGTCTTTGCTGAACTTGCTGCACTTGAAGTTTGAGTCTAGTGTGGGTTGGAGCTGCTTCTTCTTCGTCTGAGATTGCTTTTCATCGGCAGGCAAGCATAGCTTGTCCTCGCCGGCTTTCAGACCAGTGATCAGAGCATATCGCCAGCTGGACCTGTCTAGACCAAACTCTTCCCAGGTGTTGCCATCGTTGTCAAGGATGTTTATGTCGCTTTTGCAGACATCCTTGAAGCGGAGTTGTGGCCACCCGATAGACGCAGAGGCAAGCTTCGAATAAAGAAGGTCTTTGTGGATCCGTTCGGCATCCATACGACATACATGGCCCATCCATCTGATGCGACGTTGGCGAAGGAGTGTGACCATGCTGGGAATCTGGGTACGTTTAAGCACCTCGTTATTTGTTACTCGATCGCTCCAATGATCCCAAGTATGCGTCGGAGGAATCGCATGTGAAAGTTGCTCAGTCTTTTCTCCTGTGACGCCTACAGGGTCAAGGTTTCCCCGTCGTAAAGGAGAAAGATTAGCACACATGCATGGTACACGGAGATCTTAGTGTTCAGGGTCAGCATGCTGTTGTTCAACACTCTCTGAGACAACCGGGAGAAAGTCGTTGATGCTTTTCCATCGTATTGCACTGTTCGTTTCATGTCGTCGTGATTGAATCATGCTTAGCAATTTTAGAGGATATCCAGTCTTCGCCAGGGATGTGACCAGATCAAACGCCTTGGTGAGGCCTATAAAGGCCAGGAAGAGGGGCATGTGTTGTTCTCTGCACTTCGTCAGCAGTTTACTGATGAAGAAGATCATGACCATTGTGGTCCTCTCTGCGTGGAACCGCACTGCGACTCTGGGTACACTCAGTCAGCAAGCGTCTGTAGTCTGTTCAGGATGACTCGTACGAAGACTTTACCCACGATGCTTAGAACGGATATGCCCTTGTAGTTGTTTCAGGCACTTGTGTCGCACTTGTTTTTGTACAGGGTTACGATGTTGGCGTCTCTCGTGTCCTAAGGCACTGCACCTTCATCTCAGCACTGGCAGAGGAGTTCGTTCAGGAGTGTGATTAGCACACTGTAGCCGTACTTGATGACGTAAGCTGAGATACACTCCTTCCCTGGGGCTTTATCTAAGGATATTTTCTCTAAGGCCTTCTTTAATTCTGCCACTTTTCGGCTATAAGAGGGAATTTTTCAATGGCGTTGAGGGCATCGTTGGTCACGTGGTACAGTTCAGAGTAGTACTCCACCCAAAGCTCCATCTGCATGCCTTGTCATGGATGGTATCGCCTGCGGAAGACTTCGATGATGCTGTCACTTTCTTCGTGGGACCCATTGCTTTCGTTGTGCCATCGTACATGCCTCTGATGTTTCCGATATCTGCTGCTGACTGGATGCTTTAACCGAGCTGAAGACAGTATTCATTGGTGCCAACTGCCGTGCTAACCTCTGCACTTTGCTTCTGGTAGACCTGTATGCCTATAGTGTCGTATGGCAGGGTTTCTCAGATGATATATGTCGTGCAAATGGATAAATTATACGATTTTCTTCTATGACACTAAAGGAAATTGATATAATTATGATGATTTTCCTGAGTTGATTGTTGTTGATATTTTCTTATATGTATATTTCTGTTCAAACGATTGATTCCTCAGTTGTTACTCTATTATCAAGTATATAGTCATTCATATTAATAACTTGTTTGATGTCGACACTAAATCTCTGATTTATGATTTCATACTGTCAATTAATACTTAAAAAGATCGATCAATTACAGCACATGAAGTCAGGCTACAAGTCCCAACAACTTAGCAACAGCCCTCCTCCCAAAATATACACGTAGGTACGGGAACAGTGGCAAGGACTAACTGTGCGGGTATGTCATTATGTGTGGATCAAACATCGACATCGAACATCGAACGAATTATCAAACGTTTCATTGTACATGAAAAGTTAATACAAAGAAAGTTTATAACAACTACTTTAAAAAAGAGAACGGATAAAATTGGGGAGTGACCTATAAAGGGGTTTCTGATTGCTAGTTCATAACAAAATAATCTTAAGTTCTTTTTTTGAGTGGCACGCAAACCATATATACTTCCATTCATTCGAGTTAGAAAATTATTTTTAGCCTTGAAAAACATGTAGTTCACAGCATTGTATTTCGACTTTTACTGCCAGACTGGCAACTCCATGGTCTGTACCTAATGTCATAGCCTCGCAACACGAATCCAAATGCTATTTTGACAGCTGGGAATTTTCAAATACAAAACATACAAATTAAAGTAAGTATTGTGTTCTTAACTATAATACATGGATTGAAGTTTGTGAACTGTACAATAAAATTGGGGAAAAAAAGTAAATCGATTTACAAGCCAATGGGTACATCTAAAAAAACTTAGTACTTTATTTAGTAGGCTGGTTCTCTGATTATAAACTAATTAGAGGTCCCATATCTTCAAGTATATTTGCTATTGTTCAGCGTTAGCGTCTGCTCAACTATTTCAAGTAGGAATATTAAACGTCCCTTTTTATTAGATACACATGGGTCGTCCAATATGCCAATCAACACCTAATCTTACTCTAAGAACTCATTTTTCAACTAGTATTTCAAATTAACCTGCAAAGAAGACAATGATAATTAAAACGTTGCCGGTATTGTACCTCGTTTTGATTTTCACTGCCTGATTTAATCGGTAGCTGTACGGTATCTGATCCATTTGCACGTTTATTTTGGGCCAGTGTGTCTAGTGGTTGGGATCGTCCTAATCTAGCATGCTTTTTCAGTTGCCGGATAACAAATGCCTCAAAAATATGAAACAAAGCATTGAAGTTATAAAACTAAATCATGAATTCAGAATCTATCTACATCGATAGTCTTTCTACGGTCCATGACGAATCGTACCCCACCTCCATTGTACCATGCACAGGTACTATCTAGCTACTGATCATATAGTCCCTTCAAACCATTAAAAAGATCAAACCTTCTTCCTTTTGCGCAATCTCTTTTAAGTGTAATTTGGAAAACTGTCGTAAACGGTGGTTGTTATGTGAAAGAAATGTTAATTTTAATAGACGGGCAAACATATACACATCTTAAGGTGCATGGCTACGATGAAGATGCTCGTGCAAGTGAAGTCGATACGTTTATACTGTATACAACGTGCAACATTTCGATCGCTATACACAGTAAAATTAAAATAATGGGTACGAAATGACAGTGGCAAAATTCGCTGATTCATAAAGGTGTTATGTAAATAGAATATTGCGTTTAGCATGTTTAAATTATAATCCAAAATATAGCGGTCTGAATTAAATGGATTTGTGTTGTTTTATAGCACTCATAATTATGTAACCTTTAAAATTGTGTTTGGACTACACTTATAGTAATACTTAAAATATACAGATGACTATACATTTTTTTAATGTATTATATCAAAGAAATAATGAACAAAATATATATAATATTGTAGAAGATTAATTGATAGTGTAACGAATATTTCGTCGTATGTCCTCATTTCCTAATAAATTCCCGCAAATACACCTTTCCCTCGCGAGGTGTCGTGATGGAGAGAAGAACGAAGATTTCCTAACGTAACCGAAGGCTGTCACGCTATGGAAGCTTGCCACGGTTGAGGTACGTTTTGAGATACATTAAATATGCCATGTCTTGATATTACAATATTTAGTTACCTTGATGTATGCTCTGTTAAGTATTAATGTATTTCTTTCACGATTCTTTGATTAACATGTTTAATTCTTTGTGAACTCAGCTGCATTCCAACTCGCGACGTCATTTCAGTACCACACTCTCCAGTGTGGAAGTATTGAAATTACGTCACGAGGCGGGATGCGTTACGCGTTTTCATTGGTTGACTGAGTTTCTATTATTTGTATATAAATACGTCTGCATGGACAGATGAGAGCTGCTCTCATACATTGAAACATCGACCTAAGCGGTTGTAATAAAAGAAACGAAACCTTAAAACCATGGCATTGGCAATGCTTCAGGTAGCATTGAAGTTGGATTAAAACCAACCATAACAATATTAGATGAACTATAAATGTATCTTGTTTGGAAATACATTCCAAAGTACCATATGTCTCCATCTATGGAGACATCTTCTCTCCAATCCTGGATAACAGTCCCAAGGAAAATATACTATATGTAATAATATATGTGTGTGCAAAGAAGTAAAGTAAGGAAATGATAAACCTTACAAGCCACAAATATGAGATGTTTTGCATTGTATAAATTGTGGAGTAATGTAAAGACTTGTAAACTTGTGTCTTTCTCCATTATTGGGTACATGTCAATACCCATAGATGGGTAAACCATTTGTGTATATACACATATAATATGATTGTCTGTAGTGCGTGATTCCAATGTTTGTATATATATACATATAATATGATTGTCTGTAGTGTGTGATTGCAATGCTTGTATAAAATAAATCTACTATATTTTATTTATCCTGACTTAGTTTTCTTTTGGTCAAGTGCTAGGCTGGGAAGAACCTATTATTTTCTTATGAAAACGTTGACCTTATGTGGATCAAGAAAACGTTACAATAGATTCATTGTAAGGTGCATGCTAGTGATGTGGATCTGTACGGCATACACCTCGCAAGATGTGTACCACTTTAATGATTACGACTATAATAGAGTGATGCAAGATAACATTAACAAACATCTCTAAAATACACGTATATGATTCTCTAAATCATACGTCATAGAAGTATATTATAATTGATTTGTACTATTTTATATTAAATGCTGAACATTCCACAATAATGCAGAATGAAAAGATCTGTCTTCGTCGTAGAAACGTTTATGATGGCAACAATTATGAATACCATATACAACGATTATTTAATGTAGTTAGTAGTAGCAGTAGTAGTATTACTTGTTTTGTTGGAATAGTTTAAATGACTCCTAAATATGAAGATAAATGTTTGATAAATATAAATCAATATTACAATTATTCATTTCAAAATCTGGTTTAAATTTCTTTATTGTAAAACTATGACGAAAAAATAACCATTGATTAAAATATTATTATTATTTTTTATTTGTATTCATTATTGATCCTGTAAAAATATATTGTCATCTGAATATTGTTATTATTTTCATTATTTATTACACTCGACATTGATATTGTAATTAGTTCATCTTGGGGCTTTGCATTGGTGCCTTGCCTATTAAATTTCAATTTAATATCATTTTTATGCAAACATTACAATGACTATTTAGTTGGTTCATAAATTAAATGCAACCAGAATATCGAAGAATATAGTAACAAAAATCGGATCGTGTCAGTGGAGCAATGATACAGACATTAGAAGCCTGTCACGTTTGTAACAACGTGTGTGTGTATGTGTGTGTGTGTGTGAGAGAGAGAGAGAGAGAGAGAGAGATGTTCCCAAACCTTGCATTGCTCGATGTTGCATTGATAAAACACAAGCTGAGTGACATTTAAGAAGAACAAATGTATGTACGTACGTACGTATGTATGTATGTATGTATGTATACATATATCAATGGATGGAAAATTGCTAGGTACGATATAATCTATATATGTCAAGCGATTCCAGCACAATACTAAGTATATAAAATCTAATAAATGATAATAAATAATTTCTTTCAGCTCATAAAGGCTTCATCCAGAACTGTTCTCTTCTTTTTCTGATCGTTTTCGACCAACAAATACTATGTTCGATTAGTATCACTCTATAATAAATTCCATAATAACCGGTTACCCGACTGTTGTATTTGCCTCTACGGTTAGACTGTACTCAGTATTATTAAGATTTCCAGCAATCTGTCTGTAGACTAAAATAGTTCCGGTATAAATTTCTTAGTAAAACTGAAACATTTGTCGCAACAATATTTGCATTATAACTTATTTTTTAAAAGTTCATTGCAAAGAAACTGCACTGAAGGTTTGGACCATGTCCCTTCATCCTGTTCATTGATATAAATTTTTATAAGGATACAGTGGCTTCTGCCCACAATGGACTAGACCATAGTGTTACCATAACCCCACTCTGGATCAGAATTTTGTTCCGTTCGACAATCTTCTTCTCAACGCTTGATGGTACCTGTAAAACAACGTTACGAATGCAAACTCAATCTACATGTCATATAACTACTGATGTATATCCTTAGGTGCACTTGTTGTAACTAAAAACGCTACATCAATATATTTGGTATAAGATGCTAACGAAAATGAACGTAAGTTGCTGATGCCATAAGCTATAGAAGTTTGCTTTCGAATACGCCGAATACTGCAAACGTAGTCAAGCAAAATGTTTTCACAAACATCGTGTTCAATTCGACAGCGCGCTCTCTGGATCTATTGTGTGTTGATACCTTTTTCAAAAGCTTCATAACTGATAAAACACCAAGCAAGCACACACATGCACATACAAACACACATTGACTGCTTCACTCATCTAGCTACCTCTCATTGTGTAAGTAATTATGGATGGGTACTGAGGAAAAAACAGAAAACAATTTGTATGATGAATGAGATCGATTGTCCTGTGTAATTCATTGTCTTTCATTTTCAATCTTATATTATAAATTTTATGCTGCTCCATAACAGACATGACAACTGGCGATTCATTTCAAAATATATCTGTCCATATCACAAAGCGAGTTGGAGCTATATTTTTGAATATGTTTTTCATTGGTTTTACTTTTTGTTACATGTTTATGTATCAGTATATGCGGAACAAATTCAAAGAATACTTATCTTGAAATAAATATCGATGTGTCAATATGTACGGAACAGTTA
Organism: Sinohyriopsis cumingii; assembly: GCA_028554795.2. Taxonomy (NCBI): domain Eukaryota; kingdom Metazoa; phylum Mollusca; class Bivalvia; order Unionida; family Unionidae; genus Sinohyriopsis; species Sinohyriopsis cumingii. The sequence goes on along the minus strand of CM068837.1, from coordinate 65,741,627 downwards.
CAAAATTGTGCATATCTTGAATTCGATGGTGAGAGAATATGGATATTCTACTTCTTTACTATATTTGCTATTTCGTACCTAAGTGTCAACTATTCAGTAAATACATTTTAAAATTCTACATTCTACACGATTTAACCATTGCTCTACTCAGTATCTGCTACCTAGATTTCGTTTACCATGACCTTCCGTCTCATATCATGCCTCAATTAGCTTCATGCGTCGTTGGGTCTGGGGTACCGCGACCATTATCAGTTACAAATAGCTTCGTTGTAAAATATCGTTGCACCCAACGGCTTACGCGAAAATGTGATTAGAGATGAATGGATGGACGTACAAGCAGGCGTGAGATCCGAAGGAAATGATAAAATTTTAATGAAGGCAGTGGAAATAGTTACTTAAATAATATGTCTTCAAACGAAGAAGCTCCAACCCGGAGTATATTCTAACTTTTATATAACATAATCATCAATTAGAAAAAAAATAACTGTGAATTGGGAAGATAAAGATGGTAACCACCTAATTTATCAGACAAATGAATGTTCACTAATGGTCTATTTGCATTTATATATTAAAGTCCAGTCTGGTCATTAGGTCCAATAATTTTCGAAAAATTCATCCCGACAGCTCTACATTTTCTGATTATAAATTGCATTTATATTATCTTTGTTGGAACCCCTAGGATGGGTGTGTCACCTTTGTTTCTATGGATGAGCTTGTTAAATAATTATCACTAAAAGTTCATTAGGAAGAGTGAAATAACAAAGTTATGATTCATGAAATAAAAATGTATTTCCTAACAGTAGTGATAAACTCTTTGCTCCACACCACCTAATACGGAGAGTGAAGATGTAATGGTTTCTTGAATGTTCATCTCAATATATAGGTAAGAGAAGCAAAGATCAAGAACGCATTGTGCTTAAAGTGATGCCCATGGAGATGTTTAAATAAGGCATATATCAACACCTCAAACACTGGGTCGGATTGTACATCATGCAATCCGCAGAAACAATGCTATGATCAACAAAATATATACCGGGTACTGTTCAATGGTGCCAGTATCAGTGGTGGATATACACAACAATGAAATAGTTTCAGATGACGTGTTCAAGATGTCAACTTTGTCAACTGCGGCAAAGCAATTTATAGCAAAGTACATATAGTTAAGTGGAGAAACCCTGAAATAATCAGGAGGGATGGGCTGGAAATGAATACAATCGACACAGTGATGAATTTCATCGGTGATATTGGACATGTGGTGGAACAAAATGGTTTGGCAGACATACTTGTTGAAGGCGACATCTTTGGATCATATGTTTTATGTTATATGACTTGAAGCAGAACTTGCAACAATGGTGTTAGCAAACACAAGTTCATGCATTAGTTTAAAAAGTGCAAAGGCTAAATTGATTATCCTCGGTACCTGGCTCGCAAATGAAGATGCAACTGTAATTGAACAAGTCCTAGCCGAGATTTCACAGAATGCAACAAGATGTGTATAACATCTTGCTGACATTACTAAAGAGTATGATACTAATTAAACAGAGGTGCAAAATGAAATCCGAAAGTAGATGCAGGTTTTTCGTATGATACCTGCTGTCATGGACAAGTTTATAGAGCATTGGTTTATGTCCCCTTATATGCTTGTTCTGTGGGACAACTATGTGATAAATTTGTTTCAGTTACAGTTAGGGCACATTAAAAAAACGCTGGATTATATAATCAACATAGATCTAGACGCATTCGCTGAAATGATTCCACTTGACATCATGATTGACTACTTGAACTGTACCAATATGGACAACATCAATATCACTGAAGGGAGACTCATAGAAACGAAAAAATAACTTGAAATGTACAATCAACTGTGCGATTGACATTGGCCTGTACATCACATAACAAGAACATTCAGTAAAGTTTGGCATGATTGGAGCTTAACAGCTAAAAAAAACAACTGGTAAATATTTACAATTGTATAACAAGTAAGTAGCACCTAGTAAATATCACTGGACTGTGGTGACGAAACTTAAATATCAGACTCAATTATAAAAATTATATGCTTTAAGGACAATTAATCCCTTGTGTAAAATGCTGCAATATATCTACAAATATAAACACATATACCTGAGTTATGAGTATATGCATCTATCATATATCTTTATCAGAAATATTTGTATTAATGGCAGTATAGTGCTTACTTGAACAAATAACTGTAAAGAACAATTGAAATTTGATAGTACTTTGCTGAACCTATTGTCATGTATACTAATCCTACCTTCAAATTTAAACTAAACTCTACCGTTGCATGCTACATGTATATAGTCTACCATCCGTTTGCTTCCACTAAGGTAGAAATATCTATAGATTATCCACGCAGTGCTTACGTATGACAGGACGTCAATTACAATATCTGAATAATACCTTTGAAAAATAATGTCTCCCTATTACACAGCATATTGCAATCGGGATAGCAACTACAACCTCGGCCAACACAATCGTGCAATCCGGGCAGTATTTCCAAGGAGTTTCGTTTATTACTGGAAACATCACAGCAATAAAAAATACAAGCGCCAGCAACAAGCAGTCCGTAAACGAGGTTGCGATATTTCTGTCTACATCTTATTCTTGGATCATAGAGTATTTCTTGACGTGCGCGGTCTGCAATCGAAGCTGGAATCTGAGAAAGAGACAAAATAAATAACATAGGAAAGTAAAGTCGATGATGCGAGCCTAGTTTTCAGATGAAAGGTATATGATTCTGCTATTTGTTTCCCTTACATTGTAATGGATCTTCATCATTTGCTTTGCGTAATTCGTTTATCTAAAAAGTCCTATTTGGAAAACCACACTCATGACGTTTGGAGGAAAACGCATTGCATTCTACTGTATAATATGTTTTGAATTAAGTATTCTATTACATCTTGGCGGTTATAGACCATTGCTAGAGCTGATGATCAAAACTGCAAAATATCGTTTCTTCAACAGTGAATAATAAATTTGTGTTTACCTTTCTTACGCAAGTTATTCAAATGGCGAAAATCAATGTTGATGAAGAAATGTATTTCATCTGTAACAACCCAACCTACTATTCCATTATTTTTAAGACATTTATTTTAATTATTCCCTTATTACTATCACCAATAAAGCTTGACAACAGTTACGTGAATACATCACTTCCTGCAGAATTATGTTTTTGCTGGAAAGAAGGGAATCATTATAGATCGAAACAATCAGTTCATCACTAAAAGACCTTGAAGATAAAATGTAAAAGGCTCGCATTGCCAACAAGACAATCTGACTTCCAGCTTTACGAGGCCGAAATTATAGAGACTGTTTCTGTACACATTTATAAAGAAATTCGATAAAAACTATTCATTATTTCGAGTTAACTAGTTTTTTCTTTCCGACAATTCCATTTAGATAGGACGGCGGCCCATATATTTGCGTGCCAAAACTAATTGTAGGTTAAAGACTATAGACGAACCAATAGCTTATAACACTTTTTTCCATCATAACCATAGTAACATCGCTAGGAGGCATTCTTTGGACTTTGAGGAATATATATATATATATATATATATATATATATATATATATATATATATATATATATATATATATAAAGAGAGAGAGAAGAATGCTTGATAACAAAATGCAGAATTAAATTTAATTCATAAAATTATACTATTGTGCAGTTTAGAGAATTTTTAATTCTTATTCTAATGGAGATTCGAAATTAAGTCCGCGTGTTTACGGCACCCATCGCCTTGCCTGCACACACCAGTCCATACTCCATCACGACTAAGCACACATCACCAACAAGTGATGCAAATGATTCGGTGTTATTTGCACTCGTGAGTAGCAGGCATGCTCGCATGACGATCTAGTAGTCAATTCTCATCTATCTACACATTCATTCTTACTTCCTATGAAAGAAATCAAGGTAAATAGGATTAATTATCGAGAATTATACATATACATCAGAGAGAACGGAAAGTGCTATCCCTGGATTTTATAGGAGAACGCTTGATAATAGTAGGCAGAATTAATATTCGATACAATAAATACTAGCGTACAGGTTGTATATATATATATATATATATATATATATATATATATATATATATATATATATATATATATGAAAAGGTGAGAAAATTCAACATTATGATCAGTTACAAAGGCACAATCTATTTCATCAAGTCTAGCATAGTCCAGGTGATGCCAAAGAAGACAGTGTCACTAATGTTACTGGGACATGTAAGCTAAATAATAAATAACCTATGCCTGACAGCACGAACTTGTGTACGTGTGTTCCTTAAGGTAGTACAAATGTGATTTTCGACTGTACAGTGTTAAGCATTTGGGCTTCAGGACATCATCTGCAGGAATGGATGGGTTAGACGCTAGTGCAGAAGCAAGCACTTTCGTCTGTTTGAGACTGAGTGGTGATTCAAATATGTTTTCTGAAGAGACAGTTCTGAATGCTCCCGGCGAGATTATATAATTTTCTGAGTGTCTATCGGTGCTAATCCATACACAGTCGAATGATGTTCAAGATTAAATCCTACCTGACATTTATACCTAAGTAAAACATTCTGGTCTATACACCAATCTGCGTTTGCCATGACTCTTATTAAATCCATGGCTTTCGGGCACTGCTTCCTAAGGTATCTAATATGTAGAAGGAAAGTTAGTATATGGTCCAAATGGCTAGCCCTACATATGTTGTATCAGCAACAAACCGGGAAAGGGAATCACCAGGAAATCCTTGTAGTTCATAATGGATATTATGTAATCAGCAGTAAAGAAAGCTAATGGATTTAAAATCTGCAAAATGTACACTTTTTCTTCTGACAGTTTCTGAACTCTTTTTTATCATATATGTAGTTGGAATGGATACCATGTGTAACGTCCATATCCGGAGGAGAGCTCACAGAAAGTGTGGTACCATCCTAAACTGTTATATTTTTATTTTTCAACAAACTGGATATAATGATATATAGTTACCCCATTACAGCTAGGTTCAATAGGTCATTCATATTCTGAAATATTTCGGCTTGACATAAGATGTGTTCTTTCTTCCTGAAAGTTTATCTAAAGAATATTTTAAATCTGACTAAAAAGTCATTTATTTTTCTCTGGCGCCTAAAGTGAGTTTCCTTAACTCAAGATACCAGGGAGATCTATAATTTATCACGAGTTTAATTATTTTGCAGCTTGAGCTTTTTAGAGAAGTTTGACCATGGTTTCAATGCTCCGTATGGTCCTTACCGGGTTTAGAGACTAGTATCACCACGGCTGTATCAAGTACATTTTACGCAATAGCGAGTAGCCGAGCGTTTCCTAAACGTTACCGAAATATTTTTACGAGCGAAATGAGGGCTGTATCAAGTTCGTGTTTCAGATGCTGATAGTGGGTATAGCGGTACCAATTGTACATCCCTAGATATGGGAGCATAAGGTGTAGTGAACATTGTATTCAGAAATAAACAATAAAACTAGCTGTGATTGGTGCGTTACATAAGAGTTGTAGTGGTGTAAGGAGTGCTCATTGGAGGGGTAGTACCTCTGGTGGGGATAGCAGTCGTAATCCCTTGGGTAGCTAGTTCACCTTTGATTTCCACTTGGCACTCAGCTAACACCTGTGGCTCCAAGATGCTGTAACATGCGCAGTGGCCACACCACGGACAACAGCTTCGACTGATCGGCCAAACCAAGTTGAGGGTAACCGACCGATCTCAAGCCCCCGGTGAGTCAGGGATCGTCATCCATTGCATGTGAAGACTGGAACCGGTGGACTGGGTGGAGGAACCACGAGCTGGTCAAAAGGTTCCACTTACTCTTGGTGCGTGGAACATACGCACTCTATTGGATCGTGCAGAGGCTGAAAAACAAGAGAGAAGAACTGCCCTGATTGCAAGAGAACTTGCTCGCTACAAGATAGAGATAGCAGCCCTAAGTGAAACTCGCTTTGCCGACGAGGGCCAACTGACTGAAGATGGAGCTGGTTACACATTATTCTCGAGTGGACGTGACACCGATGAACGTCGTGAGTCTGGAGTTGGATTCGCTGTCAAGTCGAGTTTGGTGAATAAGCTCTCCATCTTGCCAAAGGGAATTAATGACCGGCTTATAATGCTGAAGCTACTCTTACATGGAAAAAAGCAAGCCACACTCATTAGTGCTTATACACCAACCATGACTTACTCGGAGGAAGCCAACAACAAGTTCTACCAGAATCTGGAAACTCTGATTGCTTCAGAACCAAAGTCAGACGAGCTGATCATTCTTTGTGATTTTACCACCAGAGTTGACGCGGACCACATCTCGTGGAAGGGAGTTATTGATAGACATGGAATTGGCAACTGCAACAGTAATGGACATCTGCTCATGAGAATGTGCGCAACATATGATCTACTGATCACAAACACCATCTTCCGTCTGCCCAACCGTAATAAAACAACTTGGATGCAAATCAGATGGCAAGACAAGGTACCAAACACAGAGGTGGTCACTTAGACCGGCACGACAAGCATCCACACCATGCTGTGCAAGGCTCAACTCCGATGGGCTGGCCATGTTGTCCGCATGCCGGTAGAATGCCTACCCAAGAAGGTCTTTTATGGAGAGCTACAACAAGGCAAAAGATCACACGGTGGTCAAAAAAGAGGTACAAGGACACCCTCAAGGCTTCGCTGAAGAACCTAGGCATTGATCCTGACAGCTTGGAGAGTGTTACTGCTAACGGATCCGCTTGGTGCAGTCAAGTCAACGCTGGTGCGGAAGACTTTGAGCAGAAACGACTGGATGACGCAGCTAAAAAACGTGATACCAATGACTATCATCTGGTCCTGCTGAAATAACGTGGCTTTGATCAAGTGAATATTGAAATTCTTTGAGAGTGAAGCTTAAATGAACCCTTTCTTTTGTATTTTTATAACGCGTAAGATTTCACAATTGTTCTATTACAAGGTTGTTTGGATAATGGTATTGCAAATTTATTGGAAATGTATGGTGCGGTCTTGAACAGTTTTCAACAAGAGTATGACACTGATGTCTTTATTTTTTATGTTGATTTTCTGCATTATCTTAAATACTGATTTGAAAGAAGCGCGAGATCTTCATCACCTCCTCTTCACGATGGTAGGACGAGCATTAGCTCCGCATATACGGTATTTGTTAAGATATTCAGCTGTTAGATTCTCACTGGAAGTCTTAAAAAAATTTTGCGCTCCCTGGTAGCTTATTTGCAAGTATTGTCAAATCACGGTTTATTAACACGTTTAGAAATCGCCAAACTGATTGGTCTTGTCTCCAATAAATGCATTGTGCTAATAAGATCATATTTGATTCGCAGAGAGACTATAATATTTCCCAATCTGCTTCTTCAAATTCTATTTCCACCTAACCTGTGAGATTTGGTATTAATACTTCTGACATATTATCACCTAAGAAGTTTATTAGAAAGAAAGCAGAACGTCAGAAGTATGAACTATTTTCCAAGAAAGGTCAAGGAATGGATGGCAGATGATGAGATCGATATAATAACGAGTAGGATCCTGCGGCATGATGCAGGTAGATACACGACTTTTCATTAAGGAAGCACAAAGTAACCTTCATCTGTTGCTCCACCGTAAACCACCAAGCCAAAACCTATTTACAACTGAGCATCGATTCCATGAACTTTGCTATTCACTACCATATATTTGGAACTTACCCGATCACAGTCCTTTGAACTGGGCTGTATACTACTGTTTGTGCAAGCTACTCTATTTCCGATCCACCCTAGTTGTATAAGTAGAGGTGTCGATCCTTGTTCTGAAGAATGAAAATGGAGTCTTAATAATGGCAGACCTTTTATACTACATTATATTGTAATAGTATACACAAAACGACAAACAGACAAACGAATTTGACAAAATAAAACTTTGTTGTCAGTTTGTTTCTGACTTAAACAGAATGGTATGAATTTTTCTATACCGCTATGCCATTCCATCATGTAAGGAAACACATATACGAGCCATTAATTTACTCAAATTACGACAGAATTTAGAGTGCTAAGGTTACAAATTCCTGTAAGGTTGCAGACTTTGCTATACATGTTTGAAATCGTAAGTTTATTTCATGATGCATGAAACTTTGGATAAAAGATTTTGCCAACCCAAAGAATGTCAAAAAATGACCGAAATCAAACTTTTATGTCTGAGTTTGAAAATGGCAAAAGCTACAGTAGAAACACGCAAAAAGTTTTACATTATGTGTTCGTTGTTGTTTTCACGTAATCATTTGACTAAGGCATAGGCAGAGTAATTGGTCTGTGTATAGGGAGAGATAGAGAGAGTTACCGGGGTCAAATCACGCTTGGATCTGTGCTCAAACGATCACACCTTTCCAAGAACAAACCAGAAGCAATTGCATCGCCAGCGTTCGCTATCGCCCAATACTGTGTGAAACGTATTGTAGAAATTTACACAAGCGATTTTGAAGACGATATGAGTGATCCTGACCCATAACCAGCTACCTTACAAGGAAAGAACGAATTAAGATCTGCTAACAAATAAATTCGTCCGGCAGCCCCTGAAGACTACTTTCACATTCAAAACAGACACAGAGCGAGTTTCAACAAGTTCAAAACGACTACATTCGCGTACAATGTCAAACTCATTAAGCTCATTTCTTATGTTTCTGCAAAGAAAGCAATTAGTTTAAGTACAGACTTAAGGGGTCGATATTAAGGGATTGAAACAATAGAGCAAATCTAAAGATCAATATCGCTTCATATTAGCGATTATTCGCTACAGTTTCGCATATTATGTGAGGATCGAATTTAGCGCACCTGCAAAATTAACTTTTTCCAAAATCATGGATAAACTTCAACACGTTCAACATTGTAATGATGAGTTTTACAAGACTGGTGGAAAGGCAGGTCCTCACAAGAAACACGCTTCATCTCCCAGCGGATGACGTAAAGTTTTATAGGTGGGACAACTTTGGACTTCGGAACGAAGTATCGTCCAAATTAATAACTATCAATACCAGATGAGTAACACATGCCGTCGTGGTGGCTGGTACAAATGCAGAAAAGAACGAGAAACTGAAACGCAAACGATTCTAGAAGTGTATTAGAAAATTGTACAGAGTCAAAAACTAAGAGCGATTATTTTGGAAGAAGCAGCCATTTCAAAAGAGACCCTGTGCAGAGTTCCTGAAACGCAAGAAAAAGATAACCTTCAAGACATGCTGTCTTCTCGTGATATGTTGAAATTGTACCTCAAATCACTGGTGGAGATCTGCTTCGAAAACCGAATTTTCCAGAAGGAAAATACATTCACATTTATCATCAGTAAAATCATTTCATCCTACGACACGTATTACATTGTATACTTGAGAGGGGGTAAGTATGTTCGAGCCCCTACCGGTTTCATTGAAATGTTGACACAACACATCGACAAAGAATACATTCAACAGCACAAAGGTTTTATCATATGTAAAGTTTGGCCAACGATGAATCTGTACCATGCACTCTTACCTTATTTTTGTCAGGGAAAACTGATGTTTCCTTTATTTCGTACATGTACGAACTTTGACAGGAAAGTGCGTGAGATTCGAATGTCATGCTCTCGATCGTGGATACCATTTGATTAAAGCGTACGAAATTTGGCACCTTCATACCAACTTCATACAACAGAACATTACCAACAATATTACTGAGGGAGTAGAATGGTGTTTTTTTCCGGCTATGTCAACGAATTTCTAAAACTGATGCAAGAAGCTAGAGGCTATCATTCTTAATGTCATACTCCAAAACCCAAAGATGAATTCCAGGAACAGTAATGGTCTTTAGAAATCATCACTTTGGAATACATCGAACCGAACGAAGGAAGATGATACTTTATCATAAAGTAATACCGAAGTATTGATATGAAACCTAGCTCAACATCCAACTTGCAACTCATTGAGAAATATGGAGAACGTCACTAAACACCTGGAACTCATGTATCAATATTTGATCTCGTTGAATTGCAAAGTCACAGAGTTGGCTACATCCGACAAGTTTGTCAATATCGTTACTGTTCATACAGCCAACACAATTTTAAAATTGCAGTCTATCATAAAACTTTTAGGAGATCGAATCCTTACTTTTACATTGTCACCGATAGTTGCATGAACATTAATCACGCTAGATGCCATCACCCTCGCCTCAAAGACATTGAAGAACGTGGAGTGAGGAACATCCACGAAGAGACTAAAATGTACATGTACCAAAACGAAGACAAGAAAGCATATGTGCGACGCATTTCTTCACACACATCCGAAACAACAGCTTGCTTTATCCAAAGAGTAAGGTCAAAGCTAAAGAAGATTTAACAAAATTTAATTTAGTCGTTGGTTCTTCAAGTTTCAGCCGTATTACAAAGAATGGACCAGCACTATGCGAAACTTCCATAGAGTAAAAGGACTGTATTCAAATGTGTCAGAAAATATGCATTGTGTCTGTCTAGTGGGAAGTAGGCTATTTCGTTTTCTCCAAACAAATGTAAAACCTTAGTGAGTAAACAAGCATCAACCGATCCCCAATTTAATGTGTATCACATGATAACGTCTTTAATGCTCGCCAATTCGTCCAAATAATTCCAACCAAGTTCAACTATTTATCTGGCAATGCATTTGACAAAAGCAACAGCCGTTTACAGGTCTAGCACCATCCAATTTCTCACCGCCTCTCAGCTGATCACCTATTTCCCAGTTTTGCACCTTTCAACACAGACGACAGTCCTCTTTCAGAAACCCACTATGTGTGCGTTTACTTCCCCAATGATTACAGCGCGATATGTTTGTCTTTATCTTTTTTTTCTTGTTTTTTTTTTAATTTGTTACGAAACCAGCAGCCATGGAACTGCATTTTTCTAACGCGAACAGAAACATTTACGTTCTCTCACTCTCAGTTAATCGTAAAGTTGGCAACACAAATATATTTAAAATTGAATGAGCCATGAAACACGATCTGAGAGTGACTATCCGGTTTCACACTTGAACAGAACACGTTGCATCCTTAAATGAAACTTCATCACGCCAAATTCTGCTTTATATTTATCAATGCAACAACTTTTACTCTCGTCTCATTAGCTAGGTAACATTGATTAATTGTACGATAAAGACCGCTACAAGGTTTGCAAATTTTTTATATTTATCACCAAACTAAACATACAATAAACTGTTTGGATATATACAATTCTACCCCCAATCCCCCCGAGTTTCATACCGAATTAATATACATGTCGCACATATGCTTGTGTTTGGGATTGTTGAAAATAAAAATAAAAGCTCTTTTTCAATCTTTGTGTGCTAGGATTCTAAGGATTATGAGGCTGGTAAGGAGATGGTAGATTTGTTCAAACAAATGGGTGAGATACGGGTTTTAGTTTGCTGATAAGTGGATAAAAGAGGTGTTGTATGGGATACGGAAATTATATTTATTTACAATTGACTTAAATTGTGTTATGCATAACCCTTTCCTTACGCCCTACCATGTGTTGTCATTATATTATTGGGTAATGGATAGAATATAGTAAATAGTAAAGTACTAGGCGTTAGATAGTAGATATCGTTTTAATATTACATTTCCCGTTAGATGTGAAAGAAAGAAACCATATCACAGATCCATTATAGACTGGTTGTTGTTGTTGTTGTTGCAGAGTTTAACGCCATTTCTCAGCACACGATAGGATATACATGGCAGCCAGTATTAATGGTGGAGGAAGAACCCAGGAAAACCCCGGAAAGAACCACCGACCCACGAGAAGCTACTGGCAAGCTTTCTCACATACCTACATTAGCCGAATCCGAGACTCGAACCAACGCAGACAGAGGTGAGATGGCAGTGATCCGTAACGGAGAGCGCTTTAGACCACTCGGCCACTCGGGGCCCCAGTTATAGACTAGAGGGTCCCGATACCGTAAAAGCTATAACTTAAATGTCAGTTATCCGTTAAAGATCAACGAAACTCACAAAGATAAATATATTGACCCTATGAACGTTACATTACTCGTTAAATGTAATGATGGAGATCAAAGCGCTTTTTTAGAAAAAAATATAGCCGCATTCTTAAATTTCCATTTGAGGCTATAGTGCCATTTCATGTTAAATTCCCATTAGACGCCAGAATCCCATCTGCATCTTAAACTCCCGTTAGACGCATTGGGATCTGAAAATTGCGGTCTTATGTTAACTACCATAGACACGGGTAAATATGAAGAACACTAAATGGCGGCCTAATGTATGATTGACATAGACACCTATATATGTTAATCCGCACAAGTATAGTCGTGTATTACCGGGCCACCTCATATCGGCTAGAAACGTGGTAAAAGGGAGTTAACTCGAGTCTTAGAAGATTCTGGACTAATAATATGTAGACTTGATCCTCGACTGTCGATGGCAATATTTCGGACATGGTATCTTCCTTTCAGCTACAATGAGCTATATCGGTCTATCAGTGGGTCAGTGGTTAGGGAGAGGAGTGTAGGTTCGAAGTCTGCCACGACCAGGCTAGCTAGGCCGATGTAGTACGTTTTTGAGAAAACACTCTTCTCCAATTGTCACATGAGTTTATTTATCATTAAAAGTCAATCAATCAAACTTGTGACATCATCAGACTTGTGTTTCGAACAGAGAATCATAAACCTGCATGAAACAAAACATTTATGATTGGCCACAGAGTGATTTTGCACGAAGATCATAGAAATAATAAAATTCATGTCTGGAAAGTCCGATGCGAACAATTACGACGTTTTCATGGAAAATTTCTAAAGTTCGTATATTTAAAAGTTTCTTTTATAAACGCCAAAGTTGATATCACGACGGGAACGATAGTTCAAAGTCAGTGCTTTTAGTTTGCATTGGGGTTGAATTTGCGCTTTTTGTGTCGGTACTTGTAACCGTCAAAGTTAGGTCCACCACTGGCAAAACTCGAAATAGTGTGGAGGAAATAAGCATTAGTACCAGTAGGAGTAGTAGTAGTAGTCGTATCCTAAGCAGTGTATGTTATGCCTGTTATTTTTGTTCCTATGCTTGCGGTAATTGTGGTGTTGGTAGCGATGAGCAGGAGGCGGAAATAAAGAGGGGAAGAGCAAATACAATATCAAGACATACCATTTGCTTCAACCGCTGCAAGTAGTTTTGGCCACCAAATTTTCTCATCTATTCCTTCTCTCGCATCAATGTAAGTCAAAAGCATCAGTTCATCTGGTATATCACATTCTGCCAGCAAAAGTGGAATTAGCACGTTTATATTATTGTCTATGCCGAACTTATGGGCAATTTTGATCTCCTGACGAATATAACCACTTTCGAGAGCTTCCTCTGATAATACAACAACCACTTTAGAAGATTTGGTGATACCGTGCTTTATATTCTTCATTATCTCACTTCCCGCCAGAAAATCTCTCTCATGGTCACAGCAAATGTATCCATGTTCCAACTCCAATTTGCGAACAATTTCTTTAACCCAAAGCTTGTGTTCATCTGTGTAGGCGAAGAAGACGTGGTATAATTTGTCCGGAGGTAACGGTTTTCTTTCCCTGGTGTGGGCATCTTGTATGATCCCATCTACAAGGTTACCACCCCGAGAAAGCGGAGCTCTAACTAATACATTTGCCTCAATACTGGACGCCATCTGGAACAAAGTGCAAACTACACAGTATCATCGCAACACTGAAAGAGATATTAGCATATCAACACTGCAAAAGAGACATTAGCACAGCAATTATGAAACCACTTTTACTACATTTCTCCAATCATATACAGCAAAACCACTTGGACAAATTATTGTGCATCAAAATAATCTTAGCAGAAAGTGAAATTCTTTGAATTTAAAATTTAAGCATAATATCATACCCCCGCCTACTCGCACGCACACCCGCATAACATGCGCAGCCCTTATACTAAAACAACTGTAAAGACCATGCTGATAAGTGCTGTAAAAAATTTATAAAACAAGGCAAACTTAGTACTGTATTACTTTTACAAATACATTGCTCAGGATGTACCTGATATGTTTAATAGTGTCTTAATTACTTTGTGCTGTATTACTTTCACAAATGTATTGCTCAGGATGTACCTGATATGTTTAATAGTGTCTTAATTACTTTGTACTGTATTACTTTCACAAATGTATTGCTCAGGGTGTACCTGATATGTTTAATAGTGTCTTAATTACTTAGTAATGTATTACTTTTGCAAATGTATTGCTCAGGATGTACCTGATATGTTTAATAGTGTCTTAATTACTTAGTAATGTATTACTTTTGCAAATGTATTGCTCAGGATGTACATGATATGTTTAATTGTGTCTTAATTACTTAGTACTGTATTACTTTTACAAAATGTATTGCTCAGGATGTATCTGATATGTATAGTAGTGTCTTAATTATTTAGTACTGTATTACTTTTACAAAATGTATTGCTCAGGATGTACCTGATATTTTTAATAGTGTCTTAATTACTTAAACCGGTAGCAATAACTGCTTTCACTTTTGTCTTCAATTTCTGGAATTTCCTGGAGTCTTAAAACTTAAATATTATTTTTATAGGTTTACAAATGAAAACAATCAGAATATCATCAGATACACATTTTTTAACAGCTTTATTGACGAGCTAAATTGAAATAATACAGTGCTGATGTCAATGACAAATGAGGTTCATTATGTTTTAGATTATTATTTTGTAACGGTGGGATGGGGTATATCGTTCGAGTCACCGTCAGCGGGCAGTGAATGTTGTAAATAGTAATATATGTTAGTCTACCTCTCTTTAATCGTTTTCCAGTTTCCTCGCATTAAACAGAACAGTAGAAAATTGATAGTTATTCGACATTTTTACTGCATGATGGTTGAAAATGCCTGTTTAAATCCAAACTACCTACCTTTGCTCCTCTATCCAGCTAACTTTACCCTGTGAAATGTGGGTCAGAAATAGTACTGCATTTACATACATCATGTATCACATTACTCAAATGTTTAAATTCATCCAGTTTTCGTTACCGTATAAAAGTTATTCGTATGTGGTACTAAGAAATGTTAAACGAGACGACCGAGTCCCCTGTTTTTCTTCATTACCACATTCTAGCTTGGTCCCGTGGTCTCCAATCATGCTCCGTACACAAGGCCAGGCACGTATCGTTGAATGCCGGATGCCAGTGGAGAAATTCAAGCTGGTGTAAACAGTGCAAAAAATGTGTTAGTAATGTAAAACATTCCATTAAGTCGGTTATTTCCGGTTGTGTTGACACCGGATTATTCGTTGTATTAGTCACAACTGTCAGTGAAAGAAATTCTAAATGTTTGTTTACAGTGTTATTTTGCAGTCCAATGATATTCAGCCTTTCTGTGAAAGATGGGGAGGGGGTAAGATATTTCGAAATCGTATATTTGTGATGTGTGTGTGCATGTGTGTGTGTGATGCTTTAGCTGAGTGAAAGTTTGACCAACTTTGTTTTACCGTTACTTTAATTTTTTAAGATTTTATAACAAACGAACTTTTATGTCAGTGAGCATATGTTTAATTTTAGAATGCATTACTGAGATGACGAGGTCAGATGGGAGGAAGTAGATTCGTAAGATAAATAATACCTATTTATGTAGTGCAATTGTCGGAGAAGAATGCTTAGCCAGAATCCTTGCTGGCAAGAATTAACAAGTATGTACGCAATAAAAAGGGAAAGTAATCTTACATGACTGCTGGAATAATGTGTTGGACAAAATTAGTCAGTGTTTGATATTTTCATGCAACCATTACCAATTTATTCCGAGATTTTTCATCTGGACCTTTTTTAAATTTCTCATTTTTTACAAAATTACGCCGATTGCAAATAACTTGTTAGAATCGGATAACTCGTACAAAATAATTGCGTTTACTTTTTTACTACATTTTTTGTGCTAACAAAGTTCTTGAATGTTGTTTCCTCGTATAATTGATACACTTAGTCACTGAATTTGTAGGAGTAATAAATTATTCATGGATTACTGTACAAACGATTGGCAAAATGAGACCTTTGAACCCTATGATTTAATTCAGCCCTCGTTCTCTGTACACAGTCAATTGCGTACCATTGCAGCCCATACATTTTTATTAACTCAAGATCATTACTCTATGGTCTAGTACTATCCCAATCGATATTTTCTAGCTTTCCAATCAAGGTCAATGTTACTGAACTATTTGAAAAGTTGATGCAACAACTTAAGTGAAGAATCTTTACAAGGGACGCCAAGACGGACGACAGGTCTAGTCGAGGCACGACTCGAATTAGCGCCGTTTTGTCTCGATTCCAGCACACGAAGACATGTCCCACAGCGGTTCCCTGGTTTGTCAGAATTGGACTAGCGACGCATTTTGTTTATTTATTCGGCTATTTTCCACGAAGCATCCAATGTAACTTGTATGTGGTGCAAATTTAGGTATTGTATTCCAAGCCATGCAACATGGATGAGCTAATGTAAGTTTGCAGTGGAAATTACGTCCTGTTTTATATACACTTAATACACAACAATGTAAATACTAGAACTTAACATATGTAGCTTCACCTTAGCCTGAATCGACCAATCCCCATACTCTGTTAATCAAAAGACAGCTGTCAGTCAATTGATATATAATCTGAAGCCAGTTTTGCTCCAGGAAAACGTGTGATTTGTTTGGTAATGACACCTTAAGAGCTAAGCTTTTCAAGATAAAGACCGCTGTCCTGACATTTAGATGCTTTTCACAAATTGCACAATATAACTTGAAATGAAAATTTAAAATAACTATTATTTTTCATTGATATTCCCGGTTGTTTTCAGTAACAGCAAGGGAAAGTAATTTGTAAAATAAAAATTACATCTTTTTAAACTAATACACTGTAATCCACAATCAAAAAACAACTTGGATTTCAGCGATAGAACTTTAGTCTGAGCTGTAACTCATCTGAAACCAAGCAATTGGACTCGATGAAGTTCAAGTCGGACTTGAAGTTAACTTATCAAATTCTTTTGGTCAAGATTAAAATTTACAAACAAGGTTGTTGAAAATGGAGTCGGTCTCTTAGCTAGGAAATTCATCAACACGAGTGCACATTCAAAATTCAAATTTTGATAGCAGATAATAAAAACTCATTGAAATACAATAGATTTCAAAGCAGAAATACATTTAAAATCAAATGTATGCAAAATATGTATATGTATTCTAAAACAAATTAACAAATTAAAAGCCACATGATAATGAAATAAATGTAATAACAATGTAACAAAAATAAGACTATGAAGTAGATATTTTAAGTTTAGACATTAATTTTGAGGAGTTTCGTGAATAAAGGGTTTGTTTATCTAGTTAGTAGTAGTAGTAATAGTAGTAGTAGTAGTGGTGTTAATAGTAGAAATATAACTATCATCTGTGACTACCATACATAGGGCTCAGAAACTTCGTCTACCATGCCAAAAATATCACGTTTTCTTTTGTATCGTAAATGAGGATTTTTAACAGCAAACATCAAAGAAACAACATGAAGTTCATTACTGTCGGAAGCACGAGAGGCTTGCTTATGGTAGATGTTTCACAAACCACACTGCCTCACTATTTCATTATTGACACAGAAAACTCATTTTTTAGCAAAAGACTCAAGAGTGCATTAGATTTTTATCAATATCCATTGAAAGGTGGATTTGTAAAATTTACAAAGTTTGCATCTTTATAAGTAGTCTTTGCAAACCACTGTGCTACTTTCATACGAGTGTTGTAATAATAAAATGCACATTATTAGAGATGTGTATGGGTGTTACAACAATAAAATGCACATTATTAGAGATGTGTATGGGTGTTTCAACAATAAAATGTACATTATTAGAGATGTGTATGGGTGTTTCAACAATAAAATGCACATTCTTAGAGATTTGTATGGGTGTTTCAACAATAAAATGCACATTCTTAGAGATTTGTATGGGTGTTTCAACAATAAAATGCACATTATTCGAGATTTGTATGGGTGTTTCAACAATAAAATGCACATTATTAGAGATTTGTATGGGTGTTTCAACAATAACGGTCCACAAGTGTAATAGCGATAATATAATTATTATTAGACTTCAAACACATTGATACATGCATTGCTGTCATTTTTCAGAAAAGAATAAAGAATATTTGTCAGCTTTTAAACCTTTAAAATCTGAGATCAAATTGCACATGTGGTTAGAAATAAGACATTTTTTCACTAAATATATTTTGGTTACTATCAATCATAAATTTAATAAAAGTACATTATAATGAAGGATAAAGAGAGCAGTCTTTTCATTTTGTGTACAATTAGTTAGAAAAAATAAGTTTGTAACTTAGAATTGGGGTTGTAGAAAACATGGACCTTTCATTAAAATAATGTTACAATTAATCAGATTCCATGTTGTTATATCTGGGACTTATGTTACAATTAATCAGACTCCATGCTGTTATATCTGGTACTTACATTACAAATAATCAGACTCCATGTTGTTATATCTGGTACTTACATTACAATTAATCAGACTCCATGTTGTTATATCTGGTACTTACATTACAATTAATCAGACCCCATGTTGTTATATCTGGTACTTACATTACAATTAATCAGACTCCATGTTGTTATATCTGGTACTTACATTACAATTAATCAGACTCCATGTTGTTATATCTGGTACTTACATTACAGTTAATCAGACCCCATGTTGTTATATCTAGGACTTATGTTACCATTAATCAGACCCCATGTTGTTATATCTGGTACTTACATTACAATTAATCAGACCCCATGTTGTTATATCTGGTACTTACATTACAATTAATCAGACCCCATGTTGTTATATCTGGGACTTATGTTACAATTAACTGGACTCCATGTTGTTATATCTGGGACTTATGTTACAATTAATTGGACTCCATGTTGTTATATCTGGTACTTACATTACAATTAATCAGACTCCATTTTGTTATATCTGGTACTTACATTACAATTAATCAGACTCCATGTTGTTATATCTGGTACTTACATTACAATTAATCAGACTCCATGTTGTTATATCTGGTACTTACATTACAATTAATCAGACCCCATGTTGTTATATCTGGTACTTACATTACAATTAATCAGACTCCATGTTGTTATATCTGGTACTTACATTACAATTAATCAGACTCCATGTTGTTATATCTGGTACTTACATTACAGTTAATCAGACCCCATGTTGTTATATCTAGGACTTATGTTACCATTAATCAGACCCCATGTTGTTATATCTGGTACTTACATTACAATTAATCAGACCCCATGTTGTTATATCTGGTACTTACATTACAATTAATCAGACCCCATGTTGTTATATCTGGTACTTATGTTACCATTAATCAGACTCCATGTTGTTATTATATCTGAGACTTATATTCCAAGCTATTTCTTTGATATCAGGGTTCAAAAACACCACTGGAAACTTAATTTTGACATCAAAAGGAATGGGTGCTGATATCTGTGACTTGTATTACTTACTTTTTCTTTGATATCAGAGTTCAATACAACATGGTAAACTTCATTTGCATGTCAAACGGGGATGGGTGCTGATAACTATGAGTTACATTCCTTGCTATTTCTTTCATATCAGGGTTCAACAAATCACTGACATTTTCATTCTGATATCAAACAGGAATGGGTGCTGATACTTGGGACATATTCCTTGATATTTGTTTTTGATATCAGGGTTAAAGAGACCACTGACAACTTTATTTGCAAGGGAATAGGTGCTGATCAGGAGCTCAGTACATTTTCCGATTTCCCAATTATGCCAATCCAAGTTAGAAATAATGTGACATTGGTGGTACTAGAAGTAGCAATAGTGGTAGCAGTGGACAAAATTAGTTCTAACTTGTATGATATCTGCTTAATGTCATGATTCATAACAATCAGTTTATTGGTATTCTAATTCTAATATGAACAAAACAACAACACACATTACAAAGTATACTTTTACTTTTTTTAATAATATATTATATTTTGCCTATGAACACAACACATTCATATGAAACATAAAGTTCTGCAATGTTCTACCAAAAATATAACACAAACTGCGCTAACTTTAACAATGCATTGTTGTGAAATCTAACCGTTATTTCTTCAAACATTAAAGTTGAAAGTTATTTTACAATGAACAATAAGCAGCTTCTCTCAACAACTATGATACAAACATTAATATCAAAGAATATATTCACAGATTTTTTTGTGCTTGTCACCGGGGCTCATCATGCCAAAATCAAAAGTATTGAAACAGTGAAGGCTTAAACTGATAGAAAGTTCCATTACATCAAATGGATGAATCCAACTCCAGGCGTACTGCTTTTCATGTACCATTTTACTATGGTAACATAACTCCAGAGAGAATGCTATTCATGGACCATTTTACTATGGTAACATAACTCCAGAGAGATTGCTACTCATGGACCATTTTACTATGGTAACATAACTCCAGAGAGATTGCTATTCATGGACTATTTTACTATGGTAACATAACTCCAGAGAGATTGTTATTCATGGACCATTTTACTATGGTAACATAACTCCAGAGAGATTGTTATTCATGGACCATTTTACTATGGTAACATAACTCCAGACTGATTGATATTCATGGACCATTTTTCTATGGAAACAAAACTCCAGACTGATTGATATTCATGGACCATTTTTCTACGGAAACAAAACTCCTGACAGTGACATAAACCATTTTACTATGGCAAACACAACTCCAGACTGATTGCTATTCATGGACCATTTTACTATGGAAACATAACTCCAGAGAGAATGCTATTCATGGACCATTTTACTATGAAGTATAAATCTAAACAGATTTATATTCATGAACCTATTTACTTTGGAAACAAAATTCCAGACACCTTGCTATTCAAGGACTATTGTACTATGGAAACAAAACTCCAGACAGATTACCAGTACTAGACTGTTTCACTATAGTAACAAAACTAAAGAGAAATTGCTATTCATGGTCCATTTTACCATGGAAAATAAAAACTCCAGGCAGACTTATTCATCAACCATTTTGCTATGGAAACAAAACTCTAGACATATTGCTATTCATGTACCATTTTACTATGGAAACAAAACTCCAGACACATTGCTATTCATGGACCATTTTACTATGGTAACATAACTCTAGACACATTGCTATTCATGGACCATTTTGCTATAGAAACAAAACTCCAGACAGTTACATAAACCATTTTACTATGGCAAATACAACTCCAGACTGACTGCTATAAATGGACCATTTTTCTATGGAAACAAAACTCCAGACAGAGACATAAACCATTTTACTATGGCAAATACAACTCCAGACTGATTGCTATTTATGGAGCATTTTTCTGTAGTAACCAGTTTGCTGTACATAATCTTTATACTATTATTCTAAATTCTCTTTCTTTATATTTGACTATAAAATTTATGTAAATATATGAAACATTACTGCAAGTGAGGTGGATGGGATCACATTCTCCGAAAGAAATTTCCTTTATTTGCTATAAAATGACAGAGAACTATTCTGGAAAGCGCAAGATTATCACAAACAATAAATAGCATGAATTAGATACAATTTCATAATCAATCAAACATGTATGCTAACTGATCAAATATAAAATAATATTTGTTTAACTCTGTCCTAATGATGCCTTTCAAAATCCTGGGTTATTTTTTGGTCTTTAAGTCTATAACAGATTAAATATTCTTAAAATGAATTTCAATGAAAATCAAAGAAGTTGTAACTGACAAATTGATTATTTCACTGAAACTGAAAAACTGAACACAGACTATTTGATGTCTACTCTAAAGCTTCGTTATTTTTTGTTTTGGATGAAGAATTATTTCTGTGCAATGTTTGAAAAGAACGTTCCCACTGTTTTTCATCTGAAAACTTTTGTTTACACATGGTCATAACTACAAATCTCTAAAATTAATTTGATTTTTAAAAACTTCAACATCAGAAATAATTCAGCCATGTTACACTAGTAAAAATTGTAAAGATCAGAAAAATAAACCAAATCACTCTTGCATGAAATGAAGACAATCAAAGACAGCAATTACTGATACAAATTTGGATCAACTTTTAATGCAATTGTTTAAGTTTCTTCTTATTACAGAACATGAAACTTTTCTACCTGAAAGAAATTTTTCCATATGCATTAGAAGCAAAATATTGTAACAGCCTCCATTTGTTGGACCATCCATCTATCTGTACCTTCATAACCATCTCCTCCTAAATCATTTTAGAACTTCACCGAACATTATTCAAACGTTGGCTATATGTGGCAATTAACCATATGGTAGAGATGTACAAATCTGGGGTCCTTTCAGTGGGTCAAATGTCAAATATAAAACAAAAATTTCAATTACAGTGACATATTCAAATTAGAGCACATCAAAAAGTATGTTTGTGTAGTAGTGGCAGCGACAGGTTGGCAACATGCAAATAAAAGCAAGGTGATTTGCAGCAAAAAGCCATGAAAGCAATTCTAGTTTTCTCTTTCTAATTTCTTCACTGATATACATATATTAAGAATTTTAAAGAGAAACATTATGATCATGGTGGTGATAGAGTCTGGAAATTTATATAAACCCTGAGATCAGAGAGATTCATTATTAGGTGGGATAAATAATGCTTTGGTCATGACAGCCATCATTAATAATGCAAATTTACAAGTGGGAATACATAAAAATAATTACACAAATACCTATGCCCAGTGTTACTTGATAGATAACAATAAATATTGTACTGTTTTGGAACAGTACACCCATAGCGCACTGGTTCCATCAGATTTATTGATAACATATTTGTGAGACTTCCAACACATCACAGCTAAATGAAATTACAATGATATTAATACAAAGTGTGAAACAAATGCTGTTATATGAATGGTATCTAAACATTACTTGCAGATTTATTAGTACAAAATATGTACTAGAAAATGTGGATCCTAAAATAGGTATTGAATCTGATAATGAACAAAATGTATCAAAATAAATATTGATAACTTACATGTCAGCAGTTATAATCATCAACTATATATGTAAATTACAATAAGTGTTGCTGTGCAATATGATCCTTAAGCTAAACTTAACTTTCAATTTCCAATGCTTTAATTTAAAAATAGGTTATAATAGTTAATTTGATGACAAGTATTGTTAAATTAGAAATCTGTTGACTTCAACCCCCTCCCCACCCATCCACCAAGGAATTCTGATATTATTCTGTTCACAAGTATTGTACTAAATTATTTATTTACTAGTGTTTAATGGGTTTTAAAAATGCATTATGCCAAGACAATTGGAATAAAATACCATGCCTAGAGACTGTACATGGCAGCCAACCTGATCTGGTCTAGGCAGGATTTGAATCTGAATCCTTCTAGTCACAAAGCTAGTATGATAACAACTTAGCCATCATGGTTCCTAATACTTATTTTGTCAAAGAATTTGTTTTATCAATCTTTGACCAAGATAATATATATATATATATATATATATATATATATATATATATATATATATATATATATATATATATATATATATATGTGTGTGTGTGTGTGTGTGTATATATATATATATATATATATACATGCTTGTAATTGTGGCCAGAGAAATTTGTGTACGAATATTTGACCATGCAGTATATAAGTACGTATCTGTAATATTTTTCTATTCTTAAGATTTATAAATAAAAGATGAAACACAAACAAAATACAATTATATGAAAATAGAGCAAGTCTGAATTTAATTAAAACACCTTTTATTTATGTCAAACAGTATTATAATTTCAATTTCATTGAAAATATAGTTTTCTAAAATAAATTCTGAAGAGTCTGAAATGAGTCATAGCACTATTGTTTTGCTTTTTTAAAATATTGTGGTTTTTTTTCTCAGCAGATGATCTTATAATAGTTAAACTACACTGGAAAGGAAACTATACTGGAAAGCAAACTACACTGGAAAGGAAACTACACTGGAAAGGAAACTATGCTGGAAAGGAAACTACGCTGGAAAGGAAACTACACTGGAAAGGAAACTACACTGGAAAGGAAACTATGCTGTTTAGAAGATGAGAAACCTCTTCTTACAAGTATGTTTTTCAAGAGTATTTGATGTTAAAATAGTGTGCATGTTAATTGACAAAATGGCTGGGTTCTTTTTTCTAAGCAAGTGAAAGCTGATGAAAGCAAAACATAAAACTGATGTATGTTGAAGCAAAACAAAGGCTTATAGTAAAATGTGAGCAAAGGTGGTGATTGTCATTTCAATGATAAGAAAATTTTGTGGACTTTTTGTGATCATTTTGTAAGGTGTGACAAATCTTAACATTATTAAATAAACTGTTTCAAATTAAGTGTTTTTACTTTGATTTTCTAAGGTGTGACGAAACTTAACAATAATCAGAAAATTGTGTGGACAGAAGTCTTTTTGTTTAGTAAGATGTTAGATGTAGCAAGTCTTAACAGTATTAAATAAACTGTTTCCACTTAAGTGTTTTTGTTTTGATTTGTTAGATGTGAAAAGATTTAACAGTATTAAGTAAACTATTTGGATTTAAGTATTTTTGTTTGTTTTGAAAGGTGTGACAAAACTTAACGTTTTTCAATAAATGATGTGGACTGAAGTCTTTTTGTTTTGTTTTGTAAGATGTGACAAGATTTAACAGTATTCAATAAATTGTGTGGACTGACATCTTTGTGTCTTGTAAGATGTAATAAGACTTAACAGTTTTCAGCAAATTGTGTAGACTTTTGTCATTTTTTTTTGGTAACATTTGACAAGACCTAACATTGTTCAGAAAACTGTGTGGACTTTTGTCTTTTTTGACATTATGTAAGATGTGACAAGACTAAACAGTGTGTAGTAAACTGTATGGACTCAAGTCTTTTTTTGTTGTTTTGTAACATGTGACAAGGCATAACAGTATAGAGTAAATTGTGCGTACTTGAGTCTTTTTTTATTGTTTTGTAAGCTGTGACAAGACATAACAGTAGGAAGGTTTCATATTAGACAAATTTATCCATATCACCTCTTATGAATTTTGTCTAACTTATTGTTTATATCTTGAGAAAATATAAATAGTAGACAATTTTGATTACTAGTTCTGTAATTGTATCCAAGATGGATTTCCATTGGGTGTTGTCACTGGAGTATTTCCATCTGACAATTCTGTTACAGCTGTATAAACACTCTGATTGCTATAAGTGTATCCAAGATGGATTTCCATTGGGTGTTGTCACTGGATATTTCCATCTGACAGTTCTGTTACAGCTGTATAAACACTCTGATTGCTATAAGTGTATCCAAGATGGATTTCCACTGGGTGTTGTCGCTGGAGTATTTCCATCTGACAATTCTGTTACAGCTATATAAACACTTTGATTGCTATAAGTGTATCCAAGATGGATTTCCATTGGGTGTTGTCGCTGGAGTATTTCCATCTGACAGTTCTGTTACAGCTGTATAAACACTCTGATTGCTAATGGCATTCTCTGCTGGAGACAAACTTAATGATGCTGGTGGCGGTGGTGGTGATGATTCTTTTGAATTCTCATTTTCATCAACTTTTGGTGCTTTATACAAAATTAGTGCAAGGAAGAAAAACAGTGATGATAATGCCTTTCCAACTAGACTAACAGCTAACATGTTATGACTCATTTGTTTATTGTCATAGAAAAAACATGAACCTTGTTCATTGCACTTCTTTTGCCAAAGCTGACATGTGATGTCTATAAGTTTTCCAAATAAAATGGGCCCTGGAATAGAACCTGTAAGAGAAGAAAATACAATCTGATTTAATGTATCGTCTAAATTTAAAAGGTAATCAGGAATCTTGTTACATTAAAGTAGAAAATGAATATGAATATATTAGAATTTCTATTGGCATGTTCTAAGTCAAACATTTTCTTGTTATGTGTTTCATAAGAATGTACATGTGACTAAAAATATTTGAGGAATTATCCCTGTTTATAAACTAACCACTACAACTACACAATGTTTCAACTTTAAAGCCTTTATCAGATAAAATCAAAGTTGTGTCTAATCCAGTAAAAATACCAAAATTGCTGGTTGAGAATTGACATTGATTCACAAGATGTTGTAGTTCAAATAAGATAGTGGTAATATATGGAGAATGGGTTTCAATGGCCTTCTAAACTTTGACATTCTATGTAAGGTATTAATTAATGTTGTCCACCATTTCAGCTTTGGCACTGGAGAAGACTTAATTTTGTTATTTCCAAAGAGAGGAATATAGACTTATGACTCCATAGAGGAACATAGACATATGACTACACAGAGGAATATAGACATATGATTCCACATAGGAACATAGACATATGACTCCACATAGGAACATAGACATATGACTCCATAGAGGAATATAGACATATGACTCCACAGAGGAACATAGACATATGGCTCCACAGAGGAATATAGACATATGACTCCATAGAGGACTATAGACATATGACTAAAAATAGGAACATAAACATATGACTCCATACACGAACATAGACATATGACTCCATAGAGGAATATAGACATATGACTCCATTAAGGAACAAAGAGATATGACTCAATAGAGGAACATAGACATATGACTCAATAGAGAAACATAGACATATGTCTTGATAGGGAGACATAGACATATGACTCCATAGAGGAACGTAGATATATGACTCATAGAGGAATATAGACATATGACTCCATAGAAGAACGTGGACATAGTACTCCATAGAGGAACATAGACATCACTCCATAGAGGAACATACACATATGACTGCATATAGGAACATAGACATATGACTCCACAGAGGAACATAGACATATGACTCCACAGAGGAACATAGACATAAGACTCCACAGAGGAACATAGACATATAACTCCATAGAGGAACAAAGACATACAACTCCATAAAGGAACATATACATATGACTCCATAGAGGAATATAGACATATGACTCCATTGAGGAACATAGGCATATGACTCCATAAGGAACATAGACATATGATTCCACAGAGAAACATATGAATCCAGAAAGGATCATAGACATATGACTCCAGAGAGCAACATAGACATATGACTCCACAGAGGAACATAGACATATGACTCCATAAAGGAACATACACATAAGACTCCACAGAGGAACATAGACATATGACTCCATAGAGGAACAAGACATATGACTCCATAAAGGAACATAGACATATGACTCCATAGAGGAATATAGACATATGACTCCATTGAAGAACAAAGAGATATGACTCGATAGAAAAATATAGACATATAACTCGATAGAGAAACATAGACATATGTCTCAATAGAGAAACAGACATATGACTCCATAGAGGAACGTGGACATATACTCATAGAGGAACGTGGACATAGGACTCCAAAGAGGAACATAGACATATGACTCCATAGAAGAATGTAGACATATGACTCCATTGAGGAACATAGACATATGACTCCATAGAGGAACATAGACATATTACTCCATAGAGGAACATAGACATATGACTCCAAAGAGGAACATAGACATATGAATCCATAGAGGAACTAAACATATGACTACACTGAGGAACACAGACATATCACTCCATAAGTTAAGAGAGACATTATGGCCTCACAACTGAAAAGTGTATTTAACATCATTCATCATTACTGAGATTGAGCAAATATATATAGCTTTTGAAATAAGGGTAGTTCTGCATTCATTCTGAGTAAAATACTGTCCTTATTACAATGAGTAGTTATGCTATTCAGCTATTTAGGTCATTACTTTTCATTTCCGGATTTCTTCTTTCTTTGATTATCATCAATATCTTTAGTGATAAATCACCATATAAAATAAGTAGAAATGTCCAACACTAATGTTTTCAAAGAAGTGTGAATGCTTATTACCTAGAGTATTACATCTACTTGCCAAGATTTTATAACTGTTTTCACGTGGACCTGTATATTTGTTGCTTGTAACTATATGTAGATATGACTTAATTAAAGTAAATAATTGCCGAAAATCGGATGACAACATTGTGAAAACATATCACTTATAATGGAAGCAGATATGATAGTATTGATTTTTATAAAGAGAAAATTTAAAATAGTTCAACAGACTGAATCCGTTTCATTGTTTTATTTTTTAAAGCAATATCATGCTTTTTTAAGTTGGAGCTAGATAAGGGTGGTAGAAAATATGGGTCTTGTAGAAAACTATAACGATTTCCAGGCAAGATCATACCTAAACACCGAGCAATAATCCACTGTATGCCCAAAGCCAATGATTTCTCTTCATGCGGCACACATCTGCAACAAAAATTATTCTGACATCATATTTATTACGGTAGATGAAAGTTGTTTTGGAATAAAACTCACCGATGAAAAAAACTTAGAATTACAATAATAACAAAATCTCAAATTTAACACTGGGGGAAAGAAAAAAGCTCTTAAACCCCAAAGTTGATTTAATACAGATTTTAGTGATAGAGCTAGATTTATATTTCACCCAGCCTTGCAGCCATTCATCTGCTAATTGGCAACAATTTAAGTCTTGTCAAAGTATAAATCTGTTATTATATTTGTTCCAATCTTGTTCCCAGTCACTTGTTCAAAATATTTCTTTCAGTCATAATATTGTTTTCTGTTCCTCCAACAGGGTCCACAACAATAATCATGGAAAAGAGAATAGCAAATACAGGTAGAATATCATCCTATCTCCAAAATGGCAGTGAGTATAACAGATCTCCAAATACCAGGAACATAACATTAGATGATAGTGAGCACAACAGATCTCCAAATACTATGAAATATACCATGTCAAAAAAGACCTCCAAACACAAGAAGTATAAAAGACCTCGAACATAAAAGGGTGCATCAGATCTGAAAATTACCAGAATCACAACTGATCTTGCAATACCAGTAAGTTCAACATATCTCCAAATGAAAGTAAACACAGCAGATCTCCAAATATTAACACATAACAGATCTCCAAATACTAGGAGAATAACAAATCTCAAAATACTAGGAGAATAACAGATCTCAAAATACTACAAACATAACAGATCTCTAAATACTACTAGTATAACAGATCTCTAAATACAAGCAGCATAAAATATCATACAAAATCTCCAAATTCCAGCAACATAAAAGCCCTCCAAACACAAGTAGCACACAGTTCTCTTCATGCCAACGTCATAATGGCCTATGCTATTATGCTCTTTAGTAGTTGGCTAATCATTGCACCAACAAACTTGGTCAGAACAGGATAATGGTTTTTATTTCTTCTACAATTTTTAATTTGTGTGTGTGTCTATCTGCAAAGGTGAATACTTTATGAATCATTATCTATCTGCAAAGGTGAATACTTTATGAATCATTATCTATTCTGTCTGCATGCCTAAGATAAATTCTATCAAAATATACCTCATCACTGCTGATGATTATGCCATACTGGCCACACTGTTGCTGATAATGCTGGCATACTGGCCACACTGTAGCTGATAATGCTGGCATACCAATCACAAATTCTTTCAAAACTTCCATCACCATTGCTGATAATGATGGCATACTGGCTATACATTCTATCAAAATTTATATCATAACTGCTGATTATGCTGGCATACTGGCTACAAATTTTATGAAAATTTACCTCTATGTTGCTGATTATGCTGGCATACTGGCAACAAATTTTATGAAAACTTACCTCAGTTTTGCTGATAATGCTGGCATACTGGCTACAAATTTTATGAAAATTTACCTCTATGTTGCTGATTATGCTGGCATACTGGCAACAAATTTTATGAAAACTTACCTCAGTGTTGCTGATAATGCTGGCATACTGGCCACAAATGTCAGAAGCATCATGACAGCAAAGACTGGCATAAACACAGGTAGATAGTGACAGCTGCTGTCACATTTCCCTTCTGTGGCTTGATATCCAGGGTAGTTCTCCAGAGAGTCATGTAACACACAGCTACAGTTTGTGTACACCTAAAATACAAACAATAAATACAAAGGTTACTCCAGACGTTTTGTACTCAAACAAAATCTGTAATTCTGAATAAGAAATTAGCACTAGTCATGGGCACTAACAACATATTTTCAAGGACATATCATATTACAATTTCCATGAATGAGGGACCAAAATTTCCTGACTTTTCCATTACTGTTTACTAATATTTCCATTTTTCCTGATTTTTCCATGACTGTTTACTAATATTTCCATTTTTTCTGACTTATTATAAAATTCTCAGACTTTACTTCATCTATCTAGAAAACTGAAATATTTTTTAAATGATTTCCTGACCATGGAAAACACTTAGCTTAATATGACTAAAAATTGCTTGAAAACATTTCCTGACCCATGCATCTCACTGCGACCTACATTTTACTCATATGATTACAATTCCAAAACAAAATGAATGCATCTCTTGTATTTCAAAGTTGTATTAATAATGAGTAAGAGAAAAGTAG
The DNA here is from genome assembly GCA_028554795.2 of Sinohyriopsis cumingii. Classification (NCBI taxonomy): domain Eukaryota; kingdom Metazoa; phylum Mollusca; class Bivalvia; order Unionida; family Unionidae; genus Sinohyriopsis; species Sinohyriopsis cumingii. The sequence continues at coordinate 65,711,074 of CM068837.1, read as the reverse complement.
CTCAGTGAAGTGGGCAACTTGGCAGTGTAGTGTGAAAATATAGTCAATGTAACCTACTTTTGCTGGAAGTGAAAAGTACATAAGATGAATGCACCCATTACATTAATGACTGAACATTTGATAATGACATATATGGTTTGCTTTTTGTTCAATGGCATAACAACAACAAAGTAAGTTACAGAGTGCCAAGGCAATTGATTAAAGTGTTTGGTCCAAGGACATGCTAATATAGCCTGCCTGGGCTGGTCCATTGATTTGGCATCTATCTGCCTAGGAATTAAAGCTATATTTGATGAAAAAAAAAGTTCATCTTTGAGAAAAGAGGCAAGTTACATACCTTTATTATTGTAATCAGCAATTAAATCTGGCAGTGTAGTGTGAAAAGAAAGTCAATGTAACCTACTTTTGCTGGAATTGAAAAGTACATAAGATGAATGCACCCATTACATTAATGACTGAACATTTGATAATGACATATATGGTTTGCTTTTTGTTCAATGGCATAACAACAACAAAGTACGTTACAGAGTGCCAAGGCAATTGATTAAAGTGTTTAGTCCAAGGACATGCTAATATAGCCTGCCTGGGCTGGTCCATTGATTTGGCATCTATCTGCCTAGGAATTAAAGCTATATTTGATGAAAAAAAAAGTTCATCTTTGAGAAAAGAGGCAAGTTACATACCTTTATTATTGTAATCAGCAATTAAATCTGGCAGTGTAGTGTGAAAAGAAAGTCAATGTAACCTACTTTTGCTGGAATTGAAAAGTACATAAGATGAATGCACCCATTACATTAATGACTGAACATTTGATAATGACATATATGGTTTGCTTTTTGTTCAATGGCATAACAACAACAAAGTACGTTACAGAGTGCCAAGGCAATTGATTAAAGTGTATAGTCCAAGGACATGCTAATATAGCCTACCTGTGTTGGTCCATTGATTTGGCATCTATCTGCCTAGGAATTAAAGCTATATTTGATGAAAAAAAAGTTCATCTTTGAGAAAAGAGGCAAGTTACATCCCTTTATTATTGTGATCAGCAATTAAATCTGGCAAAGTTTTGGGGTCACAAAGAATAGCCATATATGGCTTATTTCAACACAGACCTCTAAAATTAGCTAATGTATTTTGATCTTGTTAAGTTTAGCAACTGGTATATCTAGATACATCTGTGAAGCAAGAACAGCTGCTGTCCAGTCTAATGTATAGAAGGTGGTCAACCGAAGAGTCAGTCCTTTGTCTACCAATCACATTTCAATCAACTATGAAATTTTGTTTTTTCATCATGCATAAAATAAACTAAGAGCAGTGATCCTTTTAAGTCAGTGATGTCTGAATATAAAAGATGGATACAGGCTACAGTAATGTTGTGTGGAACATAAACATGGGACAACATTTATGCATATTTCATGATTTTATTTAATACTGCAACAACAAAAAACAATACTAAAAAGTGAAACTGTATACAGATTTCCTCTGTGTACAAAGGTCAGTTTTGCCCTTAAGTTTTCCATGTGTGGCCACTCTGGACAGTTTTACTGTATATGCTATTACTGGTACCACTCTTGTGTTAAGGCATGTCTGCTGGTCAAAAACTGCTGATCACACAAATGTTTGATGATTAATTAAGATAAGAGAATTAATATCAGTAATAGCAAACTGAATATCTTGTGAAATTGTCATTTGGAATAGCAATAACACAAGGAAATGCCAGCTTAACAGCTAACACAAGGTAATGCCAGCTTGGCAGTTAAAAACAAGGAAATGCCAGCTTCACAGTTACGTCATCTATCTTCCACAACATTATGCTGAAGAAAAGATGATGCAACTCCAAAAATGGGACTACCTTGCAGAATTTCAAAGAGTGGGATTACCTTGTGGGATTTCAATGAGTGGGGTTACCTTGTAGAATTTCAAAGAGTGGGATTACCTTGTGGGATTTCAATGAGTGGGTTAACTTTGTGGGATTGGCAGTAGTGAGACTCTCTTGTGACCTTGTGGGATTTCCATGAATCAGATTACTTGTGGGATTTCCAAGAGTGAGACTACCTCATGGGATTTCCAAGAGTGAGACTACCTTGTGGCATATCCAAGAGTGACACTACCTTGTGGCATATCCAACAGTGAGACTACCATGTTGGATTTCCAAGAGAGAGACTGCCTTTTGGCATTTCCAAAAGTGAGACTACCTTGTGTGATTTCCAAGAGTGAGACTACCATGTGGCATTTCCAAGACTGAGATTACCATGTGGGATTTCCAAGAGTTAAACTGCCTTTTGGCATTTCTAAGAGTGAGACTACCATGTGGAATTTCCAAGAATGAGACAACCTTGTAGCATTTACAAGAGTTTGGAAATTCTAATTTTGGTGAGAATCTCCTTTTTTTCCTCATCCATTTGTTGCTTCAAAATGGAAGTGAAACTGATATACAATCTGTATTCTATTACATTAGTCACATGGAAGTGATACTATACATTACATCACCAAAAATGTTTCTCAAGTTACTATATAATGCATGCAACAAAGACCAAAAGAAACAGCCTGAGATTATCAGATCAAGAATAGTACAATCACAGTCCCCCTCACTAGGAACTGAATATGCATTGACACAACTCAAAACTGCAAATGAAACTTTTTGGCAGTTAAGTAAATTTTCCAACAGTCTGCCCAGTTGGGTGATTGTTGATTCAGGGTTTAACATCATTTCTCTTGAATGAATGTCATATTGAAAATATTACTGACTTTGATCATTAAAGTTCTATACTTTCCATGCAAGTTTGTTTTGCATTTGTTTTGATAAAGTTCATGCATATGCTTTCTTCTCAGTCTTCAAAATAATAACACCTGCTAAAAGGAAAGTAAACTGGTCTCAGTTTGTAACTACTTACAGAGGAGTTACTTACAAGGTGGTAAATGGACCCTTTTGCATGATGGAATTTAGGTTTTTAACTTTGTCATTTTTTATATTTCTATGATAGCTGAATAAGTTAAGGGTTTATCTTGGAAAAGCCCAAATATTTAGACCTTGCCTAAACTGGGTGAGTAGAGTTTGGCAACTTTTTCAACCCCTGTTTCCGTGACATACCTTTTGATCCTCTCTCTGGAAAGAATTTGTACAACCAGCATAACAAGGAGAAAAATACATGACGCCATCAACTCCACATACTGGCTTGTAAAGATCTTCCGTACAGTGACATTTCTGGTTGCAATTGGCTATTAGATTGGCCTTCTCGAAGCTTTCATACAGTGTGCTGAAATGTTATGTATAACAGTACATAAGTTGATTGATTAATCACAGTTTAAATCATAGTGACATTTTTCCTGTGAAATGTTATTACATTCTTTTAGAAACTTCTGCTGGTGTCTTCAGTTTGGTGTATAAATGTCTCCATAAAACTTCAATTAATTGTGTCAATCAACATGTATGGTATGTTATGTGGAGAATGTGGAAATCAATGTGTTGTGTTGAATGTGCAGATTTCCAGGCAGATAAAATGTACAAGTATGCCTACCAGATTTGTTGCCATCTTTGTAATGAACTAGGACATAAGCAAAAGTTGTGCACATACTAATAGGTAGAAGGCTATGATGTACAAGCCTATGCAACACATCCAGCAACAAAATGCATTAGAATATGTGTATACTTTTCATTGTAATAATTATAATTCTATAAACAGGTTTCAGGCACTATCTGATTTGTGTACAAAGTGCAACTTGTTAACTTGTAAACAACTATGTGATATTGTTCAAGTTACTTCTCCCTCTGAGGCCCCCCCCCAAGTGTCTAATATGTCAATGTAATCTTGTATGTATGTAAATCAGTCTCATATTGAACATTCTCAAATATCTACTACATGTGGTCATGGTACAACAGATGGATCTTGTATGTTATCTTCTTCATGTGTTTATGTAAATAATCAAGGCAATGTAATGAAATCTGTCAAGTCTAAAGACAATACATGGCATACTACCTTGTCTGAAAGTCAATCCTCTCATCAAAATTGTCATGTATTTGGCCTCCTCAAAATAGGTCTGCAAGTAATCAACCTAAATATTCAACATATCCTTCCTAAACTGACTGAGATAAAGTTAATATTACAGCAAACTAGATCAGTCAATATTCTAGGTGTATGCGAAACCTTTCTTTCCGATGATACTGATGATTTGGCTCTCCAAATACAGGGTTTCAATTTTGAAAGAAAAGATATAGACTCCATGGGGGTGGGGGTATTCTTCTCTATGTAGACAGTTCCATTAGTTATAACAGACATGTTGATATAGAGACTATTGGGGTAGAGAGTATCTGGATTGAAGTAACCCTTGCTCAATCAAAGCCAATACTCTTATGTTCAGTTTACAGGCCACCTAGTTCCACAGCTGATTGGATTGATAGATTTGAGGTTCAAATTCAAAATGCATTACTAAAGGGAGATTTAGAAATTATTATATTAGGTGATTTTAACATTGACTACATCAAAACTCCACCATTAACATGGATAAGTAACTTTGAAACTTACAACTTTACTCAATTAATTAACACCCCAACTAGAGTAACGGATAAAAGTGCTACTATCATTGATCATGTCTATACTAATAAACCTGAAAACATAAGTGAAATTAAGGTGCCAGTGTATGCAGTGAGTGACCACTACCCAGTCTGTATAACTAGACATGTTCCAAAATCATCTAAAAATGGCCAACACATTGAAATACAATACACGGACTTCAAACAGTTTGATGAGGAAATGTTCTTAAATGATTCAGTTTGCAAACCCTTCCAATCAGTCTGCAATATAGCTGATGTCAAGACTGCCTTGGACAAATGGTATCAGATGTTCAATGCAGCCTTAGACAAGCATGCCCCAATTAAAACAAAAAGGGTTAAACACCAAACTACACCCAAGTGGATTACCCCTGAGATCAATGAGGCTAGGCACCCAAGAGATAATTTCCACAAGAAAAAAGACATGAAAAGCTATAAAAAGTGGAGGAATAAAAATAAGCACCCGATAGATAAGGTAAAAGAGAACTACTATAAACAGGCTATTGATGAAAGTAAGAGTACCAAGACATTGTGGAAGCATCTAAAAGAACTGAACCCACCCAAGAACAGTTGTCTTCCCCCTAGACTTAAGCAAAATGATGATACAGTAACATCTGTACAAGACATTGTAGAAATGTTCAACAATTTCTTCACAAGCATCTCCAATAAGAGTATTCAGAACCAGACTAACATCCCAATTGAACTTGATGCTCTTCTATTATTTATAACAGCTTAAATTCCTGATGATAATTATTTCTCAATAGCTAATGTTCGTGAAGCTGATTTTTTTGATCTGCTAATTAAGGTGAATAATAATAAATCCTCTGGATTGGATGGTATTGGTCCTCGAATTCTTAAAATTGCTGCACCAGTAATAACAAAGTCACTAACGCATATCATAAATTTAAGTATAATGAGTGGTAATGTTCCAGAAACATTGAAATGTGCAAAGGTTACACCTATCTTTAATAAAGAAGAAAAGGAGGATCCAGGGAATTACAGACTAATATCAATTCTACTTGTATTGTTACAATTATTTGAAAAGCATGTAGCCATTCAGGTCTATACATTTTTCAAAACATACTCTCTATTTCAGAAAGCGCAATCAGGATTTAGAAAGTACCACTTGTGCCAAACAGAACTTACCAAATTAACTGATCTTTTGCTGAAGGAAATGGATAATGGACATATGTCTGGGATTGTTTTCTTTGACTTCAAGAAAGCCTTTGATCTTGTTGATCATGAAATTCTGCTGCAAAAGTTGAACTGTTACAGGTTTGATAATCCTTCTTTAAACTGGTTTAGATCATACCTAAACCAAACGTCTCAGCAAGTAAGCATTGGCAATATTAGCTCTCAAACTCGCACTATTCATTCAGGAGTCCCTCAAGGCTCAGTTTTGAGCTCGCTCCTCTTCCTTATCTATATCAATGATCTACCATTAAATAATGAATCCACAAATACAGATTTCTTTGCAGATGATGCAACCTTGTATACATCTAGTTCTGATAATGAAGTTATCTAAATGAGATTAAACTCAGACCTTATTAGAGTCCAAAACTGGGCACAACAAAATAGGATGGTAATTAATGAAGGTAAAACAAAATGTATGATTTTGGGGACATCACAAAAGCTACTCAAGTCTGGGAACCCAAAATTATCTCTTGCAATAAATAATCATCCATTAGAAAATGTCAAACATGAAAGGCTTGTAGGTGTGTCCATTGATAATAATTTATTATGGAATGACCATATTGATAAGCTTTGTAAAACACTCATCCAAAATTGCCCTTCTCAGCAGAATCAAGAAATATTTACCTCTGGAAACTCACAATCTATACTATAAGTCATATATTCTTCCATCAATGGATTATTGTTCTAATGTATGGGAAAACTGTGCTAAATCTGAGCTTGACAGGATTTATAAACTTCAGAAACGAGCAGCACATGTAATTTTAGATGCATCTGTTGATCATCCCTCAAAAGTATTATTTAAAGAACTCAAATGGTTCACAATATATGACAGGATTTTTTCACAAAACAGTTCTTTTATATAAATGTCTACATGGAACTGCACCTGAGTATCTTCAGGATTTATTCAGGCCTTTTTCAAAACAATACCAGTTGAGATCAATATCACATGGAAATCTTTTAGTACCAAAACCAAGAACAGAGCGATTTAAAAAGAGTTTTCAGTACTCTGGTACAGTTATGTGAAATAAGCTTCCACTACATGTAAAATCTGCTGAAAAATATTAGAGTATTTAATAAAAGATATCATGAGCAAGTATGTGTTTCTAATAGATAATGGAATTTAGTATTTTAATACTAAACATGTTAAAATAAACAGTAATTATTCCTATCTTCATATAATGTGCCTTGTTATACTCTCCTTAAGAGAGCTCAAGGGAGAATAGTCCTTGACTAATGAGTCACCCTCTATAAATAAAGCATTATTATTATTATTATTATTACCAACCATCCAAGCACAGTTGGGGTTGGGGGTGGGATGCTTGAGTTTTAAAATAATGTCACTTGTGGTCTTAAGAGTGCGGGGAGTTGAAGCATTATGCATGATCCAGACTGTGGATAATGACAAGAAATCAAAATGTGAATAAAATAAATTAAAATATCTTTAATGAATAAAATCTTTCTTGTGAACCATTTGAGTATATAAGCAATTAACGAAATAATGTACCATATAATTCTGCATAAAAAACCCAGTAATTTTGATAAATTCCATGCATTTACAGCATATGAAAATTCAAGAGGCAGATTGAAGCATATGAGCTGAACAAATACAAGCTTTTGTCTCCAGAAGATAGACCTTGAACTCATGTAATATGCTCACAGACTCTGGCCCATGTAATAAATCATAGACTCTGGCCCATGTAATAAACTCATAGACTCTGACCCATGTAATAAACTCAAAGAATCTGGCCCATGTAATAAAATAGACTCTGGCAAATGTAATAAACTCACAGACTCCAGCCCATGTAATAAACTTATAGACTCTGGCCCATGTAATAAATTCCTAGACTCTGGCCCATGCAATAAATTCATATATTGGTCTGTGTTTTACTCACCCATTTTTTAGTGTACTGCCATAATCCAGACTGATTCCAGCAAATGCCACATTTGGGCAATACACAAGGAATGCTAAAGCTGTGCCAAGAACAGCAACTGTAACCCCAAGACATAGTCTAATGATCCCCTTTACATGAAGATCAAACCTTTTCACAAGGTATCCTCCCAAAAATGTGCCCCCTCCACCTGCTGGGATGGCTGCATAACCTGGCAACAAATTTCATGGTACAATGATCCATTGCTACAATAGTGAGTAAGCTTTCAACAGTGTTAATTATATGCTAAGAACGAAATATTTATATGTATATAAAAAAATATGAACTAAATTTTAAGTTTTGGTCTAAATTTTACCACTGTATGAATGAAAAATCATGCTGAAGACATTTAATGGAACCCATTTTAAATAAATCTAACTTAAGAAATTTCACGATAAAATATATTACTAATTTAAGTTCATGTTTAAATTTAAGTCTGCATGTAGTCCATAGATTTAAGCAGGTTTAGCATTATCTCAGGACTCTGAATTATCAATATCCTGAAAGTTAAGCTTTAACAAATACCCAATTATCTAAGGAATATTGTCTCTGTTAAATGAATTGTTTGAAACAAATGTTTAAAATGCAAGACACTATATGGATAAACCCAAGCAAACATCCTAGTTTCTAGGAGATATGAAATTCCTTGGTTTGTTGACATCTGGCCATTACACCAATAGTTCCCATTGCTTGAAGCTTTCCTTTGTGCCACAGTAACAAAACTGAACAAAGCTCTAGATGAAGATGTAGCAAAGGCAGGTTGGAAATAATTCCATCATAGACTAAGAGTTTTTGGCTTGACTTTAGGACAAATACCAGATCCAAGGATTATTCCATGTAATGAAAAGAACTATTCCATTAGTAAAGGCTGTAAAGGGGAACAACTCTTACCAACATACTGTGCTGCTGCAGAAGCAGGTAGACTAAATTGAGCTTCTATAAATTTTGGTGTAAATGTTGCAAAGCCGCTCAGTAGGTTGCCTGGAAGTATACAAAAAGAAATTATAACTTCTAAGGAAGAAAAAAAATAAAGTTGACAATAAAAATTCACATCTGAAACAATTTTAAAAGAGGAATACTTTGGTATCTTGTTGTTGTTGTTGTTCTGGGGTTTAACGCCATTTTCAGCACAAGATAGGCCATATATGGCGGCCAGTATAACTGGTGGAGGAAGAACCCTGGAAAACCCAGGAAAGAACCACCGACCCACGAGAAGCTACTGGCAGGCTCTCCCACGTACCCACGCTACTTTGGTATCTGTTTTGTAAACTTTCAGTGAAAATTATGAAGTGAGTTCATCAACTTATACCCCATTTTAAACATGTTCTTGGTATCAGAAGCTCAAAATAATCACTAGACATCCTAGAGTTTATCACAGCATCTTTTATTTTCATGTGGAACTTTCTATTAGTTGAAAAATCACAGGCGTAATGATCCTCGGAATTAAATACAAAATGTAATTCTTTACACATTGTGACAATTATTTAAAGACAAATATGTATTGCAAAGGATCTATTCAGTTACAAAGTTTTAATGACTAACATGGAATTATTCCATGTCTGGTGTGATTAAGAACTTTTGGACAGGATGAACAACAAAAAATAGTGATAATATTACATGGAGAGAAGTACTGCATCATGCAAGGCATAACTCTTAAGGACTCACGGTACTAATTCAGTTCACACAGCAAACCTATGCAAACACAATGATCTTAAAAATTCAATAACTTAAACTGTCTTAGTGCTCATGATCAAACCTATATTTATCAGTATAGATGAAACCTGGATGTCACCTTCTGTGTAGAGAAAGGGATATGACCTCAGCATTTTCTGGACCTGCATGTGTCTGAAACATGTGCTTTCAATTCTGCACCAAAGAGTCAGGTGCTAATTTTAGCAATGAGTGTTCCAAACTCAAGACTGTTAAAGGACAGAAATTCCATCAATAAAACAATGTCTCTACCATTTTTTCACTTACAACTAGGATAAGCTCTCAAAAGATTCTTTTTCCTAAAACATAACTTACATTATTAACCAATCCTTTCCAGCCAAATCCATACATACACTACTTCATGTTGACCCATTTCCAGACTGATTCCCATTTTTCCATACAATTAGTACTGTGTGTCCTTAAAACCTTCAAAGTAGGGGAGGTAAATCTATTAATCCTGGGTATAAGGGAAGTAACCATTTGGCACAATATCAGAACTATTTATTCCCAAGGTGTTTCTATGACTAACATTAGGAAATCCCAAGACTGTAGCAGTTTTAAATTGTAGGACATGATGAACCAAAAAGGCAATTCTTCAAACTTTATTTTGAGATAAAAGGGAGGCAACACTTTCAGTCCTTAATCTTCTAAATAATTTTCTTACCTTCGCATGCAGCTGCCAGGTTGAGAAACATAAATGTGGGATTTAGCAGCAATACTTTCACAGATTTTAAAATTTTTAGGCAGTTGAGATTTGTTTTTTTGGGTCCATTCGGAGTCACCTCTGTGGGCACTACCTTTACTTTTTTCTTCCTATGGTATACCTCTGCTTCTTTCTCAGCTTTAAACTTTGCTGAACCTTCAAAGAACAAGAAATGATGTTGTCATTCATTGTACAGCAAAGCATGCATGCATATATATGGCTTGAGTAGTGACGTAAACTTGGCTTATTTTAATCCTCACTCAGTATGGAACACCTTGAGTAGTGACATGTACAAAACTCTTGTATCCTATATCAGAAATATATATATATATATATATATATATATATATATATATATATATATATATATATATATATATATAGACAGAAAGAGTTTTGTATATGTCGCTACTCAAGATGATCCATATTGAGAGAAGATTAAAATAAACCAAGTTATGTCACTTCTCAAGGTGTTCCATTCTAAGTGAGGATAAAAACAATGCAAGTTATGTCATTTCTCAAGGTAATCCATACTGTATGAGGATTAAAACAAACCAAGTGGTTCATAAAGGTCATAGTTACTTTTTATATGGGATGTTGTACATCTTAGGATGTACATCAACAAGAGATGACAATCCTTGAAAAACTGAGACTAATTGTGCCAGCAAGTACCAGATGGAAGGACAGACAGAAGGACAGATTGACCAACACATGGATTACTATATATATATATATATATATATATATATATATATATATGAAGTGAATTTGTGCATCAATTCTGTAACTCAGTACTGAGTGCAAAATGATTATTTGATTAAAATTTTCCATCTCTGCTTTTCATCACAAAGGCAAAACACAAAACCTTTGGCTGCATGACCGACAAATTTGAGTTATTTTAAACATACCAGTAAATGGATGAAAATTCAATGCAGGCATGGCAGAATGGTTTGTTTAATCAGAGTCCAACAAATATAGTTTGGAAGACATTTAACCTCTACTAAAAATGGGTGACTCCATTTCAAAATTATCTGAATCCATGGGAACATACAAATCAGAGGGATTTTGGTTTAGCAGACTAGAAATCAGATTACAGTCACTATTGAAAGTAGAAGACCTGGGATCATCTTAGGCAGATTATAAACTTAGCGTCTTAGACTGAGAAATTAACATCGATATGATCTATTCTTTCATGAAGAGTAATTCACGCTTCTCTCTCATTTATTGGAAGCATTTTCAATTTATTTGCAATGCACGATGGATTGCATGTCAAAGACAGCCTAAAGCTTAAGACAAATACTCCTTCGTGTTTGTAACTGTTACAGAGTGTACATCCACTACAGTAACAATGTCTGTGCATGTGTTTGTTTTACCTGGCAGCGAGATAGGGAAGCCAGCTATAGGAAAAGCCACAATAACTGCTAACGCTCCAGAAAGAAGGAACCCTATCCACCATGCCCCCACATATCTGGGATTGTCTTTGGGTAATGTAATACTGAAACAAAAGGGAAAAATAAAACAAGTGTTCTACAAAACATAGCTCCTTGTTTGCCTTTTGCTGCACTTTCTGCATGTTTTCAGATGCCAAAACAGATTCATTAAAATGTAGTTTTTATTCAGGGTGTAAAATGGGGATAAATTGATTTTAATGCTGTCATACCTACTGTTACTCTTGCATGCTTGTTACTTTTATTAGGAGGAAAATAGAAAATATTATGTCTGCTGATTAGGGTGAAACTATAGATTTTTAAACACTGGATTGCTTCTGGGACACCCCACCCAATTTACCATGTGTATTGTCACCTTTATTCTTTTTGTGGGAGCAGCCTAACTTGGTGGGACATCAATGTAGGAGGAAATGTAGCAATAGCAACAGTTCAGTGTCAGTTTGGTTGGAGGTTCCTGATGCTGGTGAAGAACATACCAACACAAATAAGACTTTCAGTGAGGATCAGGAGACAACTTCAAGATGTTATCAAGATGGGCCATATTCAGTGTGATGATGATTGGGCCCAGTGAGAAAACGACTTTGCTCTCATGGGTTAGCAAGCAATGGTGAAAGGAGGAGAAAGTAGTGTCAAGGTGCCACATGTGGATTTCATCACATCCTCCAAAAATGAAAAAAAACTAAACAGCTAAACAGGTCCATGAGGCAGCAATGGTTCAAACCTCATGGGCTTTAGTTTTCATGAAAGACATGTCCCTATTGGTAATGGACTGGTAGGTTCTCTTGACAGTTAAAACAATCCAAACAGAAATGGTGGAAGCTTAAATATCACTTAAATCTTGAATGGGAAGGAAAAGACACTTCCTTCTCCTGTTGGTGCTTCTAACTACCTTCATACATGGATTTGTACACTTGATGCCTAAATTATATGCATTTTCCTGTCTTGAATACCTTCAGTTAAATTCATCCAAAAATTCTTATTTAGTTTACCAATATACAAAAACCTTGACAAGTAATAACCGTTCTTCACTTATTACCCAATTCATAGAAATAAACAAAATGTGTATGATTTTATTTTAAAGGAAGCACATTTTGTTGCTGGATGATTTTTCTTCCCCCGATTCATAGTATTTTTTTCTGAGAGCAAAAAAAATTCAATATTTTTTACCATCTGAAAACATAGAAAGTAGGCAAGACAGAAAATCCAAGCGCATCCTGATCACAAGAGGACATACGATACTATAATGCTGAATGTTCTTTTGAATCCAGCTGCCAATGAATTTATACAATTTTCAAAAACGTTAATTGACTGACTGCTGATGATCATAGTACTGCTGCGGAAGTGACACCAATGTCTTGGCATTCACAGGCAAGACAAAAAAACTGGAGCAGAAGAATTAACATAATTATACTACAATCAGTGAAGTGTAATTAATTTTTACACTAAGTTAATATTAAATTCCTGTACATCATGAATATATTCTAGGCATACTAGTTTATGACTTCACAAATACTAGAAATACTTTTGCATTCCAAAAGGAACATATAAGAATAATGGCAATATCTCTGACAAAGTAACAATTTAAAATATTCAAAATTCTTGAATCTTACATTCCAACATAATATGGCACAAGTGATGCTGCATTAGTATTTAAGTTGTATGGATTATAAGAAACCAGAATGTCTCCATCCTACCTTGATGACAACAGAAAAATAGCATAGTGATCACATTATGAAACCATTATCATTATTATCATTATTGTTATCATTACTATTATTATTGCAGAACTATATAATAATATGCTAAACTTAAAGCCAGAAATCTGTACAATGCTGATGATGATGATTATTAGTAGTAGTAGTAGTTCTAGAAATAGTTGTAGTAGGAGAAATAGTAGTAGTAATAGTAGTAGTTCCTTTGTAACCTACCTGTTATAATCTAGTCTATTTATATCTACATAGAGATCAAGGAATGCCCCACCAGCCAGATAGCCAATGGCAGGACCAATAATGGCTAGAGCATAAAATATACCTGTAAAATAGAAAACAATACCTATAGCATACAATACACCTGTAAAATAGAAAACAATACACCTGTAAAATAGAATGCAATACCTATAGCATACAATACACTTGTGAAATAGAATGCAATACCTATAGCATACAATACACCTGTAAAATAGAATGCAATACCTACAGCTTACAATACACTTGTAAAATAGAAAACAGTACCTATAGCATACAATATACCTGTAAAATAGAAAACAATACCTACAGCTTACAATACACTTGTAAAAGAGAAAACAATACCTACAGCAAACAATACACCTGTAAAATAGACAACTACACCAAAATGGCATACAAAACACTTGTAAAAGAGAAAACAATACCTATTGCAAACAATACATCTGCAAAATAGAAAGCAATACTGAACGCAAACAATATACCTGTACAATTGAACACAATGGATTGAGCATAAAGTATACATATACAACTGAAAACAATAGCTAGCACATAAAATATATCTGTAAAATAGAAACCGAACGTATATATACTATCCAAACTTTGTTTCCAGACATATCAATGTATAGCTAATTTAAATTCACAGAGGTTTTTGTGGTTGTTACAAACCACATATTTAAAGGCCCAGTGAGTAATAATCTCACCAAGGATATGACCCATTTCCCAACTCAAAAATTGAAAGTCCCAGTGAATAATAATCTCACATGATGGAAACAATATGACCCATTTCCCAATCCATGAATTCAAAGATCCAACAAATAATAATCTCACATGATGGAAACAATTGGACCATTTCCCAGCCCAAAAATTCCAAGACACGATTAATAATGATCTCACATGATGGAAATAATTGGATCCATTTCTCAACCCAAAAATTCCAAGACACAATGAATAATGATCTCACATGACGGAAATAATTGGATCCATTTTTCAACCCAAAAATTCCAAGACACAATGAATAATGATCTCACATGATGGAAACAATTGGATCCATTTCCCAATCAACGAATTCAAAGACCTAATGAAAAAATCCTTCACTGGGTAAACAATAAGAACCAGAAAAATTATTTACGTACAGAAATGTTTCTTTTTCACCACAACCACAAAAACTGATACCCTTGAACATAAATGAATTCACAGAGGGTTCCCCAAAGATGCATACCTTCTGGTTTTAATGCTTGGAATATAAATTTGACCCATTTCTGACACATAAATTCCAACCTGTACATTTGAATCATGGACATTCATTTTTATCAGAGCATCAGTCTGATGTGTTCTTGATTCACCTCCATCTTAATTTCCTACTTAGCACATACCATCCATAACAAATTTGCTGCATACACCAAGGATTGAAGTTATCTACATGTCTACACATCATTGTCTAATAATATCACACCTATTTAAAATCATTATAAACCAGGCATAGCTAATTAGCCACTAATGTCAAACTTAGGTGTGCATAAACAAATAAAGATTTGATTGTTTTGAGATTATATTTGATGTTAATGATAGTCGGATGTAGAGGGAAGCCATTATCACTTGATTGGATTAGCTTTTAATCCAATATCAGTGTTCATTTGATTACTCATCAAATTAATATTAATTAGACAAAATTCGAAAGTATGGTGACTCTGGAAACCAGTACAAAGGTAAGTGGACAAAATTTCATGTTTTATTGCCCATTAATTTGCTGCGGTCATCAAAATGTTAAATATTCAGAATCAGTTATGACTTGATTTTATCAATTTTTTTATTAAACACAAACATTTGTTTAATTGTCTATTGAATTATAATCAATTAGATTAAATTATAGAAAATAAGGTGGGGGGGGACGGAAAGCCAGATGTCAAAGATATTGGAGAAACTTTAATTATGTTTTACTGGCAATTAATTTGCTTCGATTGGTGTAATATTAAAATCTTTGGCTGTTTTGATTAATGTATCATTCAGTAAGAGTTTGCTGTTTCTCTTTATTCAGCATGAGACATCAGCCTGCTCCATGAACGACAAACAATCCCAGGTATAATAATAATAATAATAATAATAATAATGACCTTATTTAATGACCTTATTTAAAGAGGGTAACACAATTAGCTAAAAACTAATCTACCTTGAGGCCCTCATACAAAGGAATTCATTTATTTAAGCTGCATCTCTGAAGCCACTGGATATATTGGGTTTGGAAGAAGGAAATAGAGTGGGCATTTCTAATCTCAGCTGGAATACTATTCCAGAGTAGAGTTCCAGGGTATTGGAAACTTTTTTTAAATAACTCCTTATTTGGTTTGGGAATTTTATACTGTTTGGTAGACATGGATCGCAGGTGGGGAGTATTACCAGGTAGCCTATACTGGAATAGTGATTTTAAATATTCAGGAGCACTATTCTGAGATATCCTGTACATTAATTTGGCTTTTCTCAAACAGATTCGGTCTTTAATAGGTAATATTTTTAACCTACCAGCTAAACTTTCCTTGCTTTCTTTCTGGATTGATATTAGCCCAAATGCTCTTTTTTGAAGATGTGCCAGCTTTGCTATGTTTTTATCATTTGAATTACCCCATACTGTACTACAGTAGTCCAAATAGGGTTGTATGTAACAATTATAAAATAGTTTCCTGTGCCTTTCAGGGAGAAAATGTCTTATCCTACTGAGAAGCCATAAACTTGAATTGACATTTTTACTGGTATGTTTGATATGTTCAGTCCATGATAGGTTATTATCTACCAGAACACCAAGTAGCCTATCATGACAGACTATTTGCTGATTTGTATCCTTCCATGTCAGACATAGTTCATCACTATCAAGATTTGTCCTTCTTTGCTGTGTTGAGATAAGTAATATTTTAGTTTTACCAGTATTTACCACCATGCCATTACATGTGCACCAGTTTTCCAGTTTGTTTAGTGCATTCTGTAAAGAAATTTCGAGCTCATGCTTTGTGTTTTGGATGTCTGACAATGTTGTGTCATCTGCATAGAGATCTGTAGATGATATTGAGTCTCTTAGTAAAAGTGGTAGGTCATTAATAAATAAAATGAATAGTAGTGGACCTAGAATTGAGCCTTGTGGTACTCCATATCTAATTGTTTCAGGTTCAGACAGAACATTATTTATGTAAACATGTTGTGTTCTCTCATTTAAGTACGAAGTAAACCATCTAATTGTTCTTTCATCACACTGGTAGATTTTCAGTTTCTTCAAAAGGATTTCATGATCCACCATGTCAAAAGCTTTCCTGAAATCTACAAATACAGTTCCTATTATTCTACCTTGGTCAAGTGCTTGAAGCCATTTATCAGTTAGGGAGATCAAGGCAGTCTCACAGGAATGGTTCTGTCTAAAGCCTGATTGATTAGGGTGTAACAGCAAGTGTTTGGTTAAATATGACACGAATGAGTCATGGACATGTTTTTCAATCAATTTTGACAAGTTTGGTAGTATTGAAATTGGTCGGTAGTTATCAGCATCATCCTTAGAACCAGATTTGTGAATAGGAGTTACTTCTGCAGTTTTCCATATTTTGGGGACAGATGAGGTTGCAATACTTAAATTAATTATGAATGTTATGCTATCTACAATAGCAAAGGCAGAAGATTTAATGAGTCGTGGACCAATCTGATCAAGTCCTGTAGCTTTCTTGGTATCAAGTTCACTGAGACATTTTTTAACAAAGTTTTTTGACACTGGTGGGATAGAGAAACATACCTCCTTTGAGATTTTACTGCTGCAGAACTTTTTCAGTTCATTAAAGTTGTTTTCTATCACTGGCTCTTTTAACTTTGTGGTAATGTTGATGAAAAAATCATTGAAAACATTTGCAATGTCATTTTCATCAGTGACTATGGTGTCATTTACCAGAAGTCAGTGAATTTTATTTGTCTGTTTTTTGTGCGTTCATCCAGTGAGTTCACTGAAGACTTTCCAGATGGAGTTTGTGTTGCTCTTTTTGTTTTCAAGCAATGATTGATAATAAGTTTTTTTAGCTTTTTTGATCATACTTGTTATTTTATTTCTCCATACTTTATATTGTGCATGGTTTTCCATAGCCTTGAATTTGTCTCGTGTTTTCATAGCATCTAGGATTTCAGTAGTAAGCCAATTAGGTTGAATATCAGTCTTTACTCGATGTACTTTCAGTGGTGCATGCTTAGATACTACATCCATAAATAAGTCAGTCCACACCCTCATGGCTTCATCTATGTCATCCAAATTTTGGATCATACTCCATGGAACTTTATATAGGTCATTGAAAAATTGTCAAAGCTAGGTTAAAAGTCCATTTCACACACATGAGCTCACAACTGAAAAACAAATCACTCTTGAGATTTTTATTTTAGTTTTGACTCTTGAGGTTTTCCTTTTGACTCCTGAGGTTTTGGAGTCAAGAGTCAAATGACTCTTCAGTTTTGAAATTTTTAAGAACCCTGTTATAAACAATCACACTATTTTTTACTGTTACCAGATAAGAATTATATCAATGTGTAAATGTAATACAGTAGTACAATGGCAGTTAGTGAAACTTCAATGAGATGATTCAGAACTCACAGAAAACATTTTTGTAACTAATCTCAAAATTAAGTCCAGTGGCCTAACTGCCTTGGATGTGAGAGGTCGTGGGTTCGAGACCTGACCAAGTCATACCAAAGAATTATAAAAATATACTGCCAGCTGCCTCGCTTAGTGCTCAGGATTAAGAGGTTAGTGTTTGGGGCTAGTCAGATGGTGTCAGGATAATAAGACTGAGTGGGACATGATGCTACATGTCTGTGGCATCAGGCCCCAGTGCTAGACATCACTATAAACTGCCACACTGTAGACATCATAGCGATATGTTATGTTAACTGTCCCAATTGCACACACATAGACACACACAAATATACATCCAAACACACACAGATAGACACACACACATACACATTCAAACACACACACACACATACACATGCAAATACACACACATACATGTATATAGACACATGCATACATACACTGTACTCATTAGATTGATGAAAGTGGCATATGAAGAGGACCTCACCATATTTGTAAACAGTACTATTAAGTCGTAGGTTCGAACCATGACCAAGTCTAACCAAAGACTGGGTGGGATATGATGATACATGGCTGCGGCATGATGTCTAAGTTCTAGACATCAGTATAGGCTACCACACTGCAGACATCATAGCAATTTGACTGAAAAATTGTCAAAGCTAGGTTAAAAGTCCATTTCACACACATGCATACAGACATGCATTGTATTTTCAAAGTGCAGATTGCCATATATAGAGGACCTCACTATAAAACTTGTAGATTATTACTATATCCAATGGAAGTATGCGTTATATAATGGACCCTCACTATGATGCCCCTCAGTATAGCTCTGTCCCTCTTATAATACAGGTATGTACATGAATCACACTGAAAATTTGCCAAATTTTATTTAACTACATATACTAAATTACATTTTTTACCTTATAATAATCAGCCATGATATGAATTAACATACTTGTAATTCAATATTATAACCTTACATCATCACAACACAGCCTTGATGGAACAGCCCCCAATCAAAGGTCATATCTGCTTATTAGTGCCCATGTTCCCAAACACACAGAGAATGCATTTTGCAATGCATGTCATGAAGTGTGCTTTGACATACATTATTATCAGTAATATGAACAATTAAGGCTGTGAATATATGCAATTTCCAGCAATAAATGGGGATATTTCAACAGCTATCACACCTATAGTACAAGTCACATGGGTCATGTATGCACATTTACTCATTTTAAATAAAATATAAATTGTTACTTTAAAATTTAACCAAAGTCTGTTTAATCCTGATTACTGAATGCTCTGCACCTTAAATGTCACTAAGAAACTTTCTGAGAAAAATTATTTATCACTATGGCCTTTTACAATGGTGGCCACGTACTCAACTTGGGTTAAAATAAGAGACTGTCGAGTGGAATCATCACAATCAAGGGTAGTATTATTTTATTTTTCAATATGCATGCAATTGACAGCGTGTGAGAACCAATCATGACTGTACTGGATCTCATCTTTAGGTTCATTTTGTCCAAAAATGTTGACATACCTTAACACTAATTTTGCCATATGCACCTCTCAGGCATCTAAATAATGACCTTCCAAAGGAACATGGATATATACCAATCCAAATGAAGTGTATACTTGCCACTTTAAAAGGTATGAAGAATCAAATTCTAAACAATGACATTCATTACTGAAATAGTTGGTGTTGAATGCTACATGACCAGTGTGACAATCACAGTGACCTAGTTCAATCTAAATAGATCTAACTGTCAAAAGAAGATAATGCAGACTATTCCCTTACATAATGAGCAAGGTTTGAAATTTCCACTCTTTCACTCATATTTGTTAGTGAGTTTCTGTCAGCAAGATGCATACAAGCCTAATGTTATAATCTGATCATTTTATGTCATTTAAAATAAATTATATTTCCATAAGCATCTCATACACCAGGAATTCTCCGTCATTTCCTACATTTAGATTGGAATTGTTTGGAATTCAGTGACTGGTTGCCAAAACTGTGTAGTTACTGCAGATCATCTGGAAATTAAATTAGGGTACTGGTCAATATCAACCGGTAAGCAAATGTGGCTAAGCAAGATACTGGCAAAACCAGCTGATTGTAGCCGTTCATTCAACTGGAGATACCGATATCAGTTGGTACCGTAAATAATCATCTGAATATAGATATGTTGGTCATTCACATGTGGGCAGGCAGATAAAAGAATTCAAGATAAAGACTAAAATAGCAACCAGATAAAAGGAAATTGCCAAAAGGCAGTATGACTCATCATAATGTAATCAATTTGTTAAAAAGCATGACTCATTAGTATACATGCCATTTTGTCAAGTATGTCTCAAATATCCATCAACAACAGACATAAATTCAATCTTATATCTGAGTTCAAAGGTCTAATTTATGAAAATAAAATTCAAAGCCCATGACAAAAGTAAATATCAAAATCAAAATCAACCTCCGATGTGGGTCTAAAGGTAACTTCTGTGACAGAATCAGAGTATAAAAATGCATGAGGGAAGTCTGACACACAATCAATGTGTAGTGTATGAAAATGCATGAGGGAAGTCAGACACACAATCAATGTGTAGTGTATGAAAATGCATGAGGGAAGTCTGACACACAATCAATGTGTAATGTATGAAAATGCATGAGGAAAGTCCAACACACAATCAATGTGTAGTGTATGAAAAGTCTGAATACAGAATTTGCCAAATAATTTCAGTCTTGAAAATTAGACAGAAGTGTACAAAGAATACAATTTGTGTATCACAAGTTGGCACTGCGTGTTGCTGACTCAACACTACAAGTAAACGTTGCATTAACTTACACTACTGGGCATGTGCTAAATGAATTTATGATTCAAAGGGGCTTTCATCTTCAGTAGCCAATGTTCCGATATGTTAACCCATTCTGCACCTTGGCATATATTGTAGTGCTTTGTCCTAGTAACAGTATTTGATTTCATGAGTTGCTTCCCTTAATTGCAACTAACCAATAGTACCTATTAGCAGTGGTGGAGGCCATTGACTTCAAAAGGATATTTTGTAAGGTTACCATCGAAAGTATGACTACGTACCAGAATAAAGCCATTACAGGTGTATTTGAGTAAATGGTATTTGTACAAACATGGACTGGCAGAGGAAAATTGCTTACTTATGAGTCCATTCAGGTTGTGTGCTCCCCTTGTCTCGATCATGTAGGAACAGTGTTCCAATTTGAAAAAATTAATTTGATTGGATGTGGTGGCTTGCTGCTGCTGCATCCAATGAAATTCACAGGCCCGAAGCACATAAATATCTAGATAGGGTTAAAATATCAGAACTTTGGCTAGAGAAAATGAGGGACTTTAGAAACTTGACCAGTGTCAAGAGATTGTGCCTATTTGTTTGCATGGTGTTTAATGGCACATCAACACATGATAGGTTATATCATGTTGAGGCAATCACAAAAAAGTGCCCTGACCTGAGGGAGACACCAAAGCATTTGACAACCTGGTTGGGATTAAAATCACACCCTTCTGGCCTGCTAACTGCTAAACCTCTGTGCTGCTACAGGGAGGTGACACCACATATTTTCAAAATTATACAATTTGGAGTTTTATCACAAGCTGAACTTGATGGTCATTGGACCAGATGTAGACCACCAACATTAAAACATGAATTTTCATAAAGTATATTGGCCAGGGACACATAATAGCAATTGTGCCTGGTCTGGGCAGGATCTGAACCCAAAATCTTTTGTTGATGTGTTTGACATGCTAACCACTGAGGCCTTAATGAATGTTCACAATCCTTTTATTTCATATCATTAAATTCTAACGTTATACAGATAGAACCCATTATTTGTGATGCTCAGGGTCCAAAGAATAACATCACGATATAAGTCGGATTGCATTAACAAATTTTTCAAAAAACTTCCCCATAGAAAATGTACATTGAACATTCAATGTTACCAAACATTAAACACAGCCAACTGTATTCTAAAATCTTTTAACTTGCCTGAACTTTTTGTTAACAGATATAACACTGCAATATGTTTTAGAAAATTTTGCAAGTTAAGGCAACATTAAACACAGTGCTGGAATTAGAAATTTGTGAGGGGCACTAGTAATTGGTTTTTCTGAGAGCATGTATTTAGGATGTTAAAAAGAGAGGTCACCTTAAATAAAAAAATGGGAGCCATGCTGTCATCATGTTACAATTGGAATCACGTTATAACAAATCATGTTATAACGGGTTTTACCTGTAATTTATTAGAAGCCAGAATACTTACCAACATAAAATGCTGATGAGCGAAGTGGCAAGTTATCGTCAAGATATGTAACTCCCAGTGTATACAATGGAGCTGCACCTGCTCCATGTAAAAGTTGTCCAAGAAAAAATACATATTTATAGTCTGACACGATATGTGTAGCTTTACTTGTATCACATTCACTGCTTGTGCCATTAATCTCCGACGTACACATCATTCTCAGGGAAGAATCATTCACTTCGTAAGGTCCTGTAGTAAATTGTGGAAGAGCAAATATGAATGATCCTATGCCCATTACAAAGACTCCAATTGCTAAGTATCGAGGTTTACATCCAAGTCCACCAAAATAGCTAACTGGTATTAGAAGAACGGCAGAAGCAATGTCATAACAGCTTGCAACAGTACCAGATTCTGTACTGCTGAGATCATAACGCTTTTCAATGTTGGATATCACAACATTTACAAATCCATTCACAACCATTCCCTGAAAATAGAAAAGTTAATTGGCATTAATTGTAAGACAGCCATTCAACACACAAACAGTGTACATTTGTGTGATCATTTATTACTGTTAACTAATCAAAAACTTCGTTTGCATCTCATCTTCAAATATGTCCTTACAGATTTTACATAAAAAACTAAAGAAACAGTATATACAGAAGATAATGACTCTATTAAACTTATACTGGTGTAAGAGTCAATTACACTCAACTTTAGAGTGTAGCATCTACTGTATATATATATATATATATATATATATATATATATATATATATATATATATATATATATATACACAAGTCGAACCAAACTGCAAACTACAAAGATCCTGATCTGCTGGAGCATAATGTTGTTTGTTCTACTGATTACACCCAACAAACAGCAGAGACCCAGATCAGCTGGCACATTATACAATGGTAGATCTGGGTCTGAGAGAAGCCAAATTAATGTACAGGATATCCCATAATAGTGCTCCTGAATATTTACAATCACTATTCCAGGATAGGCTACCTGGTAATACTCCCCACCTGCGATCCATGTCTAACAAACAGTATAAAACTCCCAAACCAAATAAGGAGTTATTTTTTTTAAAAAGTGTCCAATACTCTGGAACTTTGCTCTGGAATAGTATTCCAGTTGAGATTAGAAATGCCCACTCTATTTCCTTCTTCCAAACCCAATATATCCAGTGACTTCAGAGATGCAGCTAAAATAAATAAATTCCTTTGTATGAGGGCCTCAAGGTAGATTAGTTCTTAGCTAATTGTGTTACCCTCTTTAAATAAGGTCATTATTATTATTATTATATGGCATGTATATGGTGGCCTTTGAAGATGATGTCCAATGCACAAGGTAATCTCAAGCTGGCTGATGAGGGGGGTTGGGTAGACCTACAAATATGCATACAACTGTAAACACTATAAACGAAGAATTATCATCCTTTCATGGACCAGGAGTTCTAGAAATTTCAAGAAAATATCATAGAAACTGGCTTTCCATCATAAAGTTTATTTTGCAATTTGAGTAACAAAGTTTACAGAAGAAATATTACTAAAATTGACAAATGCAGCCTTATGAACAGACAGAACTTATTTGTGTAAGACTTGGGGTTAGGTAAATTTGATGGCAACGTGACCTCAGATCAGGAAGAGACCTCAATGAGCAAAATTCAATGTCACACCTAAGCAAATGCCTTCACAGTTTTGAAGAATAGTTTAAAAGCAAAGAATTCAAAACAAAACATTCACACAACTCACACAATTATCATTGACAGCTCTGATGATTTTTTATCTTAATATTTTGAGTAAAATCACAATCTAAGTCTTGAAAGGTTTATGAATTTTATGTCTGATCTACTGAAATATGGTGTTATGACAAATCATGACAAATCAAGGTCTACTGAAATACTGTATGATGACAGAAAATATTGTATGATGACATATCTAGATCTACTGGAATAATGTGTGATGACAGATATAGATCTACTGGAATAATGTGTGATGACAGATATAGATCTACTGGAATAATGTGTGATGACAGATATAGATCTACTGGAATAATGTGTGATGACAGATATAGATCTACTGGAATAATGTGTGTATTGACAGATATAGATCTACTGGAATAATGTGTGATGACAGATACTGATCTACTGGAATAATGTGTGATGACAGCACTAGATCTACTGAAATGTGGTGTTATGACAGACCTAGATCTACCAGAATAATGTGTGATGACAAATCTAAGTCTATCAGAATATTGTGTGATGACAGATCTGGATCCACTGGAATATTGTGATGACAGATCTGGATCCACTGGAATATTGTGATGACAGATCTGGATCCACTGGAATAGTGTGATGACAGATCTAGATGTAACCTTTTCACACTTAATTACTCATTTTACTGCATCCTCATTATTTGACATAGTTGATATTGCATTCAATACTGATGTTCAATCCTGTTTTCCCAATTCACACATCACACCCAGACTGGAATTGTAAAGGTGTTTTTTTTTGTTACTTTTTGCTTGCAACTCTTGAATATATAAGTTCTAGAATAAGTCTGATTATGGTGAACTGAAAGAAAAGTATAGCAAAAAGTGACATGGTAATTCAGAGGGTTCTTAAAACTAAAAATTGATCAAACAAATAATTCTGACATTTGACACAAGTTACATTTTATGAAATAAAAACCAATGTTTTGCCAGCTTAATGTTTTGGCAACTTTGTTCAATAAACGGGGGAGGGGGGGGATTTGGCATTTATTAATAACAGGCTGAATATATGAAGAGGTTACAAAATAATGATGACAAACTATAATGGAATTTACTTTTGTGATGTCAGTCTTAAACTGTGAAATTTATTTTAAAAAATTCCATCGCTTAAAAATGCTCACTACAATCAACTACTCTATGAATTTTACAAAATCTAAAATCAGGCTTCAGTTATTTTTATTGATCCAGAAACTAAATAAGTCAGGCAGTAAATTGTTAAATTGACAGGATGGATACTTCTAACCTTCTTATTGTTACAGCTTTGGATGCTTATTAACAGGACCAGTATATGGCATTGATTTAAACACAGATGGCATATACCACATAACAAGACCAGCATATGGCATTGATTTAAATACAGATGGCATATACCGCATAACAAGACCAGTATATGGCATTGATTTAAACACAGATGGCATATACCACATAACAAGACCAGCATATGGCATTGATTTAAATACAGATGGCATCTACCACATAACAAGACCAGCATATGGCATTGATTTAAACACAGATGGCATATACCACATAACAAGACCAGCATATGGCATTGATTTAAATACAGATGGCATCTACCACATAACAAGACCAGCATATGGCATTGATTTAAACACAGATGGCATATACCACATAACAAGACCAGCATATGGCATTGATTTAAACACAGATGGCATATACCACATAACAAGACCAGCATATGGCATTGATTTAAACACAGATGGCATATACCACATAACAAGACCAGCATATGGCATTGATTTAAACACAGATGGCATATACCACATAACAAGACCAGCATATGGCATTGATTTAAATACAGATGGCATATCCCACATAACAAGACCAGCATATGGCATTGATTTAAACACAGATGGCATATACCACATAACAAGACCAGCATATGGCATTGATTTAAATACAGATGGCATATACCACAATCTCTTTGTATGAAATAAGTGTACAGATATCTACAAATGTTTACACATATATGATCACAACCAAATTCAAAATGTGTAAATCCCAGATCTGTTGTCATACTGTGTTGACATATCAGGGTTAATACTGTGCTGTCAGGAGGCCAAGGTCAATGCTGCACATACTAGGTCAAGGACTTAAAATACATGAGGACATGCATGTGTAGTACTGTTCTGTATAAATTACACTCATTTAGTGAAGATATAATAATAATTTTACATATCTTTTTATTTATTCCTAATGAATTACATGTATTTTGGAAGGTGTGCACAGATTGTACAATGAAATACCATTTTGTAGTGAAGGATGATGAAGATAACAAGAAATAGTTCGAGGCTCACTCTGCTTTTTCCTGATATGTGGATGAATACTTCTACTATTACTGATCAAATTCCATGAATTTATCTGTACCTTTGTGAGGTCACAAACATTTACAATGGCCCTTGTACTTTTTACCTCTGTGAAACGTCACACACAGTGATCTCAGTTTCTAAAAATAGCCATTCGGACAAGGCGAACCAGCGTAATGGCATTCAGTCTTCTTTTCTGTTTTATTATTCTTATTATTGTTCTTACTGAAAACCATGCACCAAATTACAATGATGTATTGGTATACCAAGCTTCATCAATTATCTAAATGGACCTTAACTTTAAAGAGAGGGAAAAAAATATGATGAAAATGTAAAATATTGAACCATGACCCTGACCTTGAAGATAGAATGCAGTACACATCAAACCCTTGAGTGCTGAAATAGTTCACACATCCCTGGAGAGTTTCTTCAAGGGCTTATCAAGAAGTTTTCAAAGACTTCTAACAGTTTTCTTGAAGTATTTGGTTTCAAAAGGAAATTGAACTTCTCCATTATGTCACATTGTACAGCATTCACATAAAGAATAGCAGAGAACCTGTGTAAGGCATTACAGGTAAATGAATGATAGTATATCATTTAAAAAAGATCAGTACTGACTTGCATAAAAATCACAGAAATCATAGAATCATAAAAATATAGAAATCATAAAAATCATAGAAATCATAGTTTCTCTAGATGCTGTCTACAGAAGAATTGCTTCTAAAGCTTGGTTCTAGAATGAACAAAACATCTCATTAAATTCAGATTTTGTGTTGTTACATTTTTCGACACAGCAATACAGTCAAGGTGCTTTCTCAATAGACACACTGCTGTGTTTGATCCGGACTGACCTAATAGTGGGAACTGTGTGACACAAATGATTTCTAAAAAAATAATTCAGGGCTAGTATTACACAACAGTGAAGATTGCCTAAGAAAACACCTCAATTTAATGTTCAACTGATCATGAATTATGCCCACTAATAATGGGAAACTAATCACAAAATATACCAACTCACAATATATAGAAGGGCTCGCTACAAAGTATCATTTGGATACCACCTAATACTTCTGCAATATATAGAAGGGATCACTACAAAGTATCATTTGGATACCATCTAATACTACTCCAATATACAGTGTATAGAAGAGCTCACTACAGAGTATCATTTGGATACCATCTAATACTTCCGCAATATATAGAAGGGATCGCTACAAAGTATCATTTGGATACCATCTAATACTACTCCAATATACAGTGTATAGAAAAGCTCACTACAGAGTATCATTTGGATACCATCTAATACTATCATAATAGATAGAAGGACTCACTATAGATCATCATCTGCATACCATCAAATACTGGATACATGGGGAGGGGTGGGTAATGTTTATTTACAGGATCCACTAGGTATAGGTGTGTTTGTGTGCACAATGTATACTTCATGTGAAATTATTAATAAACAAAATACCCTAATACGTACATGGAATAAGCCAATGTGTCATCATAATTGTATTTCCCTAAACATTAATGCTTGGTTTTGATATTTGTGTTCTGTGTGTGTGTGTGTGTGTGAGAGAGAGAGAGAGAGAGAGAGAGAGAGAGTCTTGCAAATGGTAAACAGAAGGGCACTGAGTAAAATCAAGATGGATCATAATTTATGCTAATACTTTCTTATCTGAAACACAGCAGCAATCATGGTGGTGCTGATGATGATGCACATGGCTTAACTAAAAAATATGCTTACAAGTTGTATGCTGAAATAATGGCATGATCAAACCAAATTATCTTATTTACTTTGTTATATGAGATAACAGTAATTATAACACATATGATCTGAAATATCAATTAAATCTGAGCAGTGCATCAAGCATTAGATCACCATCTCTCCCCTCACTAGGGGGGGATATAACTCTTGGTATTACTTTGATGGGGCAAACAACATCCAGTACACTCCACTTTTATCAGCATATCTAGTTCTCTACAGATAAAAAATAATCAGTGGCAGAAAAAAAAGTATGATAAAAATGTAATTTAACACCAGATTTAAGTAAATTTAGGGATTAACATTACCATATGAATCTGATTTATCAGTAGCTGTCCCTACTGACACTCAAGTTTTGCATCACAGGACTCATCCAACAAAAATTATCAGGATTTATCTGAAAACATGTAGAAAAATATCCATGGTGATAGCCATTAAATTACCCATCTCTCAGTTGGGAATCATCACTATGGAGATAATGGGAGATAACTCTTTGACTGCTGTGTTATGTTACATGAAGTTGATAGACCTAATGAAGTCTTTTAGTATCAGATAACACATTTTTACCAACAATTTTTTTGCAACTGTAAAATACTGTACTTATGAATCTGTAAGACTGAACAAACCAAGGAAGATAAAACTTAAGGTTATATTAGCACACTGCATGACAATCAATTTGATGCAATTAAATGTTCACTAACTGAAAGGTCAATTTAAACGTAAAATTTCTCAATTGTTTCCTTGGAGAAACTAATCTCAAAAGTTTTGAGACATTCCTTTGATAATGCAGATTTTAAATTCTCCAAATATTTATTTGCTTTGTTCCATCCACTTGAAATCACTTTTGATGTGCAAATAGCTCCAGAACTGTTCTACATACAGAAACTATATAAAGAAAAAGAAAAATTATAGCAGGTAAAAAAGAATATTTAGGGTCACATAAGATTATGTTGCTGTGCTGATGAAACTGATTTGTTTGATACTTATTCCTCTCCTGAATCTTAATCTTGCCTTCCAACAGGTCTAAAGGCACACATATTTTTTAAACTCGAAATTGAATCCAAAATTTAATTTGGTAAAGCACTGTGTATACAGTAACTCCATTCTCAGGTCTATGTATCAAAAAATAATCATTAACATATGTGCAAAATAAACATCATGGAAATATTTCCAATCTTCTTTAGTTACATGTACATCTTGACGAGAAAGAGGGAATTAAATTGAAACAGACCTTATAGATGTGTAATGAAAATTCTCTTGAAAAATAAAGAGCTTTAAATGAACTCTCAAATATCTTATTATTTATATTCTTGTATTCCTTTGAACTTTAGATGTATGTATGTATGCATGTGTGGTTGATTGCATGCGCGCATATGTATGTATGTATGTATGTATGTATGTATGAATACATGTTTGTATTTATGTATTTGAGTATCTATGTATGTATGTATGTATGTATGTATGTATGTATGTATGTATGGAAGTTTCAGGAAATCTTGTACAATAGTAAACCTACATAATACTTTTACAAAATATGTTGAATGAATAGCACATTTCCCACTTTTCAAGAAATTTACAAGAGTAGATCCCTGGATTTATCAAATGAGAAATGTCATAATAGCTTTTAGGTGGGTCACAATTACATATTTCCAAATGCTCTCCAAAGTAAATAGATGACCCCATTCAGTTTGGGTAAATGGACTTCTATTGTATTTTTTGCAACAATTCTGCAAATGGGAAAGTATGCCTGAATTTATTTTGAATCTTTTTATTGTCATCGACTATCCAGTGATGAACCCAGATCCAGATCCTGAAGAATTGTTGTTTTGTTGCTACATCCATTTGGAATGGAGCAAATTTAAAATCTAAATGATATACATAGTGTGCTGTAGAAATCAAAGGAAATAATGGACTCTGAGGTTCAGCTGGGTATTTGGAAGGAAATAATGGACTGGTTCTGCTGTATGTTTTGAAGGAGACAATGGACTGGTTCTGCTGTATGTTTTGAAGGAAACAATTAACTGGTTCAACTGGATATTTTCACCACCCAAGGATATATCTGTACCACACTGTGCAACATGTTTTGAAAAGCCACTGCCCATTGTAAGAAATTTAAATATATAAGGCAGAACTCATTTAATGGGAAAAAAACCCATCAAGCTTGGTGCTACTGTCATACTCTATGTATGTGACTTTGTGTAGTCCATTAGGAAACATAACAAAGATGAACCACTTGATGGACTTTTTGAGGAAGCGTGGTTTTGCTTACATTTATTTGGAACAAATTATCTTCTGAAAGATTCTCATGCAGTTTCATTTTATATTTCATTACGTTACTTTTAATTGGTGCCCTATAGTCCTTATTGTGCTGATGTACTGTTAAATAATAATTCATACATATTATCTGTTTATGACATTCTATTAAAAACTAATACACACCTAATGTCTATTAATGATGTACTTTTAAACACTAATACACATATACTGTTTGTTCACGACGTACCTGTATCATTAAACACTAATACACACAGTGTCTTGTCATTATGTACTGTTAAACACTAATACACACAGTGTCTTGTCATTATGTACTGATAAACACTAATACATGCATATTGTCTTGTCATTATGTACTGTTAAACACTAATACACATATACTGTTTGTTCATGATGTACCTGTATCATTAAACACTAATACATACATAGTGTCTTGTCATTATGTACTGTTAAACACTAATACACGCATATTGTCTTGTCATTATGTACTGTTAAACACTAATACACACAGTGTCTTGTCATTATGTACTGTAAAACACTAATACACGCATACTGTTTTGTCATTATGTACTGTTAAACACTAATACACACATAGTGTCTTGTCATTATGTACCATTAAACACTAATACACGCATACTGTCTTGTCATTATGTACTGATAAACACTAATACTCATATAATACACTAATACACATCATGTCTGTTCATGATGTACATGTACTGTTAAACACTAATAGGCACATACTTTCTGGTCATGATGTACTGTTAAACACTAATAGGCAGATGCCATCTGTTCATAATGTACATGTACTGTTAAACAATACACACAACTTAATGCATCTTCTACAACACAGGCTGGTGTATATTCTTATTACTCATTATATTTTGAAGTTATGGTACCTCCAATTTTGTATTGCATCCCTTGGGACATTCTGTCTGTAGTGATAGCAAGAGTGCAATTGGTATAATATTCAGGTTATAAAAAAAAAATCTGGACTTGGGAGTCTTCAATTTCACTAATGTTGATGTTTTAATCTGATATAAGGAAGTTGTAATTTTTCAGTTAGCAGGAGTCACCTATTAATACTTGCCATTTTAAGAATGGGAGGCTTGGGTTCATGTTGCAACAAAAAAAATAGCGATTTTAAGGGGTGGTAGGTTTTGGTTTAATTTGGGAAAAACCATTGGCCATTTTAAGGGGTGTTAGGTTTGGGTTTAATTTGGGAAAAACAATGTACAGCTCACAAATACATTTATAACAGACTAAACATGTCTTTTGCATCCTAAAGATGTTCCTAGTAGAAATGTCATACAAAATACATCTGCATGTCCTTTCTCACAAACTGACATTCTAACTGATCTTTATTAACGATCCATACACAAACAACAGATAGAGCTTTAAGATTGTAAATGCCAAGATTAGAGTTCATTCAGTCTCACAAGAGACTGTCCAGACATAGAGCTGGATTTGTTCCAGACATTTCCATATCCCATAATTCTAAATCACACATGGACCCAGACATTACACTGCATTATGTGCCATATTTAGACCAGAAACATACCATTATGTGAAATCAATGAAGAATGCCTTGATATGCAAACACGTCTGCTTGGTCTAGGAGGATTTATTTCTTTTGTCCTTGAGTCATTTTCGATGTCCTAATTTCATAATCTTTCAAATGTAAACAGTTTTAAAAAAATAAACTGATGTTCTTTATTGCAAGAATCGCATTTAAGAATGATAACAAATTTCTTTCATTCCTATATGTGTATGATAGCTTGACCATACGAGAAAGGCATGAAGAATATGCCTATCTAACATGAATGCACTCACTGATACTGCAAATGATGTCATAATGCTAATGACATCACAAACATCAACAGCTTTTCTAGTATGATGTAATAATGCTAATGACATCACAAACATCAACAGCTTTTCTAGTATAATTATTAAAGAAATGACAAATTTTGCCTCCCTTAAAGCTTCAGTGCTTGTTACAACAAATTCTTTGCCTCAAAACAAAACTTGTTTCAACATCATAAAACTTTGAGTCGATACTATGTATTTCTAAAGGACTATACATGGCATGACATTGTTTCCCAACATTATGTCCTGAAGTAAAATATCATTAAAAATAATCCATCATATGTGTTGGTGTGGATTAAGAAAATCTCTGAATCAGCAGGCTGTAATCCTGCCCACAATTTTAGACCCTAGGGTGGGATTTCCCTATATCACACTAACATATATTTGATGGAATCTATTATTCTTCATAACAGGGTCATTTCTAGAAATGACATGAACAGCACATTATATGCCAGCCCATGAGTCTTAATGACCTTGACCGTTGGTAAAGGAAGAGGTTCTTAACTAAACATAATTTGCTGAAATCCGGGAGATTACTGACTAACATTTTTTTGTTACAGCACTCACAATGACAATGACATCTTGACCATTAGACCCCAGAATCTATATTATGGCAATTAGCTAAAGTTTTTATGCCACCCCCACCCCCAACATTATTCTCTTGTTTCAGTCAGTTGTCTTTACCTTTGATATTGTGACTCCAAAATAAATAGTTTCTTTCTTGCCCAATGTCATCCTCAAACTTTGGTGAAAGTACAAGGTTGACAACTGAATATTTTGTACACAAAGTTTTTTCTTTTCTTTCATTCAGAGTGACCTTGCACTTTGACCTTTTGACAACAAGTGCAATCATCTTATTCTATGAGCTCTACCTAACACAGCCTGATCCAACTACATCAGACAAATCAACATCTAAAATGCACCATAAAACTCTCAAGATCTCCCCCTCCAATAAAATATTGCTGTTGCCTTGTTTCATATAGAAATGTTTAAAATGCAGGCAGAAGTGAATCAGTCTTCCAGGACTAATTGGACATCTCAGATCATGTTCAGCCATGATGCATATCATGTTGATGATCAGCTGATTATACGCAACTCAGTAGTGGACCAGTCTATCATGAAAAGTTTAAAGTGCGCAGCTGCTGATAGAGATTGAGAGATAAACCTCATCAAAAAGGTCTAAAAAGGGCGTCTGAAATTTCTTTTAAAAAATCAAACGACCAAATAAGACATGTACATACTTCTGACAAAATGTTTTTTTTTTTAAAATCATATCACTGATCCAAATTAGATACATGTATAATGTTTAATTATTGATTTAATATGACAAAATTTCTGCTATATGAAAAAAAATAGGTATTTCTTCTTTCTTTACATTTTCACATACATTTGTGTTGTCCATATTTAGGGTAGATGACCTTCATCTTTGATCTTTTGTCCTCTAAAAGCATGGAAATGTTTATGACCTCTAGAACAGGAACCGAGCCTTGGTAGCATTCAAATTTGTAATCATAACTGAATTTATACAGCCAAATGTACAAGCAGATGAAAACATACACATATATACACACACACACAGAGGAAAATTATTGTGCACTACAAGCAAACATTATAAGAGGTAAATTTAATAGAATTATATAAATAAAAATGCACAGTTTTAACATGAACTAAATTTAGATCAGATATGTATATTGATATCATTGCAGTGCAACTATAGACTGGAATTTTTTTTAAAAGTTAGTTTGATATTTGTACGTGTTTTTCTGAATATAAATACTGTGAAATTAAATCTTGTTGTTGTTGTTGTAGTAGGGTTTAACACCATTTTTCAGCACAAGATAGGTTATACATGGCGGCCAGTATAATTGGTGGAGGAAGAACCCTGGAAAACCCCGGGAAGAACCACCGACCCACAAGAAGCTACTGGCAGGCTTTCTCATGTACCCACGTTAGCTGAGTGTGAGACTCGAACTCACGCAGACAGAGGTGAGATGGCAGTGATCTATAACACTGAGTGCTTTAGACCACTCGGCCACTCGGGGCCCCTATTAAATCTTGTAACAGGTTACAATATTTAAACTTATAAATTACATGTGCTAAAACAGATAGTGTTAAATAGTCTTGGTTGATTAAAAATCAAATTATGTATGAAGCAAATCTTATCATATTTTAAATTTCTGGCTTGTTACTTTTTACAGCACTTTCAACACACATTGTACTAAGTCATGCCAAGAAAATGGGAGCCATGTGCTTTTCAAAAGGATAAGGCAGATGATCTGGGCTGGCAGGGTTAGTTACCAAACCCACACCCCTTAGATTATAAGCCAAAAATTGGATTACATGTCTGATGCTGCTAGTAACTGAGTATTTAATTTCTGATTTTTATGGATAATTGAAGAAGATTGGTTCTTTTTTCTCACCCATACATCTTGGAGAATTTCAGCTTGTTGTATTTCATTGTACTAAATGAAATAAAATCTGTTAAAATGAAACACTAGAGTCCACTTGTACAATGGTGACCATCTCCACTCTTTGGTGGTAACTCCTTTTCAATCAGTGGTATCCAGTGTATGATAAGGCATATTAGGCAGTTGTTCAGAGGGATCCAAGTTTAACATTCATTTATTAGCATGACAGAAAATGGAGCCACAACAGTGTTGAAGCAGTTGCTACATTATATCTGTTTATTCACATGGCTATATTACTCCAGTCATTTTTTTATGCAAAGAACGCAGTCCATATATACCAAAAAAGTGTAAGAACCTATGCACCTGGATGTTCTCACTTTTGGAAGATAAGTGCAGCTTTATTCTGTGTTAATGAGAATCTGTAGGAAACAACAACAAAAGTATACAAAGTCATAGGAAATAGGACAAATCAGATTCTGAGTAATCTGATATAAGGCACTGAGTAATCTGATATAAGGCACTGAGTAATTGGATATACGGTACTGAGTAATCGGATATAAGGCACTGAGTAATCCGATATAAGGCACTGAATAATCTGATATACAGCACTGAGTAATCTGATATAGGGCACTGAGTAATCTGATATACAGTACTGAGTAATCCGATAAAAGGCGCTGAGTAATCCAATAAAAGGCACTGAGCAATCTGATATAAGGCACTGAGTAATCCAATAAAAGGCACTGAGTAATCTGATATAAGGCACTGAGTAATCCAATATAGGGCACTGAGTAATCTGATATAGGGCACTGAGTAATCTGATATAAGGCACTGAGTAATCTGATATAAAGCACTGAGTAATCTGATATAAGGCACTGAGTAATCTGATATAAAGCACTGAGTAATCTGATATAAGGCACTGAGTAATCTGATATAAAGCACTGAGTAATCTGATATAAGGCACTAAGTAATCTGATATAAGGCACTGAGTAATCTGATATAAGGCACTGAGTAATCTGATATAAGGCACAATCAGGTGACACAGGCAAACAGGTTCTCATATAATGTGTTCCTATAAGTCTTTGGCTATTTCCAAAAGTGGAATTGCCTTCAATGTCTTCAGTTTACAAAAGATAGAGCAAAGCCAGTTTATTTAAATGTGGGGGCCAAATTTTCAAAATAAAATGTAAAGTCATCAGCTGCTGAAGCTTTGATTCAATTTTGTTTCAACAAACCCATTTTAAAGTTACAATGTATTTTTTATAAATTTTCAGAACGTATTTAAATTGATACATTCTTTTCGATTTGCATGAATTTATCCTTTAGTCAGCAGATACAAGAGTTTCAAGCGGATTTATTCTCAAGGTTATTTTAAGATTTCTCTACAATTTCAGTCTATTCTAGAGATTTCCTAACACATGTATGCAAACAGTGAAACAGAATGGTTGAAAGCATGTAATGAACGAAAATAAATATTGACACCCATGTGTTATTTATGTAAATAAAAAACAGAATTTCACTTCAAATAAACGACTGATTTGTTTTCAAGATTGATTTGATATTGATGCACATACATGAAAGTAGCTTTAAAGTTTGTATGAAAACAGATCACTTCTGTCTTATCTCTGTCCATGTGGGTTCAAGTCTTAGTCTCTGCTATAGTGGATATGTGAGATAAATGCCAGTAGCTGCTTTCCAATGGTCAGAGATTCTTACTGACCTTTTCCTCTGTTCTTCCTCCACCAGTCATACTGGCTGCCATGTATAGCCACCTAACCTGCCCTGAGAGATGGCATTAAAGCCAGAAATATCAACACCAACAATTTATGAAAACAGACAACAGCTTCACTAATTGGGCACTTTTGCAGGATTAGCAATTATCTGCCTAAATATCAATTCAATGTGCATGGTTGTCACTGAACATTTATGAGAGCCTATCTTTTTATGGAATTCAAGACTGAGTGAATTACATTCTTGAAGAACACAAATTATGGACACTGCAGTTTTAACTTGTACACAATTAATTTTTCTTAAATCTGTGTACAAGCTATAGAGGAAGATCATGACAGGTCACAATATGCTTTATTTGCCTCTAATTCTGTACCATTTTTATTAACTGGCTTTTTTATGAATGTAACAGTTAATTAAAGGTAAACAATTAATTATTATATTTTAATGTATTTTAAATTAACAAAACTTTAATAAGAAAAATAAGCTAATTATAAGAAAATCTGAAAGGCAAGGAAATAATTATACATTTATTCAGTGATGGTACATGACAATTTTGAGGGTTTATTAAACTGTTTATAACACACTAGTGAAATAACTTGGCACTAGTACAATATGGCAAGGACCATTACCTGGATGGATACAGCAATGATATGAATGATTTACTGCTCAGCTTACAATTCCCTGAGTGTGATATATGCTCCATGAAAGACTCATACCAGTCTAGTAGGGAGGAGAAAATGTAATTCATTCTTGCCTGCACCTTAACTACACACCTACACTTGATGAACACTTGAAGTGCCTCTAAAATTACACAGTGACACAGTAGCATCTGACTATTTAGATAATTATCAGCTACACCCTCATGCTTCCTGATCACAGGAAATCAAAACTCTGAAATTACACTGAGATTTATGCAGCCTTCTCTACACCAGCTATCTAAAAAAAACTATTTCAGGTACACACATTTGCATCCATGCATTTTCTTCAGCACTTTCATGTTGCAGTTATTCAGTTTCTGTGAACATGTTAAACTTTTTCCTGATTGAACAAGTCAAATTGTAAAGGTCACCTCTGTGATACACTGATGTTGTGGTGATAACAATTGAACTGCACAACATAAAAATTGTTTCAAACAGCAATTTCAGATCCATCAGTTATAGTAAGGGCTGTCCATGCAAATTTCCAAAGCTTCAATGTTTAAGACAAGAACTTTAAACATTGGGACATTATTGTTGGCATCCAGTGTGTTGCACTTATATTCAATGAATTATCATGAAATATTTAAAAATGATACATCAGATGTAGATTTACAATGGACATTCTACTTATATTTATTCAGTTACCTATCACTGTTTTCCATTAGTTGTTATTTCATGTTCTCAAAAGTAATAGAGTTAGCCCTTTAAACATGATTTATTACTCACTCCAGGTTTCATATCATTTATCACACTTTGGGTTTTTCTATATGGAGGACAAAATGTGTGGCTTTTCTCTTTAGAAACTTATCTTCTCTATATGCCTGCCTGTTCTGTATAGACAGACTGATTCTTTGTTGATACTGCACAAAGACAGACTGATTCTAAGCTGATTGGACCCTCGCTCTGGAAGGATACAAGGCACTTTTTGATGATAACACCCCCACTTCTAGGGGTTACGTCTGGTCTTCTTTTCTGTATTTATAAACAAAATTGTCACATCAGCAATTCAATGCAGCTTTGATGTGATAGGTATAACATATATGAATGAAGAGGTTTTGATTTTTTCCCAGCTTTTTATTTTAAACAGGTCTTAGTGTTTTAATGGAATTTGGGTTTGCTGTGGTTATTCTAGTGACAGTTCTGGACAAATTTAAGTTTGTACTTGACATACATGTTTAATTTCAATATAAATTCTGAAATACAGAAAAACCATGCTTCTTTACCTCATTGTAACATTGTATATTGGGTTTATAACATAGCAGCTGGGATTTATAACAAGGTAGTTGGGATTTATAACATGGTACTCTGAGTTTATAACATGGTAGCTGGAGTTTATTACTTTGTACTTGGGGTTTACAATGTGGTACTTGGGGTTTATGACATTGTACATGTACTTGGGGTTTATAACATGGTACTTGGGGTTTATAACATGGTATTTGGGGTTTATAACACAGTAGTTAGGACTTTTTATATATGGAAGTTGGGATTTATAACCACAGTATGGAAGCATGTTTTACTGAGAACAGCATTATATACAGAGAAATAGTACAAGAGCAGTGATCACAAATGTTTCAGTTAATTTTAATTTTTAAAAGCAAAAGAAATAAATTTACAAATGAAAACGTAATATTGTTTTCGTTCAACACTTACTGTCATATTTTGGTTTAATTTTGGTCATTAGCTCCAGAGTGGTACAACATTATATCCAGAACTGTGTTATAACAAAGCATTTTATGATAAGGAAACTATGTCCAGAGCTGTGTTATCACAAATCATTTTATTATAAGAGATATTATCCAGAACTGTGTTATAACACTGCATTTTATAATAAGGACATTGTAACCAGAATTGAGTTAAAACAAAGCATTATATGATCAGGACATTATATCCAGAACTGTGTTATAACAATGCATTTTATGATAAGGGAGAGACTACAACTTGGTGGAGGACAAAAATACTGTTGCTGTACATACAATAATATTTACTAAATGCAAGCCACCTACAGGGATTAACAACTACGAGGTGGACAACTCATGCGGAAACCAGTTTCTTACATCAGTAACAGTGTAGTTTGACCTTCAAAACCTTTGCCCCAAAAACTGAGTTTTGCATTTGTTTTGAAGTACAAATATCTACAGCTATAATAAAAACCAAAGAAACATATACTCATGTAATATGTAACCAGGTGAGCTAATTAGTGTTGATCAAAAGCCAAAATGTTATAATTCTGGGCAACCACAAGAACCATTTGCTATCAAGAATTCCACAATCTGGCAGCTTAATTGACATAAAAGAACTTTATTGATGCTTGATTTCAAGTTTCTAATATTTTATTGTTTTCAAAGGCCAATACACCGATGAAATTCCATGTGGATGTGAAATAGGAATGCCAGCTTTTAAAAAAATTTGAACTCCAAAATATGGCTAACAATTTATTTAATATATTAAGAATTCTGGAATGTGGTTTTGGGGTGAAATGTGCTTTCTATACCTTTTCCACCACATGACACAGTAAAGTCTTTTGAGAAAAGAGTCGAAAGGAATGGTATTCATCCAATGTTGATGCCTTGCATATTCCAACACTGATGCTTTGCATATTCTAATGCTGATGTCTTACATACTGCAATGTTGATGCCATGAATATTGCAATGTTGATGTCTTACATATTCTAATGTTGATGCCTTGCATATTGTAATGTTGATGCCTTGCATATTGTAATGTTGATGATATGCATATTCCAAAACTGATGCCTTGCATATTCCATTATTTACATCTTGCATATTCCAATGTTGATGCCTTGCAAATTGTAATGTTGATGATATACATATTCCAAAACTGATGCCTTGCATATTCTAATGTTGATGCCTTGCATATTCCATCAATTATGTCTTGCATATTCTAATGTTGATGCCTTGCATATTGTAATGTTGATGCCTTGCATATTGTAATGTTGATGATATGCAATTCCAAGACTGATGCCTTGCACATTCTAATGTTGATACCTTGCATACTCCATCATTTACGTCTTGCATATTCTAATGTTGATGCCTTGCATACTGCAATGCTGATGCTTTGCATATTCCAACATTGATGCCAAGCATATTCCAACACTGATGCATTGCATATTGTAATGTTGATGTCTTGCATGTTGTAATGTTGATATCTTCCATGTTGTAATGTTGATGTCTTGCATGTTGTAATGTTGATATCTTGCATGTTGTAATGTTGATGTCTTGCATGTTGTAATGTTGATATCTTGCATGTTGTAATGTTGATGTCTTGCATGTTGTAATGTTGATATCTTGCATGTTGTAATGTTG
The DNA here is from genome assembly GCA_028554795.2 of Sinohyriopsis cumingii. Taxonomy (NCBI): domain Eukaryota; kingdom Metazoa; phylum Mollusca; class Bivalvia; order Unionida; family Unionidae; genus Sinohyriopsis; species Sinohyriopsis cumingii. The sequence goes on along the minus strand of CM068837.1, from coordinate 65,670,540 downwards.
ATGTCTTGCATGTTGTAATGTTGATATCTTGCATGTTGTAATGTTGATGTTTTGCTTGTTGTAATGTTGATGTATTGCATGTTGTAATGTTGATGCTTTGAATGTTGTAATGTTGATGTCTTGCATGTTGTAATGTTGATGTTTTGAATGTTGTAATGTTGATGTCTTGCATGTTGTAACGTTGATGCCTTGCATATTCCAATGTAGATGCCTTACATAATTCATATTTTCTTTTACAATTTACAGAGCACAAAACATTTTATTTCTGAGACATACCAGTGATCCTCAAAGGCCACCATTCATAGCAATCCATTTGCTCTTAAATCATGATGCAAAGTTTACTTCTAATTGCATCTGACAGGGTGCACATTTCCTAAAGACCAATAACCAGATATTACAAGCACGCAATATATACTATACATATCTTATTCATGCAGATAATGAGACCATTATGGTCAAACTCCAATACTGCTTTGTCATAAGGAATTCCTTGTATAGCATTTACCTCCCTTGGAAACTCCTCTCTCTAAAGAGACACATGTTTCTTCATTAAAATGGTTCCCTTCATTGCTATGAAAGGAAAATATTACTCACTGACCTGATCTGAACAAATCATAATTTCACTTCATTTAAAACCAAATTACACACCTATCATTGTTACCATGATGCAGGATTTTGCTAGGTTTTCCAACACCCTAATGATGGTTGCTATCATGTTGTCTGTTGCTAGGTTTTCCACCACCCTATTTATTGGTTGCATTGATGTTGTCTGTTTCTAAGTTTTCCGATACTCTTTGGTGACTTGATCATGAAATAAATCTACAACTGTGGCATGAAATTATAAAAAGAAATTTGTTTGGATGCATTTTTATTCTGGGTGATCTCAATGTCCATTTTGTTCAAGTTAGGGCACAGACAAAATCCTGCAAATGAAATGAAAGATAGGGCACTATTCCCTCCCCCAGTCTATGTCTAACCCTTTTTGAACTTTTTAAACCATCACAGATATATATATCAGCCTAGGCCATTTGAAGTTTTGTGTCGGCTTACTTTTGGCAGATTAATGACATATAGTATGCAGGTGAGATCTTATCAGACAAGGTGATTAAGATGCCTAATGATCGTTTTGATCTAAAGACTAATTGCATTTACATGCACTTTGTTACCTCCCTTTCATAAGTAGCCAGTGTACTGTATTTGAACATTATTGTTGTATTTTGGGAAGTACTTAAGACCTAAGACAAAATTTTATTGGACAAACATGACATTCCATAATTAAATAAAATATGAGATATAGTAATGATGCATCACACTTCTTCTATTACCCTATCATGTTTCAAAGTAGACCAGTACATTGGTAATGGTTTAAAAAGCTTATAAACCTAAATGGGGAGAGGGGATTATTTCCTATCTTTCATTTTGCTGGGGGTATTTTGTCTGAGTGGGATTTTGTCCAAGTGGGAACTTATCCTGATGGGATTTTGTCCTACACTCATTCAAGCTGTGGTACCCATTTAGAAAATATTGTCTGTCCAGAAAAATCTTAGACAGATGTGATCATAATGGAATCATTTTTAGAATACAACTTGAAATGATTCCACCAAAAATTGTAATGCCTGGCATCTTGGCAACCATCATCTCTCCATCAGCAAACACTTCTAAAAACAAGCAATATGGAATTAAAATGTTTGGCAACTTGTGTAACTTTACTGATACTTTGCTCTTAGGATTCCTAGCTGTTTGATGGCAGTATACAATCTTTAATTACAGTTATTTTTGTCAAAAAGTAAAAATGTTTCCAAATCCCATTTGATGCTTTTGCCTAGTTCTTAAACCTCTATTTGCATTAATAAAACAAAGTTTTGGTTTTAAGTAACTGTTGAAATATCATGTTTATTGACACTGATTTCTGCCTTACCACCATAAAATTCGCCTGCACCTGTGTTCTAGGCAATATCCCATGCTGATACTTGCTAGAGATTTTTTTTCTTAGAGTTTTAATGCAAGGCTAGTCCATAAATGTGGGGAATTAAAATTTTGGTAGATAATGTACACAACACTAATTCTGCAGCTGTGGGATCTATTTCACATGAGTACATCTGCTTAACAAAAAATCCTTAAGGTTATATCATCACTATAGCTTATCTGATATAGTGGCTGAACCATGACCTGTTACAGCTGGAGGTATCTCTCTGCAACAAGATGACCCAGTTTGATAAAATTAAATAATATATAAAAATTTGTTTCCAAAACTGTTGTCATGGAAACAGAGATAGATCTGTTTGATCTTAGAATCATTATATAGATATTTAAAAAAATGGAAAATAAATTAATTAAAAAGAATAATTTGGTTTATATTGATAAGAGATCTTGAAGTTGCCAATGTGTCCTTCGAGAGAAAGTCATTGTTGTTGTTGTTGTTGTTGTTGTGGGGGTTTAACGTTATTTTTCAACACACGATAGGCTATACATGGCGGCCAGTATTAATGGTGGAGGAAGAACCCGGGAAAACCCCGGAAAGAACCACCAAACCATGAGAAGCTACTGGCAAGCTTTTTCACATACCCAAATTGGCTGAATTCAAGACTCAAACCCATGAAGACAGAGGTGAGATGGCAGTGATCTGTAACGAAGAGCGCTTTAGACCATTCGGCCACTCGGGGCCCCTCGAGAGAAAGTCCAAAATTTTGACATATATAAACTTCATGTATATTAAAGACGAAAATGAAGATTGGAGACAAAAATAATCCTACTAAAATATTTTAGTTCACTCTAGTGGAAATATGGCTCTCTACCATGTTTCTGACATGTTACAAGTGATATGTATAAATGTTATGAAAGCACCAGAAAATCTCCAAATGGCTGATTGCATCATAACTTGAATTTGTGTTCAATGCAGTAAGTGCTATATATACACAACAACATAAAATGTCCCATTTAAATATTTTCATAAAATCAAAATTTGTTACCACATTAAACCTAAAATTATGATTCATTTTAATTTAGCTATGTTTTTTTTGCCAGTGATGTCTTAGGTTTATCATGATTAGAAACACATGCAAAATTCAAAAAGACGATTCTCAGATCAATGGAACTATCACTATCGAAAGCAAGTCAGTCATGCTTTATCTGGGCAAAAGATTACCACTATCAGTTCCTATTTCAGCTTTAATGTCTGATGAGAATTTTCAGAGCAGTAAAACGTTTTTTGTCTGACACGGAAGTACTATAATCACAAGTTTAAACGGCATAGTGAAGGTAGCCAATCACTGGAACCGAAACCAATCTTTTAATGGCTGACATTAATGGTGATAATGGCATGGTATCTTTTAGCGACATATTTCCTTCAAAAATATAGATTGAATTAAACATGACCCAATTTAGTAGTCTTCCTTGCATTAGAAAATTATAAAGCAACAAAGGCAGATCTTGTATCCAAGAAGAGGCCAAAGAGGCCTTAAGATTACTCAGTACTGCAAACCGCCTAACAGACCAACCCATGAGCAGTTGGCCAAGAAATCTAGGTCAAGGTGCCAAGCATTTTGCTTGATCATAATTTGCTCAGTAGGGGTTAATATTTAAACTCAATGTCATTTATATATCCTAACACAAAAAAATAACTGTCATTTTAATATCTTATCTCTAATGGAAACAGCTGAAGATATGAAATTTTAATTAGGCACAGTTTTTGTAGACAAAATGGTTATTTGTATCCCTGATAATGAGGCACAGAATGATAAAACCTATCACGTTTATGTAATTCTTTTTTTTAAAATGCCATCCATTAGGAACATTAGGCTCAATTTTCTCTTGGCATGAGATTACCTAACACATGATCTCCCCTGACAGCAAAGATAAATTTATTTCTGAATTCTTTTAATCCATTACTGTCCCACTCTGTGCCAAAAAAAGACCATGTAATATTTATAAATGCAACCTGTCACTGTTCCTGTTGAGCTTGTTGGCATCTATAATTGTAAAGAACAAAAATGCTGAATGCAACTATATCTAAACTTTCAAGCCATCCTTTAAATGAAATTATTTTTTGACAAACATTTCAAATAAATTCATAAAAGCTTCCAAATTACTCAACTGCAATTATAATAATGATATATTAAGAAAGTTTTAAATCTGCAGTCTAGAATTTATTTGAGTTTGACGCAAGCAGTATTCATCTTGCCCAATCAAATCCACATAAAATAGAAGTAACTGCAAATTAAAATCACAGGGAAATGAATTCTTGCTCAGTCTTATGTTCTTATACTCCTTTGCCCAGACTTTGTAGATTGCACACATAACCACTCAAAGAAATTATCCTTCAAGACAAACTCAAGTTTCACCCCAATTTTTTTTGTTAAAAAACATTAAAAATGTTAAGCACTAGTTTTAAAACCTTGGTCTATACATGAAACAAAATTATTTATCCAAAAAGATCATAAATCATAAACGTACTGATTAAGCAATTAAGACAAATTGTGGTCCCGATCAGGAAAAAATTGCAATTACGACAAACTTGTGTCCCTATCAGGAAAAAAAGCAATTAAGACAAACTTGTGTCCCTATCAGGAAAAAATAGCAATTAAGACAAATTTATGTCCATGTCAGGTAAAAATTTTATTTTAAAGTATGAAAGGTCCTGTTTTATCAAAATTATTTTAAAAAATGATTTAAATATTTTGACAACACGTATTTTGTCACATACTGATGTAGTAAAAACACAGAATATGTACATGTCCCAGAGGTGTTTTTTCCTCTACAACATTTATTATGCTTACACACACTTCGTCAAGAGATACTGCCCTTCAGTACAATCATATCAACTATTTTTTCTTAAAGTCACAAAAATAAAATTGATATTGAAAGTGTCACCATCACATGACATAATTAGTATTCAAAGACTTTTTAAAGTATACGATCAGAATGAATTTATATAGTTATTAATGCTTAAATAATGAATGTCTTTTTAAAAGTATAATTATATTGATGGAGCATGAATATTCCACAACAGAGCCTGAAAACTGACCTAATCGTAAACTTAAAGCTTGACATAGTATCAGACATAGACAAGGGTAACAATGTATGCCCTATATCTTATTTATAATGAGGCATACAAATTTCATGCTGTTCAAAACAAAACAAAAAACAAATACCATAATTTTTCTAATAGATACCCTAGGGGCATTGCAATTTCCCTCCCAAAAAAAGGGGGGGAGTGCATGTTCAACATCATACATTACTGTTTGATTGAAAATGTTTGAAAATTAAGTTGCTTTGATTTTTCTAACTGTCACTGGATTACAAATGTACTGTTTTAATTGTGTGGATATACCATAATGGACATATACGGATCTATACTGATGTACTGTTTTAATTATCAGGATATACCGTAATGGATATATACGGATCTATACTTATATACTGTTTAAATTGTGTGGATATACCATAATGGATATATATGGATCTATACTTATGTACTGTTTTAATTATTTGGATATACCATAATGGATATATATGGATCTATACTTATGTACTGTTTTAATTATTTGGATATACTGTAATGGATATATATGGATCTACAAACCTCAAAAAGGTAAAATTTCTTATCTTGTTCAAAAGTGGGGGGTGTTTGCTAGAAGGAGGGGTCTATTAGTATATTGCTTTTGTCCCCTTATTATTTTCAAAGACAGTGAACTCTGTGAAAAATTGGCATTCTGAAATTTATTTGCAAATGGCCTATTTACAGATGAAAATTGTACTGTTAAATACCTTCTAATTCAGAGAAACACACTCCCTCAATGTAAGCATGGTATTGGATTAATCCCATACCATTTAGTGATAGTAATATTACGTGTAAAATGCACTTCATTACTATAGGACTCACTCTATATAGTATATAATATGGCTCCCACAGACAGCATTATAATAATATCACTTTGTAATGAGAAATTCTTCAAATATCAGAAAATCCTTGAATTTTCAGCATTAAAAAATCAACAAGACTCTGCTTTTAGTCAAATAAACAGCATCTGTCAGATGCAGACTTCATCTTTAATCATCAGCTCATTCAGGCAATATGAAAGATAGTGGAAAAAAATCAGAATTTGCAGAAAAGTACTTAACATATTTTGCAAAACAGTTCTAAAATAAAACCCATCACTTCTGCACAATACTTAACATATTTTGCAAAACAGTTCTAAAATAAAATCCATCCCTTCTGCACAATCAGCAGAACTTTTCAAGACACTCTTCAATATAGATAAAACTGATGAAATATGACAATGAAAATGCCAATCATACCCCATATTGTGCGTGAAACAAATTTAGGTATGGCATAAGTATGTCGGCTGCAATTTTCAAAACTCTCATTATATTTACTGTATTCACTGCTAAATTAATTTGATTACATGGCAAACAATGTTAGGAATTATTGGGTAATTTGCTTGATTAGATGGCGCTGCTAACGTCATGCTGACTGTGCTATGATCTAAAGCAGCAGTAACCATCAAGAGTGGCACTTAGAGCAACTGCATTGCTAAGGAAATGATGCAATGCGTCCTGGCCATGTTGTCTTAAAAATACATAGCTTCACTACTTACTCAGGAGTTTCAATATGAAAGACATGTAACATGTTATTTTGTTGTTGCGCTGTTTGGGATTTTTAGGGTTTCTCTGCATGTGATAGGCCATACACGTAGACAGAGATTGTGCACCACAACATTCAAGCAATGTTACCCATAGCTTTTAACTTGGAAACAGGTGTTGATAATTAGAGAGCATGCATTTTAAAAACATGTTGCAATTATCTTCATTTTGGAATTCATCTGATGACAAAACAGAATCAATTCCTCTCATTATTCAAAGTAAATAAATAATAATTCATTTTGTATTTAAGATAAACTTATTTGGGTCATTAACCTGCTTAGTGTGCTTTGTTTTGTTGCTCCTTATGCTGAATTGGGTCATAATTACATATACTAAGGCATCAAAAATTTAACAGATTTAAAGTTGAATGTGTGAGCATTACTTCAATAATCAAAGTAAATGCGATCACAATATTCGAGATGACCATACAATTAATGTGAATAGTTCAAAATAAACAGGAACTAATAAACAGGAACTATATCTGGTCCAAGAGGGAAACAAATAATGTCCACTGTGGTTACGTGGAATTTTTGTATTCTTTAATGCGTGCACTGTAATCGACTCAAAAAAGGGCAAACAGTACTTTGCAATGTGGTATGAGAAGAAAAAAATGAGCACTGTATACTGTACTTTATCATACTGTACATGTTTCTGCTTCATGATGCCACACATACACCCCCATTCATACTGGTTTGTTTATATAAATCTCCAACAATTTAATAAAAACGCTGTTTTATTTTTATTCCATTTATAGCTTAGCATGTAGCTTCCTCAGTTTATTATTGTTACATGCTGATGATGATGACTGACTGGCTGACTAGAGACTGAACATGTATGGTTAGCATAGAGACTGACTAAAGGGTAGAGACTGAACATGTATGGTTAGCATAGAGACTGACTAAAGGGTAGAGACTGAACATGTATGGTTAGCATAGAGACTGACTAAAGGGTAGAGACTGAACATGTATTGTTAGCATTGATGGAGATCAAACCTTGTATCAGGCAGGTGCTTCCAATTATGCCAAATCAAAACAGACAAAGATATTAACTGGATGCATCATCTGTGATGGATTATGAAGATGAATTATGCAACTTCTGAAGTAAACTTTATATTAATTATGGCACTGTATTCAGTAAGGCCTCTAAAAATAAATGGTGAAAAATTTCCAGCCACCAATGTCTGTTTGGCCCCCACTAAAATACAAATTTTGTTTCATTGATTATAAGCAAGTTGATGTATGTACAACACATTTTAAAGTTGCCATTTTTATATAGCTTAAAAGAACCTGAAGAGTTTAAATACAGTACTTCCTTGGTATAATGTGTGTATAGATGAAATTGAAGTGGACCTCCTTAGTGGTGAGGTATCCATATGTTGAGGCATTTTATACTTGGAGCCTTCTTAAGAGAGGAGTACCATATATTGTATACTCAATACAAGATTAATGTGACCAATAAATCCATGTGTACCTGAAACGGTTCAGACCGTTGATGTCTAACATCTGCCAAACAGCTGCATGAGCTCTAAGTTTGCATGAAGCTGCCTTTCTTTCTAGTGGGGCTTAACATCAGATAAAAAACTGCTGCATGAGCTCTAAGCATGTCTGAAATTGCTCTTTTTCTGGTTGGGGCTTCACATCCGCCAAACAGCTGCATGAGCTTTAAGTGTGCTTGAAACTGCTTTTTCTGGTGGGGCTTCACATCCGCCAAACAGCTGCATGAGCTCTAAGTGTGCTTGAAACTGCTTTTTTCTGGTTGGGGCCTAACATCAGCCTCCAGCTGCATGAGTTAATTCAAACTTTGACAAGTTACATAAATTCCCAAAGATTTTGTTCATTATAAGTTTATACTTTCCAGTATATACATGATGAGTGGTTTACAAGACTACTTAATACATTCATGTAGACATATAAAACCAGTCAGATTCCTATGCAGATAACAGCTAACAAGGTACAGCACTTCCTTACTACAAGCCCTTTCATTGTAGCACAACTCCTGTTATAAGGTGAGTATGCTTATGGATTCAATTTTATTCAGTGGCATTAAAATTATATGTATCATGCAATTCTTAATAATGTGGTATATTCAACAGCTCCAGTGAATAGCATTGTAACAATGTGGTATATTCAATAATTCCATTAGACAGCATTATGTATTTGCTCAGTGGCTCCAAAAAAAGAGCATTATAACAATGTGGTATACTCAATGGCTTCACTGGACAGAATTTTAACAATGTGGTATACTCTATGGCTCCAATGAACAGCATTATAACAATGTGGCATGCTCAGTGGATCCTCTAGACAGTGCTAATAAGGTGGTGCACTTGATGCTTCCATAGGAAGGCACTATAGCAAGTTGTCCCACTCAATGACTTAAACAAATGGCATTATAATGAGGTGACATACTCCACACTTCCACTTGACCATGCTAATAAGGTGTACTCATTGGTTTCATTGGACAGCATTATAGCAAGGGAGTGTACAATAGCAATGGTTCTATTGGACAGCTATAGAATGAGGTAGTATACTCAATGGTTCCACTTGACACTGCTAATAAGGTGGTGCACTCAGTGGTTCCATTGGACAGCATTATAGCAAAGTGGTGTACTATAGCAATAGCTCCAATGGATAGCATTATAATGACGTAGTATACTCAATGGTTTCACTGGACAATGCCAATGAGGTAGTGTACTCAATGGCTCCAATGAACAGCATTATAACTATATGGTATACTCAGTGGCTCCAACAGATGGCATTATAATGAGTGGCATATACAATGGTTCCACTGGACCGTGCCAATAAGGTGCTGAACTCAAGAGTTCCACTGGACAGCATTATAGCAAGGTGGTAAGCTATAGCAATGGCTCCAACATATGGCATTATAATGAGGTGGTATAAGCAACAATTGATCAATAATTTACATAATTACAAACCAAAATATGCCACATCAACAAAATGTGCAACAAGTGAGAGGACACTTGAACAAAATGATGTAGAGTACCATTTGTTTTTCTTTGTCGCACAAACTATTCAAGAGAGTCTAAACATAAATTTTAAAATATGGCTGGAAAAGAATCACATTCATCCAGGCATAATGTTAAATGTTCTCACTCAAAGACTCGTGGGATATTTTCCTTGATCTTAAGTGAGGGGATTTTGTTAGGTATAATAAATTTGTTTAACATGTCTGTTAGTACAGCGTATAGTAAGCTGTCTAAAATGCAAATAAATGGAGGCCTTCTTCCTTAAAATGTTTATTTGACTTTGAATGCCAAAGGACAGGTAAATGATTAAATTAGGCTTATTTCACCCTCATCCATTGTTATGTTTATTTTGTCTGCTAATAGGCATCCAAATAAAAAATATTGGAACCAGTCTAGGTTTCACATTGCCTCACACATTCTGATTCCAATATGTGCATGGTATACTGTCATACTTCAAGAGTGCCAGTGTTTCACACCTTTTTTAACATTTTTTATTTTACAAAGTGATTAGACAAGTTATATTTTATTGAATTTGAAAATCAATGACAAGAAAACAGCTAATGTCATTGTGGGTGGATTGCAAAGATTTGTCTAAATGGTGTGGCTTTTCTTATTTATCAAGTTACACATTACTTGGCAGTTACAGTGTTGATGTAACTGAGATAAATCAGTTTAAACCAGGCATGAAATATATAGGTTACAATGACAAAGCTTTAATTTAAGAATTCATGACTTAATTACTTTTCATGACACCTCTATATACCAAGTTACATGATAATTCTGACAGCAGTATCAGAGAAACCGAGCTAAACACAAAGGGTAATGAAGTTGCTGCTGTTGGGAATATAGGCCATAGTGATTGTTGTTGTTGTAGGGTTTAACGCCATTTTTCAGCACATGATAGGCTATGCATGGTGGCCAGTATTAATGGTTGAGGAAGAACCCAGAAAAACCCCGGAAAGAACCACCGACCCACAAGAAGCTACTGGCAAGCTTTCTCACATACCTACATTAGCTGAATCTAAGACTCAAACCCACACAGACAGAGGTGAGATGGCAGTAATCTGTAATGGAGAGCGCTTTAGACCACTCGGCCACTCGGTTCACATAAAGTAGGGTTCTGGTTGGTTGATCATATTCTAACATAAGGGTGTATTACTCATCATGACACAACTTCAAAGTTAGATGAATGCAGTGTCTGAAAAATCAAGTTAAACACAAGGGATAATACAGGTCACTATTCCTCATGGTGAATCTGATCTGAAATGACCTGACCATGTCAGCAATAGAGTTAGAGAAACATAATTAAATGCAAACACTGACCAAGAAGTCATGGTAACTCAGTTGGCAGATTGCTGAACTCATAATCCAAGGGTCAAATGTTTAATATCCACATGGGACAGCCTGGGCAAGTTGCTTGTTGTGTCCCTGGGAAAGGCAACCTGTACTCGTTTCATCAGCATGAGACAAGCGATCAAAGTGATAAAAATGCCATTGACACCAGCACTAAAAAGCAAGCACTAGCCAAGGCAAACTGAGCATACTGCCTGCCAGGGTAAGCATAAGAAACCAAGATATATAACTCACAGTAACCTATTTTTAACTGACTGATGAGGCATTCTTGCTTACATAATTATTTACCAAGTTATAACAGTGAAAATTGGATAAAATGGGGAAAAATTTAACTGGACCATGAAATGTTGATTAAAAAGACAATTTTTTCATTGAATGATGTAATGCTCCGGAAAACATTTATCAATACAGTCTTACTGTTTACAACCAATAGTATGTGAGAAAATGACCTAAAACAAACTAAAGAGAAACTAAGCTAAACATAAAGATTAACGCAAATCATTGGACTGTGACATATAGGTTACAGGGACCCATTTTTTTTTATTGAAATATGTAGTATTCCACATGATGCATGTAAATACCAATGCACATGACTCTTCAAACAAGTGTCTCAGAAAATTACCAAATACAAACCCTAACCTCAGTGGTCCAGTGGTTAAAGTATCCGCATTGGATGTGGGAGGTTGTGGGTTCGAACCCCAGCCAAGTCATACCAAAGACATAAAAATGGAACTAACAGCTGCCTTGCACTGCACTCAGCATTAAAAGATTAGTGTTAGGACTGGCCAGCCTGGTGTCAGGATAATGTGGCTGGGTGGGACATCATGATACATGTCTGCGGCATGATGCCTCAGTGCTAGACATCACTATAAACTGCCACACTGCAGACATCATAGCGATATGACTGAAAAATTGTTGAAGCTACATTCAAAATCCTAATGACACACACACACTCACTCCTTTGCCAGTGGATGTTTAAGTCCCAGACTGTGCATAATGGAGGAAATCATGCATAGGGATAAAACATATGCTGTGGAAGTTTATCCTCAGAAAAAAGTTGGATTTAATAGCAACAATTTCAGCAAATAATGGCAAAGCTGCAATTTATTTCAGGTTACAAACAACCTGTCAATGTTCCAGACTGATTCTACTACAAATTGGATAAGAACTGACTTTCAAGTGCTGTATACTCAGATGCTCTCATGGATAAAATACACAATGATATGAAACCTCTAATGTGATTTCATTTCCAGAAAAAAATCTCACATTTTTCATATTACAACACCTGAAGAAAAATCCATCACTCTCATTATCCTGGCTGATTTGGCTTAAGAGTACTAAATCCAGCTTTTAGACCAGTTCAGAGTACTAAATCCAGCTTTTAGACCAGTTCAGAGTACTAAATCCAGCTTTTAGATTAGTCCAGAGTACTAAATCCAGCTTTTAGACCAGTTCAGAGTACTAAATCCAGCTTTTAGACCAGTTCAGAGTACTAAATCCAGCTTTTTGACTAGTCCAGAGTACTAAATCCAGCTTTTAGACTAGTTCAGAGTACTAAATCCAGCTTTTAGATTAGTCCAGAGTACTAAATCCAGCTTTTAGACTAGTTCAGAGTACTAAATCCAGCTTTTAGATTAGTCCAGAGTACTAAATCCAGCTTTTAGACCAGTTCAGAGTACTAAATCCAGCTTTTAGATTAGTCCAGAGTACTAAATCCAGCTTTTAGACTAGTTCAGAGTACTAAATCCAGCTTTTTGACTAGTTCAGAGTACTAAATCCAGCTTTTTGACTAGTCCAGAGTACTAAATCCAGCTTTCAGACTAGTCCAGAGTACTAAATCCAGCTTTTAGACTAGTTCAGAGTACTAAATCCAGCTTTTTGACTAGTCCAGAGTACTAAATCCAGCTTTTAGATTAGTCCAGAGTACTAAATCCAGCTTTTTGACTAGTCCAGAGTACTAAATCCAGCTTTCAGACTAGTAATTCAAGATGAAACAAATGAAACCTGGCAAATGTCAGAGTAACATAGAGAGTCAAATTAAGGCTTGCAAAAAAAATGATCAAAAACCAGGCTAAGAAATGAGATAGTGGTGTTGGTGATAAGCAGATCTGCAAAAACCACCCACGATCAAGCAATTTTCAAAACGAGATCACTTAAATGACACATGTACATTAACTGAATATGAAGTAGATATTAAATATTAGGATGATTGCCAGAAAATTTATAAAAAATGATATTATTGATTCTTTTTAATATAGAATTTACATGAACCACTAATCATTATTATTCTCAATAAGGCTTTAAGATAAGTTACAAAAGACTTTAAAAAGAAAACAGCAAATGAAATTTGCAATGGATCAATGTACAGCTTTCATACCAAACTGTGTCAAGGTATGAAAAAAACTGCTCACAAGTTACATAAAAATGAAAGACAAAAATAAATGTAAAAACAGTCTGAAATCATCATTCAGCAACAAAACCCGGCAATGGTAGTACATCTGAATTGAAGTTTATGAACTTCACTTTAATTCACAGGGTACCAATCTTTGCTGAATTTGTTTTCTTCATTTGAACCACAGACCGACACATCAAAATACTTATTTAAGTGACTGGACCAGTAAAATTTATTCAAGAAATTTATCCAAAATACAAACCACAACCAACCAAAACTGATCTCAATGCTAGGCATGAACAAATCATCAAACCTAGATATATTGGTCATTGTGCCCAAGTTTTCAATAATGGCTGAAGTATTCCTCATGAAACAAATAAAAAATCATATTTATATGACTCCAATAATGTCTGAAAAATGAGCTCAGCATACAGGTAAAACCAAAATCAGTAACATATTTTAAAATTTAAGACGTGGAAGAAGCTACAATGAATGTACAATGAATGTACAATGATATCCAGTGCAGAAGTTTGGTTACTACAAACTGGCATTATTCTGACTGCTTTTGCTGAGATAATTTAAGCAAGCAATTTTCAGGTGACATACAAATGAGATATTTTCAAGAGATGAAAGATCTGCTCTGCAGTTTCCAATCCCTGCTGTGGTGTTATCATTCTTCTTGAGATGCTAAGATTTTTCACTAAGGAACATCTCAAAATCCATAAAGTAGATTCTCTCTGATTTATTATATACTGTTATGACCTGTTATTAAATACCACTTTTTGTCTTTAGAGACCATGATGTTTTAGCAGTTGTACAATAATTGTACTCCAACTTGTTTTAACTACCACCATGTCAGCCAATTCTGCACGTCAGGTAATTCTGTGCAATGATGCGTCATTTCTGTAAACAGTACTATTTTGGGTCAAAAATTCATTTTGTATCAAGAAAGAATGATGGTACTTTAATTAAGAAAAGTGATATTCATAAAGTGTACAAAAATATCCCACATTTCGACTTGAAAGGCATATGAAAATATGATTTCTAAATTTCAACAATAAGACCCACTCCATGACCTTTTTAAACCTTTAACCCAGAAAATCCTATTTGCTATGTATCTTTTAAAATCATAAAAATAAATACATTATATAAAAGATGGAAATGTATACCTTAAAAAATTCTGCCTCTTAATCCAAGTTTTCAATTTTGCAAGAAGTTGTCTCACAGGTACAATATTGTCTGCTACCCAACGTTTCAAGATGGTGCTAGAACGGCATTCTCAAGAAATTCCCCAGCATATCTTCTGTTCCTAAATTCTTTAGTAATTCTTCCCCATAAACAAGATGTTGTAAAAACATTACATCCTATTCATTGTTGTTTCTCTTCCACATAATAGCGTATCTTTTTTATAAAATGCTAAACTTTACTAATTTGTTACAAGATCAGTATAGTTTACTTAATATCTCTTGCCATTTATTGGCATTGTTATGTTGAATTTTGTATAACTAGCAATAAACCTAACCTAAATACTTGACTGAAATGCTGACAGAAACAGACAAAAGAACAGTATTTTATTTATATAGGCCGATGGATAAACTTTACATCTTTTCAAAGCTGTGCACAGAATAGGCCGAAATATCGCGAGTCATGAAAATCCCATGTGTCCAAAGTTAATATTATTTTGAACAGAATATTCTGGTGACAATTGGCTCTTTTCAAATGGTAAGCATTGCAGTATTTTATTTTCGTCCATCGGTCAAATTCAGTAAGCGTTTTGCTTCAATATTGGAGATGAAAACCTTAGGTGCACAGTAATGCCTGACAGCATTGTATATGATGCAATGTTGTCCTCCCTGTACTTGCTTACTGTACCAACTATACTATGCAATGTTGTCCTCCCTGTACTTGCTCACTGTACCAACTATACTATGTAATGTTGTCCTCCCTGTTCTTGCTTACTGTACAAACTACATTATGCGATGTTGTCTTCCCTGTACTCGCTTACTGTACCAACTATACTATGCAATGTTGTCCTCTCTGTACTTGCTTACTGTACCAATGATAATTTTTCACTATGTAATCTAAAAGTTCAGATTTAGGATAGTCTTTATACCCCCCCCCCTCGTAAACTTCATGAAACTTTAAAACCAACTTTGCAATATTTACAGATGATTTATTTAACCTGTCATCATTCTATCCAGATTTTACTACAAGCTGAAAAGCAACTGAAGTTAAAGTGCTATACCATTAGATATTTCCAACTGATGAAAAACACCAGAGATTTCTTATAACAACCCTGCTGTTTTGTTATCTTTACTCCAGAAATGTTAACCTATTTAGAAAATAGTGCAGTATCACCTAGAAACAAAATCCATCAAACCCTATCACTCAAGCAGATAACTTGCACTACTTAAGGATAATTTTAGATGGCACTCCATTAATTTCATATCTTTTTCATCTACATTGAAAGACACCAAGAGAACTGAAATTTTGCTATCATGGTTTCTCCAATTATTGCTTCAAAGCAGAATTTAAACTTATCACTAATTTCTTTTATCTGATGAAATTGCTTTTAGTTTATACCTTGCATTCTAGATCAGGACTGAAGTTAACCATTTTTAACACTTGTATCAGGTACTACCATCTTGCGTAAAACGTAAGCTTTCCACCTGAATGACTCATTTACACCAAATACCTACCGATAATTGACTTACCATCTGAAGAACTAGTTCTAAATTCTTAGTTCTCTAGTTTTCTTCATGGTTAATTTACTTTGTGTCATGTAAATCCATCAAAAACAGAAAATGGTAAACATATGTGAAATTTATACATATATGATTTTAAGTCAAAAATATACATGCACAAGTAAAAAAAAAGTCCTTTAGGATGCATAAGTGCCAAAACAATAAAAAATGTTTATAATGAGCATTTTCTTGATAGCTTATTACTATTGATTGGTTGCATGGTTTTTAATGGCATCTTTAACACATCACTGCCTAGACAATGCCAAGGAAAACTGCCTTTTCCAGAACCCACAGAGACTCTGTGTGTGTGTGTGTGGTTTTTTTTGTGTATGTGTGTGTGTGTGCATGTGTGTGTGCACATGATTTGGATCTTTAAAGTAACTTTTAAAAATTCAGTCACATTACTACAATGTCTGCAGACTGTGGCAGTTTATAGTAATGTCTAGCACTTGGGCATCATGCCGAAGACATGTAGCATGATGTCCACCCAGTCACATTATCCTGACACAAGGTCAACCAGTCCTAACACTAACCTCTCAATGCTGATCTCCTAGCGAGGCAACTGTTAGTACCATTTTTAAAGTCTTTGGTATGACTCAGCTGAGGATCAAAACACTCAACCTCCAGCATCTGAGGTGAATGCTCTAACCATTGGGCCACTGGAGTGGTCCACAAGGCCACTGGAGCGGTGAGACAGTTAGTCTAGAATGGCCTGGTTGTGTATTGAACACATAACCCTTCATTTCCAAGTCTGATGCTCAGTCAACTGTACTATTATGGTTCCTTTATAATGACTGGTATTTTATAATGAGGGGGCCCTGAGTGGCCGAGTGGTCTAAAGCGCTCTCCGTTATGGATCACTGCCATCTCATCGCTGTCTGCATGGTTTCAAGTCTCAGAATCGGCCCATGTGGGAATGTGAGAAAGCTTGCCAGTAGCTTCTCGTGGGTTGGTGGTTCTCTCCGGGGTTTTCCAGGGTTCTTCCTCCACCATTTATACTGGTCGCTATGTATAGCCTATCTTGTGCTGAAAAATGGCGTTAAATCCTACAACAACAACAACAGTTTTAAAATGAATAGTCAACAAGATCAAGACAGATTATATAGTTCAAATTGCTTTCTTTTATTTTTTTATTCCCCTGTAAACCCTGTTATTGAAGACCAAAACATAACTGACAACACTAGGTGATGTGGAGAGTTTTGAAAAAGATGCTTTAATGTGACTGTAGATGGGCACTGCTCTTTCAATAGTTGTTTTGATTTCTGGATGGGTCTATTATGCATTTTGTGGAAAAACCGGTTTAAGTCAAGAACAAATTGTCTGAAAGTGGTATTAGGACAGTATGAAGATGTGTTCACTCTACAACATGGTAAACAGACTCTTAAGTTGTTTTGTGTCAACTTTGTACAGTTTCATGTAACAAAGCTGTAATTTCTCCTAGTTTGTTTACATAATGATTAAATGCATGCATCATGAACAATGTATTGAAAATAACTCCAGCTTTTTTATACCCTATCTCATCTCCACTATTTATTCTTCCCCACCCCACCTAATCTCTATTTTCTCTTGACACTAGTGTACATTTTGGTAAAATACATTATAAATATTCTTTTTTGTGGGAGCAACAAACATATATCCTGCCATGACCTCAGCTTGTAATATTATCTCTTGTGATGTAATCTTCCTTAATTCTGTGAGATTGCTTGGAATTTCAATAGATGTGCACACATTTGTCTTAATCAGTCGTTTCTGTGATTTAAAAAAAAGCAGTATGGCAAGAAATGGCCAATGAAATGAGGTCCACACTGGCCTGATATTGCTCACTTAGCTTATATTAATGAACAGTAAGCCATCTCTCAAAGGAGGCACTTGTATAATTGTAAGAAAATAACCTCAGTAAACTATCCAACAACCTATATGTAACATAGACTTTTTTCTATTTTACTACAATCTGAAAAAATTCTTTCCAAAGAATGGATTTATAAATCCACTTGTCTGACTTCTGGGACAAGCTCAAATTTGGCTCAGGCAAGCTCAAGATTCCATGGTACTTGGCCATAGGAAAGTAAAAATAAATGATAAAGAAGGAGCAAGGGGCAGTTTCCATTTATTATGTTTATGTTCTAAAAACTTTATACCCTGCAATCTTGCCACAGTAGATACATCAGCACTTTTTTTGGTGTCTGTATGTATTGTTTCTTCTATAACATACCTGTCCAGATTCTTTTATCCATCATACATCCTTTCTATGTAGTCATCAATGGCATGATCAGTTGTTGTTGTTGTTCTTGTTGTGAAGTTTAACGCCATTTTGCAGTCCACAATAGGCTATACATGGCGGCCAGTATTAATGGTGGAGGAAGAACCCAAGAAAACCCTGGAAAGAACCACCGACCCATGAGAAGCTACTGGCAAGCTTTCTCACATACCCACATTGGCTGAATCTTAGACTCGAAATGCCGCTGACAGAGGTGAGATCGCAGTGATCTGTAACAAAGAGCGCTTTAGACCACTCGGCCACTCGGGGCCCCCGGCATGGTCAGTCTCGCATTTTCTTCCACAGACATGATAATGTGAATATTTACTATTTAAAGCAAGTTTTGGCAAACAAGGATTAAGTATTTACATTTTAACTTAGATTTTTAATAATATATGTAAATCTGGGATTTGACAACTTCCAAGTCCTAACCTTGCATGGGGCAGTGCGTGAGCTAGCTGACTCTAAACAACTGGCTTGTCAAAGATTGTTTAGAAGCATGTTGCTGATTATGAGGTGAGCAGATGGTAATTAATAATAATATAAAACAAGATTTCTTTGACAGGTGTGTTTGGAAATAAAAGGCTTTTGTCTCTAATGATTAATCTTACAAGAGAATTTTGTTCAATGCTTGATCATTGTACATGTACCAAAAATGTAGCACCATCAAACGGTTTTTATGATCAGTTGTAATTACATTAGGATGATTACTTACAGCCTGGCAAACAATTCAATGGATAAAAGCATTCTCAATCTCTAAAGTTAACGTGTTAATTATTTTGATGTATGACACCAATTTCAACTGGTGACTAGATCGTTATTGTTAAGTATATGGACACAATCAGTGATCGGACACAATCAGTGATCACAAACCCTTCAGAATGTGAGTATAAATAAACCATTACAAACAATCTATCTTTCATTATTGTTGATTTATTTGATGACATCAGTCTGCTATCTTATCCAAGCCAAATACAATGGATTTGCTTAAAATATCCATCTTAGTTTTTGCTAATGCCGGGATATAATGTTTTACACAATCTCAAATTTCCCAAAAGGCAAGTTTAAATTTCCCAAAAGGCAAGTTCAGTTTTCCTGTCAGCTTGCTCTGGACAAGCTTTTATACAATTTGTAATTCTCTGCATCAATTGATACAGAAAGCTGAAACTCACAATGAAACTAATGCAAAATCTAATGATCATAACCTGTTTAATAACTGTCACAGAGGAGAAATATAGTCTCAATAGAAGTGAAACACTAATTTTACCAGTAAGTCAGATACAAGATCACCTCATTGATATGTATATATTTTACCTGTCTAAAATAACATGATACACCCTGTATATACATTTATTAGCCAAGTTTTGAGAGAAATTCAGTCAAAATTTGGTTTGCACATCGTAACAATCTCAGCCAATCAAAATTCAGTTTGCACATTGGTAACAATCTCAGCCAATCAAAATTAGGTCTGCACAGTGGTAACAATCTCAACCAATCAAAATCAGGTCCAAACATTGATAACAATCTCAGCCAATTATACACAAATTGGCCTCATCAATATGTATAGAATTTGCTCATGATCAAACTCATCAAACATCTCAATGACTACATACATGTACAACTATTCTCCAAATCTGATAATAAACAGAGTTACTAGAATGTTTACAAGCTCATCCAATCAGAAACATGATCACTTAATTGACATGCATGGATCTAACTTGTTATCAAGCTTTGTCACAATCTTGACGATTCAATACTATATTCCAAGTTTGATCAAAATCAGAAAAAGAACTGTACTTCCAAAATAACAAAGTAAAGCCAGTCTGATGCAAAACCTCATGGGGATCTCACTCATTACCAAATCTATCTGAGATCATGATACACTCATATTCCAAGCTTGATCAAAGTTAGATCACAAGTACACTCTTCAGATTAGTGACAAGCTCAGCCAATCAGATGCAAGATCACCTCATTAGTATGCATGGCTCTTTCTCATACTCAAATATTCCAAGGTCTTGATGAGTGTACAATCCAGGTTTGATCAAAATCGAACCAGAGTATGGCCTCCAGAGTGACAACAAGCTCAGCAAAACTGATGCAAGATATTCTCTTTAATCACCTCATTAATATGCATGGATCTCACTTGTGATCAAGCTTTTTCATGATCTTGATGATAGTAGACCTTATTCCAAGTTTGATCAAAATCAGAAAAAGAACTTGATTTCCCAAAAGAAAGTGCAGCTAGTCTGATGCAAGATCACATCATTAGTACACGTGAATCTCACTCGTTATCAGATTTGTCAAAGATCTTGATGAAATGGGTTTATGTTCCAGGTTTGATCAAAATCATACTAGAGATATAGCCTTTAGGGTGGTAACAAGTTCAGCCAATCAGATGCTAGATTGCTTCATTAATATGCATGCTTTGCTTCATGATCACTATGAAAACTGTCCATGATGATGATAACATATTATACCCAAGTTTTGCAAACGTTTCTTGAAAATTACAGTGTGAAGTAAAAGAAAATAAATTCTTTAATTCCTGTTGTTTTAATACATTAATTAATAAATTAGGAAGTAAAAGAGGACAGTAGATAAGCTCAAAACTTTACTGTGTAAATTCCATTTTTCTCTATGACTTTTTTCCGTACACTTAAGGGTAATTCTCATTTTAGATGCACAAACAATTCAAGGAATAAAAATATATTAAAAATTTATTTACAGCACATAATTTTTACAGATTTAATTAGAGGTTATCTTTTTTTAAAAAACACAAAAAGTTGTTACGACTGATGTATGGAACCAATTTCAAGGTGAGTGGAAGTTGGTGTCCAAAAACTAGCAAGTGTCTTAATCACAGATAATACATGTATAGAAATTTCATTGTGGTTTCAATCTCTCAGGACAAGTTATATGTATAAAACACATCTGCTATGCCTCCCTTCATTATAGCATAACTCCTATCAAAATGATTGTGGTTGTAGATCCATTTTCATTGCATACTGCATAATGGACTTCATTACAAGGTAGCTCAAAATATGGCAATATACTCCATGCCATGGATGGATTGCATCATAATGAAAGAGGACTTCATTACAATATAGCTCAAAATAAGGCAATATACTCTATGCCATGGATGGACTGCATCATAATGAAAGAGGACTTCATTACAATATAGCTCAAAATAAGGCAATATAATCCATGCCATGGATGGACTGCATCATAATGAAAGAGGACTTCATTACAATATAGCTCAAAATAAGGCAATATACTCCATGCCATGGATGGACTGCATCATAATGAAAGAAGACTTTATTACAATATAGCTCAAAATAAGGCAATATACTCTATGCCGTGGATGGACTGCATCATAATGAAAGAAGACTTCATTACAATATAGCTCAAAATAAGGCAATATACTCTATGCTGTGGATGGACTGCATCATAATGAAAGAAGACTTCATTACAATATAGCTCAAAATAAGGCAATATACTCTATGCCATGGATGGACTGCTTCATAATGAAAGGGGACTTCTTTACAATATAGCTCAAAATATGGCAATATATTCCATGCCATGGATGGACTGCATCATAATGAAAGATTAATGTATATAATGGATTTTTTTTTATAGAGCAGTCTCAGTATAAGACAGAATACTCCATGGCTTGCATAGATTGCATTAAAATGAGGGAAAACTACTGAATATTCTAGTTGCTTTCAAGTTTGCAGATAAAGGATATTCAATTGATTTGTGTGGGCTGTATGCTAATCTCTGGTAACAGATTGAATATACAAATGTACCTATCCATATCATTGATTTTATATTACCTGAGGCAAATGACAACTTAAAACTAAATTTGTAACACACTGTGGGTTGGGATAGAGAAAAAAATCATCTCACAGATACATTTGCATGTACATGTACTTTTAAATACACCTTTATTTGGCCAATTACTTTACCAATTAACTGCAGCTTGGCATTAACTGTACATTAAATTTATAAAGCAACAATAAAGTAGATAGGTGCTTGTAATGCACGCTGTTGTCCCCATTGCAGAGCAAATGCTTCATGTCCAAAAAATTTTTAAGTGTAAAAATATTGGCGAATTATCATACAATAGCATGAACATCTAATCATTTCATCTATATATATTCTGCTGAAGTCAGTTTTGTTCTATTGTACTAACTAGGTTTTCATTAAAAAATCTAGTTTTCTTCAAACTGTTACCTTATTTTTTGTTCCTCTGTGCTAACAAGGTCTTCAAAGAAAGGTATCGATTTCATAACATGAGTCCCCTCAAGGGACTGACACTCTACTGTGCATAATGAATTTACAGGAATTCAAAATAAGACCATTTCTTCCTTATAACTGTGTTCAAACCATCTCTGATATTCTTCAGCGATTACAAGACTTTCAGAAAGCATGTCCCTGCTGTGGTGGACATATTGGATGTCTGTTTTGCACCAGATTTCTTTAGGACACAGTAAGCATCAGTTAAAGTCATTTGGTCAAAAACACCTAGCATAATGATCATCCATTCATGGGAAATAGTAATGACAAGATTTTCACAACAATATACATGGTGGCCATATTTGATGTATGACTGGCACCGTTTTCATTTAGGACCATCTAGGTATCACAAAACATGTACTGGAAAAACTCCACATCAATATAACCATCCATTTGGGAGTAGAAAAATAACAACATTTTCAAGATAGCCTCCATGTAGATATAATAAGAACTCCTCTAATGAAAACCCAATGTCAAAATGTCTTTTTCATTAGAAGTAGCTAAAACAGGATTTTACGCATGGTCACATAATGGATGTCAAATCTGCACCCTTTTAATCTAAAATCAACAAAATTTTATAAGAAGTCTTTCAGTAAAACTCCCATGATGACATGATCATTTGCTCAGGAGAAATCATAATAACAAAATTTTCAAGATGGCCACTGTGTCAGCCAGACCCCAGATTAGCATCATGTCTATTTAAGACCATTAAGAGATCATAAGAAATCTTTCGGTGAAAATCCAATTTTAATATGACTTTCTGCCCAGGAAGCAGTAGAGATAAAGAGATTTTCAAGATGGCTGCTGTGGTAGCCATATTGGATGTGAGATCAATACCATTATCATTAGTGAAAAACTCATTATGATACAACATGTCATTCAGTTGGAATACCGATACCAATAATTTCAAGATGGCCACTGTTTGGTGGTCATATTGGATGTCAGATCACCAAATTGTTCATTTAAGGCCAACTGGATCTCATAAGAAGCATTTTGATGAGATCCTGATTTGTCAATAAAACTTTCTGTTCAGATGTGGTAAGATGTTAAAGATTGCTATCATCGATCATACTTCAGACTGGCACTATATTTTTGTATGACCAACCAGACGGATAAAAAGTCTTCAAGTGAAAAACTTGTTGTTGATAATGCCATCCATAATGCCATCCATAATGCCATCCATTCATAATCAGCAGTCATAACAAGATTTTCATGCAAGGAGAAACCAGAAGATTTCTGATTGAAATCTAGACTATTTTCATGATGACTGAGACATAAAGTAGAAACTGGAAGATTTCTGATTGAAATCTATACTATTTTCATGACAGCTGAGACATGCAAGTAGAAACTGGAAGATTTCTGATTGAAATCTAGACTATTTTCATGCAGTCTTTTCTAAAGACTGAATCTGCCAAAAGAAACAATTTCCATATCTGCTTGGTACGCCATTTTTAAGAGAGAAAAGATTTTTTTGAGATCCAAAAAAGAAGGTTTAAATGAATCCAAAATGAGTGGTTGAAAGGCACAGCTTATAGCAATGAGTCAAATACAAGAGTGGCTGGGGAAGCACACTGATAAGCTGAACAGTTCAAATAATACTCATACCAACACCACTAACACAGCACAAACCTAAAGCCTTCAGCAAAACTTAGACTAAGGCCAAGAATAACAAAGACAAAAAAACACTGAGAAAGTGCATGTTATAGAAAGCTTTTGAATTTAAATTTTTGTGTAGCAAAAAGAAACCGTTCAATATGCAATCTTGAAGTTTATTTGTGTGCTCTACTTGTTAATTCCCCAATGTAGCTGTCTCCACCCAAGACAGCTACAACCATATGTGCAAAATCCTAAAATACTTCTATACTGGCCTTAAAACACTCAATTCATGTACATGCTGAAAATGTTTCATCACAAAAAATTTTAATAACAAGTCCAAAAAGTTTAAACAAAAAAAATCATAGAAGGGTACATTTGACTGATAATTATTAACCAATGGGTCTATTATGACTGCCAGTGTCCAAGCCTAAAATTTCTTATGAAGCAGGAATGGTAACAGTGCTTCTTACAGTTGCTCACACTTTTCAAATGAACCCTTGCAAAGAGTCAAAATGTCATGAAAATATGTACAATTTCAAAATTTAAAATGATAGTTTCTTCTTAAGCTGTAGTCAAACAAATAAAAATTTTATTAGAAAAATAAAACAAATCATAGCTAACAATGTGGGCAGACAAGATAAAAAAGAGCAAGTTGACGACTTTGATTTTTTCATAGAGGACTAATTACTTTAAGCACCTGATTAAATGATAACATGTCATCAATATATATATACAAAGAAAATTAATTATCATATAATAATAACATTTATTAGGACACAAAGAAATAATTATAATTTTATTTAAATTCATACCATCACTGATTTACAGTGACTTGATAAAAAGTTAAGTGTTTCAATATAAATTATGTTTGCCAAAAGAAGCACATAATATCGCCCCCTCTCCCCTTACCCAAGAAATTTTGAAATTTTTTTGGGTTAAAATTTTAAGGTAACTGACTTAATTTTCTTCTTAACAGATTTACTTACCATTCAAACATTCTTTCAAAAAAGTATTATTAGCAGATTTCAACTGGATGATATTTTGTTAAGTGTTCAAGAACGGAAGAGGGTGTGCTATCAGGAATGACAATTTACCTCAGGCATTAATGACAACAATGAAAGAAGAAAAAAACTTAAGACCAGTACAACTACTACCTGATATACCACACTCAACCAGGGCCAACAAGAGGGGTGGGGGTGGGAACAACCGGGGATATATCCCTAAGGCCTGAGCCCATAAAGGGGCCCAAGCTGAACAACACTTTATAATTTTATAAAAGAAAATTTCTGTTTGAACATGAGCTAGGAGCAGCTGGGGTGTTTCTTACCCCAGGGCCCATGATCGCAATATACAGACATGTCCCCATCCCACCCCAAATAAATGGAAGGGCAGGTGCTATGGATGTTGCAATATTATACAAGGCTCTTTTTATTTCCAAATTGTACCACAACAATTTCAGCACATACACCAATATAATGCTTACTTGATATATTGTCTACTTCACACCTTCATTACATTCAAATTAAAAACGGATTATTTTTTTAGCTCTGCTGGATTAGTTTTCTACTTCAAGTTGCTAACTTGTAGCATCTATCACCTTTGATGAATTATGCAACAGAAAATGTTCCAAATTCCAGAAATTGTTCCCATACAGTATTCTAATGCAAACCAAGCATTTAAGTACACGTAATTGCTTCTCTGAGTTGATACATTTTACCTGGAATATCTTATTAACAAGTCAAAAATAGAATTAGGTAATGAAACACCTTTTACCAAAAACCTTTACACATATCATACATTGTAATTGTCTAACTTTTCTATAAATACTGGGGTAAAGGTTAAATGGATTGTAAATTAATTCCTTTTGGTACAAAGTCAGGATCTATTTTAGTACACACAATAGTGGGTTTCTAATTTCTAGAAAATCCAACTGAAAATTAAACTTTACTAATAGCAGGTACTAATTCCATTTGACAGAAAGACACAAATCAAGGGCTACCTGATGAAACAACGTTATCAAAGGTCTCACAACAGGTGATAGCCACAACTTGTCATAAATCTATCACAGGTTAACACTCACACCACAGTGGAGTACAGCCTTTACTTCACCTGTAAGATATTACAGTGTGAAGTTAGGTGTAATTAAGTGAAAATTACACCAGCACGTTTGGTTGGTCGGTCCAATAAATTCTAAGTTTAATGGATCAGTGTATGTAGACTATACATTTGTACCACCTTGAAGACAATTAGCAAAGGACAACATAAAATAGATGCAGTGTGACCCTGCTATAGTATGCTCCATTATAACACAAATTCGGATATAACACCGTGTTATACCGGGGTCGTACTGTGGTTACTCTAAGATCAATTTACAAGCTGCATTAAAAAAATGTTAATTAAAAACATGTGACCTACATACATGATGAAATACCTAATGGGATTAACAGTGGATGGGATTAACAGTGGAATAACTATACCAAAAGGCACAGGTGTAAATAATTTAAAAGTTCTACAGTCATTTTATTTATATGTGGAAAAAATAACAAATCTACTGAAGATCAAAGAACTCTCAAGATGTGGTTTACTATTATTATTATTATTAAACACTGGAAAAACAATAGCAGATTAGTTATTAGTTCCATACTTTTACTGAAAGTTTCATAGAATGGTTTAAGCTAGGCTTTATTCCCATTTTCAAATACCATATATATTCAATTATAAGTCGAGTCCAACTGCAAACAGCACAGACCCAGATATGCCATTGCATAATCCACCAGCAGATATGGATCAAAGCAGTTTCTCAAGACAAATCATTACAACAAACAACATAGACCCTGATCTGCCAGTGCATTATGTAACAGCAGGTCAGGCCTATGTTGCTTGCAGTAGGACTCAACTTGTGAGTATATAAGTGTATAATAAACATTTAATGAACACTTCTGCAGATGGGACAGATGTGTGTGTGTGTGTGTGTGTGATTTTGATTTTTAAGGTAGCTTTAAGAATTTGTCAGTCATATCGTAACGATGTCTGCAGTGTGGCAGTTTATAGTGATGTCTGGCAGTGGGGCATCATGCGGAAGACATACAGCATCATGTCCCACCCAGTCATATTAACCTGACATCTGGCTGACCTGTCCTAACAATAAGCTCTTAATGCTGAGTGCCTAGCAAGGCTGCTGTTAGTACCAATTTTTTAAGTCTTTGATATGACTCAGCCAGGGTTCAAACCCATGACATCTGAGGTGGACACTCTTAAACCACTAGGTCACTGGAGCAGTGATGGAGCAGATATTAAAATTCAATAACCAGATTATTTATATTACCATGTTTACCTGCTGGCAGATCAGGATCAATAGATGCTTTTAACTTTAAATCATAAAAAATGCACTGTATAAACCCTGATCTGATGGCATGTAATGTCTCAAAAGAGCTCAGGATTTATGCTGTAGAAAGTCAGATTTCCATTTTAAAGTAAAATGTTCTAGTTAGATTTACATTATAAAGTAAAATATTCTGGATTTCAACACATGAGGGACAGTCTGCAACATGCTCTGTAGAAATTTAGAATGCAAATAACTGAATTTATAAAGGTTATATCCATTAATAATAAATGTGTTTGTAACACACATCTCCCATGATTCACCACTGTGTCCACCTACCTCCATATATGTACCCCTGAGGTAAATAACACTGTAATGAGGCATACATTTCACTCACTTCACTGATTCTGTCAGACTGACTCAAAATTAAAATGGAATTTACAGAGAATCTGACAAATGTTGGCCACTGTTGATTCCTGCCAGGAGAAAATTCTCAGAAATGTTGGCAATGTGGCAATGAGTAGCTGATGTAGAAACAAATGCCAAGTCACCCCATAGTGTGGGTAAAAGAAAAAAGAAAAACAGAAACTCTTCTGGGAGGAATGGTCACGGAAGGATAAACTTCATTTGGGAGGAATGGACAGGGATGAAAAAACCTCATCTGTGAGGAATGGACAGGGAAGGCAAAAACCTCATCTGGGAAAAAATGGACAGGGAAGGAAAAAACCTCATTTACCTCATCTGGGAAAAAATGGACAGGGAAGGAAAAAACCTCATCTGGGAAAAACTTCATCTGGGAAAAAAATGGAAGCTTGAGATGGTTCATGAGGATGAAATTTGTCCTAATTATATTAAAAGAAAATTGATTTTAAAAAACTCACCCAAAACACAGTATATACTTGCTTATATGTTGGGTCCAACTGCAAACAACATAGACCCTGATCTGCTATTGCATTATGCACCACCAGATTAGGGTCTATGTCATAATTTTTGTGCTGCAGTGATCAGTCTTAACTAAATTCATAGACCCAGATATGAAGGTGCATGATACTCTTGGTTTTACCATATATACTTGCTTATAAGTCAAATTCAAATGCAAACTGCACCAACCCAGATCTGCCATCACATAATGTGCCATCAGATTTGAGTCTCTGCAGTTTGTTACGAATAACCAGTAGAACAAACAAAACAAACCCTGATCTACAGGTGCATTATGCCTTGGCAGACCAGGATCTTTGTTTGCCATTTGCCTATACTTTTAAGCAAGTATATATGGCAGATTAACTGCAGTGCATGTACCATATTACATTTCTCAGAAAAGGAATTATTATCGGACAGTTTTCCTTTGAAAATATTAAAGAAACATTTTGGGGGCATGCTTATTATCTAATGAAATAAAAAATCAGACATAAAAATTTTGCCTGATTCGGTCAGTGAATGCAAGATTTTTGGGTTCAAACTTTGGCATTGATTGTGAAAAACATGTACAGTCCTAATAATACAGGGCTTTAGTTCACAGATTACTGGTTCTTAGATCAATGGTCTTTTTACTTTAAAAAAAAATGGGGTTGTTTGATAAAACTTTAAAATTATTTGCAAAAAGTTTAAGCGTTATTATAAAGGGGGGGGGGCAGGGAAGGGGGTACCAATTAATGGCAAACTGTACAATGCAAATTGTACCCAATTAAACAAACTGCATGTCTAGCTTATTACAAGTACATGTATTAAATAATCAGACTATGGGACCACAAATACAAACTTTTAAGAGCTATCAGAAATGAAAATGATATAATCACAACTTTTGTGTGTAAAATGGTGATATGCTGCCAAAGATTTCCCATTCAAGAATGGTCCCTGCAGCTATGTAAACAAGTAAATGGCAGAGATGGCGGATAAAACAATCTTATCTTCTGACAGTCCAAACAAAATTAAACCCATTTCTAAAACTGAATGTGTGATGTCTGGAACTTCAAGCAAGATTTTTACTTTCACCAGACCTTCTTATACCATGATTATCTCGACCACTTCATTAAATCACTTCTGAAACAGAGCCAGGACTTCACAGCTATGAATTATTACAATTTATCTTACTAAGTCTTGTCTAAGCAAAAATTATTGGTCAAATTTATTTTGAAGATTATATACTTAGATGAACCTGAAATTAGCAGAAATTAGGTCTGATACAATTTGCTTGGAGGGAAATGATCCTGTTTCCTTGGTAATATATAATTTGGTAAACAGAAGAGAAACAACAGATAGAGATTTTACCATGATAAAATAAACCCTGGAAATCTGGCTTTGTATTTTTTACTGATAGGAAATAGATGTGGTGTTTTAGTTTTCTTTGTTTTTTGTTACTCCCATTTTTCACGTAACATATTTACAAGAGAAAAGGGAGTTTCTGCCTTTGAAGTTTATGGCACAGGGAATGAAATTGTTGTGTGCTAATGTGATACTTTCCTAGGATAGCGATGATAAAGAAAAAAAGATGAATTTTGTTGTGTTTAAATTGGAATTATAACATGCAGTTGTTTAAATTAAACAAGGTTATATACAACTCTGCAGCTCCATTTTTTTCTATATATAAGGTTATCAATATAGTTTCTTTAAAACTTTCAATAAAAGTATGGAACTTTTTTTTTATTGTTATTGTCGGGTTTAACGCCATTTTTCAGCACACGATAGGCTATACATGGCGGCCAGTATTAATGGTGGAGGAAGAACCCGGGAAAACACCGGAAAGAACTACCGACCCACGAGAAGCTACTGGCAAGCTTTCTCACATACCCACATTGGCTGAATCCGAGACTCGAACCGGCGCAGACAGAGGTGAGATGGCAGTGATCCATAACGGAGAGCGCTTTAGACCACTCAGCCACTCGGGGCCCCAGTATGGAACTAATGGTAGTCCTGATGACACTAGGTAATTAATGACATGGTGATAGGTACTGATGACATAAGGTAATTTAATGGCATTGTACTTGGTACTGATGACATAAGGTAATTTAATGGCATTGTGCTGGGTACTGATGATACAAGGTGATTTAATGGCAATGTCATGGGTACTGATGATATAAGCTAATTTAATTTAATGACATGGTGATGTGTACTGATGACATAAGGTAATTTAATGGCATTGTACTGGGTACTGATGATACAAGGTGATTTAATGGCAATGTCATGGGTACTGATGATATAAGCTAATTTAATTTAATGACATGGTGATCGGTACTGATGACATAAGGTAATTTAATGGCATTGTGCTGGGTACTGATGACACAGGGTAATTTAATGGCATGGACTGGGTACTGATGATAAAAGCTAATTTAATATAAATTTTAAAAAAGATGAATATTGATTTCAAATAAGTTTTCAACATTAGACACCTCACAGGAATAGAAACATTTTCACAATTTCACTATTGTTTCCTACACAGCAAAAAGGATAGTCTTGATTCTTTTCAATAACTTTCCAAAACATAACCCTGATCAAAAACAACCATAAAAGACCTAGTACTCTGCAATCCAAACCTTTAATTTGTACCTAAATAAGAAGCCATTTTTTTTCAGCATACACTTGAGCACTCTTGAAAGTGACCACAAGTGAGCCATATATACCACTGGCTACGTTTTATATGAGTACCCATAAATCAACTGCTGCTGTGACCCCAGTCTACCTGTATTGGCTGTGACCCCAGTCTACCTGTATTGGCTGTGACCCCAGTCTACCTGTATTGGCTGTGATCCCAGTCTACCTGTATTGGCTGTGATCCCAGTCTACCTGTATTAGCTGTGATCCCAGTCTACCTGTATTGGCTGTGATCCCAGTCTACCTGTATTGGCTATGACCCCAGTCTACCTGTATTGGCTGTGATCCCAGTCTACCTGTATTGGCTGTGATCCCAGTCTACCTGTATTGGCTGTGACCCCAGTCTACCTGTATTGGCTGTGACCCCAGTCTACCTGTATTGGCTGTGATCCCAGTCTACCTGTATTGGCTGTGGCATAAGGCTACCTGTACTGGCTGTGGCATAAGGCTACCTGTATTGGCTGTGGCATAAGGCTACCTGTATTGGCTGTGATCCCAGTCTACCTGTATTGGCTGTGACCCCAGTCTACCTGTATTGGCTGTGACCCCAGTCTACCTGTATTGGCTGTGATCCCAGTCTACCTGTATTGGCTGTGATCCCAGTCTACCTGTATTGGCTATGACCCCAGTCTACCTGTATTGGCTGTGACCCCAGTCTACCTGTATTGGCTGTGATCCCAGTCTACCTGTATTGGCTGTGGCATAAGGCTACCTGTATTGGCTGTGGCATAAGGCTACCTGTATTGGCTGTGGCATAAGGCTACCTGTATTGGCTGTGGCATAAGGCTACCTGTATTGGATGTGGCAAAAGGCTACCTGTATTGGATGTGGCATAAGGCTATCTGTATTGGCTGTGGCATAAGGCTACCTGTATTGGCTGTGGCATAAGGCTACCTGTATTGGCTGTGGAATAAGGCTACCTGTATTGGCTGTGGCATAAGGCTACCTGTATTGGCTGAGGAATAAGGCTACCTGTATTGGCTGTGGAATAAGGCTACCTGTATTGGCTGTGGCATAAGGCTACCTGTATTGGCTGTGGCATAAGGCTACCTGTATTGGATGTGGCATAAGGCTATCTGTATTGGCTGTGGCATAAGGCTACCTGTATTGGCTGTGGCATAAGGCTACCTATATCTACTTTCACAAAAGCAGCTCCTATTGGAAATAATACAGTTATATTTTGTTTTCACTTGGTACTACAACCTCTGGCCAAGATGTATTTCTAAGCTACATCAAATGAGTTCTTTCCCCAAAATACATGAAATGTGTTTTTATATTTATTACATCCCCCCTCTTTTATGCTTTCTGATTATTATTAGGTGTACAGTTAAATGTAATTCAAAATTAACTGTGATTTTAAAAAGTTTGTTTAGTGCATGTAAAAGTATTGATGCAATGACCTCAGAGACAACACCAAAAAATGAGCCAGTCTGTGTGAGTATATAAAAATAGAAACCAAACAGCAGTATGGAATTATAATAATGTATGCAGATGCTTTACACATTGAATTAGTAGAATCCATCATATGCATTGGTGTGGAATAAGGAAATTCCATCTGAGGGTCAGAATTTATTGGTAGGAGCATGGGAATAGGGTAAACACATCTGAGGGTCAGCATTTATGTGTACGAACAAGGCATTAGTCTCAGTGGGATAGGGAAATCCCAGTACAAGCAAGGCATTGATGTGGAATAGGGAAATTCTATCAGAGGGTCAGAATTTATTGGCAGGACCAAGGCATTGGTGTGGAATAGGGAAATACCATCAGAGTCAGCATTTGTGGGTAGAGGAAACATTGAGGATTTCTACAAGGTTTACGTCAGTAGCGATAGGAAACAGTGAGGATTTTCTACACATTTTACATCAGTGGCTATAGAAAACACTGAGGATTTTCTACACATTTTAGATCAGTGGTGATAGGAAACATTGAGGAATTTCTACAAGGTTTACATCAGTGGCAATAGCAAACATTGAGGATTTTCTACAAGGTTTACATCAGTAGCTAGTTGAAACACTAGCATTTTCTAAAAGTGTTACATCATTAGCTAGAGGATACACTGATGGTTTTCTACATATTTTATATCATTAGCTAGAGGAAACACTGAGGATTTTCTACACATTTTACAACAGTGGCGATAGAAAACACTGAGGATTTTCTACACGTTTTATATCAGTGGCAATAGGAAACACTGAGGATTTTCTACACATTTTACATCAGTGGCAATAGGAAACACAGGATTTTCTACACGTATTACATCAGTGGCAATAGGAAACACAGGATTTTCTACACGTATTACATCAGTGGCAATAGGAAACACAGGATTTTCTACACGTATTACATCCAATTACAAAATACGAATACCATATATACTCACTTATAAGTCTAACTGTAAATGACATAGACCCTGATCTGCTGTCAAATCAAGGTCTATGTATTTGTTTTACTGCTGGTTCCTACTGCATAGACCAGTACTTTATCACTGTCAGATGTAGGACAGACTGTGAAGTTTATAGTCTGGACTTGACTTGTAATCGAGTCTATAATGTATGTTGTAAGCAAAGATTATTCTTTAAATAGCAGTAAGAAATTTGTCTTGCACATGTTCATGATGTCATCTTTAGTGTGCCTGAATGCAAACATATTCCAAATAACACCCTCACATGGACAAACTGTTTCACGCATATATGTAAGAACAAATACACAAAACTACATACTTGTTTTGTCCTAAGTCAGCAAAAAGGAAAAGTCTGAAATGGTGTAGGAAAACATCAAGGCCTTCAGTCCAAGACATATTCAAAAGCCATATCAAACAAGTTTTTTCCCTAATGACTCAGAACAAAACATGAATATGGTTACTATTTACCACAATCCCCCATTTCACCCACTTATGCAATCTAAATAAATTTAGATTTATCACATGATTGGAATTCAATACAAATTGGAATTTATAAAAGTTCAATTCACTGTATCTAAAAATATCTATTTGAAAACATGAAAGATGACACCTAAGTTAAGTTTGAATCCTTGTATGACACATAATCATTGATTGAACAGCTACATCAAGTGCCAGGTCAGTCAGCGTTTAAATGAGAATGTAACAAGAGAAATTACAGTATGATTAATCTAGGGTCTCCAGGGAACAGTAATCCTATTTACTTGAGTCTATGAGCAGAAGCCTCATCATTTAGGGTCTGGGAACAGTAACGTGATTTATTAGGGTCTACCAGTCCTCTAGAAACAGGAACCCCTTCAACTAGGGTCTGGGAACAATAATCTGACCTACTAATGGGTCTGTGTTCAACAGAAACCTTATCTACAAGGATCTGGGAACAGAAGCTCTATATACTAAGGTCTGGGAACAGTAACCCTATCAACTAGGGTCTGGGAACTGCAACCCCTCCTAATAGGTTCGTTGAACAGTAACCCTATCAACTTGGGTCTGGGAACAGCAACTCTATCAACTAGAGTCTGGGAACAGCAACCCTATCAACTAGAGTCTGGGAACAGAACCCTATCAACTAGATTCTGGGAACAGCAACCCTATCAACTAGAGTCTGGGAACAGCAACCCTATCAACTAGGGTCTGGGAATAGCAACCCTATCAACTAATGAATATACCTAAATGAGCATATCTGATTTAAAAGAATGCACCTAACAAAAAATTAAAACATGCCTAAAAGAACAAACTGATTTTAAAGAACACACCTAATTTGGCTTCAAAAAACTCTGCTAAAATTCAGTACATCCTTTCATTTAAAGAGAAATGAGTGCTTTTTGGTAAAACATCCAGCTACCATAGGTACAATTGTGCCCCTTTTTGTGTCCTTGACATGGAGTTTATCTCCTGCAAAGTCTTATTTTCTTCCTCAAATAAAATCTCTTTTTGGTTTATACAAACTTAATTTCTTTTTGTTCCATTACTACTTAAACACCTCATGTCATTTCAGTACAAGTTTCCAAAGTGCAATATCTGCCATTGTGAAATTCTCTCAAGGTAGTTATCTTCTTCAATGAGCGCTGAGTAGGAAAGTTTTGACAGAGATATTTTAATGTAGCAACAAAAGAGACAAGCAGATGTTAAGATAAAAATTAAATGGAAATCCTTCCTGATTTGAATCTTAATTCATTTATAACATTTTCCCAGGTACAGAAAGTGTATATGACATACAGAATGTACTGGTTTAACTCTTGTGTATGTTTTACATGTATGGTTTTATATTAAGGAGGAAAGTAAATATATCACGCCTCTGTCATGACACTAATGTTGAGATGTTTTAGAAATACTAAACAATGCCTCCATAAATTGGAATGCTATGACTGTAAATCTATCCAACTCTGTATGTCAGCACATCTACCATTCGCTTAGAGGGAACATTGCACCCAAGGTGCCCAGTGGTTCCAGTAGGGGAAAATTTACCTTCAGACCAAAAACCTAGCTTACCTAAGTGAAAGGCTGAAGTTGTATACCTGTGCTATTTGATAACAATTAATTTTGTTCCATTTACATTTTAAGTGAAGATTTAATATTTTCCTGATATAATTTGGAAAAAAAATCTGAAATATTTTTGTGTAATTTTATGATAGTTTCTAAGATAATATCAGTGAAAATGTATAATCCTGCAGCACTTATGTTAACCATTAATTTTCATTCTGAAAGCATCAAAATTGGTAATTGAAATAAAATCAATGAATTACAATTATTAGTAATAATGTTTGCAATATATAATGTGAAAATATAAATGTAAACTTTATGCATGTATTTCATACACAGCTTGCAAAATAGCTACAAAATAAATTATAGTGTAAATTTGTATGTAAATTTTTAATCTAACATTTTAGATTTTATTCTGCCAGAGGAATATATATTGCACTGAGATTCACAGCCAGGTCAACACCTTAATTATAGGGTATGGCTTCCTTTTCCAGTTAGTCTATCAAGGAAGGCACCCTGGAAAGTGCCTTAAGGTACCTTTGTATGCTTGTGTAGAACCAAGTCAAGTGGCAATGTAAACATCTGGTGAAATCAAGTTCACTAAACAGATATCACATCTGCTACAGCTTTTCTCACTTGGATTACATGAATGAACACTGAACTGTACAAATGACCTAATAACAAAGACAATTAAGGAACATTGGTCCACAAAAAATGATAATGCATTTGACACAGTTATCACAACAAAACAAAGGATTTCCAGACTCTTCAAATTTGTCAGTATATGATATATGAATCGTCCAACAGTTTAAACATCAGTAACATTTAACAGTGTCCCAAAATCTAAATAAATGATGTTTTGGTGACTTGTTTGCTGATGAAAATCACTGAACAGTTTAAATTACTAACACTGTGATTACATATCAGTTACTGACTCCATGAGAATGGCTGTTAGTTACTGACACACTGAGAACACCTAGTAATTATGACACTGAGAACAGATATAAACTAGTGACACACTGAGAACAGCTAGTAATTATGACATTAAGAACAGATATAAACTAGTGACACACTAAGAACAGCTAGTAATTATGACATTGAGAACAGATATAAACTAGTGACACACTGAGAACAGCTAGTAATTATGACATTAAGAACAGATATAAATTAGTGACACACTTAAAACAGCTATTGATTACCAAAACTGTGAGAAAAAACTGTCAATTAATGATGCAATGAAAACAGCTGCCAATTACTGACACACCAGAACAGCAATCAATCACCAACTGAGAACAGTTATTAATTATTTATACTCAGAACAGCTGTTGATTACCAACACACTGAGAACATCTGTCAATTACTGACACACTGAGAACAGATGCCAATTACTGACACACTAGAACAGCTGTCAATTACTGACACGTTGAGAACAGCTGTCAATTACTGACACTCTAGAACAGAAATCAATTATTGAGAGGATCATAATTACTGAATCATTTTTAAAATGTCGGTCTATCAAACAGAATGATGAAAGCAATATACAGTACATTCTATAGAAAACTGATTTAGCTTTAAAAATATGACTTCATATAATAGAAAATGAATACAGCAAACTGCACATATTTGACAGTTTTAGCAGAAATGGGGTCTCAGTTGTTTCAAAAAGAGAATTTTATGTTCATGTTTAGACCAAGCCTTTAAAATGTAAATTAGATTTCTAAAATGCACTCTACCTAATATTCAAAGCTTCTATACAATATAAAATTAGACTGAATATAATTTGAAAAAATGGAGAGAACTGAGAAAATGATGCATTTAATGCTTCCAATGGAAAAGTACTTCACATTATTTTAAACAGCAGTTTTTGCTTATATTTCAGCCCATGAATCTGCCCTTAAATTTAAAATAAATATTTTCCAATCTTTTACAGCCTATAGAAAATTTCTCTCTCTTTTAAGTGATACTAATAATAATAAGTTTATAAAAAAAAAAGTTTTAAAAAGGCATGAAAATGAGCAAACTACAAGTCATTAGGCAAAAAGTGCTTAAAAAGTCCTCATGCTATATCTAAAACTGTGCCTTATAAACATTTTAATGTTTTTGTTTACTCTTTTTTCATTTTAAATAAATTGTTTCAAAACTTGTGCATTTCAAAGCAAATTTAATTTACTTTCAATTAATAAAAGTGAGATTTAATCAGTTTGCATCAAGTACGAAAGATGTACACAACAAAGTAAATGAGATTTTATCTGACTGTTGATATCACATCCATCCCTTGAATGTGTTAATCAAATAAACATTTTTTTTATATCAAAATAAAGCATGCCACTTATAAAACCACACATTTCCATGTTGAATATAACATATATTATACACAGACATTACAGAATGATCAAACCATTTTGAGAAGCATTTCAAAGATACATGTACTTTGCGAAATGTTGAAATCAACTACACCAATGCACTGTAACATCTTTTAACAATAAACAGATACTAGTATTTCCTATTTTAATCTCGAAACATTTGAGTCTCAGATTCAGCTAATGTGGGTATGTGAGAAAGCTTGCCAGTAGCTTCTTGTGGGTTGGTGGTTCTTTCCTGGGTTTTCCTGGGTTGTTCACCCACCATTAATACTGGCCGCCATGTATAGCCTATTGTGTGCTGAAAAATGGCGTTAAACCCTACAACAACAACAACAACAATAATTATGAAACAGAGGAGTGGTGTGGTTTATAAAATATGTACTCCAAATGAGTTTGTCTTGGTCATCAAGAAACCAACCTATTTGTATTAAAGGGCACTGGGTGAAATTCTTATGTGTAACAATAGGGAACAGGTGACATTTGATGGCCTAGAGACTGTTTGGTGGCTCTGTTGTTCTGTGTAATGAATTCATAGCTAAAAGGCGACAGCTTTTCATCCTGCCATCAGATCAAACCATGTATCAATTTTCAGACATTTATGTCTTTTAATAGTAATTTAGTGAGGCATCTTAGTCCAAAGGTCTTAACACTAAATAACCTAAAAAAAACACCACCACAATGCCAATCCCTGTGTGACAGTCTCATGTCCTGAACTGACCTTTCTCACTCAGGTGTTTCATCTGTAATTGGATCTCACCTTGCAAATCACCAGGTGCTAAATGACTACTAACAAAAACATATGTCTGAAAATTGATACATCATGGTCAGCTGAAGAAGTAAACAATATCCATATAACATTTAATGAGTCGGTTTTATTTCCATTTGTATAAATTTTCTTGGTAAAGGATTAGATGGTAAAATTTTAACAAGATGTTTGGATTAACTTCCACTTCTTGCTAAAGAGATATATTTGGATGAATACATCAGATTAACTCATAAAGATTGTTTATCAGGTGGTAAAATCTGAAAGATATTTTTGGGGAAATTATAGCTGAGTAAATAATTTATTTGTACAATACTTTAGAAACTGACAGCAGAAGCTATACATTTGTTTCTCTTTCTCATATTTACCTGTGATAATTCCATTTCATTTACTGGAATGTACAAGCATGAGTAAATGACATATGTATAACCTACAGGTAAACATATTTACAACTTACCTGTATAGCCCCAGCCCAGCATAGCCAAAATAGGACCCACTTGGGGTCCCTAAATCTCTGGCAAATTGAAGGTTTGAAGGGTCCCCAGCCACATGGGATGTTCACCTCCTCTTCCTCCATCTGCAGGGGCCTTGATTTCACTGACAGGTGCTGCTGTGATGAGAGAGGGCCCCCATTTTTGGGGACCTCTTCACTAAGTCTATCCTGTGGCACAGCCATGTAATCTCTGGAGCGTGTTGATTTTAGTACAGTCATCTTGATAGCTGATTGGATGTACTGATCACACCTGAAAGAAGGGATACAATGCATGCAGATCAATAAACAATTGATGGGGAAATAATTTTAGCAGCAAAAGATATGCATACACAATTTATTTATATAATTTTTAATTTCAAGATTTTTTTTAAAAGGATTACTTTAATTTTAAGTATTTCACTACCCCCCAAATATTCATCTTTCAGGATCCCAATAGAAATAAGATTTTATAAAAGTTTATGTTATTATTGTTGTTTATTTTCTTCTTTTTCTAACTATCACTTATTTTAAAGGTGGAATAGCATGTACTCTAGTCTTGATGAATGTACCTATGTAGTGTTTACATCTATGTAGGTTTATTATTGGTGTAGATGATGAATATAGAACACTGATTTAGTCCTGCATGTTTTAGGCATAATAGTTGTTTTATGTACATGCTATGTCACATAACTTATTTTAGATTTATTATTTATTTTACTTTTATTTTATGTTGATCATAAATAAAATTATTATTATTATTATTATTATTAGTAGTAGTAGCAGTAGTAGTAGCAGTAGTGTATTATTATTATTAGTAGTAGTAGTAGTAGTAGCAGTAGTGTAGTAGAAGTAGTAGTAGTAGTAGTAGTAGCAGTAGTGTATTATTATTATTATTAGTAGTAGAAGTAGTAGTAGTAGTAGTAGTAGCAGTAGTGTATTATTATTATTATTAGCAGTAGTAGTAGTAGTAGTTACTAGTAGTAGTAGTAGTAATGTATTATTATTATCATTATTGTTATTATTATTAAATTTCAAAATTATTTACATCTTATACAATTCAGGTATTTAGCAGAAACTTACTCTTTTAGAAATATAAATACATCAGAACAATTTTTAAATGAGTAAGAACATGTAGCTATGGCATACAGCTCACGTGGCAGTTCATTGGAGTCCTAATCTCCAAGGGAAGCATGTTTGACCTTATCTGGCCATATCGCTGTGTCCTTGGGGAGGCATTAAATTCCTTGGCATAATATGGACAAATTCATTAAAAGTGCTGTTACAACAAACATAAATCAGCTATATATATATATATATATAGGTGTGAAAACAGAAATCACTGCCTACCTTCTTCAGGGAAGAAATACCACTACATCAATTTCATTGCTTAATAAGAAGTTGGAATTAATTATCATGACTGAAAGGATGCAGGTTCGAATCCTACCATCTGACCAGCCTGGATCAGCTACTATGGCGAGTTCTAGGACAAGGAAGTTAACTCCAATTGCCTCGGCACCAAACAGCTTACTAATGTTGTTGTCCCATAAAGCATCTAACCAGGACTGATGAGGTTTTCTGATCTAGTAATGTTAATTATGATAAATATAAGCTATTGTTATAATGCTATATGCTTTTACAAAATAAAATTAAAGCTGTTAAATTTCAGTTAATTAAAGCTACTGCTCTGTACTGCTCCAATGGCCTAAGTGCTTAGAGCATCACCTTGAATGCAAGAGGTAACAGGTTCAAATCCTGGCCGAGTCATACCAAAGACTTATAAAACGGTACTAGCAGCTGCCTTGTTTGGTGCTCAGCATTAAGAGTTAGTGTTAGGACTGGTCGGCCTGGTGAAAGATAATGTGTCTGGG
This sequence comes from Sinohyriopsis cumingii, assembly GCA_028554795.2. Lineage (NCBI taxonomy): Eukaryota > Metazoa > Mollusca > Bivalvia > Unionida > Unionidae > Sinohyriopsis > Sinohyriopsis cumingii. Next base: position 65,629,472 of record CM068837.1, on the reverse strand, counting down.
TGGGACAAGATACTACATGTCTGTGACATGATGCCCCAGTGCAAGACATCATTATAAACTGCCACACTGCAGACATCATAGCATTATAGATGGACAATTGTTAAAGCTACATTAAAAATCCAGATTAAAAAAAGCTATGCATGCATTCTGCTTTCAGTAAACTAAAGCTGTTAAATTTCAGTTAATTAAAAGCTGTTTGCTTCATGTACATACAGATGCAGTATAATTTTAGGTTAATAAATTGTATGTGTTAAATGATATGAACTCATGTTCAACTGATTTTAAGTTTCTGCTAATTGCTTTTTTTTTCACTTATATTTTTATCCAGCTTATGTGCATTCATGTCAGTTTCCAATCAACAGTTACTGGTTCCTGGTTAAAAACTGGGCATGGGGTTGGTAGCAAATGGATTTTTGTGTATACATGATAAAAACTCAGAGTGTCTGAGCTATTACAATAAGGTACGTTCTGTTATCAGAACTGCAACATATTTGCAAGAGGAGGCTTATAAATTATGCTTCCTGCCATGTGTATGAAAATAAATAATTGTGCCACAGATTTATGATCAAGAAAATTTGAGATGCCTGCTTATATATGAGCACTGTAGTGTCACACATGTGAGATGCATTGCATGTTACATAACTTATCTCACCATTCTCTATTATGTACTGTATTTTGTAATGTCACAAAACTGAAATACATTGTATGTTATCTCACCATCTAAAATTATGTATTTGTACTTTGTAATGTCACAGAATGGAAATACATTGCATGTTATATAATTTATCTCACCATCCTATATTATGTACTGTATTTTGTAATGTCACAAAACTGAAATACATTGTATGTTATCTCACCATCTAAGATTATGTACTTGTACTTTGTAATGTCACAGAATGGAAATACATTGCATGTTATATAATTTATCTCACCATCCAAGATAATGTACCTGTACTTTGTAATGTCACAAAATTGAGGTAGATTGCACGTTATATAATTTATCTCACCATCCAAGATTATGTACCTGTACCTTGTAATGTCACAAAATTGAGGTACATTGCATGTTATATAATTTATCTCACCATCCAAGATTATGTACCTGTACTTTGTAATGTCACAAAATTGAGGTACATTGCATGTTATATAATTTATCTCACCATCCCATCCAAGATTATGTACCTGTACTTTGTGATGTCACAAAATTGAGGTACATTGCATGTTATATAATTTATCTCACCATCCAAGATTATGTACCTGTACTTTGTAATGTCACAAAACTGAGGTACATTGCATGTTATATAATTTATCTCACCATCCAAGATTATGTACATGTATTTTGTAATGCCAAATATACGCCATCACTATCATGCTGTTAATGAGCCATTGAAGTGGACCACCTTAATGAGGTCACCTTATAATGAGGTATTTTATAAATGTTACTATTCAATAATGGCATGTTTTATGACCATATTCCCATTGTAAATGGACTACATTTTACTGGGGTACTTTATGACAAGGATTTACTGTATGCTGTATCAGTGTATTGCCTATACTATTTCTTATAATTCTATATATGTATTGTAATTTGTCAATTTTAACATTTTTTATGTAGTACCAGTCTTAGCAAATATGTGTTTCAATGTTTGTATGCACTGTTTACCATTTTAACTTCCTGTACTTTTTATATACCCGTAAAGGTAAGCTTGTATAGCTTATCTCAATGTTGTGACAGATGACTATAAATAAATTTTACCTGACATGCCTTGACCCAGATGTACAAGCAAGAGATCACATATTTTGGTACCTATTGACTGGTACCTATTGACTGGAAAATTGTGTCACCATGAAAAGATATGGGCTAATGATTTATTTACACCGTAGGATGTAAAGAAAGAAGTATGCCATGAAACTAAAAGAATTTCATGTAAGTATTTTCTGTAGCAAAATATGCAAATGAACCAGACATTGTCACAGATGGATGCAATACCCAGATAACATCAATTAAAAGGTTAAAATTCTGGTAATTAGAATATATAGTAAGGAAAATGGAAAATGATAAGTTATCATTTGGATGAAAATACATAAATGAAAATGTGATGCCAGTCTAAGGATTATAAGTTTAAAGTGTTGACCCATTTTCAGCTACTATATATGTAGATTAATTTACTAATTACTATTTTGAATTTACTAATTACTATTTTTAAGTTGAAAACCTATTTGTAGATATTATAAAAATGAGCAATTTGCAATAATGTTGCCATATTCAACAGGTGTAAAGGAGATATATGATGAACATACTGAAACCTGCCTTAACAGACACCTCCATATCAGGGACAACTGATCATTAAGGACATCAATTACAGATCCTTTTCTTATCTTCACTATCATTATAATCTCCATATATAAAGAACATCCCCTTTGTATCTTTATCATAGTTTTCACCTCCAAAAATTGAAAACCACTTAATTATAGGATCCTTTTCCTATTTTATTATCATTTTAACCAAAAATGTGGGACAAGAGCTCATAAAAATTATCACTTCATTGGGTTCTTTTTATTATCATTTTAATCTCTTAATAAGGAGCAGGTGCCCATTATGAACAATTTTAATTTAATTTTCTTATTTCGTCATCATTGTAATCGCTACACGTTTCATGGCCTCTTTTAGTAGAAACAGTCCTTAACTAAACTGGAATGTGTAATATAATAAGCTTTGAGGTACTATAGTTATACATGTTGATGATCTTTTTAATCTGCATAAAGGCTTGGAGCATTCCAAATTGTATACATTTTGAAATGTGGAAGGCATTCTGATTATCAAAATGGCATACAATGACAAAAGTTTTAAAAAATTGCATAAAAGTAGCTTCTCAAGTGTTGGTTTACCCAAATTACCCATAGATGTATGTACTCAATTTTAAGTTGGGTCCAGCTGCAAACAAATCTGACCCTGATTTAAGGTCACATAATGCGTGGGCAGATCAGGATCTATGTTGGTTGCTATAGTGATTGCTCCTAACAAACTGCACAGACCCAAATACGCTAAGGCATTATGCAGTGGTATATCCAGGCCTGTATGGTTTGCAGTTACACTCAAATTTCAAGCCAGCATATGTGGTAACTCAAGAAAGCAGCTTGTAGTATTATTTATTGAACAAGCATATTGGATTACTCAATTTTTATTTGTTCTGCCTTCAAATTTGCCATTTATCATCTAATATATTTTACTGAATTATGGATTCTTAACACACACATGGTCTTTTTTTCATTACACATGTAATTTGATGTCACAGCAATATTCTTGGGTAAATACCTCCAGTCTGCTGTAAGCTATATCACAATGATGAAAGTTAAGTCAAATGACTTTGTGCAGCTAAATCCACTGTTGATAATGGCTGCCTGCTAAGTTTCACAGCCCTCATTAAACCTCACAGCAGTTTTTCTCAAAATTAGATTCTGCATTATGTGTATCTTCCATACAATGTTTCTGACAATACTGGGATTTTTTATGAAGGGTGGACAATTACGAGTGATAATAATAACTCTTTATTTTAAAATTGAAAGCTCTTGTATCATTTTATTCTTGAAACAGGGGCTAAAAAAAAATTCCTCAGAGATAAAACTACTTCCAGGAATTACGTAATATTATGGGTTTATCTTAATCACTAATGCCTTCCTATACCTTAATCCTTAACGTCTGCCTCATGTTCAGTTTAATCTCTATGTTCCAAACCAATCAGAATTTGTTTTCTTCACAAAATCTCATTTTGAGAAAAGAAGTTGAGATATTTAGTGAAAATGGGGCCTGAAACCTGAAACATTGTCTACGTTGACAGCTGCAGGACTTTGTTACTTGTTTAAATAGTTGACGGCCTGAGGCTATCGTTTTCTAAAGTTGATTTTTAATGCTTTCCCAGCAGCACAGAAGTGAATATTTAGATATAAATGCAGGCCAAATAACATTATGGTAAAACCTGCATCAGTTTACACATCCATTTAATAAATGCCTGTCTATAATGGACATTATTTGCAGTTACTTTTTTAGGATGTTTGTTATTTGTTTAACTGACCTGAGTTGTGCAAGTTCCTAAAGTTTATTTTGAACACTGTTCTAGGCTGCAGTGTGTGTGTGTGTATGTGTGTGTGTGTGTGTGTGATTTGGATTTTTAATAGCTTTAACAATTCTTCAATCATATTGCTACAATGTCTGCAGTAATATCTAGCGCTGGGGTATCATGCCACAGACATGTAGTATGATGTCCCACCCAGTCACATTATCCTGACACCATGCCAACCAGTCCCAACACTAACCTCTTAATGCTGAGCGCCTAGTGAGGCAGCTGTTAGTACCATTTTTATAAGTCTCTGGTATGACTCAGCTGGGTCTTGAAACTGCGACCTCCTTGATCTGAGGCAGATACTCTAACCACTAGGCCACTGGTGCGGTACCCAAGCTGCAGTGAACATTTAGAAAGAAAATGTACTGGCCTTGAAATTACATTAAGACCCACCTTAATGGACGATACCATATTAAGGCCACCTGGATCCTAAAGGACAACACTTATAAACCCCTGTTCTTAATTTTCTTTATGCACTGAACTACTCTACAAAGGACACTTGTCCACTAAGGATACAAATGTATAGTCCATACAGGGTCCTTTATTGACAATGTCAACTGTATTTGAAAGTAAGAATTGTAAAAGTATCACATTATTTCAGACTGTGATGAAGTATTGAGATTTGGTGAAAGAAAGGCCAGCTGTATAAGAACAAACCTTGCTTTTATTAAGCTTGAAAGAAAGAACTTTAATAGGGAGCTCAGTTTAAAATAGTTTTAACGCCAACCTTAAACTGGGGCATATATGGTAAAACAGACATACAGACACATACACAGACACCACCATATATGCTACATCAGGCTTCTGTTAGAATAGTTTCCATATCTGTTATCTTTGGACCTTTAAAATAATGATTCCAAAGTTGTAGTAGTTTAGTATAAAAATTATAATTATAATTAGAGAGAGAGAGAAAAAAGGAGAAATAAATACGATAAAAAAAATGGCAACAGACAAAAGCAGCTTTCTGATGCTGCTGAGACACACAGACAGGACAAGAGACCAGCAGAGAGTCAGACTGGTTTTCGTTTGGTGGCTTTAACACCATTTTTCAGATCATGACAGGCCATACATGGTTGCCAGTATATCTGGTGGAGGAAGAAATTCGGAAAAGTCCAGAAAGAACCACCAACCTTCGGGAAGCTACTGGCAAGCTTTCTCACGTAACCATACTGGCTGAGCCCAAGACTTGAACCTATCTGACCACAGGTGAGAGGTCAGTGATCTTTGACCATTTGGCCACCCAGAGCCAGAGAGAAAAACTGAGAAAATACAGAAAGTAGATGGTAACAGGAACATTTAAGATGTAGACTACAAGAAAAAGCAGTTTTGTCAAACAAATTTTAATTATTGAGAGAAAAAAGCCAAACAAATCCTCATTAAGAAAGAGAGTTACTTCCCCTTATTGCTGATAGTGGTTTCATTGGGGACAAGTTTAATGCAGGGATAAGCCAAAAATAATCTAATACTTATCAAAACGTTCTACTTTTAATTAAGATAATATTTTCTGCTAACATATCCATAGGTAAAAAAATATATATCCCTTCCACCTGGACAATAATATAATGCCAAGATTTTTATATACTTTATATACTCACTTATAATTGTCCAGTCCAACTGCAAACAACAGACCCTGACCTGCCAATGCATAATATGGCAGCAGATCAGGATCTATGTTTGTCCTGTGAACCACTCCAAACAAAATGCACTGACCCAGATCTGGCAGCACATTATGCAATGACAGATCTGGGTCTCTGCAGTTTGCACTTGGACTAGACTTATAAGCTAGTGTATACATTAGATATCATTTCAAAGAATGGAACTGTATTGTATGACTTGCACCTGCAGCAAATGCAAAAGTTGTGACTATGCATGACTTAGTATGGTTTATGAACTGAAGTCGAACTAGGAATAATTTGTAGCTGAGCAATTAGCTCCAGTAAACAGCTGAAAATGTTACAATTCTTTAAACTCCATCAGACTTCAATTTCTTTTCTTCCTTAGAAAATAGTTTTTTTTTATTCACCTGGTTAAATTTATGCCAAGAGATACTCCTTTTCAAAGACAGAATAATTACCACAAAGTTCATTTTCAGTTTTATTAATGTCTGTTTATAAATGAATCATACAGCAATCAGTATTAATGTTGTAAAAAAAAATTTAAAAAAAGGAAAACCCAAGAATTGTGGAACTTGGATGGTGGAACACGAAAGTGTCTGACAACTGACATAAATGTCTCAACGCCAGGAGAAGTAACAATGTGAGAATATGAGGCCACGTTATTTGGAAATATTACAAGACAGATACGAGTATAAATGAACAAAAAACTGAAGGACTTGTTAGATATATAAAAAATACATGAATGCCATATTAATCATCATTATAATGAATACTCATTTTCAAACAAGATACATCCCACTCTATTGTCACATGGTTATCCAGTCGATCCCTGTCAAACCAACTCCCAATAAATCCTAAATAAAATCAAAGACACAGATGAGCAACATCTAGATCCTGATTTACCCTGTGTACAGTTGTAAGCATTTTATACACTGGTAAATTAGACGTTTTACATGGATCAGTTTATGATGCTAGTCTGTCATTTTTGTGCAGTTGAGTGTGTGCTACACACAAGCTGAGAGTGTGCTACACACAGGTAAATAAGGTATGGACATGTACTAGTATGTCACTGTTGTGCAGTTGACGGTGTGCTACACACAGGTAAATAAGGTATCGACATGTACTAGTCTGTCACTGTTGTGCAGTTGACAATTTGCTACACACAGGTAAATAAGGTATACATAGTTACTATTATCAATTTATGGCAGTTGTCTTGATGTCATTGTGTGCATTTGGTAGTGTGCTACACACAGGTAAATAAGGTAGGCAGAGTACAATAATCAATTTATGGCACAAGTCTGATGCAACTGTGTGCAGTTGGGAGCGTGCTACACACAGGTAAATAAGGTAGGCAGAGTGCAATAATCAATTTATAGTACAAGTCTGATGTAATTGTGTGCAGCTGAGAGTGTGCTGTACCCAGGTAAATAAGGTATGGTAATGTACTATTACCGATTTATGGTGTCAGTCTTTGTCTTAGTGATTCATGTACTGCCATCATTCATAATCTCTGTCATTCATCTTAATTCTCTATTAACTACACACCATACTTTTCTAGTCTAATGTACATATATGGTTACTATATGTACATGCTTGTAAGCCTGGGCTAACTCCAAACTCCACAGACCCAGATCTGCCACTGTATTATGCAAGAGGCAGGTCAGGATCTATGCAGTTTGGTAATCAGCAGAATAAACAACACACATCCTGATCTGTTGGTGAATCTCATGATGGCAGATCGGTGTCGACGCTGTTTGCTATTGTTATTGTTGTGGGGTTTAACGCCATTTTTCAGCACACGATAGGCTATACATGGCGGCCAGTATTAATGGTGGAGGAAGAACCCGGAAAACACCGGAAAGAACCACCGACCCACGAGAAGCTACTGGCAAGCTTTCTCACATACCCACATTGGCTGAATCCTAGACTCGAACCGCCGCAGACAGAGGTGAGATGGCAGTGATCCGTAACGAAGAGCGCTTTAGACCACTCGGCCACTCGGGGCCCCTTCGACGCTGTTTGCAGTTGGACATGACTTATAAGTGAGTATATATGGTATACATGAAATAACTGATGTACAGGATCTGTAAACCACTGAGCACTAATCACGTAATGTACAATTTAAATAAGTGGACACAAGTACAATACTCCCTCAATGTAAGGCTTCTCAGCGTAACATAGTTCCTTTTATAAGATGAATATGGTAATGGAACCCTATTTTAATGTTCATAATTAATATCATGCATATACCCCAATATAAGGTGAATCATCTATAAAAAGTAAATTTTTGTGAATTCATTCAGAAAATTTATAATGAATATTGTACTTGTATGATTGGATATGTAATGCTTACTGACAAATTACAATGAGACAATGTCATAATGGATATTGTACTTGCATGATTGGGTGTCATGCTTACTAACAAATTTCATGAGCATATTTGATAAAATAGTTGAGTAAAGAAACCAAAATCAGCAGAAGGCAGGAGAGGAAAAATCAGATGATTATAGCACTGGCAACAAATCTTATATCGGAAGAATCAACAGTTACTTGAGTAAATTTTATGTCTTATATGAATAATGTCTAAATACATATTATCAGCTTATTTTTGATACCCCAAAAATGGAATGTCTGTTAAGTGTTTTTAATTAAGATTTAACAGTTTTCTTTACATTTTCTTTGATCAAATGAATGATGTGAAAACCTGGTATAAAACCATATGCAGTCAGTAATAAAAATACTGGGTCAGTCTGATGTGGTGTCAAGTATGATGTCAATTTGTTCTGGTGTCATAAAACCGTTCTTGACTCTTCTGTGAAACTTCTATGAAAATGAAGTGAAACAAGATTCTCAGAGTCATAAGTGGGTTAAATTTACTGCATGGTTTGTTAGTGATGCTTGTTAGTGACACTAAGCAAAGACAAGTTTCCTACTGATGGTATCATTTCATACCACATCATCAACATATGCTCTAATTTTACACTTTGATCGCTCTGGTGGCCTAGTGGTTAGAGCGCCGTGGGTTCGATCCCCAGCCGAATCGTATCAAAGACTTACAAAAATGGTACTAACAGCTGCCTTGCTTGGTGCTCAGCATTAATAGGTTAGTGTTACGACTGGTCGGCCTGGTGTCAGGATAATGTGACTGGGTGGGACATCATGCTACATGTCTGCGGCATGACGCCCCAGTGCTAGACATCACTATAAACTGCCACACTGCAGATATTCGTAGTGATATGACTGAAAAATTATTAAAGCTAGGTTAAAAATCCAAATCGCATGCACACACATAATTTTACACTATAGACTTAACAAGGGAGGTAACTGAACAGCTTTTCTCATATACATTATTATCAGTTGAATTGTGTATTAGAGCAATATTATTTATAAAATGCCTCAAGAAAAGGCATTATTGCCTATAATGGACTCCACATTTTAAACATGCCTTAACAACATTATAGTGAATCAAGGTCAGTACCATTTGTTAAAAAATGATTTAATGTGAACAGTAATTGAGGATCTGTTTGCAGTGCAAATGTATTACACAACATGAATTTGAGCACATGAGAATTTGACAGTCAGTGGGAATGAATTACACATGAATATGAGTACCAATGATACCTCTGTCAGTCAGTGGGAGTGAATTACAATAAATATGAGTATTTGATAACTCTGTCAGTCAGTGGGAATGTATTACACATGAATATGAGTACTTGATAACTCTGTCAGTCAGTAGGAATGAACTACACATGAATACGAGTACTTGATACCTCTGTCAGTCAGTGGGAATGTATTACACATGAATATGAGTACTTGATACCTCTGTCAGTCAGTGGGAATGTATTACACATGAATATGAGTACTTGATAACTCTGTCAGTCAGTGGGAATGTAGTACACATGAATATGAGTACTTGATAACTCAGTCAGTGGGAATGAATTACATATGAATATGAGTACTTGATAACTGTCAGTCAGTGGGAATGTATATTACACATGAATATGAGTACTTGATAACTCTGTCAGTCAGTGGGAATGAATTACACATGAATATGAGCACTTGATAACTCTGTCAGTCAGTGGGAATGAATTACACATGAATATGAGTACTTGATAAATCTGTCAGTCAGTGGGAATGTGTTACACATGAATGAGTACTTGATACCTCTGTCAGTCAGTGGGAATGAATTACACATGAATATGAGTACTTGATAACTCAGTCAGTGGGAATGTATTACACATGAATATGAGTACTTGATAACTCTGTCAGTCAGTGGGAATGAATTACACATGAATATGAGTACTTGATAACTCTGTCAGTCAGTGGGAATGTGTTACACATGAATATGGGTACTTGATACCTGTGTCAGTCAGTGGGAATGAATTACACATGAATATGAGTACTTGATAACTCTGTCAGTTAGTACACATGAATATGAGTACTTGATAACTGTCATTCAGTGGGAATGTGTTACACATGAATACTTGACAAATCTGTCAGTCAGTGGGAATGTGTTACACATGAATACTTGACAAATCTGTCAGTCAGTCAGTGGGAATGTATTATACATGAATATGAGTACTTGACAACTCTGCAATGGTCAGTGGGGATGTATTACACATGCATATGAGTACTTGATAACTCTCTCAGTCAGTGGGAATGTATTATGCTTGAATATGAGTAACTGACAACTCTGTTACATTCAGTAGGAATGTATTATAGATGACTATGAGTACTTAATAACTTTTGAAGGTCAGTGGTAATTGTTTTTTACATGAATGCAAGTATGTGACAACTATGTGACAACCAGTGGGAATGTTTTATGCATGAATATGAGTAACTGACAACTTGGCACCATTTAGGACAAAGTAGACATCATCATAATTCTGATGGTGAAAACCCCATGTCATGGGGAGTAGTGACAATGATTATTAAGACAGTAGTTGTGGCAGCCATGTTGGATGTATGACTGGCACCCTTTTCATTGGGACTTGGTGAAAACCCCATCATAATGATCATCTGTTCAAGGTGAGTAGTGACAATAAGAATCAAATTTAAGACAGTTGTCATTGTAGACATAGTGGATGTATGGCTGGCACCAGTTTTAGTTGACAAGTACATAGTGATATAGCCAATCATTTGGAGAAGAGTAGAGATAACAATATTTTCAAAATGTAACTTTCCATTCAAGAGGAGTAGCAATATGATTTTCAAGATCACTGCTGTGGTGGACTTATGGAATCAGATTGGCCCTATGTTTATGTAAGACCAACCAGATGTCATCACAAGCCTTTTGGTGGCAAACAACCAGATGTCATAACAAGCCTTTTGGTGAAAACCAACCAGATGTCATAATAAGCCTTCTGGTGACAACCAACCAGATGTCATAACAAGCCTTTTGGTGATAACCAACCAGATGTCATAACAAGCCTTTTGGTGACAACCAACTAGATGTCATAACAAGCCTTTAGGTGATAACCAACCAGATGTCAAAACAAGTCTTTTGGTGAAAACCACAAGTCTTATGACTTTCTGTTCAAGCAGAGTTGCGATAATTATGTTTTGAAGATGGCTGCCATGTTGGCCATATTGGATGTCATGTCAGCCACTTTTATTTACTTAGGACCAACTAGACACCATAAGAAGTCTTTCAGTGAAAACATCATATTGATAAGACCATCCATTCAGGGTATGTAGTAATAATAACTTTCAAGATGGCCACTGTGTTAGTCATATTGGACATCAGAGTGGCACCACTTTTATTAGTGACCAACTAGAAATCAAAAGAAGTCTTCAAGTGAAAAAACATGTTAATCAAAAGAAGTCTTCAAGTGAAAACCCATGCTGACATGACCATACATTAGGAGGATTAGAGACAACATCTTCAAGATGACTGCTATGAAAGCCATATTTGATTTTTGAGCAGTACCATTTTTAGTAAGGACTAACTAGACCATGTGGCAAATATGTGTTCAAAGGTTCAATGCAATCCTCCAAGTAATTTAGGAATAGCAGTGATAACAAACTTGTGCCAATTAATGGATGGACAATGGACATATGATGGAAAGCAATGGACAACAGACAAAAGTCTTACAGTGAAGACCTCATGTTGATATGACCATCCATTCAGAGGAGTGGCAATTACAAGATTTTCAAGATGGCTACAATGGTGGCCATACTGGATTCCAAATAAGCACCATTGTCATTCAGTACCAACTAGACATCACAAGAAGTCTTTCTTTTAAATACCCAATACTGATATGACCATTCTGAAGGAGTAGCAATAACAAGATTTTCATGATGGTCAGTATACTGGCCATATTGGATGCATATGCAATACCATTTTCATTTAGGACTCAAAGCAGACCATGGGAAGAATGTGTATGAACATTTTCAAGGTAATCCTTCAAGTAGTTCAGGAGTAGCAATAACAAATTTGTGCTAACAGACAGATGGATAGACAGACAAAAGATGAACACTGGACAAACAGACCAGACCATAAGCTCTGGTCTATGTCCAGTAAAAACTAAAATAATCAGACCTCTTTGTTTTATCCAAGAATATCTATAAAAATATTTATTGCAAGCTAAGTCAGTTTAAACACTAAAATTACCTGCTAATGAGACAAGATGCATTTTAGCACACCATTTGCACACACATAAAATACCCATCACTGCCAACAGTGCCATTTTTACCCATAGTAAAAGTCACATAAAACACCATTAGCCATCTTAAAGAATGAATACATAGGTTTAACCATTTTTTTATATAGGGAATTGAAAATTTCTTACAAGCTGTAAATCATGATTTTAGATTCAATAAATTTTCTCCATTGCTGTAAAATTACCATAGAGTTAAACTTATGTTAGGGCAAACACCTTCATATATAAATGTGTATCAGTTAAGGAAAACATTTACGGAACCTTTTTTCTCATGATTATGTTCATATTATTTAGCCTCAATGTAGAGAGCATGTGTCCATAAAGAATACACAATATTTCCTCACTATAATGCAACTTATCAGAGCCAAAAAAGTCGACCACCTTATAATAAGGCTGTCTTATATTGAGGTATTTCACACACGTTTTACTATAATATAATGGGATATACACACATACCAGCCATGAAGAAGAACTGCTTAATACTAAGGTACCTTGTAATGAGTGAATACTGTATACTATGGCACAGTAAGTGTCCTTTACATACCAGTATCACTATTTTTCTGACAATTTTATGATTTGTTTAAGGTCAATGGGCATTTTTCTACACATCAAATAATTTCTGTAATCAGTAAATTACTGAAAGCTTGAAATTTTCATAACTTTAAGAGAGACTCAATGATTTACAAAAACTGTTTTCATGGTTTCAGCAACATGGTTACCTTATTCACTGATCTTATTCAAAATTTGGTTCATAATAAAATATGCATTAATGATTACACAGAATTTATAAAATTTCAGTCACATAAATATAAATAGGATTTAAAGACCAGTACTAAAGTGCAGACCTTTATTTGACCAATAGAATTGTCCCGATGGATTTTCTAAGTTTCATGCTCATGAAAAGATTTTGATTTACATCAGATCATTTAACCGTTTCAGTGGCATAAGTGGTTAGAGCATCCATCTTGGATGTGGGCAGTAGCAGGTTCGACCCCTGGCCCGATTAATGTGAATGGGTGGGACACGATGCCCCAGTGTGAGACATCACTATAAAGTGTCATACTGCACACATTATAGTGAGATGACTTCTTTTATTTAAAGCTACATTAAAAATCCCAATCACACACACACATGCACCAGATCATTTACAGAAGAAAACCTAATATGCTGACAAATAAAAATGGGGTATCTCAATAATCACTAACCCCAACCTCTGATAAATGAACACCTTTGATGGAGAATCTTAAGTGTTTTAGCAGGGGTGATTACCCAATTGACCTATATTCAATATATTCCATAGGTATTTAGTCTCACAAAAGATTTCCAGCATTTGATCTCACAGTACAAAAAAAAGATAATATGGTCTACTGCATCACAAGTTAAAAATATAAAGTGGGTGTCAATAACCAAAATCAACCATTGAATACAGAGGTACTAGTATCAAGACAGAATACAAAAGTGTGCCAACTAATTTACATTCTACCTGCAAACCATAAACACTTTTCATATTTACTTTGCACACATTGAGAAAGCTTTGACTCGGACAAGTCTCACACACTGGGAAAGTTTTGACTCGGACAAGTCTCACACACTGGGAAAGTTTTGTCTCACATAATCTCACACCTTGAGAAAGCTTTGACTCAGATAAATCTCACACACCAAAAAAGCTTTTAACTCAGCATAATAATTACATTCCCAGCATGTAAAATCTATTTTATTTCACATTTTCTAAAATTCTTTGTATTTCTTTAGAGAGAAAAACATAAATTAAGGAACTGTAGAAAATAATAAGATTAGTCTTACTAAGTTTTATTAATACGTTCCCTGGTAATGGTAGCTTAACATTCTCTGTTTCTATTAAGCACCCATTGACCTTTTCCAATGCTAATGCAACAATTTTATAATTCTATAACTTTCACAGTATTAATTACCCTTAATAGTCCTTGTCTTGGTGATTCCTTGCTGCAAATTCTCCTTCCAATTTTTTCCTTCCCTTCATAAAACACCTCTGCAGTACAAGAGTTGAAATGGCTTAATACAACTTCCCTGCACTGCTGGTTAAAACATGCTTCCATACTACAGCAGTATCTAAGAGCACGCTTGAGGCTCTTTAATAGTCTGGACATCATTATGTGAAATGTCGTGGCATCAAAACAAATTTGGGAAACATATTTCCTCATAAATTCTTAAAAGCAATCAGTTTATCTTGTTTCCACTTTTATCTGCATGAAAGGGTTGTGTAGATCAGTGAGGATCCAACATATCCCAGGCATCAACATACTGACCTGCATGATGATTTAAGAGTACTATAGTATTTCTCCCATGATAAGACCTGGGATCCTACCTAACAAATGCATTTTAGGGTTTGATTTATTATCAGAAGAAGTATCTTCAGTAAATATTTGTGAATTTTTTAAATCTTTTTTTTTAAATTGGGGGTGGGATTATCATCCAGCCTGACTCTATGATCGGACCAACGGGGTAAATTGAAACTTGTCTATAAAGGACAGTAGAACAGCAATGGCTCAGTGGTTAAGGTGTTAGACTCATCACGAGAAGGGTGCAGGTTCAATTCTCACCACGGGATCAACCAGGATTGGCAACCAATTGGTTTGTCCATAGGCAAAACTTTTGATTATATTTGCCCCAGCATGATTTAACCTTCAGAGTGTTGAAAGTGCAATAAAACAAACATTAAAGACAGCCAATTAATTTAAAACTGTCTTTTCATGATGATTGATCTTTATATAAAGGTGAAATATAAAATTTTAATTAGAATTTCAAAATTTTAATTAGAACAAGTATTGATACATCCTCTGGAAAAAAAGTATTGATAAGTATGTCCTCTATTGGCAAGTGTCCATTATAATGAAGTGTTCCAAAAGGCAGGCTGTACTAGTCATTAACATCATCCATGATAAGCTACCAGATACTTTGTTCATATTTGTGTGCTACTTTTTCTAGCCTGGAGTCACAGTGGCTCAGTTGGTTCTGAGTTGGTTCTCAACTCCAACAGCCTCATCGTTATATAAAATACTTGAGTGCCACAAAACACAAAACGAGACTGATCCGGTGGTCTAGTGGTTAGAGCGTTAATTACGAAAGACTTAAAAAATGGTACTAACAGCTGCCTCACTAGGTGCTCAGCATTAAGAGGTTAGTGTTAGGACTGGTTGGCCCAGTGTCAGGATAATGTGGCTGGGTGGGACATGATGCTACATGTCTGCAGCATAATGCCCCAGCGCTAGACACCACTCTATAGAGCCCCACTGCAGGCATCGTAGCAATCTGACTGAAATTTTTTTAAAGCTATGTTAAATATCCAAACACACACACACAGAATGAAATCATTCTTCAGTCATCTCTGTTCCAACAGTTGAATTTACTGTATCTTCTAAGTTGGTTGTTACGAGAGGTGCACTACATTGAAGAGTAACCCGAGACAAATTTCCCTCATCATTATGATGATGATTTTAAGGTGGATAACTACAATAATCAGGACATCATCAACATCAGGAATAATGCAAAATAAATGGGCTACTTGATAGATACTTCGTAAAGACTCCCTCTTGCATATCACTCCCTTTAAAGCATTAGTCTTACATACTGTCGATACCTACAACATATAGTCACTTACAAGTCGAGTCCAACTGAAAAGAACATTTGCTTTTTCATAATGGGCAAGCAGATCAGGATCTCTGCTTTTTATTCTATTGATAACTCCTGTATAGATGCAGATCTACTGGTACATTATGCAGTGGCAGTTACCTGGGTCTGTGCACTTTGCAGGTGTACTTGACTTCTAAGTGGGTATATATGGTAACTCATCAGTTGTATTATGCATTGCCAATAATATAGGCAGTCATAATAAGTAGTTTACCATATCTATCTTGTACAATGTTCTGCATCAGACTGTGACAACACAGACCCAGATCATGATGATTACTTGAAATGAGATGTCAAGTGAAAAGAATGGATCTGTTCTACAAGATCAGTGTGGATCAACAGAGTGAAAAGCATGGATCTATCCACATGAACACTGTGGATCCATAGAGTGGAAAGCATGGATCTATTCTTCAAAAAAACACTTTGGATCAACATAGTGGAAAGCATAGATCTGTTCTGCAAAACCACCATGGATCAACAGAGTGAAAAGCATGGATCTATTCTATAAAACCATTGTGGATCAACATAGCAAAAAGCATGGATCTGTTCTACAAAACCACTGAGGATCAAAAGAGTGTATTTAAGTAGGGATTGAAAAGTATGGATCTGTTCTACAAGAGCACTTTGAATCAACAGAGTTAAAAGCATAGATCTGTTCTACAAAAGCACTGTTGATCAAAAGAGTGAAAATCATGGATATGTTCTACAAAACTGCTGTGGATCAAAAGAGTGTACAGTGTGAATCTGTTTTACAGAGTGAAAAGCATGGATCTATTCTATAAAACCACTGTGGATCAACATAGCAAAAATTATGGATCTGTTCTACAAAACCACTGAGGATCAAAAAAGAGTGTAAAGTATGGATTGAAAAGTATGGATCTGTTCTACAAGAGCACTTGGATCAACAGAGTGAAAAGCATCAATCTGTTCTGCATAAACACTTTGGATCAAAAGAGTTAAAAGCATAGATCTGTTCTACAAAAACACTATTGATCAACAGAGTGAAAAGTATAGATATGTTCTACAAAGACACCGTGGATCAACAGAGTGAAAAGTATGTTATTTGTTCTACAAGAACACTGTGGATCAAAAGAATGAAAATCATGGATCTGTTCTACAAAAAAACTGGATCAACAGAGTGAAAAGCATGGATCTATTTTACAAAAACACTGGATCAACAGAATGAAATACATGGATCTGTTCTACAAAAGCACTGGATCAACAGAGTGAAAAAGCATGGATCTATTCTACAAAAGCACTGTAGATCAAAGGAATGAAAAGCAGGAATCTTTTCTACAAAAACAATGGATCAAAGCAACGAAATGCATGGATCTGTTGTACAAAAACACTGTAGATGAAAGGAATGAAAAGCATGGATCTGTTCTACAAGAACACTGTTGATCAATAGCTTTGGTTCTACAGCATTTTCACAAAAGGGTAATAGGACACCTATGAATACTAGCACCTTCATAGCAACTAGTTGTAATCTCAAATGATTAAGAGATTTCTCCCAAGAAAATTAAACTGGAATGAGAAACTTTAAGATGCAAAAAAAACCCCAAAGTG
This sequence comes from Sinohyriopsis cumingii, assembly GCA_028554795.2. Lineage (NCBI taxonomy): Eukaryota > Metazoa > Mollusca > Bivalvia > Unionida > Unionidae > Sinohyriopsis > Sinohyriopsis cumingii. The sequence goes on along the minus strand of CM068837.1, from coordinate 65,611,844 downwards.
ATCTAAATAACTGTAAAAAAAACTGGAGAAAAAAAAAACACTCGCCGACATCCTATCTATTTTCCTTATGGATTTGAAGACAGGTCTTGAAGATTTTGTAACCAGTGCAAATGTGATATTTTTTAAAATACCCATGCAGTTATCAATATACAACTACTATGTAATTAGTGACAGAGTGCTCTTTCTCATATTATGCTATGTAATGACCATTATCGTTGTGAAGAATATATATATATATATATATATATATATATATATATATATATATATATATATATATATATATATATATATATATATGTGTGTGTGTGTGTGTGTGAATGATTTTCAATAACTTTGACCAATAGTTATGTCAAATAAAAAAAAAATCTTTACAAAGTAATACACTCACATTGCACAAGCATCATCCTTCAACATATCACTGCATACAAACAGCATTTTAGCCTGTTTGCAGTTGGCCTTGTGTTCTTTTTGCATTGAAATACAGTGGAACTTATTTTGAAAGACTGCCTCTTTTGCCAAGTAATCATGGTCTCTCAAAACAGGTGTTCTTTCATAACAGGTCACAATGCTGTAAAGTTAATTTATAAGTTTGTGCATTTTGAAGGTGGCCTCCCAAGACAGGTGGTCTCATGTAACAGTGGTCTTTGAAGTCAGGTTTTTACTGTATCTAATTCTGAGCTATTTTGAAAATGAAAGTCATGGACCACATTTCTCCCCAAAAAGAAAGAGTACAATATATAGCAATTACTACTGAAATATATAAACCTAAAAGTCCAAAATGTGGAGGTATTCGTGAAGATGAAGCCAACAATTACAGCGAGATCTGGCAAATGTAGATTTTCCAAGAAAATATGAACTGGGTGTATTTGCACTGACAGGAGAGATTCAGATATTTCTCTAGTCGTGTGTAATCATATTCTTGTATTCATGATCAATGGAGTATTCAGAGAGAGCCTGTTTTCTGTGCAATCTTTATCACTGATCAACCAAAACAACACAGATATACAGCAATAATATCACTGTTTTGAGGATACATTACATATTGCCATTTATACCACCATCCTCATCCTTGTATATTTTACCATACTGCCTCTAATTCTTCATTCACCTTTATTACTGTGGCTTGTGAAATAACAATTACCATATTTGACATGGTAAACACACATCTCTTAATATGCATAAACCCCTTTTTCTTGTCCACAGGACCAGGATTCTTGTAAAGTACCTGTTTAAGTGAACATTTAAATTGCAGTATGGCTTTGAGTTTGTTTTATGGTGGGGGAGACAGGGGCCTAATAAATCTGTCAAAATGAAGGGAGGGGATTTATAATTGCATACATATGGTATGATGGACAAAAATATCACCTATTGATAACTCCAAATTATGAATCTCCCTGATACAAAGGCAGGGAACATCTCTTGTAAGCACATTTCTCAAGTCCTTCCTTCAGTTATTTCTCCTTGTAATTTTTTTCTCTTTTCACAGATCACCTCCATTAAAGAGTTTAAAGAGCTTTTACACAACCTTCATCTTGCTTGTTAAGAGAGGATGTACACTACAATTTGCCCATATAAAAGAATTGCTTGGATTAAGAAACTTTCAATATATTCAATATATTGCAGGTTGGATTGACCGCTTCAGTGGTGTAAGTGGTTAGAGCATCTGCCTGAGATGTGGGAAGTCGCAGGTTCAAACCCTGGCCAAATCATATCAAAGACATAGAAATGGTACCTGCAACTGCCTCACTTGGAGCTCAGCATTAAGAGGTTAGTGTTAGGATTGGATGGCCTGGTGTCGGGATAATGTGACAGGGTGGGACATGATGTTGCACGTTTGCAGCATGATGCCCGAGTGCTCAACACCACAATAAACTGTCATAATGCAGATATCGTTGCGATATGACTGAAAAATTGTTAAAGCTACATTAAAAATCCAAATATCACACATACTCACATGTACAGATTGGTTCAACATATTTATTTACTTATAAGTGGCATCCGGCTGCAAACTAAACAGATACAGATCTACTGTTGCATAATGTGTCAGGAAATCTGGGTCTGAGCAATTTGTTATGACTATTTCAGATCAGGGTCTGTACTGTTTGTGACTGTACCCAGCTTATAAGCAAATATATAAAAATGATGTGTAGGATATACTGTATAAGGTATGTCGAAGCCTGTCTATAAAGCACAGTAGAACTATGGTGGCTTACTAGTCAAGACACTGGACTTGTGACTTAAACGGGTTGGGTTCAAATCCCACCATCTGTGCAGGCAAGATTACTAGTAGCTTGGTAAATGAAACTTACTCTAATTATCTCAACATGATATAAACTTTACATATATGATGCACCATAAAACAAGAACCAATCAAATCAAACTATAAAGTACAGGCAATTATATAACCACACATTTCTCAGGACAGATGCTTGAGATCTACAAGTAAACTTAATTAAACAAATAGATTTCATGAGTGTCCCTTATACTGAGGTTTTTGGCTAAGTCAGGTTTCACTGTATGTGGTCATTAACATCAACTGTGATGAGCTAAATCACTGTCACTTTAGTCATAAAATTTTTGTCCTCCTTTCTGGACAAAGACTGCAATTAGTTCCCCTCTACATTAACCAAAATCTAGAAAATATTCAGAAGCAAACAGTACCAAGTTCAGTGGTGTATTTCACAAGTGACCTATTTTGAAACATTACAAGCTACCTAGATAATAATAGGGAAGACTGTAAAGTTTACAAAATGTATTGATTGTTTAAATTGCATGTTCAGCTATGAAATCAATTATATGTAAAGTGTCACTTAACTGTATGACAGTCAAACACTCTTCATGTCAGTCTGTTTACCAGATTTATACATAAAAAATAGCATGTAAACCATAAAACATTCTGTATTTCATGCAAAAAGGTCAAGTATGTTAGTTATAAGGTCAATCAGTTAAAGTGATAAAAGTATAAAAAATAAATGGTTGTGAACACACGGAAGGAAAATGAATGTTGTATGAGGCGTGTATTTCGGGGTTCTTACGAAGCTTTTAAATCTCAGTTTTAGCACGCTACTTAACCGGTACACCTGATTACTCTTGCATTTCTTGTAAATGTCATTAAATAAAATAAATGGTATAAACTGGCATTTGAAGAAAAATGTGAAAGTTAAATTGTATAAAAAAGTTATTAAAATTTTTAAAAACTTTAAAGTTTGAGATATTTACAGCTCTGCATTTCATTTCAATTACCTCAGCATCTGTAAGGAATGCATCTGGCATTTCTACTTACTTATCACAGACTCGTGGTTTTTTATTCTTTCATTACAAGTCATAGTTTGTAGTTTGTTTGTTTTTATTTTAAAAAAACAACTAAAAATCGTTCAAGATAATTTTGTATCTGGTACTCATTTACATTGTTTTTACTCATGCATGTGTGTGTGTGTGTGTGTGTGTGTGTGTGTGTGTGTTTTAGACTTTTAACGTAGCTTTAAAAAAAATTCAGTCATATTGCTAAGATGTTTGCAGTGTGGCAGTTTTTAGTGATGTCTAGCACTTGAGCATGATGCCACAGACATGTAGTGTCATGTCCCACACATTCACATTCTCATGACATCAGGCCGACCAGTCTTAACACTAACCTCTTAATACTGATCACCTAGCGAGGCAGCTGTTAGTACCATTTGTACAAGTTTTTGGTATGACTCAGTCGGGGACTGAACCCAAGACCTCCTGCATCTGAGGGGGATACTCTAACCACTAGGCACACGGAGTGGCCTTTTTACTTATGCAAGCAGTTAAATTTGATGATGATGATGATGATGATGATGATGATCGTGGTGGTAATGATGATAGTGATGATGATGATGATGGTGGTGGTGTTGATGATGATAATGATGATGATGATGATGATCGTGGCGGTAATGATGATAGTGATGATGATGATGATGATGATGGTGGTGTTGATGATGATGATGATGATGATCGTGGCAGTAATGATGATGGTGGTGTTGATGGTGGTGTTGATGTTGATGATGATGATGATGATGATGGAGGTGGTGGTGGTGATGATGATGATGACACTGATGTAACATACAAGTAACAAATATCTGCTTATATAGCTTACAACACTTGTTTTTTTAACACAGTTACACCATACTAAATGAGAGTAAGAAGATGAAGGGTTGGTCTGTAAACCAGTCTACTGTGTATGTTTACTAGGCATTTTTAACTGTCAGTGAATGATATATGTTAAGAGAAATATATGTAAAAAGTATGAAGCAGGTTCTTTCATGTGCCTTATGAATTTGGATGTAGAAAAACAAGAGATGTGAACCATGCCTAACCTAAAATACATTCTGTTCTATTGTTTATTTTGGCTGAGATGGCCATTGCCATCTTGTGGCATTGTGGCAGAAGTTCAAGTGATACTAGTTAACTAACTCATTCTTGACTGTTACTCATAAATTGACACCAAAAATGTTCAAGAACATTATTTTCAATGAATCTTATACAATTAATCTTTACACATAAGCAGTTACAATTTCTACATTAATAAATGTTCTTTCTTTTTTAAGAATTCAAGACATTAAAATTGTATGTATAATTCAAATTTGGTTAAGGCATAATTTGACTTAGGTTTGCTTGCATGTATAATTCAAATTTGGTTAAGGCTATTTGACTTAGGTGTGCTTGCATGTATAATTCAAATTTGGTTAAGGCTATAAGACTTAGGTGTGCTTGTATGTATAATACAAATTTGGTTACAGCTATAAGATTTAGATATATATGCAGACAATAAAGTTATTCCAATTTGCACTTTCTTCAAAATGTAATTTCTTGATATAATTTTTCAACACATATGAGTGTGTACAGCAGTAATTTTGAACATTTTATTTCTTTGTCATCCTTTTGTATTGTTTGCAAATCTACTTTAAGTAAAACTCTTGCATCAACACATTAAATGAAGTTATTTATGAGCACACTGATAAGTAAAGTGTCCATTTATTGCACCTAATTATAGGGCTTTATTTATGACTTCTTCAGCCTATGCCATTACTGACCTAAAATGAACAAGTCAGCCATTAACAAAATTTTCAGTACATGTATTTCATGTACTAATATAAATGTTTTCAAAAGTCCATCAGTTATTGGAAGAAATGCAAAAGAAAAAGAAAAATAATTGTGGTCTGAGGCTTCCTCAAGCTCATACAAGGTCTGAAGCCTCCTCAAGCTAAAAAAAATGGTCTGTCAGAAATTTCAGCCTCAGCAAGCTAACTCTGTTTAACATCAAACATTGCTAATATTCCTGAACAAACTGAGGAAGGGAGGTCTAAGAACAATGGTACTGACATCTTGACCTTTATTATGATTGAAGACTGTAAGTACAACGATTTGGAGATCATTAACACCAGGTACAATGCCAAATAAATGGGCTACTTGACAGAAACTGCATAACAATTCCATTTTGCATATTACTCCTTCCATGCAGTTGTCTTGCATACATTCTATAACTCACCATTAGCATAATTTATGTTCCAACAGTATTATAAGGCAGCACTACAAGTTACTGAATCTACCCTGTCAAATATATTTTCCTTACATTATAGCCAGGCATTATAGGTAATTTACCTTATTTACCCTAATATACCTTCCCACAATATAGGTAGTCACTACAGGTAAACTATCATAAGTATCCTAGCTACCATATATACCCTATCTAATATCATGCATCACACGGTGAAGAGCTGTGACTGCAAAACATATCAGTAGACTTGGATTGGAAACAATGCAACTCTGAGCTGAGTTGGAAATTTAGTTTCAGCCAGTCAGAAACAATTTTTGAAAAGGTGATTGGTTACAATAAAATCTCAGTCTCTAACTCGTGCAAGAGTTTTCTTATTTCCACGAATCAGAAGCAGTATGGAAAGCACGGGTTTGTTGGCACTTGGAATAACATGTTTTTGGTCTGTCAACCTTGACGTAACTGGCTGTCTTTCACACATGAATAAATACAACACATTGTGAAATTACAGGATTTTGATCTGCCAGCCCTGTCACAATTGGCTCTCTGTTATACAGGAGTAAATAAAACACATTGTGGAATAACAGGATTTTGATCTGCCAGCCCTGTCACAATTGGCTCTCTGTTATACAGGAGTAAATAAAACACATTTTGGAATAACATGATTTTGATCTGCCAGCCCTGTCACAACTAGCTCTGTTATACAGGAGTAAATACAGCACATTGTGGTTTGGGTGTGGTTTGGTGCTTAGGGGCACAACAACACAATCAGGCTATTTAGTGCTGTAGCAGTTAGAGAAAAGTGCCTTGGCCAAGGACACACCGTGGTAGCTGACCCAAGATGATCCAATTGGTAGGATTCTAACCTGCACATTTTTGATTGCAAGTCCATCATGATAATCACTGAGTCAGCTTGGCTACACATATTGTGGAATAGCATGATTTGGTTCTGTCTGCCTTACCTACACAACTGGCTCTCTTTTATGCATGATACCATGAGTAAATATAACACACCCTTGTTATAAGGCCCTTCATTATACCATGAGCAAATACAGCACTCCCTTGCTATAAGGCCCTTCATTATACCATGAGTAAATACAGCACTCCCTTGCTATATGGCCCTTCATTATACCATTAGTAAATATAGCACTCTCTTGTTAAAAGGTTCTTAATTATACCATGAGTACCGGTAAATATAGCACTTCCTTGCTATATGGCCCTTCATTATAACATGATTTCTGTTATAAGACAAGTATGGTTATAGATCCCCTTTCTTTATTTGGAAGAATTACATAATGTACTTCATTATAAGGCTGAATCTCACTATAAGGCAGTAGAGTCCATGGCTTGCATGGACAGCATTATAATGAGGGAGTACTGTATAACGAGGGAGTGCTGTTTGCACAATGTACTTCAAAATAAGGTGTCTCACTATAAGACTATACTCCATGGCTTGCATGGACAGCATAATAATTAGGGAGTTATGCATGCATAATGTACTTCAAAAAAAGGTGTCTCACTATAAGACTATACTCCATGGCTTGCATGGACAGCATTATAATGAGGGAGTACTTTATGTATAATGTACTTCATAATAAGGTGTCTCACTATAAGACTATACTCCATGGCTACCATTCAGAGCATTATAATGAGGGAATCCTGTACCATAATATAAATGCTATGTCATCCGGGATACTTACTGAAAGTTTGGAGACCAAGATTTGATAAAATATGATGAAGAATTTTCTCAACAAAGTTAAATTTCTTCTATGTGGTCTGAACTTTGTATAAATGTGGGGAGAAAATTTTATGTTATTGTTGCAATTTTACATACCTGCCAGAACATGATGGGTCATGCCAAAACAAAAATTTAAGTCTCCCAGACCCCCATACCATGTTACATGATCTCCAGTAATCTCTTGAAAATGAGAGAGAGAAACATTTCTTGACACTATGATATATGCCTTTAACCTGTATAAACAGTAAACAGTCATGCTTAATGCTCCTAGAAAACTATCAACTTGGGGCAGCTGATTGCCAGAGAAAATGATCAAATGGTCAGGCATTCAGAAATAAACAACCACCACTGCATAAATTTCTTAACTGAATTACCATGTTGTGTTGAATACTGCTGTGAGAGGGTCCAAATAATTTACATGGGCACTACATGGCATCATGTGATGCAATATGTCTATTTTATCCCCTTCCATAGGGAACTGTCCTTAAAGTGTTCAGTGATTAAACCCCACCAGACATTACAACCGAGAACAGTTCCTCAGAAGAAGACCTTAACAATAACAATATGTAACCAGCAGTATAGACCTAGATCTGCAGTTGCATCCTTGATTCCTTTTACTTTTGATTGAAATCAGATTTAACATTATTAGATCAGGCACAGACAGATCTGGGTTTATCCTGATCAGACTGGCATTGTACTCAGGCAGATATGGGTCTACCCTGATCAGACAGGCATCATGCACAGATATGGGTCTACTCTGATCAGATCAGGCAATATGCACAGACAGATCTGTGTCTACCCAGATCAGACAGGCATCATGCACAGATATGGGTCTACTCTGATCAGATCAGGCAATATGCACAGATATGGGTCTACTCTGCTCAGACAGGCATCATGCACAGATATGGGTCTACTCTGATCAGATCAGGCAATATGCACAGATATGGGTCTACTCTGATCAGATCAGGCAATATGCACAGACAGATCTGTGTCTACCCAGATCAGACAGGCATCATGGGTCTATGCTGATCACCACTGCATGAGCAGGGGTTTGGTTCTTCAACCTACTGGTGGCCTATGTGGTTAGAGCATCCGCCTCGGATGCAGGAGGTCGTGCATTTGAAACCTGGCCAAGTCATACCAAAGACTTATAAAAATGGTACTAACAGCAGCCTTGGTTGGTGCTCATTATTAAGAGGTTAATGTTAGAACTGGTCTGCCTGGAGTCAGGAAAATGTGACTGGGTGGGACATAATGATACATGTCTGCGACATGATGCCCCAGTGCTAGACATTACTATAAACTGCCACACTGCAGACACTTTAGCAATATGACTTAAAAATATTTTAAGCCATGCTAGAAATCCAAATCAGACACACAAGCTACGTGCATAATAATTTGTGTCTTATGAGTATAAGCATGGAGTCCCTGTATATATACATCAATAAAAGCAAGCAAGGAATGCTCAAGAAAAACAATTATCTACCCATCCAGTCTGTATTTTCATTTCACCAAAATATCTCAAGCAAGGTACCAATATGCAAGCTATACATCAACAGGAGTTTTAACAGTTATTACTTGTCTAAGAAGTATCTTGCTTTTTAAGTAGATTTAAAATAAATTAAATGGTCCGTTAATGTAAATCTTCAATCTGAAGACATAAGTTTCAGGCATCATGGATTTAAACTCATGTGACATTTGCATAATGAAGAGAATGTATCTGATCACATGCTGTGTTTGTGTGTCTCAAGCACAACTTATTTAAAAATTATTTCTTGTGGAGGGGTATTTATTTGTTCTCAGCTATCATTCCCCCCCCCCCCGATATACATGGACCAGATGACTCCACTATAAACACAAAATAAACATACTACTATAACTTATTCCACTGTGGTCATGTAAGGTACCTGAGAAAATACAGTAATAATACTTTTATATATATCAACATGAATACCAGTAGGTTGAGAGGAGAGAATCAGAATTACTTAATATATCTTGGCCATGTTTTTTATTTGTTTGTGCTAAACTGAGAATGTAGTCAGTGATTGTCTTCTGTTTAGATCTAATCTTTTATCATTGACTCATCATAACTACAATGATACACAGCATACAATGGCTCTATATATAATACAGCACTGATTTCCATCACAGCCCCATCCCAATCCTTGCTGATGTTACCGTACTATATCTAATTTTTCATACACCTTTTACTGCTACTGTTTAGGCATAGAGGGTGTGTGAAAAAATAATTATCATATTCAATGAAGTACTAGTGAATGCCTTAATAAGTGCATACCCCACATTTGGATATAACTCTATGTTTCAGAATTGTTTATTTTAATGTTATTGCATTATATATGAATATAAATATACTATAGGTTTCATTGCTATGGGTAGTGTTACCCGAGGGTTGATGTTTTTGCTTTTTTTAGCCATGGTTATTTAAAAATACTGAGTACAGTTTATTCACTGATGCATGTGCAAAAAATCCCTGCAGCATGAAACTCAATTTCATCAAGTGCCCTGGCTGTGGATTTGACCCATAATCAGGGTACATATAGTCTTGCTGTGTTATCAAAATGAGTTTTTAACAGGAAGCTGTCCATTTTACAGAAGCAATCTTCAACTGTAGAAATATGTGAAATATAAAATTGGAATGTTTCTTGCTATCTTTTTTATGTAACTGAATTAATTTATATATATTGAACATTTAAGAATTTATTCTTCATTTTTGAGAAAATCAGACCTGCATCAAATGCCATGCTATCGGATAGAATGCAGCCTGTTTCATTTAGTAATTTTTCATAGTTGAACAGACAAGTTGAATTCAATTGCTAAGTTGCATGCATTAAATGATGAGTGATGTTCAAGGTCATGTTGTGGTTGCTGTTGGCTTAATGCCAATTTGCAGCACATGATTGACAATAATTGGCAGCCAGTGTAACTGGTGAAGGAGGAACCAGAGAAACCCCTTGTAAGAACCACTGACCCACGTGAAGCTACTGGTAAGCTTTATCATGTGCCAACATTAGCTGATGTTGTTGTTGTTGTTGTTCTAGGGTTTAACGCCATTTTTCAGCACAAGATAGGCTATACATGGTGGCGAGTATAACTGGTGTAGGAAGAACCCTGGAAAACCCAGGGAAGAACCACCAACCCATGAGAAGCTACTGGCAGGCTTTCCCACATACCCACCCTAGCCAAGCCTTCTACTCGAACACATGCAGACAGAGGTGAAATGGGAGTGATTGTTAAAGGCAAAGCACTTTAGGCCACTTGGACACTCAGGTCCCCTTATTTGTATTAGGTTGGTGTCACCCTTCAATTACACTGTAAATAAACATCTCATATGATTAATCAGAAGAAAAACAACATATAAACTATGCCCATTGTCTTTATAAGATCCAATCCCATCCCAGCTCCATCCTGTTACAACTCTCAACAAACTATGCCCAGTGACTGTGCTAGATCCAATCCCATCCCAGCTCCATTCTGTTACAACTCTCAACAATCTATGCCCAGTGTCTTTGCTAGATTCAATCCCATCCCAGCTTCATCTTGTTAATACTCTCAACAAACTATGCCCAGTGTCTTTGCTAGATCCAATCCCATCCCAGCTTCATCCTGTTAATACTCTCAACAAACTATGCCCAGTGTCTTTGCTAGATCCAATCCCAACCCAGCTTCATCCTGTTAATACTCTCAACAAACTATGCCCAGTGACTGTGCTAGATCCAATCCCATCCCAGCTCCATCCTGTTACAACTCTCAACAAACTATGCCCAGTGTCTTTGCTAGATCCAATCCCATCCCAGCTTCATCCTGTTAATACTCTCAACAAACTATGCCCAGTGTCTTTGCTAGATCCAATCCCATCCCAGCTTCATCCTGTTAATACTCTCAACAAACTATGCCCAGTGTCTTTGCTAGATCCAATCCCAACCCAGCTTCATCCTGTTAATACTCTCAACAAACTATGCCCAGTGACTGTGCTAGATCCAATCCCATCCCAGCTCCATCCTGTTACAACTCTCAACAAACTATGCCCAGTGTCTTTGCTAGATCCAATCCCATCCTAGCTTCATCCTGTTAATACTCTCAACAAACTATGCCCAGTGTCATTGCTAGACCCAATCCCAACCCAGCTTTATCCTGTTTTACCTTGTTCCTTATCAATAATGTGACCAAACATGTAGACCACATGTATATATGTTTGACCCTGCCATGTTACAGCATCCATCCATTCAGATCACATGTCCATTTTTGTATGACCCTGCCATGTTACAGCTTCCATCCATTCAGATCACATGCATATATTTGTATGATCCTGCTATGGTACAGCTTCCATCCATTCAGATCACATGTATATATGTTTGACCCTGCCATGTTACAGCTTCCATCCATTCAGATCACATGTATATATGTTTGACCCTGCCATGTTACAGCTTCCATCCATTCAGATCACATGCATATTTTTATATGACCCTGCCATGGTACAGCTTCCATCCATTCACATCACATACATATTTTTGTATGACCCTACCATGGTACAGTATTCATCCATTCAGATCACATAAATATATATTACAGCTTCCATCCATTCAGATCACATGCATATTTTTATATGACCCTGCCATGTTACAGCTTCCATCCATTCAGATCACATGCATATTTTTGTATGACCCTGCCATGGTACAGCATTCATCCATTCAGATCACATGCATATATGTTACAGCTTCCATCCATTCAGATCACATGCATATTTTTGTATGACCCTGCCATGTTACAGCTTCCATCCATTCAGATCACATGCATATTTTTATATGACCCTGCCATGTTACAACTTCCATCCATTCAGATCACATGCATATATTTGTATGACCCTGCCATGTTACAGCTTCCATCCATTCAGATCACATGCATATTTTTGTATGACCCTGCCATGGTACAGCATCCATCCATTCAGATCACATGCATATTTTTGTATGACACAGGGATTAATTTAAGTGGAATAATGATTAAAATGATAAAATAGGCTTCCAAAGAAAGGAAGCAATATTTAAAAAAAATAATTGAAAACTGGTAAATTCAACATTACAGAATTTGTGAAGAATCTCAAAGTATGAAAAATGGATTAAACACAGCAAAAGATGGCCATTCATGCATAGTATGCAGTTGAAGTTCATGCTTTATTACTTGCGTTATAAAAAACAGAACATGTTTTAATGATTGTTTGCAAATACTGTTAAAGCATACAAAAAGTGTGCATGAATGCATAAGTAGTAATCCTTTTTCATACTTTCAACATTTATGTATCGCAAAGTGCAATTTTAACCAATCTAATGCTGTTTCCAAAGGCTTGGTAAAAACTTTTAAGTTATATTTCAACAGGTAAATACCTGTCTTCAATGTTGTAATTGCAATTAAGCCCACAGTACGCCAGCACAAGGGGATTATTTAAAAGAAATCTAAGAATGAAAAAAATATTCATCTTTTGAAATTGATTAAAAATCTCAAGTCATTATTTTAACTCAATCTACAAATATAACTTCAGTTTCTTTGCACCAATTATACTGTTGATCTAATAACTACTACTACATCATGTGAGTTTCTCGCTCACCCACTTTCTGCACTCATATGATGTTTAATATCATGACATAGTGTTACTGTCTGTGACACGTACAAGCCTCCAAAGAGAGAGAATGTATATATATATATATATACAAACACACACACACACACACACACCAAGTTCAGTACGTGTCTGGGTTAGTGTTCATTCTTTTCTGTCTATATTTGTATTCTTTTCAATGTTTCAAAATATATGTACTAACATCACTTTCTTTAATGGAAACTGTAGTATTACATTTTTTATGCTGGTATACTGTCAGTGTTTTGAATATGCTACATACAGTTGGTACTCCTATTTTGACAGACATCATATACTTCTTGTTGATGTGATGTTTGCAGTATGTGCAAGGAATTAAATGACCACTCCAATGGCCTTGATTAGAGTGTCCGCCTCTAATGCAGGTGATTGAAGGTTCAAACCCCAGTGTTAGGACTGGTTGGTCTGGATTTCAGGATAATGTAACTGGGTGGGACATGATGCTACATGTCTGCGGCATGATGTGCCAATGCTAGATATCACTATAAACTGCCACACTGCAGACATTGTTGCGATATGACTGAAAAATTGTTAAATCTATGTTAAAAATCCAAATCAAACACACACACAAGGAATTTCTCCTCCTTACTGTTGTGACTGACAAAGTAAAACTCTATCAACCTGGATTTTTTAAATTTATTTTTGCTTGTCTTTGTGGACAGCGTATTGCTTCCAGAATCACACTCTTCAAAAAATGAATCAAAATTGACCATTATTCCAAGAAATGAAATAATCATGTCTTGCATTGTATATATATATATATATATATATATATATATATATATATATATATATATATATATATATATATATATATATATATATATGGAGTAAAGATGTAACTTCAATTAAATTTTGTCGCTGACCCCATAAACTTATTTAAAGTTGACTTCAGCTTTATAAATCAATGTTGTGATGTGTAATAACATCTATTCTTTAGAGGTTATTTTTTTAGATGAATTGGGTTTGCTTTACCAATGTAAATCAGTTAAACAGACACCAACAGCAGAATTTGACCTGACATATCACTTATACCTATTGTCATCCAATTAAGTAGTTTCTGAAAGGTGTTTGTTTATCTGACCATCTAAACTTGTAATTGCCTTAAGATGAGCTGCCCACCCTGAAGACAGGTTTAGCTGAGCTTTGAGCACGGCCATCATTCAGACACAAACTACAGATTGCAAGCACATATCACAGTGGTAAACAATGATAAGGTTTTTTATTTGTTGTTGAGTAAACTTTGTGGCTAAGATTCCTAATAATTGTGTTTTTCGAAACATAACCATGACAGGGGTTTGGGTGTCCAAAATCAAGTTTTTTGTGTAACATGGCTTGTTATGGAAGCTATGCATTAGTGACTGTGATATAACAAAAAGACCAAATAATAATTAGATACCCTGGTAGCATATTTAGACCATTACATTAGGAATGTTAAGCTCTTCTCAAAATAAATGTACTATAGTATTCTCCTTGTCCTAGCAATTAATAATGGGTTTGACTTTGCTTTTGTATATTTAGATATAATAATGCACCCCTCTGAAATTACCCTGATACTTGTGGCCATGAAGTACAAAATAAAAGAAACTTTACAAGGTAGGTGTAAAACCTTCACAGAAATATTAATCTTCTTATGATATGATATTGACACCAAGATAAACTTTCCTATAAACAATGTTTGAAGTCACAAGATAAATATTTTACCTGCTGAGATCCCAAGTAACCACAGGTATGCACTTTCACCCAGGTGACATTATGGTCCAGGTAGGATTATGTGCATAGGAGAGTGATGATTTGGCAAATAATACCCTGACAATGAGACAGATTACATTGTAAATAGGTGTGAAGTATTAGGTGTATCATGTCTCTCTCATTTGCTCCAAGTACCATATTTAACATAATAACTACAAATCCCTTCACATGTACACTGCCCTATCTTTGTCCAAAACTTTAAAAAGAAATGCCTTTTAAGTTCAAGTGTCTCATTTACAGTATGGATCACCCAAAACATCATGATTTTCATAAAATTGCTATCAAACATCCCTTTTGTCTCATTAACCTCATAAATTTGTGAGTTAAATCAGTGTAACACTGTGGGTTAAATCAGTACAAAACTTCATGGGCTAAAATCAGTGCAAATTCATGGCCTAAATCAATGTAAAACTTGTGGGCTAAATCGGTATAAAAAAATCATGTGTTAAATCAGTGCAAATTTCATTGGCTAAATCAGTGTAAAACTTTGTGGGTTTAATCAATACCAAACTTCATGGGCTAAAACCAGTGCAAATTCATGGGCAAAATCAGTGTAAAACTTCATGGGCTAAATCAGTATAAAACTTCATGGGCTAAATCAGTGCAAAACTGTGTGGGTTAAGTCAGTGTAAAACTGTGTGGGTTAAATCAGTGTAAAACTGTGTGGGTTAAATCAGTGTAAAATTTTGTGGGCTAAATCTGCCCAAAAAATTGTATGGGTTAAATCAAAGCAAAACTGTGTGGGTCAAAATTCAGTGTAAAACTTTGTGGGTTAAATCAGTGTAAAACGCTGGGGGGCTAAATCAGTGTAAAACTGTGTGTTAAATCAGTACAAAACTTCACAGGCTAAAATCAGTGCAAATTTATGGGCAAGACCAGTGTAAAACGTGTGGGTTAACTCAGTACAAAACTTCATGGGCTAAATCAGAGCAAAACGTTGTGGGTTAAATCAGTACAAAACTTCATGGGCTAAAATCTGTGTAAATTCATGGGCTAAATCAGTGTAAAACTTGTGGGCTAAATCAGAGCAAATTCATGGGCTAAATCAGTGTAAAACGTGTGGGATAAATCATTGCAAAATTTCATGGGCTACATCAGCACAAAACATTGTGGGCTCAATCAGTATAAAACTTTGGGCTATATTAGTGCAAAAATGCATTGGCTAAATCAGTCCAAAACATTGTGGGCTGGATCAGTGCAAAAACTTTTGTGGTCTAAATTAGTGCAAAACTAAAAGGCCAGGGCCCGCATATTCATCCTTTGATCAATGCATTAGTGTAAATCCTGTGACAAACATTTGAGTAAGCATGCTACATAAAGAATTGTTCTAGTTTCTAAATCATTCAAAATATGAAGAAAATGCATAAATTAATTTAGGAAATGTAAGCAAATGAAAACAACTTTAACCGAAACCTTCAAGCAAATTTATGACTGTGCCCTTGTCAAGATTAAAGATGTCACTCAGCCTGTCAAAAAATGAATGGACTAGTTTTCATAATAATTCATGCAAAGTATTATGAGAATCCATCAAGAGATTTTAGAAATATACCATCATTACTCACCTATAAGTCAAGTCAAAATGCAAACAACAAAGATCCTGATCCGCCATAGCAAAATGCACTTGCAGATCAGGGTCTATCTTGTTTGTTCTACAGATTACTCCTAACAAACTGTGTAGACCCAGACCTGCTGGTACATGATGTGCTGGCAGATCTGGGTCTGTGCAGTTTGCTGTTTGACTCATCTTATAAGTAAGTATATATGGTATGATATTTGGTATTTATATACAGGTAAAACCTGTTATAACATGACTCATTATAACACAGTTCCACTTATAATGCAATGGCAGCATGGCTCCCATTTTTTAATTTAAGGTGACCTCTCTTTTTAACATCCTAAATAAATGCTCTCAGAAAAGTTGATTATTTGTATCCCTAGCAGATTATATGATCAAGAGGTTAGTTAAAACAGATGACATTGAAATTTCAATGCTCATTTTCCATGGGGAAGTGTTTAGAAAAATTTGTTAATGCGAACCCACTTATATTGCGATGTTATTCTTTTGGACCCTGATCATTGCGTTATAAAGAGTTTTACCTGTATGGTATATAAATAAAAATATATGTTACTGGAAGTATATATGACATGAAAATGAAAGACTTTAAACTAAATCTTTTAGAAAAAAACTGGTGAGACCAGAGATATGGGTAGCAGAAAAGTAACTGCTATTGTCTTGCATTCCACTAATATGACAAAATGGATTTCCATGTTCTGTTCATTATGACCATATTGGGAGTGAAATAATGTACCTCCAAAAGTGAGAGCTCCCAAGAGTAACCAGGGAGTTAACTCTTCTAATCTTCTTCAGTGAAACATGTATGTGATTGTGACAAAGTCTATGATATCAGCTACGTGTCATTATTGCAAGATTAACTTCATAAATTTACCCAAATAACAAATTCTGAGATAACAGATTTGGGTATTATGTTTAATATGGTACAAATATGATTCCGACAATGTAAAGTTAACGGGGGAAAAAATGAGCATATAATAAGGTACAAATACCTTTACACTGATATGGAGTAGTTCATACAGCAAATAGAGGTGAAATGTCATGACCTGCTGCACGACCAACAAGTACCATATTTACTCTGATTAGAGAAGTTATCATAATTATAAACAAATGATAGCAAACTGACATTGCTGTACCACTTCACTAATGGGAACATCAAATGTTCGTGTGTGTTTTGGATTTGTAATGTCACTTTAACAATTTTTCAGTCATATAGCTATCATGCCTGCAGTGTGGCAGTTTATAGTGATGTCTAGCACTGGGGCATCATGCCACAGACATGTACCATCATGTTCCACCCAGTTACATTATCCTGACACCAGGCTGACCAGTTCTAACACTAACCTCTTAATGCTGAGTGCCAAGAGAGGCAGCTGCTAGTAGCATTTTTATAAGTCTTTGGTATGACTCAGTTGAGGTTTCGAACCCATGACCTCCCACATTCAAGGCGTATGCTCTAACAAGTTCAGCCACCTAAGCATTCACACAATGATGCAAATCAGAATAGGTTCATTTCATATTGGTATACATGTACTCACATTCTATTTATCCTACTTCATATGTGAATAAAATGATTTTGTTTGAATGATAGAGAAAGGACCCTTGACTGATCATCAACCACCTCCCCACACAAATAAATTTAGGAATGGACCAAAACTAATAACTCATCATGATTTGTAAATAAAATAAAACTTCAACTAGTACTAGTGGCAGTGGATGTATCAAAGAGGATCTCAGTGGAAGTATCAGAGAGGATCTCAGTGGATGTATCACAGAGGATCTCAGTGGAAGTATCACAGAGGATCTCTGTGGAAGTATCACAGAGGATCTCAGTGGAAGTATCACAGAGAATCTCAGTGGATGTATCACAGGATCTCAGTGGATGAATCACAGAGGATCTCAGTGGATGTATCACAGAGGATCTCAGTGGATGTATCACAGAGGATCTCTGGAAGTATCACAGAGGATCTCAGTGGATATATCACAGAGGATCTCAGTGGATATATCATAGAGGATCTCAGTAGATATATCACAGAGTATCTCAGTGGATATATCATAGAGGATCTCACTCTACAATTTACTCAGTAGGGCCTTTAAACAGAAGAACTTCTGTTGTAAAACAAAAATAAAGATGGCATCTATTCAGGGGCAAAAACTATTATAAACAATGATGTGGAATGCTGAAAATTCAACTTAGTTGGGGTCTAATCAGTACAAAGTGCTTGATAACATTGTCTGAAATGCAATATTTCTAAGTAAAGTTAAATTGTGAAAAGCAAGATAAGAAGACAGGGAATCGGGGGCCTTAACTCTTCTAAATGAAAGTGTGAACACTTGAAATTAACCTCAGTCAAGGTCACATTGCTACAAAGCTAAATACAAGCCTGGCTAAAGTCAAACAAAGCTTAAGAAAATTGTGCTATGGAAATCCAAGTCAGGCACATTAACTCCTGCGAACATTATGTAATGCTGGAAATAAAATTAATGTCAGGGCTCATCAATACAAAGTTACATACCAAAGACTGAAATGTAATAAAACTTGATAAGTTATGCTACCAAAACCAAAGAAGAATGGATGGACAATCAGGGGCCATATCTGATGTCAATGCTGTCATGGAACACTGGAATTTAAACTCACTCACTGAGATTTCATTATTCATCTGCCATGTGCCAAATTTGGTTTAATTATTTTAGTGAGGTAATCTTGCGAAAATGTCAGGATGATAAGCAATCAAAGGGCCAAAACTCTTCTTAATGAATGTAAACCCATGAAAGGTACACAAGATAATGTTTATACCAAATTGCATAAGAATATGTTCGATGATTTTTATGCTATTTTTGGCTGGAATCTCTTGTAGCCGAGATGTAATAGTGATAGAGAATAACCAAAACTCCATCATATTTAGAACAAACAAAGGTAAAACCTTTAAAATGCAAATCTACATGCAAAATTCAATTCACCAGCCAAAAAGGTATCCAGTTACCTCAAAGTTGTTGCAATGTTTTTGTTAAAACAGCAGCCTATGTGAAGATGTGAAATGAATTGTCAAGGGCCATAATCTATCCAAAATAGTATTGTTGAGACCAAACACATAAACGATGCACCTATGTCTCTGAGACAAAATGCATAAAATGCATCAAAATATATTAAACAGTTCCTGAGTTATGCTGGTTAAAAGACCTGCTGTATTGGAGAGGTATATTGATGGAAAAGGGGCAATAACTCCATCAAAATTGGACTTAAAACAATGAAGCCTTGAAAAGATATATGTCTACATAGAATAGCAAATCACCTATCAATCAAATGGTATCTTGTTATGTGTAAGGGATGCAGAGTGATGCTGGTAACAAGAAGCTTGAACAGATAAACAGATGGACAGACATGGTTTAGTCGACAGGTGAAAAAGATGATTTCTAAAGGGTTCCTGAATCTAGGCATAGAGACCTCATAACTTTCACATCACCTGAATACTTGGTACAACTTGAAGGATTACGCTAAGTCTTGCTACACTGTGTATTCTTGTCTACAAACCACCTCACACCCCATCACCCCAAGAATTCTAAATGACCAAAATTTCATGTCAAAACTTTCTGCCCAAGTTTTTCTGTATTGTGTTACAGACTGGAGCCATTTGTTGTAGGATGGCATCCAGTTAAGTCCCTGAAACACATTACACTGGCTCTAAGAGGTAACATCTGACACTGGAAAATAGATGACAATGACAGAGTAATATAAATGTCAATGACAGGGTAAGATAGATGTAAATGACTGAGCAATGTAGATGCAAATGACAGTGTAATACAGATGTCAATGACAGAGTAATATAGATGTAAATGACAGGTACACTCATCTGATCTAGTTGTTTCAGTTTCTTCTGTACTGTTATAGATTGGAGTCATTTATTGTAGGATGGCATCGAGTTTAATCCCTGAAATAGATTACACTGAATCTAAGAGGTAAACTGGAAGATAGACATCAATGAGAGTAATTAATATAGATGTCAGCAACAGTAATACAGATGTAAATGACAGGGTAATATAGATGTAAATGACAGGGTAATATAGATGTCAATGACAGTAATACAGATGTAAATGACAAGGTCATAAAGATGTCAATGACAGTAATATAGATGTAAATGACAAGGTAATAAAGATGTCAACAACAGTAATACAGATGTAAATGACAAGGTAATAAAGATGTCAACAACAGTAATACAGATGTAAATGACAAGGTAATAAAGATGTCAATGGCAGAGTAATATAGATGTAAATGACAAGGTAATAAAGATGTCAACAACAGTAATACAGATGTAAATGACAAGGTAATGAAGATGTCAATGACAGAGCAATACAGATATTGTTGTTATATGTTGTCATAGGGTTTAACGCCATTTTTCAGCACAAGATAGGCTATACATGGCGGCCAGTATTAATGGTGGAGGAAGAACCGGGAAAACCCCGGAAAGAACCACCGACCCACGAGAAGCTACCGGCAAACTTTCTCACATATCCACATTTGCCGAGCCCAAGACTCGAACCCACGCAGACAGAGGTGAGATGGCAGTGATCCGTGACGGACAGCGCTTTAGACCACTTGGCCACTCCGGGCCTCTATACAGATGTAAATGACAGGCTAATAAAGATGTCAATGACAAAGTAATACAGATGTCAATGACAGAGTAATACAGATGTCAATGACAGAGTAATACAGATATAAATGACATGGTAATAAAGATGTAAATGACAGAGTAATACAGATGTAAATGACAGAGTAATACAGATGCAAATGACATGGTAATAAAGATGTCAATGACAGTGTAATACAGATGTAAATGACAGAGCAATATAGATGTAAATGACAAGGTAATATAGATGTCAACAACAGTAATACAAATGTAAATAACAGGGTAATAAAGATGTCAATGACAGAGTAATACAGACGTAAATGACAGGGTAATAAAGATGTCAATGACAGTAGTATAGATGTAAATGACAGGTACACTCATCTGCTCTAATTGTTTCAGTTTCTCTGTTATTATCCCATGCAATTGTGTGATCCTTGGGAAAGTGATACATACCCATATCTCTCACACTTTCTTCCCAGACATGCGGGGCAGGATTAAAGTATTACTGATATCACTCTCACTGTCTATTTTTAGCTTGTGTAATTTGTTCTCTTTTTTCTGTACTTAAATGGTTTCTACCTGTGAATCAATTTTTAAAAAAAACTGATTTAAGTGATAGTGATAAGTCAATAATTTGTGGTTTCTGATACAGCCATTTAACAGCATACCTGTACATTTGTGCACACCCATGTAAATGTACCTGAACATAATAATTTGTAACGAGAATGAGTTCTCTCATTTTTCCAAAAGACCAAAATAATAAAATTTGTTGAAATTCTGACCATCACTCTATATTTAAATACAAACAATGCTGACAGCTGATGATATTAATTAATAAATTTTTTTAATACTATGGGCGTATTTTGAGTTCATCATGTTGTGTTGTTGAGCTCTGAAATATGATACCAGCTGACATAATGAAGGCCAGTACAAACATATTTCACAGCTCAATACAAATGTGTGATGAGTGAAACAAACTCCCATAATTGTAAAATTACTTTTTCCAAAATTATCTCCAGTGATGTGAAATACAACAAATGTGACCTCATCAGGAAATCAGAATTAATTATAAAAGGAACTATTCAGATGATAATGACATATTCTCATTAAAACAAAAAATTTACTATACACATACACACACAGTTCTATTTTAGGGCAAAAGGCAGAAATAACGTGTCAGGATACCAAGGCATTCAAATGGTGATGTTACTGTGTTGTACATTCTATTTCAAGCAAAACAGCTACCACAGGAAAAATATTTCTGCACTTGCAATTAGACATGGCACTTTTCAATTGGACATGGCACTTTACAACTGGACATGGTACTTTCAACTGGACATAACATTGTTCAACTGGAAATTAAAACATTCATCTTTTCTTCAAGGAAGCACTGACAGGATACATTGGCATTCAAATGAAGGTGTTGTAGTGATGCAGCATATTTCATTCAAAATAGATGCAATCTCATGATATTTTATGTGTTTAAGCTTGTTTAAACAAGAGATTCTTTACTTCTACCATTTCAAATTAAAGATAGCATGTTCCGAATAAGTTGGCACTGATAATGAAGTTATAAAAATAAGACTGTATCATTCTGAATAGAATTACTCTTGTGTATATTGGCACCTTGAGGAGACATTAATTATCTCATCACTGAATGAAAAGAAGCACCAAGTGTGATTGGCATTGCACTGGTTAAATATTATAACCTAATTCATGATCTTCTTTCAGTTGTGCATTTTAATTGGCAATATCCAAAGTAATACTGCATTCATTAAATGAACAGACAAAATATACTGGTACCCAGGTAGTGACAACATGAGACCATCTATACTGATTAAAAGAAGGGATTTGTGCACAGAGAGACTTGTACCATAAATTAGTGAATATATTATGCGAATTATCCAAGATTTATCCATAAAATGCACCCCCCTCCTTCCAGTGGGGTGTATATGTCTGCATGTTATACAATTTGATTTTTACTTGTATTACCAGTTTTCATTGGTAATATTTTAAAAGGATCGTTTCCTATTTCAAACTTTGCACCAAGCTGGAAATAGTAAACGAGTCTAATGTTCATTATGTAGTTGCTTCACATTTCAGCTAAATTTTGCAAAGTATAAAGACGATTTAATAACAAGATGACAGGATCCAATGGCCTAGTGGTTAGAGCATCTGCCTCAGATGCAGGAGGTCACAGGTTCAAACCCCAGCTGAGTCATACTAAAAACTTTAAAAAATGGTTTTAACAGCTGCATCACTAGATGCTCAGCATCAAGTGGTTAGTGTTCAGACTGGTTGGCCTGGTGTTGTTGTTGTTGTTGTTGTGGGGTTTAACACCATTTTTCAGCACACGATAGGCTATACATGGTGGCTAGTATTAATGGTGGAGGAAGAACCCAGGAAAGCCCCAGAAAGAACCACTGACCCATGAGAAGCTACTGGCATGTTTTCTCACATACCTACATTGGCTGAATCCGAGACTCGAACCCACACAGACAGAGGTGAGATGGCAGTAATCCGTAACGGAGAGCACTTTAGACCACTCGGCCACTCAGGGCCCCTGATTTGCTGCTGTAGTCAGATTCTTAGCTTGACAAATTGACTTACAGAAGAATTTTGCAATTATGGAATCCATTGCAAATAGTAGCTGGTGTTGTTCGTGCCCAAACTGCCATACCCTAATAGACTACATTGTTTATCGTAAAATTGGAATTCATGCCATATAATGGATAGGCATGGCTTAGTTTCCTGTATTTAACAAGGAAAGCACATGGTGTCATGGAATGGATGAGATGGCTCAAGGCGAGGAAACAATTTTAAATTGACCCAGTTTAGTTGAAATAGTTTTGCTACAGTTTCCTTTTCTCAAGCGGAGCACAAGGATTGACATTTAAACAGTTTCAGGATTCAGTGGTAAATAGAAAGGATTATTCACCATACCATATTATTTTATACTGTGCTTACAGCGAAAAGCCAACACAGAATTTGGTCGTTTATTATTCTTTATGAAAACCTGCAGACTATGTACATCTGCAGGTAATCTAAAATATTTTTGCACAAATAACAGAAAAACTGTGTAGTCATAAATGCATATTATACTTGGACATGTGTTATGTTTGCTATTTCATGGTACGTAGTGAGACTTATATAAAGAGGGACTTGTACATAGTGGAACTTGTTCACAGTGGGACTGGAAACTCCAAGCTGATATGGCAATGCCCCGATGAAATGATTACGTAGATCTATCGAATCATGTGACAATTAGCTGGAGTGAAAACAAACAAATCAACGGAAAGTGCAGAGGGTTTACTCTGTCAATTTTAAGGGGAAATTAATAACGTTTGAATAATTACCAGTGTTTATTTCTTATTGAAAAGTTTTGCCGGGGTCATCTGTATTGCTTCTTTGTAACTTATATCTAAGATTTTCGTAAAAACTGGCCAAAAGTAAAAAGAACATTAAATCTTTAGACTGGTCTTCGGTTAGATATAAAACCTTTCTCCACGCAAGACATTTTTGTTACTGCATGATACAGGACAAAGTGTAACCCAATATTCCAGTTGTATTGAAACTGGATCTAAAATACAGACACCAGAGTGATAACAAGCAATTGTTGACAGACAAATAATGGATCACTAACAACTGATGAGGCATGATGTACATGGGGTTCACAATAAGCCAGTGAGCTATGATGATGATGTACTTACAGCAGGATCATGGGCACTCAAAAGGTGAAATGGTGATGTAGCACCTTTTCATTTATACATGATTTATTCTGCAGTTTGAAATATGCAGCAACATAAATCTTTTCATTTCATGATCAAGTGAAAAAATGGCTGAATGCCTTAGCACTCAAATAATGTGGAATTTATCACTCAAAAGAGATTAAGTTGTGCCTGTTTTTAAATAATGGCTGACATAAAAATTCCCTTCATGTGATTTTTTTTTAAAATCACCATAATATACTGGTATTCAAAAGGTGATGCTTGTGCTGTAGTATACATGCTAACAGTTTTTCTACCAAGAACGTTGTAGTTGTTGAATGGTTTAACACCATTTTTCAGCACACAATAGGCTATACATGGCGGCCAGTATTAATGGTGGAGGAAGAACCCGGGAAATACCCAGAAAGAACCACCGACCCACGAGAAGCTACTGGCAAGCTTTCTCACATACCCACATTGGCCGAATCTGAGACTCGATCCCACACAGACAGAGGTGAGATGGCAGTGATCTGTAACGGAGCGTGCTTTAGACCACTCAGCCACTCTGGGCCCCTTACCAAGAAAGATCAGGATGTTTACTCAAAAGCAAGATCAAGTTTTGTTAACTATTACAAACAAAACAAAATCAGGTCTGAAAGAAAGCAACATAAAGGAAGCATCACATCTTTGTTTTCTATTCAAAGTTTGACAAAATTAAATACACAAACATCATAAAGTAAAACAAATTAATTTAATTTACATAAACCAACATCATTACTACAAGTTTGACTGATCATTCAATTTTGAATATTCTGTACTGTGTGGTTCATGACATGATGAAGGTGACAGTTTTGGCAATCAATTTTTTTATTGTTCCCTACACTTACAATGTACAAGCATTCTTTTGATTTTCTATCATTCTTTACATTCTGTGGTTAGGTATATATAGCTCAATTGGCAGTTACAGACCACAACTACCACATTATATCAAGGGGGAGCTGTACAATAATCTCCCTTTGGGTCTTCTTGTATAAAATCAGACATAAAATAAATTACAAAAGCAAAAGCAAGCAATAAGTCATTAATGTACATGTACTTATATACATGTACTTACATGAATTACACATACATTACTATAACATTCTTAAATATATGCACTCATATAATGACATATTCCTTTAAAGTCCACAACATTCATGCATGTAGAAGAACTATCACATTTCCTATACACACACACACACTCCTTTAAAGTCCACAACATTCATGAAGGTAGAACTATCACAGTTCCTATACACACACACACACACTCCTTTAAAGTCCACAACATTCATGAAGGTAGAACTACCACATTTCCTATAAAAACACATACTCCTTTAAAGTCACAACATTCGTGCAAGTAGCTCTATCACATTTCCTATACATACACACACACACACACATACTCTGTTCAAGTCCACAACATTCATGCATGTAGAACTATCATATTTCCTATATACACACACACACTCCATTAAAGTCCACAACATTCATGTATGTAACCCTATCACATTTCCAATACACACACATGCTCTTTAAAGTCCTCAACATTCATGCATGTAACCCTATCACATTTCCTACACACACATACACACACACACACACACCAAAGTACTTAAAGGAATTTTTGTGCCTTATTAGTATCTGACATAAGTACCAGATAATTAGTTTTAGAAATTGATCTAAAAGCTCATGAAGGAATAAAGTTGCACACATAAACTGATGTAAGATTATCAAAGACATTTTAAAATAACATGCCAGTATATTTACACTGTAATAAAATGGTAGCCACTGAACCTGTTGTGACATTTTCAAGTTACATGTACCTAACTGGTTCTTTTTCAAGTTACACATATTTCATTGGTTCTTTCTCAAGTTACATGAACTTGATTGGTTCTTTCTCAAGTTACATGTATTTGATTGGTTGCCCAGTTGGTTCAATTTGAAAGGTACATTAAGCGTTCTATTTGATTATATCATGCCAAGGAAAAAGGAGCCTTGAATCCCAGGACACATAATGGCAGCCAACACTGACTGACCTGGGTGGGTACTGAACCCATAACCCGTGGATTAGCAATTATTGCTTTACCAACAGCACTACTGCAACTCCCTTTTGTAAATTTGATCAGTGGTCCTAACTGGAAGGTTTCTTGTTGGTTTCTATAATTTAAATCGAGGAAATGCTAGCAGTGCAATCTGGCATTCAAAGGGTTAAGCTATGCTGTAGTGCATCATGTCACAAACAAGAACAAAGTCTGCATATCACTGCACTCTGTAGAATGTTGAGAAAAAACAACAAATACTCCTACTAATAAACAAGACAGAATGCATACCTGCATCATGATAATGTGGGGAATTCCATGAATTCTCTTTTGACCAACATTCATTACCATTCGTATGTAAGGGAGTCCTAGACATGGAAGATTGTATATCAGCCTATCTGCAACAGGCCAGGCTCTAATTTAATGTGAATGATATAAATACACCCATCACTTCATGAGATGGATTGTATACCTGTATCATGATAAACCCGCAAATACTACACCTTCTTCTTAAACTGGTATCGCCTCTGCTTTGTTTTTTGTTTGTTTTTTTTAAATTGACGTTTCTGATACATTACTGTCTATATCATGCAGAGGAAATGTTTTGTTTTTCTATTTTCCTTTATCTTGGTGGGGGTCTAAAAGGATCTAATTGGGATAAACAATGCAAATCCAGACTGTAGTTTAGCCCACGTAGAGGAAATTACAACTGTTTGCATGGCTTCAGTTATCACAACTTTATTTAGCATAGATAACAGAAACCATACTTACCAGAATACTTCCTGTGAATCAGGATCATATATATATGTTGATACAGCCTCAATTTTAAGTAGATTTCTTGAAATTCAGCATAGCTTATAGGGATCTAAGACGAAACCAGTCTAGATTCAACCGATAAAGATATACCATATATGCTCACTTATTAACCAAGCCCAAATACAAACTGCACGGATGCAGATTTGCTGTCACATAATGTGCCAGCCAATCTAGGCTGTGCAGTTTGTTAGGACAAGCAGCACAGACCCTGATTTGCAGGCACATTATGCTATGCCCGGTCAGGATCCTTGTTGTTTGAAGTTTTACTCAACTTACATGCAAGTATATATGGTAATGCTAAACCAGTCTAGAGTCAACAGATAATGATCTAATTTGATAGTGTGTATGACTTGGATTTTTAATGTAGCTTTAACCATTTTTCAGTCATATCACTACGATGTCTGCAGTGTGGCAGTTTATGGTGATGTCTTGAGCACTGGGGCATCAAGCTGCAGACATTTAGCATTATTTCTCACCCAGTCACATTATCCTAACACCAGGCTGACCAGTCCTAACACTAACCTCTTAATGCTGAGAGCCAGGCGAGGCAGCTGTAAGTACCATTTTTGTAAGTCTTTGGTATGACTCGACCGGGAATTGAACCCACGACCTCCCACATCCGAGATGGACACTCTAACTACTAGGCCACCGGAGCAGAATAATGAGACAGAGCTGATTGAGAATTAAGTAAACATTGTGATTACCCAAATTTGCTCAGCTTATCTCCATCACTCAAGGATATGAACTGAAATCAACAGATCCAAAATCATCAATACCATATGTCCTTGCTTATAACACAAGTCCAGCTGCAAACTGCACTGACCCGTATCTCCCGTCATATAATGCGATGGCAGATCTGGGTTTGTGCTGTTTATTAGGAGTAATTAGTAGAACAAGCAGCATAGACATTGACCTGCAAGCACATTATGCTAAGGCAGATCAGGACCTTTGTTGTTTACAGTTTGACTCCCCTTATAACTGAGTATATACGATACCACTCAAGCACCTCAACTGAATTTTTGAAAATGGATGATTGCAGTAAATCTCAGAAAACAATCAATCACAGCATTGCTCAGCACATACATAATTACCTTTGAACAATAACTGAAGCTGAAAAGAATGATTTATGCTGACCATGAGGCTCAAGTGGACCTGCAATTTCATTCATGGCTACCATTGTGCCTAACAGCCAGTATAAAAGAGCACTTGACTAAAAAAAGTCTGGGAGAGTTGGATGTTTTTTTCCAAAGCTGTTGATTGAACGAGATTTCTTTGCTTTTTAAAGTCTTCATCCACATTTGATGGCCGAACAGCTTCATCTGTCCAATATTTAAAGGCCACTTGGCTGGGATGCTTAGTGTCAAAGTCCAATATTTAAAGGCCACTTGGCTGGGATGCTTAGTGTCAAAGTCCAATATTTAAAGGCCACTTGGCTGGGATGCTTAGTGTCAAAGTCCAATATTTAAAGGCCACTTGGCTGGGATGCTTAGTGGCTGGGATGCTTAGTGTCAAAGTCCAATATTTATAGGCCACTTGGCTGGGATGCTTAGTGTCAAAGTCCAATATTTAAAGGCCACTTGGCTGGGATGCTTAGTGTCAAAGTCCAATATTTAAAGGCCACTTGGCTGGGATGCTTAGTGTCAAAGTCCAATATTTTTTTTTTTTTTAGGCCACTTGGCTGGGATGCTTAGTGTCAAAGTCCAATATTTAAAGGCCACTTGGCTGGGATGCTTAGTGTCAAAGTCCAATATTTAAAGGCCACTTGGCTGGGATGCTTAGTGTCAAAGTCCAATATTTATAGGCCACTTGGCTGGGATGCTTAGTGTCAAAGTCCAATATTTAAAGGCCACTTGGCTGGGATGCTTAGTGTCAAAGTCCAATATTTATAGGCCACTTGGCTGGGATGCTTAGTGTCAAAGTCCAATATTTAAAGGCCACTTGGCTGGGATGCTTAGTGTCAAAGTCCAATATTTAAAGGCCACTTGGCTGGGATGCTTAGTGTCAAAGTCCAATATTTATAGGCCACTTGGCTCAGATGCTTAGTGTCAAAGTTGCTATGATTCGGCTCTGGATTTTTTAAAAACAAAATGTTGTGTAAAAGGTTTTTTTTACATTGTTAATGGGGATTGCCATCATTTGTATTGATTTGTAAGCTCTTTCTCATTTGGTCACATTCAGCTGAGTGGTATTTATTTTTGAAGACAGATTAGCATCATTTGTAAAATTCTGAAAGGTCTTTATGTCAGAATGCTTTCTATCAAGATTTGTTAAATTCTAAGCTGTGGTTTTAGGGCATATGTCATTTGCAGGGTTTTCTAGTTTCATAGTTTTAGTAATGATAGCCAATTTTAAGAGTGGTCTGCTATCAAATGTAGAAATTTGAAAGGTTTTACATGCTGTTAATTATTTTCTGTAACATGTCATCAGATTTCTTTGGTTGTTTTGGAGAAATCTTTCCAAGGTTTTTATATTTTTTTATTTTTGGTGAGAATATTTAAAAGGTAGATTAGTACAATCTTCAAATTCCTCTATACCAGAATGCCAGGTTGCATGGAATTTCATCATTAAAATTTGGCAAAAGAGTTTTTGAGTAGCTGTTCTTTCAAGTTTTTGTATATCAGTGGCCATATTTGATGACAGATTGACTGCTTCTTTATAAGTTGGAAAGGTGTTCATGCCAGGAGGGTTTCTGTCAAATATGATCAAATTTTGATTTGCAATTTTGAAGAAGTTATTTAACCATTTTTTCTAAATTTAAAAAACAATTTTTAACAATGTAAAAGTTGTCTTTGCCAAGAAGCTGTCAAGATTGTTCTCATTATGCTGAGTAGGATCTGTGAAGCTTTTTAAAAGTTGTTCTATTTTTAGTTATGGCTGTCATATTTGATGGCAAGTCAGCATCACTTGTACAAACATAAAAATCCGGGTCTTCATTCTTTGATGCTTTCTAATTCCATAAAATTCTATTCAGAAGCTTTTGAGAAGACATGTAAAGGTTTTAATATTTTCATTTAAGTGCAGTGGCCATAACTGATGACAGAATGGCATCATTTTAGTGCAGTGGCCATAACTGATGACAGAATGACATCATTTTAGTGCAGTGGCCATAACTGATGACAGCATGGCATCATTTTAGTACAGTGGCCAAAATTGATGGCAGACTAGCATGATTTTGGTACAGTGACCATAATTGATGGCAGAATATCATCATTTTAGTTGTTGTTGTTGTTGTTGTAGGGTTTAATGCCATTTTTCAGCATGCAATAGGCTATACATGGTGGCCAGTATTAACGGTGGAGGAAGAACCCGGGAAAACCCCAGAAAGAACCACCGACCCACGAGAAGCTACTGGCAAGCTTTCTCACATACCCACATTAGCCGAATCCGAGACTTGAACCCACGCAGACAGCGGTGAGATGGCAGTGATCCGTAATGGAGAGCACTTTAGACCACGCGGCCACTCGGGACCCCCATCATTTTAGTACAGTGGCCATAACTGATGGCAGAATATCATTATTTTAGTACAGTGGCCATAACTGATGACAGACTAGCATTCTTTTAGTACAGTGGCCATAACTGATGGCATAATAGCATTTGTTTAGTACAGAGGCCATAACTAATGACAGAACTTGCATCATTTTAGTACAGTGGCCATAACTGATGGCAGAATAGCATTCTTTTAGTACAGTGGCCATAACTGATGACAGACTAGCATCATTTTAGTACAGTGGCCATAACCGATGGCAGAATAGCATTCTTTTAGTACAGTGGCCATAACTGATGACAGACTAGCATTCTTTTAGTATAGTGGCCATAACTGATGGCATAATAGCATTTGTTTAGTACAGAGGCCATAACTAATGACAGAACTTGCATCATTTTAGTACAGTGGCCATAACTGATGGCAGAATAGCATTCTTTTAGTACAGCGGCCATAATTGATGGCGGACTATCATCATTTTAGTACAGTGACCATAACTTATGGCAGAATATCATCATTTTAGTACAGTGGCCATAACTGATTACAGACTAGCATCCTTTTAGTACAGTGGCCATAACTGATGGCAGAATAGCATTTTTTTAATACAGTGACCATAACTGATGACAGACTAGCATTCTTTTAGTACAGTGGTAATAACTGATGACAGAATGGCATCATTTTAGTACAGTGGCCATAAATGATGTCAGAATAGCATCATTTAGTACAGTGACCATAACTGATGATAGACTAGCATCATTTTAGTACAGTGACCATAACTGATGACAGAATGGCATCATTTTAGTACAGTGGCCATAACTGATGATAGACTAGCATCATTTTAGTACAGTGGCCATAACTGATGGCAGAATAGCATTCTTTTAGTACAGTGGCCATAACTGATGGCAGACTAGCATCATTTTAGTACAGTGGCCATAACTGATGACAGACTAGCATTCTTTTAGTACAGTGGCCATAACTGATGACAGAATGGCATCATTTTAGTGCAGTGGCCATAACTGATGACAGAATGGCATCATTTTACTACAGTGGCCATAACTGATGACAGAATAGCATCATTTTAGTACAGTGGCCATAACTGATGACAGACTAGCATCATTTTAGTACAGTGACCATAACTGATGATAGACTAGCATCATTTTAGTACAGTGGCCATAACTGATGGCAGAATATCATCATTTTAGTACAGTGGCCATAACTGATTACAGACTAGCATTCTTTTAGTACAGTGGCCATAACTGATAGCAGAATAGCATTTTTTTAATACAGTGACCATAACTGATGACAGACTAGCATTCTTTTAGTACAGTGGTAATAACTGATGACAGAATGGCATCATTTTAGTACAGTGGCCATAAATGATGTCAGAATAGCATCATTTTAGTACAGTGACCATAACTGATGATAGACTAGCATCATTTTAGTACAGTGACCATAACTGATGACAGAATGGCATCATTTTAGTACAGTGGCCATAAATGATGTCAGAATAGCATCATTTTAGTACAGTGACCATATCTGATGATAGACTAGCATCATGTTAGCACAGTGACCATAACTGATGGCAGAATAGCATCATTTTAGTACAGTGGCCATAACTGATGGCAGAATAGCATCATTTTAGTACAGTGGCCATAACTGATGGCAGACTAGCATCATTTTAGTACAGTGGCCATAACTGATGACAGACTAGCATTCTTTTAGTACAGTGGCCATAACTGATGACAGAATGGCATCATTTTAGTGCAGTGGCCATAACTGATGACAGAATGGCATCATTTTAGTACAGTGGCCATAACTGATGGCAGAATAGCATCATTTTAGTACAGTGGCCATAACTGATGGCAGACTAGCATCATTTTAGTACAGTGACCATAACTGATGATAGACTAGCATCATTTTAGTACAGTGGCCATAACTGATGGCAGAATATCATCATTTTAGTACAGTGGCCATAACTGATTACAGACTAGCATTCTTTTAGTACAGTGGCCATAACTGATGGCAGAATAGCATTTTTTTAATACAGTGACCATAACTGATGACAGACTAGCATTCTTTTAGTACAGTGGTAATAACTGATGACAGAATGGCATCATTTTAGTACAGTGGCCATAAATGATGTCAGAATAGCATCATTTTAGTACAGTGACCATAACTGATGATAGACTAGCATCATTTTAGTACAGTGACCATAACTGATGACAGAATGGCATCATTTTAGTACAGTGGCCATAAATGATGTCAGAATAGCATCATTTTAGTACAGTGACCATGTCTGATGATAGACTAGCATCATTTTAGCACAGTGACCATAACTGATGGCAGAATAGCATCATTTTAGTACAGTGGCCATAACTGATGGCAGAATAGCATCATTTTAGTACAGTGGCCATAACTGATGGCAGACTAGCATCATTTTAGTACAGTGGCCATAACTGATGACAGACTAGCATTCTTTTAGTACAGTGGCCATAACTGATGACAGAATGGCATCATTTTAGTGCAGTGGCCATAACTGATGACAGAATGGCATCATTTTAGTACAGTGGCCATAACTGATGACAGACTAGCATCATTTTAGTACAGTGGCCATAACTGATGATAGACTAGCATCATTTTAGTACAGTGGCCATAACTGATCGCAGAATATCATGATTTTAGTACAGTGGCCATAACTGATTACAGACTAGCATTCTTTTAGTACAGTGGCCATAACTGATGGTAGAATAGCATTTTTTTAGTACAGTGACCATAACTGATTACAGACTAGCATTCTTTTAGTACAGTGGCCATAACTGATGACAGACTAGCATCATTTTAGTACAGTGACCATAACTGATGATAGACTAGCATCATTTTAGTACAGTGGCCATAACTGATCGCAGAATATCATGATTTTAGTACAGTGGCCATAACTGATTACAGACTAGCATTCTTTTAGTACAGTGGCCATAACTGATGGTAGAATAGCATTTTTTTAGTACAGTGACCATAACTGATTACAGACTAGCATTCTTTTAGTACAGTGGCCATAACTGATGACAGACTAGCATCATTTTAGTACAGTGACCATAACTGATGATAGACTAGCATCATTTTAGTACAGTGGCCATAACTGATCGCAGAATATCATGATTTTAGTACAGTGGCCATAACTGATTACAGACTAGCATTCTTTTAGTACAGTGGCCATAACTGATGGCAGAATAGCATTTTTTTAGTACAGTGACCATAACTGATGACAGACTAGCATTCTTTTAGTACAGTGGTAATAACTGATGATAGAATAGCATCATTTTAGTGCAGTGGCCATAACTGATGACAGACTAGCATTCGTTTAGTACAGTGGCCATAACTGATGACAGAATGGCATCATTTTAGTACAGTGGCCATAAATGATGTCAGAATAGCATCAATTTAGTACAGTGACCATAACTGATGATAGACTAGCATCATTTTAGTACAGTGACCATAACTGATGACAGAATGGCATCATTTTAGTACAGTGGCCATAAATGATGTCAGAATAGCATCATTTTAGTACAGTGACCATAACTGATGATAGACTAGCATCATTTTAGCACAGTGACCATAACTGATGGCAGAATAGCATCATTTTAGTACAGTGGCCATAACTGATGGCAGAATAGCATCATTTTAGTACAGTGGCCATAACTGATGGCAGACTAGCATCATTTTAGTACAGTGGCCATAACTGATGACAGACTAGCATTCTTTTAGTACAGTAGCCATAACTGATGACAGAATGGCATCATTTTAGTGCAGTGGCCATAACTGATGACAGAATGGCATCATTTTAGTACAGTGGCCATAACTGATGACAGACTAGCATCATTTTAGTACAGTGGCCATAACTGATGACAGACTAGTATCATTTTAGTACAGTGACCATAACTGATGATAGACTAGCATCATTTTAGTACAGTGGCCATAACTGATGGCAGAATATCATCATTTTAGTACAGTGGCCATAACTGATTACAGACTAGCATTCTTTTAGTACAGTGGCCATAACTGATGGCAGAATAGCATTTTTTTAGTACAGTGACCATAACTGATGACAGACTAGCATTCTTTTAGTACAGTGGTAATAACTGATGACAGAATAGCATCATTTTAGTGCAGTGGCCATGAATGATGTCAGAATAGCATCATTTTAGTACAGTGGCCATAACTGATGACAGACTAGCATTCTTTTAGTACAGTGGTAATAACTGATGACAGAATAGCATCATTTTAGTGCAGTGGCCATAACTGATGACAGACTAGCATTCGTTTAGTACAGTGACCATAACTGATGACAGAATAGCATCATTTTAGTACAGTGACCATAACTGATGATAGACTAGCATCATTTTAGTACAGTGACCATAACTGATGACAGAATGGCATCATTTTAGTACAGTGGCCATAAATGATGTCAGAATAGCATCATTCTAGTACAGTGACCATAACTGATGATAGACTAGCATCATTTTAGCACAGTGACCATAACTGATGGCAGAATAGCATCATTTTAGTACAGTGGCCATAGCTGATGACAGACTAGCATTCTTTTAGTACAGTGGCCATAACTGATGACAGAATGGCATCATTTTAGTACAGTGGCCATAAATGATGCCAGAATAGCATCATTTTAGTACAGTGACCATAACTGATGATAGACTAGCATCATTTTAGTACAGTGACCATAACTGATGGCAGAATAGCATCATTTTAGTACAGTGGCCATAACTGATGGCAGATTAGCATAATTTTAGTACAGAGGCCATAACTGATGGCATAATAGCATCATTTTAGTACAGTGGCCATAACTGATGACAGAATGGCATCATTTTAGTTCAGTGGCCATAACTGATGATAGACTAGCATCATTTTAGTACAGTGGCCATAATTGATGGCAGACTAGCATCATTTTAGTACAGTGGTCATAACTGATGACAGACTAGCATTTTTTTAGTACAGTGGCCATAACTGATGACAGAATGGCATCATTTTTGTACAGTCGCCATAAATGATGTCAGAATAGCATCATTTTAGTACAGTGACCATAACTGATGATAGACTAGCATCGTTTTAGTACAGTGACTATAACTGATGGCAGAATAGCATTCTTTTAGTACAGTGGCCATAAATGATATCAGAATAGCATCATTTTAGTGCAGTGGCCATAAATGATGACAGAATAGCATCATTTTCGTACAGTGGCCATAACTGATGGCAGAATAGCATCATTTTTTAAAAATTTGAATGGTCTCTCCACCTGCATCTTTGATCTGAAATTTGATCACATTCCATTTTGTGTTTTTTTAAAAAATCCACCAATTAAAGTAGGGATCACAAACTCTAACCACCATGAGAGCCACATGAGGGCATTTTGGATGGCCAGAGGGCCGCACCACCTTTGTTATCTCTCATGATACCTTGTGATGCCAATCATTTTGTTAGCCACAGGATACAGCTTGGCAGGCCACGTGTTTGAGACCCCTGATTTAAAGGGTTTTTACCATATTCATAACGGCGGTGATACTTGACAGCAAATCAGCAAAATTGTCAAAGATTTGAAAGCATTTCATGCCAGGATGCTCTGTACCAAATCATGGTCAAAACTGGTCCACTGGATTTTGAGAATAAGTTTAATATAACCAATATTGTCTGATGCACAACAAACAATGCACGACATTCAATGAATGTCAGGCCATACAAGCTCATTTGTCCTTTGGCCAGGTTACCTAAAATTGACAAATGATAATTAGACTTCATCTAACTAAGGTAATAAATTGTACTCTGTAAACAGATTAGCACAGGCAACTTAAAGGCCATTAAGTTTACACTGAAATGAAATCGTTTCATTCCACCATATCTGTGAGGTAAAGTTGTGGTGGGCTTAAATTTTGTCTAACAGTCATCAACTGTATAGTTTGTAACTTTTGGTCTGCATTTACAACTGATGTTAAGTAAATGTGTGCATACGTGCCAGAATTGATTAGACTTGGCAGGATATCGAAGTCCAAGTTTGAATCTTGTTTATTCTTAATAATAGTAAAGTATTTTATAGAATAATCAGAGTACATTGGAGCAATGAGTCAGTCCATATGCTGTAATACACTTCGTCTTGCTTAGAAATTTCTAGGTACATATGGCCGTCTTTGATCTGTAAATATATGTGTGGTAGCTTTAGCAAACACATAAATAATCTTATCAAGTAACCTGAATTACTGTCGAAAATATTTATTTTACAATATAATTAAGCCAACTTTACTCTTCCTATCAGTACACTAATGAAACAATGCATATTGGTCATGAATTGACAGTTCTGGCAAACAAGGGGACCAATCATGTTTAAATTGAATTGTTTTGTGTTCAAATGGTTATGTTAATGTTTACAATTCTTTGTTTTTCTTTTTTTGAAACATTACAGTCTTACAGGCAGCACATATCAAACTGAGGTGTAGGCCTGTACTTCCAAGTCTTCACACCAAGACACCTTTAAAGTTAGATGCATACAGTCCAATCAAATAAATGTACCATGGAAAAACATGAAGGTAAAGGCATACACCCCAATCAAATAACTGTACTATGAAGAAGAAAAAACAAGTTACAGACATATACCCCAATAATTGTACCTTGGAAAAACATAAAGTTACATGCATACACCAGTGTCAAATATCTGTAATTTGGAAAAACATCAAGATATAGGCATAGATCCCAATCGAATAACTGTACTATGGAAAAACATCAAGTTAGAGGCATACAACCCAATCAAATAATTGTTCCATGGAAAAACATCAAGATACAGGCAAACACCCCAAATAATTATACCATGGAAAAAATAATCAACAGGCATACACCCCAATCAAATAATGTACCATGGAAAACATCAAGTTAAAAGGGATGCATTTTAACTTACTGGTAAAAATTAGGTTCCTACACAAGAAAGGCATGGCTCCCTTCACTCAATCACTGGGTGCATTTACATTTCAAAGGAATTCCTTGGACACCTCTCAACTGGCACATCTTTCATATCAGTAAACCTTGACAGCAACCAATTGTTATGTTGAACATTCTTCTGAACTCTTAAAATTTGTACATTGATTCAGGAAAGTTGCAAGTCAAGAAAGCTAGCAGAAATTGCATGTGTTAGGTGAGACTTTGATAGTTTGCCTTTTCCTTATCATATGTACTCACTTTACTCCATTAAAGTGGCTGGATATATCTTCACTTGTGAATATTTATTCCAAAAGTTATTGAAATGTGAATTTCAATTCCCTTCACTTAACAGACAACAATAGAAGGTTATTAGAATGTATCAACAGGAAATGAACAACAAACTTTCCGTACATAAGGAAAGGGATGAAAACGTCTCTTATCATGTAGCAAGTAACAGTGAATTTGCTAATGAATAACACACTTCACACTTTAGAGTTTCTGATCTCATGTGTTGTGAGATCAAAATCTTCATTGATTTCCTTACCGGGTAATATGATTTTAGATAAATTCAGAAATACTGTGATAGACTGAATAGGACCTTACAATATAATATGTATTAGGGCATGAGTGATATAATATGATCCCACCTGTTACGATGCTTTATCGTTCTCTAGGAGATCATCCACCACTGTGTTATTACCCGGATCGAGCAAACAATAAAATAAAATATAAAATTTAAGGATGGAGTAACAGAGATCTGAGCAGTCTCAGATACAGAATAGAACAACATGAGCTACTGTATGTAAATTATAACAATTTAATCAACTGCACAAACAAAATGAAATTGAACATGATACTTGAATCATAAACTTTTTCTTAGAAATATGATTACAAACATTTATGCAAAATGCAATTAACCATGCTGTTATACTGATAAAACAAATTTCACCACATCGAGTGACTGATCAAACTAAAATTGGCAGCATTTCTGCATAACCTAGCTGCTTCTGATCCTTTCCAAATCACTGTTGATGACAGAATAGCATTGTCTTATTTCTTTTCCTTTCTTTTCTCTCTCTCTCTCTCTCTCCCCACCCACCATAACCTGGCTGCAGTCTTTTCCCACTACAGTGTGCACAGGTATGGAGCTATTTTTTCCTTCAAATAAATAAAACGCAACCTTAATATATGTCAGGTTTTTCTTTAATGGCATTGAACAATATTCCCACTCTTGTTATGCCCAATATCATCTTATTATGGTCAGTTTCCCACCTGATACTAATACACAATCTTATTAACAAATGTGATGTCTCTCTAGCAACTACTCACAATCATAACTGGAACCATGACATAACTAAACCTCTTTGATAACTATTACATCCCACTGTGGCTATAAATCGCTATCTGGGAAATGTCGGTTGACACATGTCTATTTTCTTCGGTTAAGAGAAATCCCAACTTAATTACACAAATGAATTAATGGACTCCATGTCTTGTCATAACTACTATACTTGCTAATTAGTAATTCATTGACACAGACACAGTAAAATCAATTCTTAGCATATATGATACATATCATTTAAGACAGATATATTAATTCTTACAATTCGTGTCAGTGTAATGCATAAAATTTCTACAAAACATGATTTATATTACATACAAGCACTAAATCCGAACACATTCATACCAATGAAATAAAGTATGACATTCTTAAAAAACATGAATCATATAACATTCAAGATAAAAAGTGTAAGATTAACTTCTGAAGTCAAGGAAAAATGAACTATGAATTTAAAACAAATAAATTAAACAAATAATTACAATTTACATTAATGAACAATATATTGTTTGTGACTGAGACATCACCTTATCTCTCTTTCCATATTCTTAAAATTTTCCTCATCCCTTGGACAATTTATTTAATGAAACAAATTACCTGCTTATTTCCTTCAAGTCCCTCAGACTTTCTTTTTGGGTGACAAACATGGATTGCTGAATTTCTCAAGTGGAATTATTTAAAACATTGAATTTTATCTGGGAACCACAACCTCATTTAGCTTAGTCAATCTGGAGTGATTATCTCTAACCGCCAAAATTGTAACACTCCCATCAAAGTCAGAATAATTGACTCTAGTCCACCTTTATCAACAACCATAATACCTATTTGAAATGGCTAAAGATTTACCAAATTTTTTCTCTTGCTTGTCTCTACTTTGTCATTTCCTCCACTTGACCCTACATTAGCATATCTGTTGGACCATTACCTTAGTGGGTCCTAATTAAAATCCAAACAAAGCTACGAAGTTATGGCGAGTATAGCCCATACATTAGTCTTACAGGTTACATGTAAATTAACCACAACAGAATGTATTGCAAAAATATCCACAAAATTCTGCACCATTACAATAGGTAATATTTGTTATTTCAATACATCCAATTTTGATACTGTCACAAATATTAATATTTCTAAATAAAAACAATCCTCTCTGTCACTCAGATGGATATACATACATACCTAAACATATGCATACATACATACATATGTACCTACATACAACATGCATGCATGCAAACATACATTCATACACACACACACACACACACACACACACACACACACACATACACATACATACATACACTAATTTAGTAGATAGACCATATGCACAGGTTGCTGATAATTTTGCATAATTTTGTACTTCTGCACAATAAGCACCTGGAGTGAGTGGATAGTATATCCCTTACAAAAGCCCCTGATTTATAACTACAATCAAAAGATTTTTGCAATTGTTTTTGTGGCTGGCAACTAGTATCCACATGGCAGGTCTTCCTCTTCCTTTCTTTCTCCGATTAAAAAATATATGCAATGGACCCATAACAAAAGCAGACATTATGCTCCCCCACCCTCAGAAACAGAAGAAATTTGATCCCGATTGGCACCTGATGAGGTTTATCGAGGCTGGAGGCACAGCCTGACCAGTGTGTGGAGGAGATGACATGAATGGTCATTTACATGATACTTACTCCTTATTTCATGATATTATTTTGTGAATTGCTGTCGAAGGACACCATCTATTGACATTTTCATGATTGGGTAGCGATGTCATGATTTCTTTACTGCAGTTCTGAATATTTTGCTTTTCGCTGGGAATCTTCATGATAAGTAATTCTGAACATTTTGTTATTCACTGGGAATCTTCATGATAAGTAATTCTGAACATTTTGTTATTCACTGGGAATCTTCATGATTAGTAATTCTGAACATTTTGTTATTCACTGGGAATCTTCATGATAAGTAATTCTTAACATTTTGTTATTCACTGGGAATCTTCATGATTAGTAATTCTGAACATTTTGTTATTCACTGGGAATCTTCATGATTAGTAATTCTGAACATTTTGTTATTCACTGGGAATCTTCATGATAAGTAATTCTGAACATTTTGTTATTCACTGGGAATCTTCATGATTAGTAATCCTGAACATTTTGTTATTCACTGGGAATCTTCATGATTAGTAATTCTGAACATTTTGTTATTCACTGGGAATCTTCATGATTAGTAATTCTGAACATTTTGTTATTCACTGGGAATCTTCATGATTAGTAATTCTGAACATTTTGTTATTCACATGGAATCTTCATACACAATATTGTGATCATTAAAATGACAGGAGACAGTTTGGATAGAACTATAATTATTCTTTTCTCCCTTACATGTGAAATTTCAAATAGCATTATTGATCATGGTAAAACTGTCATTTTCACTACATGCATGCATGCATGCATACATACATACATACATACATACATACATACATACATACATACATACATACATTCATACATACATACATACATACATTTTTGGTGGTATTGTAATCTAGGTGCTATTTATATAAGTTTTAGAAGAGAAGATTTATTTGGATATAATTTTCTTAAATTATCTCCATAAATTTAATACATGTAATTGTATGTCTGTGATAGAAAAGTAACTCTTTAGTCACTGTTAAATTTAGAGGCTGAGATTCTGGGTCAATACAATATTATCAGCAGCTACTCAAATGCATTGGTATCAAATTACAGTGCTAACTGAGAAATTGAAACAAAGAAGTCTGTATGACAGTTGGATTATGTGTTTGGAAAGCTAATTAAGATCAATTATAGCAAGTTTGCCCTAATACTTAAACATTAAAATTAGTGACCAGTTGAAGGGAAATTTGAATCTCTTTTAGTAGGTATAAAGTGCTTAAAATAGAGTTGGGTAGTTATAGTTTAATTTTGAATTAATTTGCTCATAAGGATAAAGTTTACAAGTAATTTCCTACTTAATATAATATTTTTGGAAATTCTAACATACAGTATCAGTGGGAAAAGAGTGTGTGTGGAGAGTAGATATATTACTTTATTTTGGACTATAAAATTTGAATTTGTGCATTATGATATGTAGATTAGAGTTAGATAAAGTATCTGCAATTAACACAGTCAGATCAGAAGTTTAGTTCCAGAAAAGGTCTTCAGGGAATGTTCTCTCTGAAGTCTGCTAGGATAAAAGCTCCATTAAATGTAGAAAAGAACAACCATCTTGCTTGTGACTAATTCCTGATAGTGCAGTCACATCAAAGATGGTGCTACTGCAGAATTGTAATTTTTTTCCAGTTTAATTGTATGATAGTTTTATGTTTCAGGAGAAAATATTTCAGCTTGGCAAGTTCCTGTATATTACTTCAAACTGAACTAATTGGCTCATTTTTTGTCTCTGTTTTGCAGGAAAATAGTTCAGCATGTTATAAATATTTTCATAATATTTCATCTCACTTAAACAATATACCAGTATGTGAAATAGTGATATGGAAGCATTTTACTTGCATAGCTGGATTTAGTATTTTGTTCTGTACTTCAGACTGAGCATAGTGTATTACTGCTCCGGTGGCCTAGTGGTTAGAGTGTTCACCTCAAATGTGGGAGGTCACAAGTTTGAACCATGGCTGAGTTATACTAAAGACTTTAAAAAAAGTACTATCAGCTGCCTCACTTGGCACTCAGCATTACGAGTTTAGTGTTAGGACTAGTCAGCCAGTTGTCAGGATAATGTGACTGGGTGGGACATGATACTACATGCCCCAGTGCAAGACATCACTATAAACTGTCACACTGTAGACATCATAGCCATACAAATGAAAAATTATTGAAGCTAAATTAAAAATCCAAACCACATACACACAAACACACTTATTTGTTTTGTTTACTCCACTTTACGGTAATGGCAGGAGTAATTCTTCTTTTAAAGGTGAAATATTATCACAACTATTAACCATTCTAAACATAACAAAATTCTCATTTTCACTAAGATGTATACCACATACCATGTATCAAAATATGGTATGGTTCTTTTGGATATATACGGTAATTCAGTAGGTGTGTCATTTTTCATGGATGCTCATATTTTGCACTTATGCACAATAACCACCTGAGATGAGGGAAAAGTATGTGACACTTGCCCCTGTATTTCTAACCTAAGGCCCCATTTTGTCAAAAGATTTATGCAGTCTGTTTTCTTATATATAGCTGGAAGATCCACCTCTTACTTTTTTTGAATACAAATATATGCCATGGACCCATAAAGATTGTAGACCTTGTTTTTTCTTTTTTGTTTTTTTCGCCAT
This sequence comes from Sinohyriopsis cumingii, assembly GCA_028554795.2. Lineage (NCBI taxonomy): Eukaryota > Metazoa > Mollusca > Bivalvia > Unionida > Unionidae > Sinohyriopsis > Sinohyriopsis cumingii. The sequence continues at coordinate 65,568,253 of CM068837.1, read as the reverse complement.
GAAAATAGAAGAAACTGAATTCAGTGACAATATAAATGGGAATTTTCTGTACCAGGTACATGTATTTTGCACTCAAGTCAAAACAGAGAATATATATCATATTTGAACAACGGTATCAAATTTTAAAATTCAGATAAGTTTGCATCACTTTATTTTCACTCAATATAAATTTCAAAATTTGCATTACTGCTCTCAGAATATCAGCCTGTATTTAGCACAAAGATCTTGAGGTACTGAACTGTATAAGACAGATCACTGAACACCATGGGCAACACTCTACTCCTTACTTTGAGCTGGCTAAAGATTTGTGTTGGAATCCAGAAATAAAATTATTATTCATTAGAGGCACTGTTGTCCCCTTTGTGTGTGGTATGTGTTAGAGTGAGTGATACTTTCTTGTGCCGATTCTTTCTAAAACTTTGCCAAACCTAAAAGAAAATTTGACCTCTTTTACTCTAATTATCTGCATGCAATTTTTTAATATAAAAATTACCATATTATTTGTGCTCTCTTTTACTGGGTGAACATGTTAGCCCTTAATGAAGAAAAATCCAAATATTCCAACTATCATTTATACTTTCTTATAAAGACAAAGCCAAATGTAAACTGCACAGACCCAGATCTGCCATCACACAATGCAACAACAGACCTGGCTCTGTGCCATTTGTCAGGAGTAATCAGTACAACAAACAACATAGGCCCTGATCTGCAGGCACATTATATGATGGCACAACAGGATCTTTGTTGTTTGCAGTTTGACTTGACTTGTGAGCATATATGGTACAAGAAACATCTCCCCCCACCCCACATGAATGGTGTCTAAACATTCTACCAACATATATCCAGAACTCTTTCATATGACCTTGACCTATTTTGATCATGTTGTTGCAGGAGGAAACAACATATAAGAGGAAAGTATGAATCCAAGATGGGTGCCACCAAAGTTCCCTCTAAGCGAATGGTAGATGTGCACGCTATGCACGCTGCATTGTGCAAGCATTACGATGACTTGAGCAAATTCTTTAGATCTTCATCGATTGCAATGGGTGGGGATGTGTGTTTAGCTTAGAGGGACGTTGGTGGCCACATCAATCTAAGACTGGTAGTAGAATTTTTCAATTTTCAACTGTTGTCAAATTTTGACCATATGAAGACTGATAGTGTTTATACCAGAGAAGGGCTGAACTATGGTGCTGTAGATATGGCTTGTATTCTAATTTAGCCTTTACCCATTATTAACAAGGATTTTCTTTCATAATCACTGGTTTTCTCTATAAAAAAATTTCTTCAAGCTAATATACAAGTCTGATTTGATGTCAAATAATGAATTTCTGCAGGTTTCTTTCTTAACCAGTTTAGTTCCTAACACCTTTTATTCAACCTCAGAAATATGTTAAACTAACTGACACAAGTAACTTCAAGTCCAAAATATGTTAAACTAGTAGAAATCAGTAACTTTGATGACAACGTGTTAAACAAGTGGACATCAGTAACTTCATGTCCAAAATATATTAAACTTGTGGACAGCAGTGACTTCAAGGCAAAAACTATGTTAAACTAGTGGTCATCAGTGACTTTGAGTAAAAAGACATCTTAAACCAGTGGATATCAGTGACTTCAAACAAAACCTAGTGGAAAACAGTAACAAAATCAATGCAAAATTTAATGGATGTTATCCCAAGCTCCTAAACTTTCTTTTGCCAAATACATTTATGTGATCGGCAATTGTTTTTGATGCTATCAGTGATCACTACAGTCAACACAGCTTAAACCCTTGCATATTCTGATTAGAAGGATTGAACCCTTGAATAAATAGGTGCAAAGCAAGTCAGTAGCCATGCAATGTGCTGATTTGCTGCATTACTCTTGATTAAATATTCATAACAAAAGAACTTAATCTTTAGCTCACTAAAGATTATGGATTAGAATTATAGATTATCAATTGTGAAAGGATATAAAAATGTAAAAGAACATTCACAGTATCTTTATGGCGGGGGCGAATTCTGTGGTAGCCATATTATCAGAAAACATATCCCTTGGTACTGTACATATTACATATCTTTCAATAAATACAGTAATGAATGTTGTCAAAAACCTGGTTCAAATTTAATGCAGTCAAATGACACTGCAGTCTTTTCATAAAAAAAGCATATAATGTGGAAATGCTAGTTATGTATCCAAATGCCATAAATAAACTTCATGATAACTAAAATACCCAAATGCTAGTTATGTACCAAAATGCTGGTCATGTACCGAAATACTAGTCGTACCCAAATGCGAGTTATGTACCAAAATGCTAGTCATGTAACCAAATGCTAGCCATGTACCCAAATGCTAATTATGTACCCAAATACTAGTCATGTACCCAAATACTTGTCATGTACAAAAATGCTAGTCATGTAACTAAATACTAGTCATGTACCCAAATGCTTAGGTTGTGTACCCAAAAGACATAAATTAATCTTATTTCCAGATCATCTTTACATGAATGGTTTAGAAAAATGTATCTTGCCTGATAAATATAAAGTGTTATTAAACAGTAATATGAAATAAAGATAAAGGAGCTGTGGAGGAATAAAAAGATAACAACCGAGAAGAAATGAAAAGATAACAGAGCCGAGAAGGAATGAAAAGATAACAGAGCTGAGAAGGAATGAAATGAGTGTTTATTGACATTTAACTAACTTATCACCAAAAAAAAGAAATATCAAAATTATGAAATTTATCAAAATTATAATCAAAATGACTAAATAAATATTGCAAGAATTTGAGAGACTTATCTGCAGTTGAGGAAAACCATCTGAATGTTGAGGAAAGCAGTGGGAAAATATCCGAGCATTATTAGTCCAAATAAATTAGTTTCATAGCATTGCCAACATCCATCACACAGCATGAACTTGTTTCAATTTCTAGGGAGAAATAAGTATGCAGAAAATGCAGGAATTAAAATGAAAGAATAAGGTCAAAAATATAATTTTGATCTTGAAAAAATCTGTATGTTTGGATTCTCCCACACCTTAACATATACAGTATGTATGTAACGCCCACTCTTTGTAAAGGGTGTGGGTTGATTGGTGGATTGTACCTTCTTTCAAGGTGTCCACTTTATTTGGTTCTCATTATCTAGGAGATGATTGTCCTTGGTGTTATTCCCCAGATCGAGTAAACTTATATGTAGAATAAACTGAGATCTGAGCAGATATATAGAACAGAATGACTCAAGACCCCACACATAAAAATCAAAATTTAATCAATTACATAAGCAATGGAGATGATATAACACATTAGGAAGATACACTTCTTTATGGAATAAATCTTTCACCGAATTTCAAAACATAAATATATTTATAAAAAATATCCGATCAGTGTTTTACTTATAGAATTAGTTCATCATATGATCGAATGAACAATCAAAGTCATGGCCTTGTACAATTGCATAACCTGCTCAGCACTGGTTCCCACCAATTTCACTGTTTTCTTTTCCTTCCTTTCCTTTTTCTCTCCAACCTTCCTACTGTTTCACCTCCCTTCGGCCCTCAAACTTTGTGTGGGTAGGTGGATATGTAAGCATGTACAGATACTTGGATACATCAGTGCATAGAGGAGGATACATCTGGGAATAGGTCTGAAGAGCTATTTTCCCCACTGTGTTTTCAAGCGTTCCTTGCTTCTACCACCAAAATTATGTCCGTCGACCTTCCAGACATCCGGTCCCTTGGACAAATGTTTTACGAGAGAATTTCTTCCAAATTGACTCTCGAAGTCCCCTGTACCTTTACTCTTGCTGCATTAAAGCTTAGACTAATTAGATTTTTTGATGGGGGGAATATTTACAGCCAGGAAATATCATGTGGAAAACATGCCCCTATTTAGTGTAACCAATCAGGATGAAATATATTTGCCACCTTTTATAACTAGGCCCCAAAATTGTGGTCAGTTTGCCCTAGGTTTTCGAATAACTGTTTCTGGAATTTTTCAATTCTGATAGTTCCACTATGAAATCGAAGTTTAACCTTCCTCTCTCTAGTCATCTTGCGGTTAAGTAAACGAATGCTTAATTAAAAATCTCTACCTCTACCGACCAGGCATTAGAAATCATTGTAGTATAGCGATTTAACAAGCATCTGTCCCCATAAATCTAACTAACTGTTCTCTGGCCCAGACTAATGTGCTTTTCGTAGATCGACATAAATTTGCCCCTTCACACAGTAGAACCAGTTTTGAAGACCACCTTTTCTGCCAAAATAAGCATGGTCTGTCATAACAGATCTCAATGCTATATAATCAATAGTTCTGTGCATTGAGAATAAGATCTCTCAGGACAGGTGGTCTCACACAGCAGTGGTCTTTCAAGACAGGTTTCACAGTATACCAGTACTTACTTACACAAGTAAGTCTGGTCTAACTGTGAAATGCACACACCTAAATCTAACATCACATGCACTGTCAGATCTAGGTCTATACCCTTTTATTTGAGTAATCAGTAAGATAAAAAGTCTAGACCCTGATTTGCTGGTGCATATGCAGATCAGGGTCTATAATGTCAGTTTTTGGATCGGGCTTTTAAGTATATACAGTATTTATTTGCAACTACAATGAAAAATCCATATAGTACAGACAAAATCTGTACATGTGATAAACCTGTATAATTAAGGAATGAGACAGCCAGGTCAGGACCAATTAGCCTGACCCTGGGAAAAGGTCAGACATCATATTGTCTGTAAAAAGATATTCAGATCTAATTAGCCCCATCTGAAGTTAACTCTTCTCCCATTTCCTCAATGTATAACATTTTTTCTTTGTTTCCAGCAATGTTGTTTCCAGTCAGTCATTAATATCAGGAGCAATCAGAGTTATTAGCACAGGGTGCCAAACAAATGGACCCACTCATTGCAATTTGCTCTGCTGGGACTTTAACAGAAAAAGTTTTGCTGAGAAAGCAATTTTACAATAAAGGGCAAGAAGAAAAAATTGCTCCTGTCAATGATGATATGAATTGTTTAAAATCTATCTCATTCAAAGCCTCCTCAGTGTAAAGATGCCTAATAAATATGGTTAAAATCCTGTGTTCCATAGTTGAGTAAAGTTTTAGAATGAACAATCAGGGGTAGTACCGTAACTGTTCAACTTATAGGCAATTATATATGGCACTGAGATGTTGTTGTTGTTGTTATAGGGTTTAATGCCATTTTTCAGCACAATATAGGCTATACATGGCGGCCAGTATAAATGGTGGAGGAAGAACCCTGAAAACCCCCAGAAAGAACCACTGACCCATGAGAAGCTACTGGCAAATTTGCTCATGTACCCACATTGGCCGAGACTCGAACCCACACAGACAGAGGTGAGATGTCAGTGATCCGTAATGGTGAGTACTTCAGACACTTGGCCACTTGGGGCCATGGTACTGATAAAAATGTCATTTTTCACAAAACCAAAACAAGGATGCCTCGATTGCTTTGCTGTGGCATAATCCAGAACTTTGTAAAGTTGCAGGAGCAAGAAAATTACATATGGCAAGTAGTACAATCCAAAATAAATACACCTATCAAATTTCTGGATTGTACATACAACAGTATCAGAGAAACAAAGCTAAATGCAAAACCCAAAGAATGATGCCCATGATCGTGACAACAGTGCTGAAAATCCAAATCACACACACACACACACACACACATACACACTCACACACACACAGACATTAATGACTTTATCATACCTAGGAGGTTAGCGCTAGGATTGGTCAGCCTGGTATCAGGATAATGAGACTGGGTGGGACATGATGCTAATTGTCTGCAACATGATGCCCCTGAGTACTAGACATCACTATAAACTGTCACACTGGAGACACTGTAGTGATATGACTGAAAAAAATTTAATGCTACTTTATCATACCTAGGAAATGGGAGCTAAATATTCTCCCGAAGAACAGTGTGTGATTTGGATTTTTAACATAGCCTTAACAGCATGGCAGTATATAGTGATGTTTTGCACTGGAACATCATGCCGCAGACATGTAGCATTATGTCCCATCCAGTCACATAATCCTGACACCAGGAATACCAGTCCTAAAACCATCCTCTTAAAGCTGAGCACCTATTGAGGCAGTTGTGAATACCATTTTTAAAAGTTTTTGGTATGACTCGCCCATGGTTTGAATGATGTAAACCACATTATAAATGGTTCTCATCCGACAAGTATTAAAAAGAAGCAATGATAAAACTATATCAAGCCAAATTAATGGGATCAATAAACATGAATACCTTTGTTGCATATTTGGAGGCCTTTACAGTGAGGGAAAAATATATATTGAGGAACTCAGTGAAGTATGTCTGACCACCAATTCAACATGTGAAAGATGGCATCAAGTTTATTTTTTGACATGAATAGAAGAAAGCTTGGGGAAAATTTATGAATGAGTGACAAAAAGATAAGGATATTTTGGCAGAAATCTGCAATATAAATGTGTGAGAATGGAAATGATACTTATTAGGTCTCTACACAGAAATGCAGTCTGACATGTTCTGCATTTCCTGTCTAGTGTACATCAAGATAAGAATTGTTTATACTGTCATCTGGTTGTTATAAATGTGGGATCTATCTATTTTGGTAGCATGTGTAGAAGTTTTCATTTCTGCCTAAGAGAAAACATCTATAATAAAGTTGACAAAATAACATACATATGCTGATGAGCTAATCATTTATGACACTTAGTGAAACCCGTACATTCTTGGGAATAAAGTCAATACAGTTCACACAAGAATAAAGTTTATATGATTTACACAAGGAACTGAAACAATGAATATTTCTGACTTCAAAAAAAGCTTCTCACCCATTTACAGGGCATGGGTTGCATCCATCAAAAAATTTGATCTAATCTGCGAACATAGTTTTAAAAGTTAAATTAATGAAAATAAACAGTATGTGTGCATATGTACGTATGTATGTATGTATGTATGTATGTATGTATGTATGCATGCATGTATGTATGCATGTATGCATGTATGTATGTATGTATGTATAAAATAATAACATGGATGGACGGATAGTTTATGGATGCATACATGCATGAGTGTGTGTGTATATGTGTGCATATGTATGTATGTGTGTGCGTGTGTGTGTGTATGTATGGATGTATCTATCTATCTATGCATTTATGTATTTTAATGGCACATCAGCACAAATATGGCTAAATCATAAAGTTGTAACATGTAACAAAGCAATAAAAACTGCAGGAAAGCAAATGAAAACACATAAAAGTACAAGATAAAGGATAAAAAAATGAAATTCTGTAAAATTCATAAATAAAATATGAAAACAAAAAATAAAAAAATCTTTAAATTAAAGAGTTCAGTAAAACACATAACCATATTAATTGTTCTAAAATTCACACATGAGCTATAACACATGACCATATTAATTGTTCTAAAATTCACAGATGAGCTATAACACACAACCATATTAATTGTTCTAAAATTCACAGATGAGCTATAACACATGACCATATTAATTGTTCTAAATTTTACAGATGAGCTATAACACATGACCATATTAATTGTTCTTAAATTCACAGATGAGCTATAACACATGACCATATTAACTGTTCTAAAACTCACAGATGAGCTATAACACATGACCATATTAATTGTTCTAAAATTCACAGATGAGCTATAACACATGACCATATTAATTGTTCTAAATTTCACAGATGAGCTATAACACATGACCATATTAATTGTTCTAAAACTCACAGATGAGCTATAACACATGACCATATTAATTGTTCTAAAATTCACAGATGAGCTATAACACATGACCATATTAATTGTTCTAAATTTCACAGATGAGCTATAACACATGACCATATTAATTGTTCTAAAATTCACAGACGAGCTATAACACATGACCATATTAATTGTTCTAAAATTCACAGATGAGCTATAACACATGACCATATTAATTGTTCTAAAATTCACAGATGAGCTATAACACATGACCATATTAATTGTTCAGAAAAAATTGCATGCATCATTTAAAGAAACTCTTGATCTCTTGAAAAATTGCATCACCACCTGTGATTTTTTTCTGGGCATGTTAAATAGAAACATCTATACTCTGTTTTTTTGTGAGACTTTGAAGAATCTGAGTATCCTGTCTCCTAGAATCATACCTGACTATGCCACTCTTTCACCAGCTATTATAGTTAACAAAGATGTTATTTAATTAGTTAACTAGTTTATTAAAGACACACCTTAATTCTAACTCCTTGAGATGATGTCAACATGCATATATTTACCTACAAATATAGACACAGTTTTCTGTGGGTATAAAATTAAAATAATAATAAAATAAATGGACAATCATCACCATTAAAACCACCAGTCAATGCCCTGTAAAATCATTAACTGCTTGAATTGCTATAGAACCACACAGCTCTTCTCTTTCTCCTTGTGTGGTTATTCACACCATAGTACTTGATCTGCTTCCTCTCACACCATGCAGCCCCCACTAACTTCTACTACTAGTATTAATTATTTTATTAAAGGAAATGTCAACACTTGCTTGTATTTGTTTATATCAATAAAAGTCAACTCCAATATTTGTATAAAATTCTTTTTATATCAGACACCTAGCCACAAAGGTCAATTTCAGGAGTTCCAACTGAAGCATTTTGGTACAACTGTCCTTATTTCAAATGAAACCTAACATAAGTTGTGATCATATCCTAGCTTTATTAAATCTACTGCATACAATGATGGTGGTAATAATAATAATAATAATAATAATAATAATAACAATAATTACATATACTGAAATATCTTGACATCATATCCCACCCGCCCCATGGTTCATACAGCATATTCCAACCTACCCACACCCAGCGATTCTGCTTTTCAACATAAACAAAATTTCATCATAAAAATATCTGCCAATATAAATCAAATTTGTACATCTGTCCTTTGACCAAATCACAGGGACCCCATGGGTGGAAGCCAAAACACATAGGCAATTTAACTGCATATTTTCATTAAGTGGCTTAGGATGAGTTCTCTTCAGAGACAGACGGATGGATGGATGGATACAAGGACTCGACAGACTCAAACCACATACAGGTGAGTGTATATCAATTTATTTATTTTAAAATTTGCCTGTTATCCTTGAAACTAGTTACCTGGACAAAATTCCACATTTCCGGAAAATCCCAGAAATTCTGAGTATACCTGTGTGGACTGAACATGAGATTACCATGTTATGCTGTTTATATACAGTACTCACTCAATATAACACTCTTCCTTATAATACAGTTCCTATTATAAGGAAGGTATGGTCATGAAACCAACTGTATTTATGTAATAATAAAAGTCTGTGCATAATGTACTTCATTATAAGGGTCTCGCTATAAGGCAGTATACTCCATGGCTCATACAGAGAGTGCTATAACGATAATGAAAGCTTATATGTCACCTAAGACTCCAAATTACATGTATATTCTCCTTCATTACAAAGCATCTCACTATAAGGCAGTATACTCCATAGCTCCTATAGAATGTGCTATAACATGGAAGTGTGTGTGTGTGTGTGTGTGTGTGTGTGTGTGTTCTAAGACTCCAAATTACATGCATATTGTACTTCATTATAAGGCATCTCTCTATAAGGCAGTATAATCTCTGTGTGTGTGTGATTTGGATTTTTAACGTAGCTTTAACAATTTTTCAGTCATATCGCTATGATGTCTGCAGTGTGGCAGTTTTTAGTGATGTCTATGCACTGGGGCATCATGCCGCAGACATGTGGCATGATGTCCCACCCAGTCACATTATCCTGACACCGGGCCCACCAGTCCTTACACTAACCTCTTAATGCTGAGCGCCAAGCGAGGCAGCTGTTAGTACCATTTTTGTAAGTCTTTGGTATGACTCAGCCAGGGATCGAACCCATGACCTCCCGCATCCGAGGCGGATGCTCTAACCACTAGGCCACCGGAGCGGTCAGTATAATCCGTAGCTCCTATAACGTGTTATAACATGGAAGTAAGTGTGTTTGTGTGTGTGTGTGTTCTAAGACTCCAAATTACATGCATATTGTACTTCATTATAAGGGTGTTCTCACAATGAGGTTGTAAACTCAATGCACAGTGCCATTCTGTCAAGAGTATACCACGGTATACATTACTCTCCTTAAGAGTTCAAATTTACAACATGCTTTTCAGCCATATTTTTCAGAAATATAAGGATTTTACTGGGAAATTTGTATTAAAAAAATATTAGAAAAATGTTATAAAGATGTTATAAAGATAGTATAGGGAAAATGGTGTGTTAATAATATTACCAACTGGATATAGCATTTTAAGTCTTTAGACCAATCAGTCAATAATAATAACATCATGCATTGAAATATTAATTGATATTCATTTTTTAGAATATCCATCATGACTGAACATTCCTTTTAATCCTTTTTCTGAAAACAAGTAATCTGCAAAAGAGATGGGTATGGGTTTCTCTCACAATAACATAATGATTAATCTGGGATCTGGGAAACATTAAAGAGAAAAATAAAGGCAATTAAAAAACTTGTAGTGATTAATGCATGAATTATATGCAATATAAAAAAGGCTTGACTAGAGCCAATGTCATAGCTCTAAATCATGGTGGGTGTCTATTTTATGGGTCATAAAATCTGATGCCTGCACAAACCATGAATGAATGGCATAAATGCTGCTGCAGGCATAGCAATGAAGAAACCAATGTCGGTCAGTCTTATCTCATGACTCATCTCTGCTGCAGCATGGCTCCCTCTCTCTATACTTGAGTTACATCCTTATCTCTGCATCATACACATACAGCTCCTTTCTGTATCTTTTTATGGCTCAAATATCATCTTTTTCACATGTCGGCCCAATTTGGTACTGACCTGCATGCAGATTGCAGGATTTGTTCCAAGGGACTTTAAACATGACAGAGGTGGCTCTTTTTACATAAAATGGCACAATATTTTTGTTTTATGCTGGAAATTAACCTATTTTTGATGTAAAATGGTGACTGAAAACTATGTGATCCCCCAACCCTATTTTTATTTTGCATGTGAGTCCTTAACTTGCCATTCAAGCTATCTCAGGAATCCTGACCAAAAGTTTCAAAGTTATACCTCCAGTTAATATTTCCCTATCATGTAGAATTTTCTATCTTGGCAAATGTCATCCAAAACTTACCAAAACTTATCTCTAACTGTTCTGGTTGCTTTCCAATGCAAACAGGGCTATGGTAGTCTGGATTTCCATGCATCCACCATGGAGAAATCACAAAACAGTGCCTCCCTTATCAAGAGCAGTTATAATGCAAAGTCTTCCATTTTAAATCATGCCTATCATTTTTTATTCCTTGGTGAACAGCTACTGCTCCTTCCTTAATTAACCCTTTATGGATTCTAACTGTTTAATTTATTTCTCCACAAAGGCATCAATGTTAATGTACCAAATCCATGCCATGGAAACTGTAATCATGAAATATTAAATAAAATTCAATATGAATGAAATATTAAATAAAATTCAGTATGAATGAAATATTAAATAAAATTCAATGTTTTCTGATTGATGGCAATATTTCATTTAAGGCGTTTTTTTAAAATGTGTGCAAAGGACACAGGTACTAATATGTAACTGGTTTATTTGCTTAATGATGCATGGTTAAACATAAGCAAAACTGAGACTAAAACTCAGACTGTTCAGGCTAAATAAGGTGAAAATGGAATCAGACCAAGGTCTTTTTTTATATTAACTTAAAAAACCAAGATACCAGATTTAATTTCAGCACATGAGTTCATTTAAAAGTTATGGACTCAATGGAAATAAAATTTGTGCCATCAAGATGGAAGGGCAGGTGTATCACAATTACTGTAATATGACTCTCCACAGAATATGGTATGGCATAAAAAGCTAATCCTATTCATAGTATTATATTCAGGTAATATTTGGATAAAAATAGAAGTCATTCAAATGAAAACAGACTGTATATTACAGTATATACTCGCTTGTAAGTTTGGTCCAACTGCAAACAAACTTACCCTAATCTGGTGTTTTATAATATCCTGGCAGATCTGGGTCTATTTTGTTTTTTCTAGTGATTAGTCCTAAACAAACTGGGTATGATTTCAAATTCCAAATTCTGATGCTATGACTTGAGCTGGGGAAAATATCTAGTTTCTGGTGACTTCTGTACAGTATGTTGGTTTATGTACAACACATGCCTGATTGTGAAGTACTAGAGATCTAAACATGATAGACCCCTGATAAAAATTATCATTGCATTGATGTTTCTTTTTTTAAATATTGGTTTTAATAGCACTTTTAAGACATTAATGGCCACATCATGCAAAAAATTTACAAACTAAGTGCCGCTCCCTAAGAAACACTGAAGCAACTGACCCAAGATGGTCTAGTAGGGTATCAAACATGCTACCCTTTGATTACAGTTGGATGCTCTGCCAAGTTAAAGATACAATGGCTCCTGGTATATATAATGGCTGATTTAAGGTGTACCTTGTTTGATGTTTGTGGGGTGGAGTACTGCAGCACAAGCGCTAAATTCACATTCATTTTGTGGACTCACTGCAGGGTTTATTCCAGGGCATACAATTGCTAATTCATGCTAATTGCTAATTCATGCTAATTGCTAAAACATAGTGCCAAACAAACAAACAAAAATGAATGTACAAACTTTGTGCATTATTGTGCAAGCCCCGCTTTTGTTTGCTTCTTTAAAATCCCCCATATTTAGAAAATTCTCTGCCCCTCCATTTATTTCAAAAAGAGGGGAACTACCCCCCCCCCAAAAAAAATGTTTTGTTGTACAACAGACCTGGGGGGGGGTAGATGAATCATAGAAATCAGTAGATTTATGTCATTTGATATAGAAAGTAAGAGGATTTCTCATAAAATACTATCCTGCAATTTATAAATTATAAGCATAAATCATAAATAACTTCATGTTACATGCAATCACAGGTCAAACTCCTTCGAATGACTGAAGTTAAGAGTGAATGAACCAATAGAATCAGTAGTTACTCAATGAAGCAGGCTATGAATACTTGATACATGCTGTACACCAATAATCCAAAAGGATACAAACTGTAACAGAGAGCCTAATAAAAGTAGTAAAAAAGTGGAGTGAATGTACTATCCAACAAAGATATCCTTAAGTATTTGTCCAAAGATTGTTGTTGCTATTGTTGTTGTTGTTGTTGCACTGAAGGTTTTAAACCATTTCTCAGTGTATGGTAGGCTATATGTGGCAGACATTATAACTGGTGTAGGAAGAACACAGGGAAACCACAGTAAGAACCACTGACCCACAGGAGGCTACTAGCAGCTTTCTGACATACCTGCATTGACGAGCCTGAGACTCAAACCCAAATCGACAAAGATGAGATAGCAGTGATCGATATAGGCAAGCGATTTAGACCACCTAGCCAATAAGTGCCCCTTCCAAAACTGATACAAACAGGGAACATGCTTATCATTAGACACATACCATATACCAACTTTTAAGTCGAGTCCGACTGCAGACAACATGAAACTGCCGATCAGGGTCTATGCTGTTTTTTATGTTGATATATCCTAACAAACTGCATAGACCCAGATCTGCCAGTGTGTCATGTGACAGCAAATCAGGATCTGTGCAAATTTGAAGTTGGACTCTAATTATATGTGAATATATACAGTATGTCAGTGTAACAGGGTTGAATATATACAGTATCTCAGTGTAACAAGTTTGAATATATACAATATGTCAGAGTAACAAGTTTGAATATATACAACATGTCAGAGTAACAAGTTTGAATATATACAATACGTCTGTGTAACTAGTCTGAATATATTCAGTATGTCCATGTAACAGGGTTGAGTATACACAGTATGTCCATGTAAGTGGATGGAGTATATACAGTATGTCAGTGTAGCTGGGTGGAGTACATACAGTATGTCAGTTGTTGTTGTTGTTGTGGGGTTCAATGCCATTTTTCAGCACACAATAGGCTATACATGGCGGCCAGCATTAATGGTGGAGGAAGAACCTGGAAAAACCGCAGAAAGAACCACCGACCCACAAGAATCTACTGGCCAGCTTTCTCACATACCCACAATGGCTGAATCTGAGACTCGAACCCACGCAGACAGAGGTGAGATGGCAGTGATCCGTAATGGAGAGCGCTTTAGACCACTCAGCCACTCGGGGCCACCAGTATGTCAGTATAACAAGTCTGAATATATCCAGCATGTGTAGCAGGGTTGAATATATACAGTACGTCACCGTAACTGGGTGGAGTACATACAATATGTCAGTGTAACAGGGTTGAATATATACAATATGTCAGTGTAACAGTGTAGATTATTATACATTATGTCAGTGTAACAGTGTTGATTAGTATTATACATTATGTCAGTGTAAGTGTTGAGTAGTATTATACATTATGTCAGTGTAACAATGTTGAGTAGTATTATACATTATGTCAGTGTAACAGTGTTGAGTAGTATTATACATTACGTCAGTGTAACAGTGTTGAGTAGTATTATACATTACGCCAGTGTAACAGTGTTGAGTAGTATTATACATTGTGTCAGTGTAACAGTGTTGAGTAGTATTATACATTGTGTCAGTGTAACAGTGTTGAATAGTATTATACATTATGTCAGTGTAACAGTGTTGAGTAGTATTATACAGTATGTCAGTGTAACAGTGTTGAGTAGTATTATACAGTATGTCAGTGTAACAGTGTTGAGTAGTATTATACAGTATGTCAGTGTAACAGTGTTGAGTAGTATTATACATTATGTCATTTATAACAGTGTTGAGTAGTATTATACATTATGTCAGTGTAACAGTGTTGAGTAGTATTATACATTATGTCATTTATAACAGTGCTGAGTAGTATTATACATTATGTCAGTGTAACAGTGTTGAGTAGTATTATATAGTATGTCAGTGTAACAGTGTTGAGTAGTATTATACATTATGTCATTGCAAAAGTGTTCAGCATATACTGTATGTCCATGTAACTGTATTGAAATGGAAAAATTACATAAATTTCAACTTACCTTATAGTATTATGTAAATATAGTTTCCAGAACCAGACAGCTCATCAGTATCCAAGGGGTTTATTTTCCTTAGCAATATAGATTTCATATACTCCTCAAAGATGAAAATGTCAAATTATTTTAACTTGAAGCAGAATCTCAGCATAACTTCTCTGGATATATTTTATATATATATTCTTACTGTAAATGAGCCATATGTCAAAGGACTAGCCACAACTTCTTCTCCAGTCTATAACACACAGGTATGTGTTTCCTCACCTGTGCAGGTATGCATTTCATCACCCTATTTATCTTCTGCCCTTGTCATGCAAAGTTAAACTTATGTGCAGTGTTAATTTAAAATGCGCATTCTAATTTCTTGTTAAGTCAGAAGAATCACTGCAATGACTACAGGACACACTTTGATGCAATGGAATGCATTGAACTTTTCTTACTAGCTGTCAGAGTACATGGTTGTTTGAAATGAATCCATGTGCATTTTCTCACATACTTCAACTTTGCTGTTTCACTTTTCTCAGTAGAAAATGTTCTATTCAACTACTCAACTCCTGAAAGGCTAAATTAAATGAAACCCTGAATTTGCACACAAACAATAAATAAATAAGTCTTGGTAACTTCTGACAGGTCCCACTCAGTTCAAAGATGAAAATGAAGTCAGAGGTCAAACTTTTTCTGCAGCTTGAAATGGACACTTAAAAATCCACTGCTGCATACATTGATCCCCAAAGGGAGTCTTTTGTTTTAAAAATGCATCAAGAATGTCCCATTTGCATAATTTTCTCTTTACAATGCACAAACTTTTCCTTTGTATTGTCAATTCAAACCTTAAATCTCCCATCACTGGTTTGATTCCATTCTTTTAACAATGAGGGGCAATTCCCTCCAAATTGTATGCAACATCAACCAAATTACTCTATTTTGTAAATGATAATAAAGAAGGTTGGCTAAGTCATATCACTTCACTTTTCCTTCCCTTCATAATTTTGTGTGAGGGCTTGTAATGAATAGCTAAGTTGACTGTGCATCTCCTAGCTGTAAAAGTAATACAGCTTTGGCTTAGAATTTCTCTACACAGCTTATTTACAGACCAAACCTTAACAAGGTGGATTCCCAGTGTGGCTGGCCCAGTCAGAAATCTAGTGTTATCAGAGAGGAGAATAAGCTTGGAGAAGTGAAAAGAAGATATCTTTTGATACCGTATACCTCCGATTTTAAACAATCCAACCTTCTGACGTCATTAACCTCCAGTTTTAAACAATCCAACCTTTTCATACTGTTCGTCTCCAATTTTAAAAAGACCAATCTTTTGAAGAGAATGTGAACATATGCATCTGTGCAACCAGGAGACAAAAAATAAAAGAAAATGAAAGAACAATGAAAATAAAACTTGCTATTTTATATTCATTTTTGTATCTGTAAGACATTGTACCTGAACATGTACAAAAGACATCTGAACTCTCTCCATTTCTTCTTGTAAAAGAATATTACATTTTATTCCATATTTAATATTTTTGAAGTTAAAAAAATTTTTTTTTTAAGGAGCACCTGTTTTCTCACACCACCTTCATGGGCATAGTAGTTTCTTAAAACTAGTTTTATTGTTAATGACTTTTAACAGATATTTTTATGGTTGTTAATATGCAGGTAATGTAGGTAATGAAGTTTGAATTGTGACTCTTAATTCTAAATTTTGATTTTTATGTTTTTAAGCTCCAATATTGTACTGTAAATTCCAATCTTTTACCATAATTAAAGTTTCATGAATTTTTAATTTTCCATATTATCGTCAAATTTTGGTGATATTTAACTGAATCAATGATAAGCAATGATTATAGTTAGGAGCACCAGTTAACAGCTGTCAGCATTTTAGAAGAAATAGTTGTATAAATCATCTCATGATTAAACATGTGTTCAGTACTTCTAAAAACTAAGTATTATAACAACTTGTTGGATCCGTTTCCATAACATATTACTGATATGATCTCATCAAAAAAGTTGGATGTAAATTAAATGAGTTCCATGCTAAATGTTTGCTACAAATTAAAGAATTTTTTTTATTTACAGTACTCTTGTAAGTCCAATACTTATAAATAAATAATTTTAACACTAACAAGATTTCACTGTTTAATATAGCACTACCTCACTTCAAGGCCCGTCATATTTCTTATCATAAGGCAGGAATGTCTGTGGATCCAATTTAATTAATTGAAAGTACAATTATGTGCCATGTACCTCATTATAATGCAGCCTCACTATATGACAGTTTATTATATGGTTACCATAGACATCATTATAATGAGGGGTTACAGTATGTATAACATACTTTGCTATATGGCAGTCTCATTAAAAGGCAGTATACTTTTATTTCCATGGATAGCACTATAATGAGGGAGTATAGCATATATTATGTATTCCATTATAAGGCAGTCTCAGTATAAGGCAGCATACTCTCTAGTTCCTGTGGACAACATTTTAATGATGAAGTACATTATTTATTAAGCACCTCATTATTGTTCAGCCTCACTATAAGTCAGTATACTCTATGGTTACCATTAATATCATTATAATGAGGCAGTCTCACTATAAGGTTTACTTCCATGTACAGCACTATAATGAGGGAATATAGAATGTATGATGCACTACATTATAGTGCAATGGCACTATAAGTCAATATACTCTGGTTACCACTTACATCATTATAATGAGGCAGTACAGTATGTATAATGTACTCTGTGATACAGCAGTCTCACTATAAGGCTTACTTCCATATACAGCACTATAATAATGGAATAAAGAATGTACAAAGTACTCCATTATAGGGCAACCTCACTATAAGTCACTATACTCTATGATTACCACTGACATTATTATAATGAGGCAGTACAGTATGTATAATTTACTTCACTATAAGGCAGCCTAACTACAAGGCTTACCTTCATGTACAGCACTATAATGAGGGAATACAGAATGTATTATGTACTCCATTATAGGACAGTTTCACTATAAGGCAGTATATTAAATGAGTCCTGTGGGTAGCATTAAACTGAGGAAGTACTGTATGTATTATGAACTGTATTATAAGGCAGTCTCCTTAAAAGACAATACATGTATACTGTAATATTCACATGGACAGCTAGATAAGAGGCATTACTATATTTGCAGCATTTGATGAAAATAAAGACCAACTCCGAATGTTATTTTTTGCTTTTGTTTCTTAAAGATCTATATATGTTAGTGATCAATGAACTTTTTTTTAAAAATCCTACAAAATGCAAACATATTCACTTTCTATAACTGTTTTTTTTATTTGGACATTGAGTCTGCAATTATGTTATAGTTTACTTTCACCTGTATCACTTATGTGATCAAATTACCTGTAAAAAAATAACAACTGGATGTCAAGTAGCATTTTATCAGGTGTATAACAAGACATTAAGTATTACCTACACTTTGATTACAGGCACAATGAAGAATATTATCGCATGTTTATGTCAGCATATCAAAATGAAAAGAATGAGAAAGAAGGAAAAATCACAGGGGCATGTATAATATCTACTTAACAGTACTGTATTTATCCATTGATAAAGTCAAGGTTGATTATAAGCCTATTTTGTAGATTTGCATAGGATATCTCCATCTGACTGCTCCAGTGGTCTAGTGGTTACAGCATCTGCCTCAGATGCAGGAGGTCAAGGGTTTGGTCCCTGGCCAAGTCATACCAGAGACTTATGAAAATGGTACTAACAGCTGTCTCACTTGGCACTCAGCATTAAGAGGCTGGTGCTAGGACTGGTCAGCCTGGTGTCAGGATAATGTGACTGGGTGGGACATCATCATACATGTCTGTGGCATGATGCCCCAGTGATTGACATCATTATAAACTGCCACACTGCAGACATTGTTGTGATATGACTGAAAAATTGTTAAAACTACGTCAAAAATCCAAATCACACACACACACACACACACATGCATATCCATCTGATAATAAGCCCATCCAAAGGTTTGGAAATTTGTATTATGCTGGCCACTTGCTTTATTATTGGAGAGATACTGAAGGAAATTTTCTATAATGTTCTATTCCAGAAATTACGTTACTTCCACAAAGGTGTTGGTATTGCCACAATTTACATGAAAGTCCATTGACAGAAATATTTTTAATGGTCAAAAAATTACTAAATTTAGGAAAGATTATTTGGTATCTTATATATTTGATAAATGTTTTTATCATAGTTGTTTGTGAATCTCCATTATGATGTGACTCAAACTGCAAAAAAAAAGGGAACTAAGAATAGTCATGTCATGCATCAACATATCAGGCTTGTGTGTAAAATATCCACATATCAGGCTTGTGTGTTAAGTATCAACATATCAGGCTTGTGTGTAAAGTATCAACATATCAGGCTTGTGTGTAAAGTATCAACATATCAGGCTTATGTGTAAAGTATCAACATATCAGGCTTGTGTGTAGAATATCAACTTATAAAGCTTGTGTGTAAAGTATCAACTTATAAGGCTTGTGTGTAAAGTATCAACATATCAGGCTTGTGTATAAAGCATTGAACTATCAGGCTTGTGTGTAAAGTAATGACATATAAGGCATGTGTGTAAAGCATTGACATATCAGGCTTGTGTGTAAAGTATTGACATATCAGGCTTGTGTGTAAAGCATTGACATATCAGGCTTGTGTGTAAAGCATTGACATATAAGGCTTGTGTGTAAAGCATTGACATATCAGGCTTGTGTGTAAAGCATTGACATATCAGGCTTGTGTGTAAAGCATTGACATATCAGGTTTTTGTGTAAAGCATTGACATATCAGGCTTGTGTGTAAAGCATTGACATATAAGGCTTGTGTGTAAAATATTGACATATCAAGCTTGTGTTAAAGCACTGACATATCAAGCTTGTGTGTGAAGCACTGAAATGTCATGCATGTGTGTGAAGCATCAACATATCAGGCTTGTGTGTAAAGCATTGACATATAAGGCTTGTGTGTAAAGCACTGACATATCAGGCTTGTGTGTAAAGCACTGACATATCAGGCTTGTGTGTGAAGCACTGACATATCAGGCTTGTGTGTGAAGCACTGACATATCCGGCTTGTGTGTAAAGCACTGACATATCAGGCTTGTGTGTGAAGCACTGACATATCAGGCTTGTGTGTAAAGCACTGACATATCAGGCTTGTGTGTAAAGCACTGACATATCAGGCTTGTGTGTGAAGCATCAACATATCTGGCTTGTGTGCATGTGAGTATTAAAATACCTTTGTAGTTTCTACCTATATATATATATATATATATATATATATATATATATATATATATATATATATATATATATATATATATATATATCATGAATTGGGAGGGGCGTCAACAATATGAAATCTCTTGTCTTATTGATAAATCTTAATATATGAAATCAAATTAATTATTTCTAAGATAAAACTTGTTTCATCCATCAGGTCTTACTGTATCACCATGTGGCCACCTTGAATGATCTAAAGATATTAGAGACAAGATGAAGAATAATCCAGGACTTATGCATTTCCTTTGTCTAACTCCTGCCATATGCATAATTTAGTTCAGCCTGAATGAAAGAGATGATAACATCAACAGCAAGCCATGAAATCAGCATCTCATTCAGTTCAATAATCAAAGAAAATGGATATGCACTTTACTTTATAATCCATTACTAATAATAAAGAATTTGGGTAATCTTGTACAGACTTAAGAATTATTACACGTGGAATCTCTGATGACTCATTAAATGACATTGCTGACCAGTGTCCATACAAATATAGATAAACCCAATAAGTAGGTCTTATATCATTTGGTATTTAATCACAGGTCAAGGTGACCACAAAAACTTAGGGATGAATCTGACACATGACCTGGGCAAGCTCCAATCCATTCAAGGGTTGGAGAAAGGTTCTGAAATATATCTTTTATTAATCAAAACTGTATGGTCACGGATATGCTGTGTTCCCTGGTGTAACTCTATTGCTGTGAAAGGTCACTCTCATTTACACAGATGAGTGTACACATTATTTTAAAACTGGGTGCATGTCCTTTCATATCAGTTAGATATCTATTAGTAATGAAATTTTATGTGTGGATGTATTTCAACCTGAAACACACCATCACTCGGAAATCAGGTCAATGTAACCTAGTTTATGTTTTATCTGTATGACATAACTGCATCACATTAAGTTATGGTTGTTTGCTGCAATGGTTTTTCTATAATGGCTTTTGTGCAGAACATGTAGATTTATAATGTCTAGTAAACCAGGGGAGATAAGTCAGGAATTCTTTATGTGCTGAGAAGTAACACAATCTATGATATTGTTATACGGAGGCACTAAAAAACACCATTCAAGCCACCATATAAAGATAAGTTTTGAAAGCAAATGCAGCAAAACTATCAAACGAAATAAGATTTTCTTATTTTACATCATGTATCATGTCCGTTTCTGTGTCCTTTTGAATGTTTTTGTCCCCCTCCCAAATGTTCCATAGGAGGACTCCGCATTATAATGAGGGAATACAGAATGTATTATGTACTCCACTGTCACTATGACCCAGGTTTAGGTGAATTACTTTAAAACTACCTGAAAGCCAAGTCTTGCTCACTGCCAAAATAAATCCAAGATACTACATCCCCTTTGATTACCAGTATACCGTGTATATATATATATATATATATATATATATATATATATATATATATATATATATATATATATATATATAATACTCCATTGTAAGTTGAGTCAATCTGCAAACAACAAAGATCCAGATCTGCCATAGCATAATGCACCTGCAGATCAGGGTCTTTGTTGTTTGTTCTAATGATTAATCCAATAAAACTGCACAGACCCAGATTTGCTGATGCATTATGTGACAAAAAAAATCTGGGTCTGTGCAGTTTGTAGCTGGACTTATCTTAAAAGTGAGTACGTACTGTAATACTTTTCATAATTCATAATCCCAAAATGGCAATATGTCTAAAAATCATTTATATCAGTCAGATAAAATTATACAAAATAAAGCATGTAACAGAATAATACTTCAAATAACTTCCACTATATTTTCAAATTCATTTTACATGCAAATCTGAAAATCAATTAAGATTCACCAGCAATAGAAAATAAGATTACACAGATATGGTTAGCTTAACAAGCCGTCCGCCCAAGTTAGAAGTTGTATGCACTAGTGCTATTTAAGTTGTTTCCTTGAAATTTAACACAGGCACTCAATTTTTGCACATTTAGGAATTAACTAAAGTGGAAACAAAATATATAAAGTTTTCAAATTTACAAGTTTGTGTGAAATGACAATACACATTAACAGTAGTGATCCAAATATAAGCTCTGTGTAACAAAAGTAAAAGAAAATCCACCAGTATTTATAACATGTTGCTTGATGATAACTGACAAACCCTCAACCACAAAGAGTCTGTAATATGATAAGGGTACAGATCCTGATTTTCTTTTAATTATATTGTACAAGGTGATGAATCCCTTAGCTCCACCCACCTATCATCACCTGTCAATCAAGCTTTGTTTATTTAGGGTCCTAATGGACCGTTGACTACTCTCAAGCTCAGCTATGTTATATAATTCTGCCTGGGGTGCAAAGCCTGGTTAAGGGATGGTCTGTCACCTTGGTCAAGTTTACTATAGTACCAACAAATTCACACAGCTGTAACTTAGCTTTTCAACCAATTTTCATGAAATGTTTTTCAGGATGACCTAGATAACAGTCTGTAATAAAGTGGTTACATTTTTTTTTAAAACTCTTTAACTTGAAGGAAGCTTTGATGCAGATTCATCAATTTGTCAAAATTATGTGGTTGTGTATTAGTTAGAGAAAACTTATTACAGGTAGGCACAGGTGTACAGTTATTGACAGAAGCGCTATTTAAGATTTTAGAATCCTCGTTTTTTTAATAACATTACTAATGTGAAAGAAAGAAGTACAGTATCATCACATAACCCTCTTAAATAATTTTATGTTTGCATTCTTGTTATTTTGACACATTTATTTTGCATATGAATTCGACCATTTAGCTTGGTTCTAACTTCACATGCAAATTTATTGTAAAGAAACACAAGAATTACAGTCCTTAAGGAATTTTATATACAGTAAGCAACATTTGAATGCCCATTTAAAGCTGTACAGCTGCCTGTCATCTTTTGTTTTTCTGGGGTCAGGGTGGGGGGGTGGGGTGGGGGTAATCTAAAAAAAATAATAAAGTTTGGAGAAAATGTGCTATATAAAGCATACAATTCTGAGAATTTGATCCTTTTTTAAAACACACTGAAAAGCTCGACTTGTACAGTCATACACATGTTGAAAATGTATTTGTTACAAAACATTATGAGGAAAGCAAAAGCAGCATCTGGGAAAAGAAGATTCTAATTCCTTTGGAACTATCAGTGATCAAACCCACATCACAACTCATGAATATTAGATGATTTCTTGCCTTCCAAGAGTATGTATGTAAATGATGTTATATTGAAACAGTCTGACCACCCTTACATAGCTTACATGCATTTATCTATAACATTTAAGTGGTTCAGTTATTTCAAATCAATGAAAATGAAATAAATAGTTTACCTAACAAGGGTTTAGAGGAATCTGGTGTCTCACCTGCGAGCTGTGCTATGCATTATGTACCCGCCTCACTGCATTGGATTTCCAAAAACCTGTAACACAAAACATCTGTAGTAAAACTTCATGCTGACCTCACTGTTGTCACAACTGCCACCAGAAAAGTGACAAAGTATTGGCTTTGTCATTTACTACATGCTGGCTCAATGGAAATCTAGCTTATCAGACATTTTTGTTTGACACTGGCTTGCTTGGAATCAGGAGATTAAACTGTACATGAAAAATCAATCCTCATGCCAATCTGTTTTGGTGTGTGAGTACTTATTTTGGAATTTGAGCACTTCCATCATAAGCCATTGAATTCAGAATCTGAAAGCACTGATTATAAAATGATCTTGAAAGTACAGTGAAACACTTCATAACCTGGCTCTGGTCATTTATAACCGCCTAACTTCTTTCTATTTTGGACTCAGTTTTGCCAACATAAGTCATAAAGTTATGTCTAGATTTCTGACATCTGATTGGCCAAATTTAAGGCCGACTTAAATTTTGGCCAATCAGATCAGACTTAAATTTTCAGACAATCAGATCACTGGATTCTAAACGTGGTTTTATGTCCAAGATAACCTTCTATTAACACATTAACCCCTAGCGATGACTTAACGGGGCAGGAGGTAGTAGCCTACTGCCGAGCTCTGTAATGTCATGGTCATGCATGATACACTAAAGTGGGTGGTATTATAGAAAGGTAGAAAAATGTCAGTGATATCAAATAATCTGGAATATCTTGTTGTACTACAAAATACAGATAAAAAAAATAAACATTTTTTGGACCCGACTGTTTCAAACCCAAAATTCGCCCGTGGTCAGAATCAGATTTTCTGTCTGGATTCTAGACTATTTGGTCTCAGATCTAAAGCAAACCAGTATGAACTGCAAACAGACAGACAAGCCTTTGCAAAAAGTAGGATAAGATGGTCATTTGGAAAAATAAGTGGTATCCATACAAAAATAATGGCTCCATTTAGCAGAAAAAAAGAAGAAAAAATAGAACTCCATCTTTTACCCTTCTGCTCATGCGTGAGTCAAATAGCCAATGAAAAACAATGTTTCTAAAACAACTAGGCAATATGTTATTGAAAAATGACCGTGGATTTGGTGTTTTCGAGTCTATTCAGAAATAGCTTTCAAAATGTGTTTCCTACTCGATTTTCAGGCGAAAATGACAAAAAGCTCCAGGGGTTAATGTGTTAATGAAATGCAGTCCTGGCCTCAGTGTTAATCAACACGTTATCTCAAGTCTAAACTTGGAATGTTCGACTGGCCCTTTTTAAGTCAGACTTAAATCTATTCCAAACTTAAATTTAACTTTAGACTAGTAATCTTTTTATGAAGATCGGCCTGGTCACCTCTGTGAAAGTGTCAATTTCTGGGTACCAACAGGAGGTTTACTGTTATTACTTACATTCATGCTTTATTGAAACGTTCATTTGATCCCCTTCCACTGGATTATATATATATATATATATATATATATATATATATATATATATATATACATACATAAACAGTGTGACCCGGCTATAACACGGTAGTTGGGAGCCATAGAACCTGACCGTGTTATAGACTGAACCATGGTATAAGCAACAAGGTCAGTTAGCTGAAGAAAATGATGCATATACCACAAAAATGCAAGGGGGATAGGTAATAAATGCGGCAGTAAAATATATGCTTCAGCACAATCATGTAAGAAATGACGAAGCACATTGACTTTTCAGTATATCCCAAGTTGCTAAAAGTTAGTTTGTCTTTTAAGCTGCCATTGGTAGCATTTGTAAGCATAAACTTTTTTTTCCCTGCAAAAATGAATCTTTCACTGGGGGGGGGCACCAGACTGAAAAAAATAAAAGTGTTTTATGTGTGTATCCCCCAAAGGTGTATATGTTGGTATTCTTTTATAAAAGAATTTCGCTCAAAAAACTTAGAATCTTTCATAGCACAGTTAATGTTTTCTAGTCAAGTTAGAAAATGCGAAAATCCATCAGATTTCATTACTTTTATTTAAGTTTGGTACTGACTTCCATTGAAGAAAAGTTCTTTGTTTTTATTGAAGACTGTAGTCGGCTTTCTTTGATGAAGGGTGCATGCATTATTGAAGTCACCGCTAAAGGACAGCTTTTGGAGAACCAAACAAATGCCCATTTCTTTACTGAGGCAACAACATCAAATAATTGTATTGCATGATTGAGACTCCATTTTTTTTCTCGATTTGCTGAGTACGTTTTCATAACAATCAATGCTTCAAAGGTAATTGGTTTCCTTTGAAATTTCAGCAAACTATTTCAAAAGGAATTGGCCATCATTTTGTTCTATTCTAGGAATTGTTCCTCCCTGAATAAACCAATAAGTAAGATGTTTTTTTGTGTGTTTCTTTTACATTTGTGGTAGCAGCATGATGCTGCATTCCACGAATGCGTCAGAAATTTAACAATGGGTCAACGGACGATAGAGACGCAGGTGTTCTGGTCTGGTGACAGGGATTATTACAGAAAATGTGAGTGTTCTGAAGGATTTAATTCTGAGTGTAAAGAAAAGGAATTTTACTTAACCATCCATTTACAAATGTCAGTATATAAATATATTAATTAGATGCGAGTGGTTGAGAACCCGAGGAAAGATAGATTATGAGATAATGCCTCATCCGGTTGATCTCAGTTACCAGAAATGTCAACAACAAAAAAGCGGATATCTCACAACATACAGTACTTATGCTACATGTCAAGATAAGCAGATAATGAGATGGTTTGTCAATATGGACAAAGAATTTGTTTATGTAACAATAGATAAATTTCAGTGTATTTTATATCAAGTTTGCGGCTTTCTTTCATGGGGC
This sequence comes from Sinohyriopsis cumingii, assembly GCA_028554795.2. Classification (NCBI taxonomy): domain Eukaryota; kingdom Metazoa; phylum Mollusca; class Bivalvia; order Unionida; family Unionidae; genus Sinohyriopsis; species Sinohyriopsis cumingii. Next base: position 65,541,650 of record CM068837.1, on the reverse strand, counting down.
CTCGGAATTTCTCCACTCAAAACCAATGGATGTATATACAAGTTTAAACAGCCAACAATGTCATCAATAAAAAAAAAAAATTGCCAGATGGTGTATTTTGCCGCCAAATATGGAAAAAAATCCAAGTCTGTGAAATTGGCAAAGCCCTATGTGATCCCAGAATAAACTTTTTTATGCATTATTTTTTGTACTTTTAAGAAGAAAAAACTACTTTTTTGTGCACAAGAAAAATACATATAAAATTTCAGGAGCCATGCCATGATCATCTTGTATCATTCACACATGATCTCTTCCCCAAAATGATAATAAACTTTTTGCATTTTTCTTTCGTGTTATAACGGAGCATGCTATAGCAGGGTCACACTGTATAATGATTGGTGCAGTCCCTGAAATAGTTTGAGAAGACACTGTTTGAAGGTGAAAAAATGAGTTACCATAGATACTATCACTGAAAGAGAATAATTAGGAACTGAGCTTTAGACTACACATGCAACACTTTATTTGATTTTTTCATGCCATGAAAATGGGGATTAAGTGCCTTTCCCAAGAACACCAGGACTGTGAACTTGAACTGGTTTGGTCAGGCATTAAATCTGCAATCATTGCTTAAACAATAGTACAACTGTACTCAGGGCCCCGAGTGGCCGAGTGGTCTAAAGCGCCCTCTGTTACGGATCACTGCCATCTCACCTCTGTTTACGTGGGTTTGAGTCTCGGACTCGGACAATGTGGATATGTTAGAAAGCTTGCCGGTAGCTTCTCGTGGGTCAGTGGTTCTTTCCGGTGTTTTCCCGGCCTCTTCCTCCACCATTAATACTGGCCGCCATGTATAGCCTATCGTGTGCTGAAAAATGGCGTTAAACCCTATAACAACAATAACAACAACAATTGTACTCATGAACTAAATGAAAAGTGTAACCAGTTGCAGTCACCTGCTAGAAAATGGCCTAAAGTTTATACATGTAGATGTGGAAGAAATTATAGGTAAAACCTTCATATTGGGTAATTAACATTTCCTACACTCATTTCATGCATGAACATACAATATTGAAAATTCATTTTGAAGCTTCTGTACAGGAAACATTTTGCCACAAGATGCTTTGCCACTTTCCTTCCTTTGATCATACACAGAACTTCGTTTTGGTCTTTACCCCTATCTAAAAATGCACAGACCTGAAAAAGTCATTAGCAGATATTCTGAGTTCATGTGCATCCAGGGCAAAATGGTTTGGTAGAAAGGCCATAGATTCTGAATAATGAGACAATTTTGTTGACTCACAAGGTAGTAACCAGTCTCCATAGGAATACTGTGAATCTATTTGACTGATTCTCAAAATTTCTCAATACATTCACAGCAGGAATAAGAAAAACTTATCATGAACTCAGTCTAACATACCACAATCTAACATGTTCTCCTCTACTTATTTCTGAGGTATCATTTTCACAGCACTCCACACTGAAAATGCAGCTGACAAGATATTTAAATTTGGTTATTTGTTTAATTTCAAACCAATTAAATTTGTTTGTAAGACAACAACAAATATGCAATTCTCACAGAGAACAACAAGAAACAATTACAGGTAGCTACAGTGAAATCTGTCCATAAAAAAAAGATTCAAGGGGCCACCATGTTTTGCCTTTATGGATAGGTGACCCAATACAGAAGTGTAATGCACATACGAACTTAGGATATAGAGTTTATAAATGTCCCTTTTAATGTTGGTGTCTCTTATAAGCAGATTTGTCTTTTATATGATGGTGTTCATTATAACCACATCTGTAATTTTAATGGTGGTACCCCTAAGGAAAATACAATCCTTCATAGTGTTCTTTATGAGTGGGTCTATTCTTTACATACATGTCCCTTGTAAGATCTACTCTTTATAAGGTAGTGTCCATTATGAACAGATGTTATTTATATGGTGGTGTCCCTCATCAGCAGATCTGTCTCTTAAATGATTATGTCAATTATGAGTAAATTCACCCCTTACATGATGGTACCCATGATGAGCACATCTGTCTCTTAAATGATTATGTCAATTATAAGTAAATTCACCCCTTACATGATGGTATCCATGATGAGCAGATCTGTCTTTTAAATGATTATGTCAATTATGAGTAAATTCACCCATTACATGATGGTATCCGTGATGAACAGATCTGTGCTTTATATGAGTGTTCCTTATCATAACATATGCCCTTTATATGGTGGTGTCCATTATAAACAGATCTGTCCTTTCTAAAGCAGTATCTCTTATGAGAAAATCTGCCCTTTCTATGGTGCCTTTTATGAGCAGATCTGTCTTTTCTAATGTTGACGTCCCTTCTAAGCTGATCTGTCCTTCCTACAATGATTGCCATTAAAAGCAGTTTTGTCGCCTATGATGATGTTCCTTATGAGAAGATCTGTCCTTTATAAGCTGTCATATAAGAGCAAATATGTCCTTATATGATGTCATTTGTGAGCAGATCTGTTGCTATGGGGATGTCCCTTATGAGCATATTTGTCCTATATAGGATGATGTCTCTTGTGAAGAAATCTGTAATTGACATGGTGATGACATCATTTGCAAGCAAATCTGTCCTTTCAATGTCTGTCATGGAAGCAGGAGGTCGTGGGTTCAAATCCCGGCTGAGTCATATCAAAGACTTACAAAAATGGTACTAAAGCTGCCTCGCTAGACGCCCAGTATTAAGAGGTTAGTGTTAGGACTGGTCAGCCTGGTGTCAGGATAATGTAACTGGGTGGGACATCATGCTACATGTCTGCATGCAGCATGATGCCCCAGTGCTAGACATCATTATAAACTTCCACACTGCAGATATTGTAGCAATATGACTGAAAATTGGTTAAAGCTTTTAATGTTAAAAATCCTAATCACACACCCTTGTGAGCAGATCTGTCCCATACATGGAGATGTTCCTTGTATGCAGATCTGTTCTTGACTGGTGATGTCACTTAATGAGCAGATTTGTATTACATATCATGTACCTTATGAGCAGATGTGTCCTTCCTATGTACATGATCCTTATAAATTGATATTTCCTTATGATTGTGACTGCTTAGCTAGGTTTGAGTTATATTTATAAAGAGAGAGAGAGAGGGAGAGAGTCTATCCATCCAGGACAAAAATTCAAAAAGGATAAAACTCTGATGCAAAGTCAATGCACCACTGTCAAGCTTCACGCTCTTACCAGTCTATTCTTTACTGGAGTGAACACAGAGTTTTGGCTATGAATTATCAGTGTTGACCAAGTTTGAAAACAATGGAATCAGAAATATTGTATAAATGATCACTGAATGCAAAGATACGGTACAAATTACAAACATTTTGCTAATCAGATAATCAAAACACTGACTGCACTTTAATTAGCAATGGGCCACAATATATTTACATGTACTCTACGCAGGTACTTTGATAAAAAAACTGAATTAACCCTCTTTCTCTTCTGATAAACTGGAAACTCTCACTTGTGATAATGTTGGCACATCTCACAAGTGACAATGTGGCACATCTTGGTGGTGATATTGTGGCACATATCATTGGTGACAATGTGGCACATCTTGGTGGTGAATATGTGGCACATCTCACTGATGATGGCACATCTCACTAGTGACAATGTGACACATTTTGGTGGTGATATTGTGGCACATCTCATTAGTGACAATGTGGCACATATTGATGGTGATATTGTGGTACATCTCACCAGTGACAATGTTGAATACCTTGGTAGTGATATTGTGGCACATCTCACTCATGATAATGTTGCACATCTTGCTGGTCATTAGGTGGCACATCTCACTGTTGCTATGACACATCCCATTGGTGATATGGCACATCTCACCAGTCATATGGCACATCTCATCAATGATAATTTGCCACAACTTACTGCTGATTATGTGGCACATCTTGCTGGTGATAAAGTGGTACCTCACACTGATGATAATGTGGTACATCTTGCTGGTGGTTATGTAGTACCGCACACGGAATATAATGTGGCACATCTTGCTGATGGTTACGTAGTACCTCACACGGATTATAATGTGGCACATCTTGCTGATGGTTACGTAGTACCTCACATGGATGATAATGTGGTACATCTTGCTGGTGGTTATGTAGTACCTCACACGGATTATAATGTGGCACATCTTGCTGATGGTTACGTAGTACCTCACACGGATTATAATGTGGCACATCTTGCTGGTGATAATGATCATGATGCAAATCATTATGCTAGTCTACATTCCTCATGTTACTACTAAATATCTGTATCTACTAAACTTTCCACATGTAAAGGGATGGATGTTAATTAAAATGTAATTTTGAAGGAATAAAACAATTTTAATCTTATATATAAACACCCATATTTGTCTTTCTTTCTGTTTGTCCTGGCTGCCAAACAAGAGGTTGCAAGTTTGAAAATCTCATGGCAGCATCCAAACCTTTTTGTGTTTATTTTTTTACATTTTATTTTTATATTTAAATCTTTTACTTGTTCATTCTATTTTTATACATTTTTTAGACTTTTTATTTTTGTGTTAAAACTTTCTTTGTTCACTCCCATCCTAGGGCAGGCAATTAAGCTATTAAGCCAGTTATGTAATATTTACCAGCTAATATTGCATGGCCATCCAGGATGATGAGTCCTCAGTCAAAGCTATATACTCCCTCACCTAATTAGTAACTGAAAGGCAAGAATTTAAAAAGAACATTTTGCCAGTCTGATTCCCAAGTCAATGCAAATATAAAGAACATATTCTTCTTCTGACTTGGACTGAGGTGGGAAATCACTGCAATAGGAGCAGGTACAGGTTTCATAATTCAAATTAATTTTACACCCTCAATTAATGTTAATAGCAGTAATACAATGCCTGGTACTACTACATTGCTGACTCTTGCTAATTAGGAGGAAGGCTGATGACCTCTAAAATAACAACTTGTATTAAAAAAGTGCACTTATTCTTACTGTAGAAGAGTTTCTTACTGTAAGCTGGTAGATGGCTTAGCCACATGTTGTGCTGTACTGTCACAATTGGACCCAAGGAATAACCCTTGTGTGCTGATGAACAAAGGTAAAAAGGATGAAAGATAAAGTGAGATCACTAGAAGGTGGATCACAGGACATCATCCAAAGGGGAGAGATTCATGTATGCCTGCAATGCAGCAGCTCTAACCTCATGGACTTTCTTTCAAATTAGAGAATTATTCTTCTCAGTGAGGGGCTGGTAAGCTCTCTTGACAGTTAGAACAATCCAACTGGAAATGATGGCTGCCCCAATACCAAAAGGAACCCTTGATGGCTCATGGTTATAATTCAGTTCCCATAGTAAACCTATGCAAACACCATGATATTAAAAATTCAATAACTTAAATTTCTGAGTGCTCATGATCAAACCTATATTTATCAATATAGATGCATCCTGGATGACAGCTTCTGTGGAGAGAAAACCATATGAGCTGCTGCATTTGGAACATGCTTTCAATTCTGCACCAAAGAGTCAGGTGATAATTTCAGTAATGAATATTCCAAGCTCAAGTCTGTTAAAGGACTGAAATTCCATCCATAAAACAATGTATGTTTTAAGTTATAACTAGGATAAGCTCTTGAAAAATTCATTTTACTAAAAACTAACTTTCAATGTGAACCAATCCTTACCAGTCCAAACTATATGTACTCTATTTTATCTTTACCCATTTCCAGACTGGTTCATATTTTCAATACCATTGGTACCACGAGTCCTTTGATTTACTTGATAGACCTAGGAATTCAATGCATAAGTAAACAATGCACATAGTTCTGTTTGTCAGAGATCACATTAGTAAATATTAAGTTATATTTTACAGTTCATGTTCACCAATATAGCAACTGTCCATTTCAGGCAACATTTAAGTATCTGAGCTATATTTAAGAAAATCAGAAAAAAATATTAAAATAAAGCTTTCTAAAAAAGAGTCACCTTTTTTGCTATCACCATTTATCTCTCTTCAATTTAGGAATGAAATATATTACCAGCCTTGAAATATTATGTCATTAATGAGTAAAAGGTCAAGTTGACCATCTATATGCACATATATTATTACAAAAATGAAGATTTAAATGACAGAAATTACCTTAAATTTCCAAAACACATAACTTCAAAACTAAAGAAAGGTAGTCATAAGTTTATTAAAATACAAAATATGATGCTCAAAAACTTTCACTGAATACAATTGGTGGGACACAAAGTCATGAGAGGTCATCACCATTAAGAATGGTGGAAGAGACCCAAGTGATCATATCTGAAGCATTATGTTTCAAAACACAACTAGGAAATATCACATTGCTGACCATAATTACTCTATAAATGGTAAATTGTATAAACTTTATATATGTGATTGTATAGATATTATTAAACGAATGTGCAAAACACTCCACTAAGCATAGTCAAATCTACACACTCTAAACACTGTACCCCCTCCCCCCTTCTTGGCAACCGTTGATATATCTGAATATGTGTTTAATATCCCACTCAAAGTCACTCTGTGGTTTACAAAAAGTAATAAGTTTGCTTTTATAGTAAAGTTAATTGTACATGCATATGTGGAATCATAATATTGCTTTTTCTCTTTAGGACTCATAGTACTAATTCAGTTCCCATAGTAAAACTATGCAAACAACATGATATTAAAAATCCTAGACGGTGCTTCTGTTCAGAGATAACCATATGAGCCATGGCATTTTCTGGATCTGTAACGCGTTTTAAATGTGCTTTCAAATTCCACACCAAAGTGTCAAGTTATAGTTTCAGTAATGAGTGATCCAAACTCAGGTCTGTTAAAGGACTGAAATTCCATCAATAAAACAATGTCTTTTTTCATTTATAACAAGGATAACCTCTCAAAAGATTCTTTTTACTAAAATCTAACTTTCATTTTCAAACGATCATGGGCAGCCAAACCCATATATACTATGTTACATCCTCACTCATTTCTAGACTGGTTCCCATTTTTCCCCACCATTAGTACTGTGAGTTCTTAAGATCTTTCCTTCTCCTGTAAGAGGAAGCCTAAGCAAACCGTACTGTCTTAACTGTTCAAAGGAGGGCAATCATCATCATCCACAGCAATGGTATGACTGAGACTGGGAATTTCAATAGGAACAGGAACAAAGGACAGAATCTGATAGTTGCCAGAAAAAACAGTTGGAAATGAAGAGAAACTGAATCACAGTTACCAATGAACCATAAACAACCATAAAGTTCGCAATGAAAGCTTTACTCCAACATTTGTAACAGGGAAAGATATTTTAGATGTGGTATTGTCGTCAACATTCTCAAAATCTTCGCTCAAGCCAGCTTCACTGACACATTCATAATATACATAATATTTTGTAATCTAATCTATTTTACTACAATTATTTAATTTGCCAGTAAGTTGCAAGCCACATTAGATAGGAAAATAGAAGGATTCAACTCGTCATTAATTACTCGATGTCTGACATAAAGAGAAACAACTCTGCAGAGACATCTACAGCATAAAACCCGTTCAACACGAGGTTCCATCTAGGCTTTAATGAGCAAAGGCCAGTCTCTTAAACTAAAAATGCATGATGGGATCTTAAAGTGGAGGATCTGCCACAATGGTTGAAGCCAAGAAGAGTGAACAATTAACAGATTCACTGCTATGCTGAGCACAGTGTGAAAACCCTTCTTATTTAGAAAAAAGCACCAAAACAATGAACATTTAATTCAAGGACCTGACAGAACATGACTCTAACAGCACAAAAATTGATATAAAGACTGCAAATAAACATCGACTGATCCCTCAAGGATTTCCTGCAAATTTAGAATTTTGTTCTAAATGAAGAAAATATATATACTTCTTTTTTAAAAATATATTTTTTCACATCACACTTTCATCATGGCTTCAATTATTGGGAACATATGTATTAATCAGTTTCAATGTTCCCCTCCATCTCCCCTACCCCTAGTCATAACCCAACTACACCTTAAATGATGTTGCCACTACACTTCATTGCTCCATCACACCACACGATGTTTATGAATATTATCTATATAAGCAGGACTCTTTGGTGGTACTTGAACAAATGGCTTGTATGCCTGTGATATACTTTTAAGAATTTATGTGATATTTTAATTCTAAGGAAGGGGCCCCTAGTGGCCGAGTGGTCTAAAGTGCTCTCCATTACGGATCATTGCCATCTCACCTCTGTCTGCGTGGGTTCGAGTCTCAGATTCAGCCAATGTGGGTATGTAAGAAAGCTTGCCAGTAGCTTCTCGTTGGTCAGTGGTTCTTTTCGGGGTTTTCCGGGGTTCTTCCACCACCACTAATACTGGCCGCCATGTATAGCCTATCATGTGCTCAAAAATGGCATTAAACCCTACAACAACAACAACAACAACTCTGAGATCGTATTCATATCCAATATTTCAGCTATGACCACTGGACATTATGCCACCCCCACCCCTCCAAATCCCAATCTGCAAATAGTATGATGAGGCATATCAACTTCTATTTACAGCTTTTCTTCTTCTCAGAATCAACATATTTCTAATTTACATTCTTCTCCCAAAACGGACTGCTCCTGTGCTCTAGTGGTTAGAGTGTCCGCCTCAGATGCAGGAGGTCACAGGTTTAAACCCTGACCAAGTCATACCAAAGGCATGTAAAAATGGTATTAACAAGCAGCCTCACTAGGAGCTCACCATCAAGTAGTGTTAGGACTGGTTGACCTGGTGTCAAGATAATGTGACTGGGCGGGACATGACGCTACATGTCTGAGACACAATGCCCTAGTGCTAGATATCAAGTGCTTTAATCTGCCACACTGCAGACATCGTAATCATAGCAATATGACTGAAATTTTTGTATAGCTACATTAAAATCCAGATCACACACACACACACACACATCAAAAACAGTGTCTGAATTAAAGTCACCAAAGGGAAAAAGATTATTTGTATCACTTATATATACAGCATTTTAAAATCTTTTAGATTCCACTAACTCCAATAACCTTGATAAATCTTGTCCAACTTCATGTATATATATGCTTCCCTCCTTCCATCCTGAAGATATATATCTCTGCTTTTCGTATAGATTGCACAACTCTCCAATATGGTCAAATTCAGCCTCTAATAAGGTCGCAATATTCTGCAAAGCTGTTCTTCAAAATTATCCCTCTCTCCAAGATCATATTCTCATTTACCCTATATAAATCAGAGCCAACTCCAAACTGAATAGACCAATATCTGCCATTGCATAATGTACTACAGTAAAACCTGTCTTGAGAGACCACCTGTCTTGAGAGACCAGGTTCTCCATGTACAGATTTAGAGATTATATCGTGTTATAACCTGTTATGAGAGACCACCTGTCTCAGACCATTATGTTTTGGCAGAAGGGGTGGTCTTTCAAGACAGGTTCCACTGAGTCGATCTGGACCTATGCAGATTATTAGGACTAATTAATAAGGGAATATATACAGTAATCAATTGTAATTTTATCGTCTATGTCAAAGTCCAGGAAGTTAGAGCATCAGATTCCTAATCCAAGGTTGTAGGTTGGATACCCACCCAGGCCATCTGCCTTGGAGTGGGAGCAGCAGAGGGGGCGAATCGGACATTTTGTCCAATCGTTATTTTGCTTAATTATTACTTTCTGCACTCAACGATCTAGTGTCGTCAGCGCCTGGTAAAAAAAAAACGACGTCGTCGTTGGGGGATCGTCCAAACGTCATTTGGTTTAATTAACACCTTCTGCGCGCCGATCCCCAGTGTCGTCAGCGTCCGGTAAGCACATCGACGACCGCGTCGATGTCATCGCCCCCTCTGCTGCTATGATCTTACAAACAGAGTGATCACTAACTCCTCCTCTTGCAGATCAATTAGGTTATTTGACTGATCGGTAAGTCTGAAATTAATTCTCGTTAAAAACCGATCATGGCATCGCATATAGACCGGATTAATCGGACTCTCAATGATCAAAAATCCCGGAGGGGCTGTTGGTGAAAACGAATAAAGGATATACCCCTGTTGAGCTTGATTTGATTGCTTGGTATCCACCTGGTAACTCCCTTCGATAACATCACACACTAGATTAATCGCTATCACCGATGCAATATTTACGTTGTATGGAGCAATATGCCTACCACCATCTCCGTTATCGTGTCTGAGGATAGTTGATGGGGGGGTGTCCGCGGGTGGATTCTCAGGCCATCCTAGTATGGTTCTTATTGAACTGTTATAAATATCAACCATATACCCCGGTGTGCTTATTTCAATCGTCGACGATAACGTCGGTTCATGAACCGTAATAGCTATTTTTGATTCCTTTCCTGTGATTGATTTTATCCTGCGTTGAAATTCTTTATTGATTTGTTCTATTTGGTATGACCCAGTTGGTATTGTAACCTCCTCCCAGTCTGGGGTCCCATCGGGTTTATTTGTCCGTGCAAAAACCAGCGAGTTATTAGGTTGTTGTCCGTTAAATGCGTCCGCTCGGATATTAGGCCAACTGTGATATACTCGCAATTTTGCCAGCGCTATTTCCTTTACTGGAACCGGTGATGGAAAGTTTACACTGAATTCGGGTTTCGTTGATGTTATCGATATCATATTTGTTTGTACCGGAGTGGTATTCTCCGTGATCCGCTGAAGTAATTGAGACCCTTCGGGGTTCAGCGACATTATTATTATTCGTTGTTTTTAGTGTCTAATTTTAACAACCAGGTGGTTTCGGCTTCCAGTTGAAAATCCTCGATTTTTGACATCGCGGAGCTATATAACTGGACCATCGTGGAGAATTCAACATCGGATACGAACAAATTATCAATCGATAACGAGATCAACCCGGATAATTTCGAGTATGCGTCGGATACTATTTGATGTTTTACTGTATACTCGTTGAGTTTTTTCTGAAAACACGATGATATCTTCCTAGTGATTGCGTTGGCAACTCCAGCAACTGTTGTCATTGCGGAGACAGCGATTGGAACAGCGATCGGGGTTATCGTGGTCACCGTGGATAAAATAACACCGGCGCCAGCTACTATACCCGATACCGAGTACACGACCGCGTCGATGGCGGTTATTTTTCTGCGGTATTTTTTTATTTTTGCACGGTATTGTTCGGAAAGCGTTTTCAAGTTCGCGGAAAATTCTTTTGCGGTATCGAATCGATATTGATGTGACGTCGGTGATACCTCTGATTCAATTTCCTTGGTGGTCATTTTTATTTTAAAAGAGCTAGTGTTTTTAATTACTTAGATTCGCTGCAAATTCCACATACCATGTAATGTTTGCCCGGGCTAGATTTCTGTCAACGGCATAAATTGTAAACTGTTCAGTTGCGTTCCTGTCTATAATTGTTGATATTGTATTGTTAAACCCGGATGAACTCGACGATAATATATTAAACTGCATCATTGAAACCAGTGTCAATCGATAAATACCCTTAACAGTTGCGGTAATATTTACTGTATTCTGTGTAGGAGTCCAATCGAATGATCCATGCCGAATTGTGTATACTGTGTTGATGATGTTCTCATGAGGGATTTTTATTTTTTCGAATTTCTCTGCTACTCTCGGTAGTCCGTCTTTAATCGCTTCAACATCAGTTTTAATCGTTCCTATTTCCTGTATATGCGTGTCCACATCTTTTTTGTTCGCTGCAACCCTAGTAATGAGTGTATTTATTTCCTGTATATGCGTGTCTATACTTTTTTTGTTCGCTATAACATTAATTTTGAGTACTTCTATTTCCCCTTCATGCACGTCTATACTTTTTTTGCTCGCTATAGCATTAGTGTTAATTGTTTCTATTCTCTGTCCATGCGCGTCTACATTATTTATGATCGTTACAACATTAGTTTTGATTGTTTCTATTTCCCGTGTATTCTCGGTCATACTTTTTTTGTTCGCTGCAACATCAAGTTTGATTGTTCCTATTTCATATGTATGCACGTCTATGCTTTTTTTGTTCGCTGCAACATCAGTTTTGATTATTCCTATTCCCCGCCAATACGCGTCTACATTTTTTTTGTTCGCTTCAACATCAGTTTTGATTGTTCCTATTTCCTGTGTATGCGCGTCCACACTCTTTTTGTTCGCTTCAATATCAGTTTTGATTGTTCCTATTTCCTGTGTATGTGCGTCCATATTATTTATGATCGTTGTAACATCAGTTTTGATTGTTTCTATTTTCCGTCCATGCGAGTCTACATTATTTATGATCGTTGCAACATTAGCGCCGATTGTTTCTATTTCCCGTTCATGCGAGTCTACACTCTTTTTGTTCGTTGCAACATTAGTTTTGATTGTTTCTATTTCCTGTCTATATGCAGTGATATCATTTATAGTTATTGTGATCTCATCCGGCTTGGTATTTTTTTTACCAAAGAATTTATCAAAGTTGTCATCGATCCTGTTAACATTTTTTCGTAACGAGGTAAATTGGCCCGGCAGCGTCATAAGATCCGAAATAGCATTTGTTATTATTATAAAATTCGGTTCGGTTGCCGTCGGGGGCCCCCGAAAAAAACTATCGACAATGTGTCGCACATCGTCGAAATGCGTTAGCGTCAACACGATCCGTTCTTCATACGATTTAATTTCACTACGTAAACCTTTTAACGAATTTGACATGGTTATATAATTGTCGCCAAGTGTACTTATTTTTCCATTTATTGTCAAGATGGATTCACCCGGTTTGAGTCGTCCGTCGCCGGTATACAACGCGATAGTGCCCTCGGCGGCATCACGCTGTCGTATTAAAACGTCATCCAGCGACACATTACTGGATTTCAATTTACCCTGGCGGTCTTGAAATACAACTATTTCATCTGGGTCAACACTGGTTAAGTTCAACGTATCAGCGATTTCATCCTCAATTAGTTTTTTTATGTCATCGGTTGCGGCCGTTTCCGTGGGCTTTTTCAGCGCCGAAACCGGTCGTCCCCAGATATCAATCATTATTATTGTAAATGTTATTCTCTAAAATCCGTTGAGCTTCTACGACCCCACTAGTATATTCGTTTACAACCATATGAGGTGGTTTTCGCGATGATGAAATCGCCGCGAGTACGTTCAATACCTCACGGCCACATATCGGCGGGTCACTCAATTGCTGTGTTGGCAGCGTGGAATAAAAAACCCGGGCTGAACACGCCCGGGCTGAACACGCCCGGACATACCGCATGAACTCTTTCGGCGGGGCTAACCCGTATGAATCAAAATAGACGATCGCACGCGGATCAATTGCGTATGCAACCCAATGAGTTCCCGCTCCGGAGGACCCATCGAGGTTAATTATGCCGGTTTCAGTATTCCTTGGGGCCGCCGGTAATTGATCCCTCATAAAAACACCTCTGAAGTTTTTTATCGCTAGCGCGTTTGCGGCATCTATTAAATCAAAATTAGACATTGGAGTCATAGACTCAGGAGTCATTGACTCCCGAGTCAATAAACGGTTCCCGGTAGTCTTAGACCCTTTCCCGAGTACCATGAATACGGGGTTCCCGGTAGTCTTAGACCCTTTCCGGCCACGGGTCGTTTTTTTTTGTAGCCTTTCCCGGTTGCCTTCTTCAATGCCATCCCCGCCGCGGTACCAACGGCTCCTAACGCCGCCGCCTTAGCCACTGCTGGTGCGGCCGCGGCAATCAATGCCGGAATCGCAGCTAACAGCGGAAATATTCCACCGGTCTTTTCCATGTTTTTAATTGCTGCGGCTGAAAAATCTATTTGAACACCCTTTTTATTCTTCATCGCATCATTGAAATGTTTTATTTGACGCGCCGTCAACGATATCTTATGATTACCACCCGCCATCTGCGACGGCTTCAGCGTTATTGTGGTCCCGCATTGTTTAGCCGACTTTGATCGTAATTTCTTGACTTGACCATCAGTCAACTCTACACTGACGACACTATACGACATTTATTGTAAACGCGTTTGTGTTTTCAATTACATGTTTTCTACTGGTGCATCAATGATTCTCATTCGTCCACCAACACCTTCTAGCAGCATTGATTTATCGCTGAGAATGACAGCAACCGCTCTATAATTAACACCACCCGGGGCTATACGAGCTCGGAAGTGTATATCAACAACGGATTGTCTCGTTAAATCAAGATGTTCCAGCGAAAAATAATAAATCGGATACAGGTTTTTAAAATCAAGTTGTGATATTTGCAAACCAGTGTCGACGTTTTGATCACGACCCATATATGACAGCAATCGATGGTACACACGTGCGATATGGTTATCGCCGTAATTAAGCTGTATATCCTCGGATGGTTCCTGTTGTCCGTTTATTCTCAGCGAAACCTCCATGACTCCTAATCGATCAAATATCATATGGCTGCGTTCTTGATTACCCAATCGTTCCCTATTCTGTAGCGCTATGAATATATGACGCGGGGCTGAAACACCCTGTTTTGATGCTAGGTGCCATGTAAACGTATCGGCGACGTTATCCTCTTTAGCATCAGTTGTTACCGCTAGCCAACTCAACAACGATTTCCCTCCCTGTTCCATAAATGCTAACAATCGTGCTTCCGTGGTAACTGATGGAGTCAGCACCGGCATCCACAATGCCATTTTAGTTAAAATGACTTTACCAGCAGCGACGCCAGCAGCATGCCATATTGCATTGTTATCATCGCCCCTTCGCGTCAGCGCGATTGTATGCTTAGCCCCATAGACAACTTTTCTAACATTTCTGCAGAATCCGAATATGTGATGGAGTGGAATCGCGCATGAAAACTTTCGGCGTGGTCCTTGCAACATTCCTATTCGTGTTGCAAACCCTAGATTAAAATTATCGTTAGTACTTTTTATGATATTGAACTCAGCACCCGGTCTTGTTCTGCGGTCTGGGTTGGCTGCTTCAGTTTGATTAGGAACTGAAGTATCTCTTTCCACCAGCACGTTAATGTACTGAATATGATCAGCGTTATCGGTGGAGTCCTTTGCGAACATTATAGATGGGCCCGCCGATCTTGTATAATCATCCGAGTATCTCGCCAACCCAATTATCGTCGTTGCAACATCAACCTCGCGTTCTATTGATTCAATTTCTCGCCCGTCAATAAGATATCTGGCGCTCTCAAATAACGCCATGATACCGTTGTTGACGAAGCCAACTCGAACACGATGGTCATCTGCGTATGGTGCATTATCGGCGGCATTTGTCACGAGTTCTCCCTCGATTTCGATAAACGCTTCACACGGCAAAAAATATTTACTGGTATCTTGGACTTGAAGTTCAATTCGCGATCGTAGGTCAGGTTGCGCTGCATAATAAGAATAATATTGATAATCACGGACAGAATCATCCCTGCGTACTGGGGCGTCCATATCAAACGCGGGGTCAGCGGTTCGCGCAAACATTTTATTATTATTCATGTCGGTGTTTTCAATTGCGATTTCTTCGTCGTAAATTCTTTGAATTTAAACCACTTCCCGCTATCGCGTTCATGAGCGCGTTGGTTGCCGCATCGGCGGATGGCGAAGTCGCCAACGACGGAGTCGTCGCCAACGACTCTAATTTTTCTTCCACGGCGTTATTTATTACTTTACTGACATTCGCAGGCATCACTGTCGTTGATGGCATCTGTTTTCTTTTTGAGAATCTCTTGGATTTCACCAATGACATTAGTTTGTCCCGCGCGGCTGAAAGCGCCTTTCCGGCAACATCTCCAGTAGCACTAATACCCTTATCACGAATAACATCAATAGCCTTCATTCCTAATTGTTTGGCTAACGGCGCTACTTTTGGAGCCATTCTTGTAAATAACCCCGCAATGGTGCTACCGAGACCATCTCCATAGTACGCGCGGTAAACAGGCAATCGCGAGTTTACCACGTAGACGAGTACTGGTTTATCATGGTTGTAGTGTATGATCATCCTTATTAAAAACACCAGTTTTCCAATTAATCATCCACGAGCTCGTCTATGAGCGTTCGATATGCATTAATGTCCATAATACCGCCTGTAAATAACCGCTTGCAAATATCAGCGGCTTCATTGATTATTTCCGGAGAGTTATTTCCGGCTCGTTTTCCTCCAATTAGTACCTCTAGCCGTGATATATCACTGAGAACACTACCAGGACAGGTAACGCCGTAGGATTCTTTACCAACAGAGTATCCTTTTCCTTTTTTTGGTGTTATACTCTTAACTTCCTTGTGGAATTCATCGTAATCGGGATCACCACGATGTGGTAATGCTTCTTTATGTTTACTCGCTAAATACACTATTCTTGCCCAGTCCTTTAACGATTTTATATTTTTCTCGTAACCGCTATTGATATGCTTCTTATCTCGTATGCTCTTAGCAAAATTGTTGGCAGCAAAATTAATTAATTCTTCCCTGTTGCTGAAGCCTCTAATTTGATCTATTGTGCTCTTCTTGAGTACAATACGGGGTATATTCCCCTCTTTTTCTTCCGGTATTTCTTCTTCTGGTATTTCTTCCGGTATTTCTTCTTCTGGTATTTCTTCTTCTGGTTCTCTTGCGGTGGCGCCTGGTTCTTCTTCATCGGCCATTGTAACATAGGGTTCTTGTGGTTCGGTTATAGCGAGTGATGGTGGCCTCCGTGTTGTAGCAGTCGCTATTTTTGCAGGGAGTGTTTCTAAAGACCTTTTTGTTTGTTTTGTCTCTGCCGCTATCTTTTCAAGCGCATCGAGGACGGGCACAGTTGCCGCCGTAACATCTTTGGTCGCTTTAGTTACCGGGGCAAAGAGTTGTTCGCTTCCAACAGTAAAATCGGTTTGTAGTTGCTGCCGCGTTTGAAGTTGTTCTCGGACCCTGTCTCGTAACGGTATAAACTTTTTAAGCGCTGCTAGCCGCTCTCTGGCTAGCCGAGTAGTAAGTGATTCGCCTACCATTATTGCAATTGCGAAGCAATTTCTAATTTCTCGCCGGAGTTTTCGTCTATAATCCTTCTAATGTTTTTGATCTTGCTAGAAATCTCCCGGCGTCGTTCATAAACACGTCCGAGTTTTTTTCGTATTATTTCAACGGCAGTAAATAGTCCAATGAATGCATTTGCGTCATTGTGGTACAAGTTTTCATTAATCGTATGTTGTAATCGTTTTATAAAAAAGTACTCGCGGGCCAGGGTAAAACGCCCCCGTTTCGACTGTTCGTTAATAATTTCATAATCGGATAATATTTTTTCATTGTCGAGACCATCAGATAATTCAATTCCTTGATTTTTTAATTTTGAAATCTCGGCTAATATATTATTGATGTCTTCGATATTCATTATTCTTATAGAACATCTTGTTTTTAAATAAAAAAAAATGAAAACCCCGTGTATCAATTCCGAGGTGTTCATACTTTGTTTTCTTCCGGAGCAGACAATAACGTTTCACACTGTCATGGTGGCCTTGTCACGGTGACTTCGTCACTCGCTAATTTCTGTTATATATGAAAATCGAATTCTATGCCCGGTCTTTTTTGAGATCGCTGTTTGATATACTCGTTCTGCAACAAATTGTATTGAGGCTCCACAAATATCGAAATATTTTCCTGCCTCATTCATCGACTGAAATATTTTTTCCTCGTGAGTTATTGTATCAAATGATTTTACGCTTTTTGCTTTTTTTGAGCATTTACCAGTTTGGCCTTTTTTACTATTTTCACTCTGAGAGATAGCTTGCAAGTTTATAAGAGAATTATCAGTCTTATTATTATTAATATGATCAATAACAAGCCCATTCTCGATTAATCCGTTAAATGCTTCAAATACCACCCTATGAACATAATACTTCTTCTTTCCGGCACCAAACATCAAGTATCCGTGATTATTTTTCCATCCAACCGGCTTCTTCAGTCTGCGGTTTCTAACAATACCGTCGCGAGATGCCTCGTAATTGACGAGCAAGGGGTGGGGTCTGAACTCTTGGTCCATTTGTATAATAATACTACTTGTCTAATTCATTATTTGGTTTAATTATAAACCTTTCAATGTAGTCTTGGGGGGTTTTGATGACGAAGTCGGCGGTGGGGTCAATGACGGCGTTTTTAATTCGCTTGTCATAATAGCGTTTTAGTTCCCTGTATCGCTTTCCGCCACAATTGATACACAACTGCGATTTTCCTCTTACACCGACGTGGCAAACCAAGCACGGGAGGGGGCCAAGAGAACCATTACGAACGCTTTGTAAATGATACCCGCAGAATTCACCTCTGCATGATTTATTGCACGGGGTTGTCGACCCAATCATCAACCATTTGCAGTGATTCATTATACTATATTCTTTCATTTAAATACTTGTTTTAATTATATGGATGAGTTTGAGAGATTGGCAGCAATTAAGCCCCGGAAAAATATTAAATTCAATCTCGATAGAGTCCTCAAGGACACACCAAAAGCGTTAATAAACGATAAAACCCTGTTGAGTAAAATACGCGATTGTATTAATGAATTCAAGCGTGATGGCGCATCTCACAGTTGGTCAACATTTCGAATTGATGGCATTGTTGATGCTACCATGAACGACAACCGCGCAGCAATGATAATATCACAACTTGACGGTAAAAGATATTTCTTCAGAGTAAAATTTATTGTCCGGGTGGAATCAGGCGATTGGATCATACGTGATAAATTTGAACCAGTTCTCAGCGACATGAAAACAGTCACTGTCAGCCGCGACTCCAAGCCAGGGCTGTTAACCGGAGTTGACAGACCATACTATGAACGAGCGTATCCTGAAACAGCAGTTGTTTATGGAATATACCCGTTAAATAAGAAACCTGATATCGGAAAACTGAAACCGATGAAACAGTCAACTGGGATAAATTGTGTAGCAGAACGAATAATAGAGCATTTTACAAATGCATGTCGAGGAAACAAATTGACTGATTTACGACGTAGCAAAATCAACCAGTGGGAACTAACCGTAAAAGAGCGTGGAGCAACCATCAGCGACATAGCGAGATTAGAAACATCGCTGAGATTTCCAATAACCGTTACAACGATAACCGGTGAAGTATTATACGAATCGAAGTATAAATCAAAGGGAGTCCCAATCAAAATTATTGATCATAACGAACACGCATGGACGCCCGCGATCACAATATTTCCACGGGATAGAACAGTAAAGTATATCCCGGGGGAATTTTTGGGAGAAGAATTCTCCCGGGATGGTTTTCTCGCGGAGAGGAAACTATTTGATGCTATTGCTTGTTTGTGTAAAAACGACCCTGTATCAGTGTGGTTACTTCGCAGCGCTGAAAACGATGCGGATACCCTTGATCAGTTTGTAAGACCAAACGGTGAATTATATCGCACTGAGGCGTTTCACAACAAGATGAAAAAAACCGCCATAGAATTTGGAGAGCATGATGAACAACTGCTAACAAATTGTTTTACGATTCCATCGGTTGCGGCTCATGTTGCAGCAAGGAAAAATGCGTGGAGTCCAACACACAAGGAATTTCTACCGGATGTACAATCTAGTTGTTTGGAATACTATCACGGTGGACTATGGAACACTGAATACAACCGCGACGCTATGATCTCGGTTGATATGGTTGCCTGTTATCCAGCGAGTTTTCTCGGGTATGGATCCGCCGCTAAGTACTTTAGACGATTTGGACACCCCAGACATGAAATGACTCGTGTTGCTATTAATGGACCACTGCCTGATTTTGATTTAACCGGATTCGCTCGCATAGTATCATTTGAATTCGCGGCAGGACTCCATCGCTGTTGCTATATTTGGATCGGTAGACACATGGCTGAAAAGAAGTGGCTGCCAATAGCGCTGCTACGGTATATGATTGATTGTAGCATGCTAGTTTCGTTGATTGTCAGTGACGCGATTATATCATACCGGGCGCAGACTGAAGTCTGGTTACCGGAACCAGAGCGTCTAGATAGCATAATTGACGAGTCCAGAAAACACATTAATGCCGACGAGGAATATATCATCGAATGGTCCAGGAGGATATTTAACCAACGAAACCGCGAGGCAAAAGATCTCGGTAGAAGAATAATTGGTAAGTTCACACAAGGTGGAAAAAACCACGACTACAAACGATATTGCTCACGGCTGATTATAGATGACGCAGAATATGATTTCGTAATCAAGGACGCAGTGGCAAAAAATAGATACGTGAACTGCAAAACAGCTTTCTTGTCCAATGGAACGAGGTTGGGTACAGTTGTTACCTACAGCGATGGAGACAGCCCGGCGTATCCACATTTGAGGGCGTCTATGCTGGGTTATGCCGCTATCAATTTATTCTCGATGATAAATAGATTCCCCGATACCGCGGTTAGAGTAGCCGTTGATTCATTTTATATAGACGCGAAGTATAAGAAAAACGTAGCCGAGTTTACTAGTCCGGACGAGAGTTGGGGTACATGGAGAATTAAAAATGAAATACGACGCGATTATTCCCCGTCAGCGGATGTCACCGTTGAGAACGACTACTTACGCGGTGATAAATTGTCAGAATGGTCTAATGCACCACCGTGTTCTGATCCAATTTGTAGACACAAGACGGTTTATTTAAGCGGCTGTGGCGGGTCTGGAAAGACGACTCGGGCAATTGAATTATTTCAAACGCGGGCAAGTATAATCGTGCTTACACCGACCCATAGACTAGCGCGAGAGATAAAACAACGAAATGTTGACGCCGTTACTTATCACAGCTTTTTTCGATACAGCGGCGGTGAGTGGACTCCTGATCGAATGGGTGAAAAATTTATTCCCGACATTATCATCTGGGATGAAATATGTACTGTTTCGTTAGATACTTTACAAATGTTTCTTGAGTGGTTGCTGCGCGCGAATACAGCGGTAATCATGTGTGGGGACCATGGCCAACCACCACCATTTGTCGGCGAGGGTCCACATGATTGGTTAAGGGGTTTTGTGGACTATTATGAAGAAACCGATACTGATTACCGAGCACTTGATGAACAACTGCGCGAGGTTAAGAAATTAATCAGATTACAGCCGGATAGAATTCAATGTGAAATAATCCGCGAGGTAATTCCGGAAACGCCGTTGAATGAATTCTGGGAAACATGGAGACCAAACGATTTGATTGTAGCGAGTAGAAAGATAGTCAGAGACACACTTCAGCGGAGGTTGTTTACGTTGCATAAGGAAAAGTTTCCAACGCGCCCAGTGCCGTTGTGTTATAGACCCGCTGACACACGGCGGCAGAACATTGAAGTTGAAATTCCAGCCCCGACAGCGTCGGGGACAAAAAAACAAATTCTCGTGCTGAATGATATCGTGCTCGTTGATATCAGCGTCGTCGAGGACGCGCTGCGTGCTGATAAATCCCCGTGGACGCTAGGATACGCAACGACAATACATTCCTCGCAGGGGCTGACTATCACGGATACAATTGTTTGGATGGTTGATAATCGCATCGAATGGTCAAATCTAGTCTATCTTGCAGTGTCCCGAGTACGGAGAATAAATCAGCTTCGAAGAATTGTTGTTGACGAAGTCAGTGACGGAGTCACCAACGACAACGACATCATCGATGCAAGCGTCATTGATAGAAAACTCTCGGGTTACCGCCAACAGGATAAAAAAAAACAGCGGCGTTTTGATATTGATGCCGAATTAATAATTGCGTTACGACAACAACAGAATAATCACTGCGCGAGTTGCAATTGTATAATGAGTTGGCGTTATTCGGATAAAGACACTCGCCAATTTACCGTGGACAGGATCGATAACAGTCTCGGTCATGTCAAAAACAATGTGAGGTTGACCTGTCTTGAGTGTAATAGACGCAACGGCGCTAGTTAAGACCACGCGGGGGTAATTGAGTATCGTCAGGTATCACTTGTAGTTGCTCGCGTGTAAATCCGCGCTGAGGAGCAGTTGAATCCAGTCTATAGATCGGTGGTCTACCAGTTGATCGTGTTATCGTGAATATGTTATGTGTGGTAACACTCCAAATAGGATCAGTAGCTCTTTTTTTACCGCCTTCAAGCTCTCCTGGTTCATATAGATATCTAACAGTGACATCGCCGAGAATCGGCTTGGAAACACTATCTATTTTTGATCTTCCGGGTATATACTCGTATTTAATCGCGTCGCTGGGCTTCATGTTGATTGCTCGGGTAATCTCGTTATTTAACGCTGCAATTACGCCTGGCAACCTTTTGACCCATTCACGAGATCGTTTTTCTTGGATGAATTCCTTCGCGTATTGATATCCAAATAACCGTTCAGCAAGAGTCCGATTGAATCGTTCAACAATTGCCTGATCACGATGTAGCGCAGTATGACCTCGTCGTACCGCGACGCTATGATGTTTCAGCGTTGATAAAACAGCGCCGCGAAATTCACTACCGGGATCAACTTGTAGTAGATTTGGCCAGCGCAGAGGACCTCTTCGATAAATCCGCTCAAACGCATCGGCCACTTCAGTTGCTGACTTTGTTTTTAACGGCTCCGCTTGTTTGTATCGACTCGCAACATCAACTACGGTTAGCGCGTATTTGTAACCGTTGTCATGCGGCAAAAATAGTATATCAGCCTGATGAACTTCATTAGGTACGCTGACATCAAAGCGCGAAAAGTTGATTTGTTTAGGCGGTGGTAGATAGATTTGCCATATAGCCTGTTTGGATAACCAATTAGCCGCAGTGGCCTTTGTTACCTTTGCAGCGCTTGCAAGCTTACCAATTGCGGCCTTCCCCTTCCAGTATCCTCTCGGAGAATAATAGATGGATTCCATGTTGTTATTATAAACGCTAGCGTTTTCAATTACCAGCGCGAGAAGCTCCGCTTCCAATCATTAATTTACCTTTCATAGCCGATTTTACCAACCATGAGGCCAATTTTTCTTTGACGGATTTATCGGGAATAGCATTTAACGCGTGAATTAATTTTACGTCCGCGATATGACGCTGTTGAAGATCGCTACTTTTGTAAGCAACATCATGAGCATGACACGCCTTATCGATAGCGTTTATTGGATACTCACCGGGTTTGGGCTGATTTTGATCATCGAGTCTGATATCTAATCGTGTTCCGGGGCCACAGTAGCTATATCCTGGGAGGTGCTTTTCTCCTGGATACTTTGCCCACGGGGTTCCGGGGAGTTTTGATAACCTGGCTGCAATATCACCTCCTCGCTTTTTTTTAAAACATCCCCGGGTTTAATAGAAATAAATCTAAATTTCTTTGTACCGCATTGTACACACTTGCCAGTAAGCGCCGATCTGTTATTTCTTGTTGTAGCGGTTGTCATATCATTTGTGCCAGTACGCACTCTACACTTTACACAATATAGATCCATAATCTAGTATAGAGATATGAATATAATTGATTTTTCGGCGACTAAAACAAGAGAACCAGTTAAGCATGTTGCAGCGTTACCAAACTCGATCCGGATGATTATCATCGGACCATCTGGATCGGGCAAGACGCAATTGTTACTCAATTTAATAATGAGATGGATGAAGTGGGATAAGTTGTATTTGGTTGCTCCTAGCGTAGATGATCAACGATGCTACGAGGTGTTGAAAGATTTCAACGAGAATGCATCAGCGATCGCTAAAAAAAATGTCATTGAGTTTATTACGGATATCAATGATGCGCCAGGTATCGATGATATTGATGGCGACGTTAACAATCTAGTCGTGTACGATGATGTTATGTTAGACAATCAAAAAAACCCAGCTAGGATATTTTCCAGAGGCAGGCATAAAAACACTGACGTGATATATGTCACTCAACGATACACTCAGATTCCAAAAGTAATTAGAGACAACTGTAATATTCTTGCTGTATTCAACGGCGTTGATACACACACGCTACGAAATATTTGGCAGACATGGTGCGGCGGTGACATGGACTTTAATGTTTTTCGAAACTTTTTTAGTCATGCTCAGTCGACCCCACATGGATTCGTAACGATAAATTTACATGATCCTCGGACACGATATCGTATCGGACTTGACCAAATATTCGGTTAGTTGTAAATAATTTTCATTGTAAATAACCATTTAGCAGCAGAGGGGGCGATGACATCGACGCGGTCGTCGATGTGCTTACCGGACGCTGACGACACTGGGGATCGGCGCGCAGAAGGTGTTAATTAAACCAAATGACGTTTGGACGATCCCCCAACGACGACGTCGTTTTTTTTTTACCAGGCGCTGACGACACTAGATCGTTGAGTGCAGAAAGTAATAATTAAGCAAAATAACGATTGGACAAAATGTCCGATTCGCCCCCTCTGCTGCTGTGGGAAGGCACTTAGGTCCCATTTTCTTGCCATGCTACAGCTAATAATGTGATCCAAGTGTCTTAATAATAATAATAATGAAAGTGACTTTATTTAAAGAGGGTAACACAATTAGCTAAGAACTAATCTACCTTGAGGCACTCATACAAAGGAATTTATTTATTTTAGCTTCATCTCATTCTTCACATGCTGTTAACCCATTGCATTAAATCCTTCTGCAACACGAGGGGATTGTATTATCCTTGGAAGATAAGACCCAGTAAAAGACTCAGAACTTAGTTTATATAAATCATCCTTTCATTCAACAGTGTGATACTCATTCTTGCCATGCTAACACTGGTGAAATGCAAAGTAAAATTCACAGGTGAAAAAAAGAAAAACACACAAGTGAAAAGAAAGAAAAAAATGCAATAAAGTTTTCTTTGTTTGCTTTTGTGATACAAAAGTCAAAACAATCATTGGGTTGATCCACAGTCTCCAATTTTAATGTTTTGTAAAATAAAAATTCAAGGTCATGGTACATGTAATTATGAGGTTATTCATAGTTCATGCCCATCCATATCCTTAAAACACTCATGCCATTTTAATTGTCAGCACACTGCTTCCTGGGTCACAAGGATGAAAATTAGATGTGCATAATTACTAATATAAGTTTAATAAGGTCCATACAAAATTGTCAGTAATGTTTGCTGGAATGAGGACTCAAACTTATGGGCAAAGATGTGGAATGTTAGTTGAAATGAGGCCTTGAACATTTGGGCAAAGAAGTGAAATGTTTTGTTGGAGTGAAGACTCAAACAAGTGGGCAAAGAAGTGAAATGTTTAATGGAATGAGGGTAGAAACTAGTGGGCAAAGAAGTGCACTGTTAGCTGGAATGAGGATTCAAACTTGTGGGCTAAGAAGTGAAGTGTTTGTTGGAATGAGGACTCAAACAAGTGGGCAAAGAATTGAAATGTTTGCTGGAATGAGGACTCAAACAAATGAGCAAAGAAGTGAAATGTTTGCTGGAATGAGGACTCAAACAATTGGGCAAAGAAGTGAATGTTTGCTGGAACGAGGACTCAAACAAGTGAGCAAAGAAGTGAAATGTTTGCTGGAATGAGGACTCAAGTGGGCAAAGAAGTAAAATGTTTCTTGGAAAGCAGGTTCTAACTTGTGGGCAAAAAATGTGAAATGTTTCTTGGAATGAGGACTCAAACTTGTGGGCAAAAATTAAGCCAAATTGTTTTGGGTTTTTTTTGCTCAGTAGTTGCTTTTATAAATGCATTTAAATGATTTACACTTCATATTCTGATCTGTTGAGGAGTCATCCTATTAAAATACAGATTCCAGTCATACTATCTTACTCTTTACCTATTTCTCTGTGATCCCACCTTCTTGAAGCCCTTTAGGGTTTATTGTGTCAATCAATATCCCTTAGGGCATTAATAAGGGCAATATTCACAGCTGTATAGCATGCTAAGGCTCTCTTATCAGTCATCTGTGTCAGTAACTAATTCTATTTGAAACTTTTCTGAAGACTGTAAATACCAGCTTAGTGAATTACATAATTACCCACCCTTTTGTAAGGGTTGTTGGCAAGGTGAATTGATGAGTAATCATTAAAAGTTGTTGGTAAGGTGAATTGATTTAGGAATGACTATAGTACAAATCATACAAGTCACCTATGCCTTCAATACAGACTATTTCAGCAACGTGTGTAGATTTTTAGAATTGAATTACACATACCTCAAATGACAATTATTAACTTTGTTTGGATCCTCATACATCCATATTACTTTGAAAGGACATTATTTACACACGCCCCAACAAATACATGTGGCCAAACTCATGTTAAAGCATGTGGACAATTTAGGACAAGGTCAGCCCAAAGGTAAACCAGATTGAATGTTGCATGTTGTCATGTCACAATCATAGCTGCACATTTGGAAAACAACTGGTACTACTGTGATGATTAGACCCCACATGCTCTGTTCTTGAATCGGATAAGTACCTAGACACCACGGCAACAGTCCACAATGGTCAATAATTTTCATCTCTGGAAGTTTCTTGATGATGGGTAAGGTGCAAAGCATTCAATAATCAGGATGGAATAGACTCTGGTCATGCTATATTAGTATTAAAGTTTAGAACAACAAAATAATATTTAATTCCAGATAAGCAAATGTGTCTACCTGACTATATCAACATACCCTAAGGCACATTACATAGTTGTCCACACTTGCATGGATTGTTGCCATGGTGACTCAATAAATAAGATTAAAGAGAAATCTCAGGCTATTGTATCATGTATACTCAATTAATGGAATTCATTTTATTTACTACATCTGCAAAATCTGAGAACTATTGATAACCAGTTAAAGAAAAATTGGCCTTATATTTCCAAAATTTTCCAACACAGAAGGCTCCTCGTTTGCTTGTACAGTACAGGGCAGTGATTTTGTGATAGACAACTGGGACTTCTTGATACTGCTGCTGCTGTTGTCAGGGTTATTTGTTTGAACCCTATCAATGTGTGTGTGTGTGTGTGTTTGCAAATTATTGGAGAAATTGTTTCATAAAATAAAAAAAAATGGTATAAAGAATGAACATGATGCTGCAACCATTAAAAAAAAATCAAGCTGTTACATCCTAGGAAGAACAATGAGATAAAATAACCATGTTAACTACAAACTCTATTGATGACCAGTCTGTTGACCAAATTTATAAAATGAGATGTTGCATACAAGGTTGTAGATCTCCTTAATTAATATAACAAATAGAACAAATATAACAAGTAATATCTGTACATATTAGAAGTGTCAATAACATGTATTTCTTATTGTTATCAATGTATATATTCCATGTGTAAATAACACATTTTTCTTATTTTTATCAGTGTATATTTTCCAAGTGTAAATAACATTTCTTATTTTTATCAGTGTATAGTTTCCTAGTGTAAATAACATATATTTCTTATTTTTATCAGTGAATATTTTCCAAGTGTAAATAACATATTTCTTTTTTTTGGCAGCATATAATTTCCAGGTGTAAATAACATTTCTTATTTTTATCAGTATATAGTTTCCAAGTGTAAATAACATTTCTTATTTTTATCTGTATATTTTCCAAAAGTAAATAACATATTTCTTTTTTTTCGCAGTGTATAATTTCCAGGAGTAAATAACATATTTTTATTTTTTGGCAGTGTATAATTTCCAGGTGTAAATAATATATTTCTTATTTTTGGCAGTGTATAATTTCCAGGTGTAAATAACATTTCTTATTTTTATCAGTGTATATTTTCCAAGTGTAAATAACTTATATTTCTTGTTTTCAGCAGTGAATATTTTACAAGTGTAAAAATCATGTATATATATATTCCAAGATTAAATAACATTTCTTATTTTTATCAGTGTATTTTTTCTCCATGTGTAAATAAAATATTTTTTCTTATTTTTATCACTGCATATTTTCCAGGTACATGTATAACTAACATGTATTTCTGATATTTATCAGTATAAATTTTCCAGGTTTAAAAAACAAGTATTTCTTTTTCTATCAGTCTCTATTATCTGAGAGTAAATAACATATTTCTTTCATCAGCCACTGACGCTCACAAGATTACAATTGAGAATTTGCATAAATTATGTGATGAATTGATTTTAATCAAGATCAATATTAATTTTAATTAAGACCCATGTTAATAAATATAGTGTGCACAAATGTACTAAATATATAAATAAAAAAGCAATCTCAAGAATGTAAACTTTACCTGCCTTTTTTTATATACAAACAATTGATTATCATGCAAGCTGTGCCAGTATGAAGTGAACTGATGAGAAAAGAAGTCAATTCAGTTCATCTGCACCTAGATAGAATCAACATGGTGCAGCCTTGTGAAAATTAAATTTGGGTCTGTATCTGGTTTATCTAATCAGCCGTAACTGTGAAAATTGGTACAACAGCTTGGAATGCACCGAGAATAAACACAAGTGTGAATGCCCAATTATCCTTCAATAGATTACTACTGACCTTAACTTTTTTATTCCAAAATATAAGGTCTTTATAACCCATGAGAATGTAGCCAACCTGCGCAATGTTGTCTGTAGGATAAGATCCAATATGTTTCTAAAAGGGCACAATTATTTTTTGACTAGAATCAACACTGTAAACAAATTTTGGAATGGCGCACACAAGATCTACTGAGAGACTTAAAAATGACAAGCCAAAAATAAATTGATCAATCAATCGATCAATAAATCAATCAATCAATCAATCAGAAACATAACTGACACAAAAATATGGAGTCTACAAATTCAACCTTGGATATATGTAACTAATTCATTTCATTATATCATTGTTTTGACCAGTATCAGTAAAAGAACTTTTGATACATTGAAAATTTGTTATACCTTTTAACAAACAAATTTAGAAAAACAAAACAAATATGCAATACGCAAACCTTTATTTTCAAAATATGGGTAGCACATTCTATTGTAGATAATTAATTCCAAATTCTTTCTGACCATAATATAGACCCTACTGAATGACAATTGAAATTAATAAATATTTGTGATGACCATGCCTCTGTCAATTGTCATCTTTGTTAGACTTCTGTAATTACTGATTAGGAATGACATGATTATCATGTTTATATTACCCAGCACATTGTAATTAATGTTTAGGAATGATGTGATTATCATGTTTATATTACCCAGCACATTGTAATTAATGTTTAGGAATGATGTGATTATCATGTTTATATTACCCAGCACATTAATGTTTAGGAATGATGTGATTATCATGTTTATATTACCCGGCACCTCTGTAAATTACTGATTAGGAATGACATGTGATTATCATGTTTATATTACCCAGCACATTGTAATTAATCTTTAGGAATGATGTGATTATCATGTTTATATTACCCAGCACATTGTAATTAATGTTTAGGAATGATGTGATTATCATCTTTATATTACCCGGCACCTCTGTAAACTACTGATTAGGAATGACATGTGATTATCATGTTTATATTACCCAGCACATTGCAATTAATGTTTAGGAATGATGTGATTATCATGTTTATATTACCCAGCACCTTTGTAATTACTGATTAGGAATGACATGTGATTATCATGTTTATATTACCCAGCACATTGTAATTAATGTTTAGGAATGATGTGATTATCATGTTTATATTACCCGGCACCTCTGTAAATTACTGATTAGGAATAACATGTGATTATCATGTTTATATTACCCAGCACATTGTAATTAATGTTTAGGAATGATGTGATTATCATGTTTATATTACCCAGCACCTTTGTAATTACTGATTAGGAATGACATGTGATTATCATGTTTATATTGCCCAGCACATTGTAATTAATGTTTAGGAATGATGTGATTATCATGTTTATATTACCCAGCACATTGTAATTAATGTTTAGGAATGATGTGATTATCATGTTTATATTACCCAGCACATTTGTAATAACTGATTAGGAATGACATGTGATTATCATGTTTATATCACCCAGCACATTGTAATTAATGTTTAGGAATGATGTGATTATCATGTTTATATTACCCAGCACCTTTGTAATTACTGATTAGGAATGACATGTGATTATCATGTTTATATTGCCCAGCACATTGTAATTAATGTTTAGGAATGATGTGATTATCATGTTTATATTACCCAGCACATTGTAATTAATGTTTAGGAATGATGTGATTATCATGTTTATATTACCCAGCACATTTGAAATAACTGATTAGGAATGACATGTGATTATCATGTTTTTATTACCCGGCACCTCTGTAAATTACTGATTAGGAATGACATGTGATTATCATGTTTATATTACCCAGCACATTGTAATTAATGTTTAGGACTGATGTGATTATCATGTTTATATTACCCGGCACCTCTGTAAATTACTGATTAGGAATAACATGTGATTATCATGTTTATATTACCCAGCACATTGTAATTAATGTTTAGGAATGATGTGATTATCATGTTTATATTACCCAGCACATTGTAATTAATGTTTAGGAATGACATGTGATTATCATTTTTATATTACCCAGCACCTTTGTAATTACTGATTAGGAATGACATGTGATTATCATGTTTATATTACCCAGCACATTGTAATTCATGTTTAGGAATGATGTGATTATCATGTTTATATTACCCAGCACATTAATGTTTAGGAATGATGTGATTATCATGTTTATATTACCCGGCACCTCTGTAAATTACTGATTAGGAATGACATGTGATTATCATGTTTATATTACCCAGCACATTGTAATTAATCTTTAGGAATGATGTGATTATCATGTTTATATTACCCAGCACCTTTGTAATTACTGATTAGGAATGACATGTGATTATCATGTTTATATTGCCCAGCACATTGTAATTAATGTTTAGGAATGATGTGATTATCATGTTTATATTACCCAGCACATTGTAATTAATGTTTAGGAATGATGTGATTATCATGTTTATATTACCCAGCACATTTGTAATAACTGATTAGGAATGACATGTGATTATCATGTTTATATCACCCAGCACATTGTAATTAATGTTTAGGAATGATGTGATTATCATGTTTATATTACCCAGCACCTTTGTAATTACTGATTAGGAATGACATGTGATTATCATGTTTATATTGCCCAGCACATTGTAATTAATGTTTAGGAATGATGTGATTATCATGTTTATATTACCCAGCACATTGTAATTAATGTTTAGGAATGATGTGATTATCATGTTTATATTACCCAGCACATTTGTAATAACTGATTAGGAATGACATGTGATTATCATGTTTTTATTACCCGGCACCTCTGTAAATTACTGATTAGGAATGACATGTGATTATCATGTTTATATTACCCAGCACATTGTAATTAATGTTTAGGAATGACATGTGATTATCATTTTTATATTACCCAGCACCTTTGTAATTACTGATTAGGAATGACATCTGATTATCATGTTTATATTACCCAGCACATTGTAATTAATGTTTAGGACTGATGTGATTATCATGTTTATATTACCCGGCACCTCTGTAAATTACTGATTAGGAATAACATGTGATTATCATGTTTATATTACCCAGCACATTGTAATTAATGTTTAGGAATGATGTGATTATCATGTTTATATTACCCAGCACATTGTAATTAATGTTTAGGAATGACATGTGATTATCATTTTTATATTACCCAGCACCTTTGTAATTACTGATTAGGAATGACATGTGATTATCATGTTTATATTACCCAGCACATTGTAATTCATGTTTAGGAATGATGTGATTATCATGTTTATATTACCCAGCACATTAATGTTTAGGAATGATGTGATTATCATGTTTATATTACCCGGCACCTCTGTAAATTACTGATTAGGAATGACATGTGATTATCATGTTTATATTACCCAGCACATTGTAATTAATGTTTAGGAATGATGTGATTATCATCTTTATATTACCCGGCACCTCTGTAAATTACTGATTAGGAATGACATGTGATTATCATGTTTATATTACCCAGCACATTGTAATTAATGTTTAGGAATGATGTGATTATCATGTTTATATTACCCAGCACCTTTGTAATTACTGATTAGGAATGACATGTGATTATCATGTTTATATTACCCAGCACATTGTAATTAATGTTTAGGAATGATGTGATTATCATGTTTATATTACCCGGCACCTCTGTAAATTACTGATTAGGAATAACATGTGATTATCATGTTTATATTACCCAGCACATTGTAATTAATGTTTAGGAATGATGTGATTATCATGTTTATATTACCCAGCACATTATAATTAATGTTTAGGAATGATGTGATTATCATGTTTATATTACCCAGCACCTTTGTAATTACTGATTAGGAATGACATGTGATTATCATGTTTATATTACCCAGCACATTGTAATTAATGTTTAGGAATGATGTGATTATCATGTTTATATTACCCAGCACATTGTAATTAATGTTTAGGAATGACATGTGATTATCATTTTTATATTACCCAGCACCTTTGTAATTACTGATTAGGAATGACATGTGATTATCATGTTTATATTACCCAGCACATTGTAATTAATGTTTAGGAATGATGTGATTATCATGTTTATATTACCCAGCACCTTTGTAATTACTGATTAGGAATGACATGTGATTATCATGTTTATATTGCCCAGAACATTGTAATTAATGTTTAGGAATGATGTGATTATCATGTTTATATTACCCAGCACATTGTAATTAATGTTTAGGAATGATGCGATTATCATGTTTATATTACCCAGCACCTTTGTAATTACTGATTAGGAATGACATGTGATTATCATGTTTATATTACCCAGCACATTGTAATTAATGTTTAGGAATGATGTGATTATCATGTTTATATTACCCAGCACCTTTGTAATTACTGATTAGGAATGACATGTGATTATCATGTTTATATTGCCCAGCACATTGTAATTAATGTTTAGGAATGATGTGATTATCATGTTTATATTACCCAGCACATTGTAATTAATGTTTAGGAATGATGTGATTATCATGTTTATATTACCCAGCACATTTGTAATAACTGATTAGGAATGACATGTGATTATCATGTTTATATCACCCAGCACATTGTAATTAATGTTTAGGAATGATGTGATTATCATGTTTATATTACCCAGCACATTGTAATTAATGTTTAGGAATGATGTGATTATCATGTTTATATTACCCAGCACCTTTGTAATTACTGATTAGGAATGACATGTGATTATCATGTTTATATTACCCAGCACATTGTAATTAATGTTTAGGACTGATGTGATTATCATGTTTATATTACCCGGCACCTCTGTAAATTACTGATTAGGAATAACATGTGATTATCATGTTTATATTACCCAGCACATTGTAATTAATGTTTAGGAATGATGTGATTATCATGTTTATATTACCCAGCACATTGTAATTAATGTTTAGGAATGACATGTGATTATCATTTTTATATTACCCAGCACCTTTGTAATTACTGATTAGGAATGACATGTGATTATCATGTTTATATTACCCAGCACATTGTAATTAATGTTTAGGAATGATGTGATTATCATGTTTATATTACCCAGCACCTTTGTAATTACTGATTAGGAATGACATGTGATTATCATGTTTATATTGCCCAGAACATTGTAATTAATGTTTAGGAATGATGTGATTATCATGTTTATATTACCCAGCACATTGTAATTAATGTTTAGGAATGATGTGATTATCATGTTTATATTACCCAGCACATTGTAATTAATGTTTAGGAATGATGTAATTATCATGTTTATATTACCCAGCACATTTGTAATAACTGATTAGGAATGACATGTGATTATCATGTTTATATTACCCGGCACCTCTGTAAATTACTGATTAGGAATGACATGTGATTATCATGTTTATATTACCCAGCACATTGTAATTAATGTTTAGGAATGACATGTGATTATCATTTTTATATTACCCAGCACCTTTGTAATTACTGATTAGGAATGACATGTGATTATCATGTTTATATTACCCAGCACATTGTAATTAATGTTTAGGACTGATGTGATTATCATGTTTATATTACCTGGCACCTCTGTAAATTACTGATTAGGAATAACATGTGATTATCATGTTTATATTACCCAGCACATTGTAATTAATGTTTAGGAATGATGTGATTATCATGTTTATATTACCCAGCACATTGTAATTAATGTTTAGGAATGACATGTGATTATCATTTTTATATTACCCAGCACCTTTGTAATTACTGATTAGGAATGACATGTGATTATCATGTTTATATTACCCAGCACATTGTAATTAATGTTTAGGAATGATGTGATTATCATGTTTATATTACCCGGCACCTCTGTAAATTACTGATTAGGAATAACATGTGATTATCATGTTTATATTACCCAGCACATTGTAATTAATGTTTAGGAATGATGTGATTATCATGTTTATATTACCCAGCACCTTTGTAATTACTGATTAGGAATGACATGTGATTATCATGTTTATATTGCCCAGCACATTGTAATTAATGTTTAGGAATGATGTGATTATCATGTTTATATTACCCAGCACATTGTAATTAATGTTTAGGAATGATGTGATTATCATGTTTATATTACCCAGCACATTTGTAATAACTGATTAGGAATGACTTGTGATTATCATGTTTTTATTACCCGGCACCTCTGCAAATTACTGATTAAGAATGACATGTGATTATCATGTTTATATTACCCGGCACCTTTGTAATTACTGATTAGGAATGACATGTGATTATCATGTTTATATTGCCCAGCACATTGTAATTAATGTTTAGGAATGATGTGATTATCATGTTTATATTACCCAGCACATTTGTAATAACTGATTAGGAATGACATGTGATTATCATGTTTTTATTACCCGGCACCTCTGTAAATTACTGATTAGGAATGACATGTGATTATCATGTTTATATTACCCAGCACATTGTAATTAATGTTTAGGAATGACATGTGATTATCATTTTTATATTACCCAGCACCTTTGTAATTACTGATTAGGAATGACATGTGATTATCATTTTTATATTACCCAGCACCTCTGTAAATTACTGATTAGGAATGACATGTGATTATCATTTTTATATTACCCAGCACCTTTGTAATTACTGATTAGGAATGGCGTGATTATCATTTTTATATTACCCAGCACCTTTGTAATTACTGATTAGGAATGACATGTTTATATTACCCAGCACATTTGTAATAACTGATTAGGAATGACATGTGATTATCATGTTTATATTACCCAGCACCTTTGTAATTACTGATTAGGAATGACATGTGATTATCAGGTTTTTATTACCCAGCACCTTTGTAATTACTGATTAGGAATGACATGTGATTATCGTGTTTTTATTACCCAGCACCTTTGTTACTACATGTTTATCGTTTAAATGACCAACACTGTTTATCTGGTATTGGTGCAGTGAGTCAGGTATTAAGAATGTTATTATTGAGCAAACTTTCGCTGGAAAGCCACACAAATCAAACACTGTAACTAATTAAACATTCTAACAAAAGAATGATATAACAAGCCATTAGAATACATAATAATTAGGAACTTGGTCCAGGGAAATTAAAGTTAAACACTGTAACAAAGAAGAACAAAACAAACACTCTTATTATGTATTAATTGGTTGATGCGTGCCACCAGCCAATCCTCAACAGACTAACCAAAGAAAATATAACTCATTGTATAAGAAAGTATAGATGTTTGGTCTGTCATAGCTGATTTTAATAATGGTACCAGCAACTCTGAAGACCTTCATTCACCAAACAGAAATAAAATGGCTAATCAAAACTTACACAAGTCTGAATATGATCCTATTTGTTATGCAAATTCTATAGAAATGTAAGACATTTTTGTATATTGAATGGTCTCAGTATTTACTACATGGTATTCTGTTGTAAAATACTTGGCCCCACAGATGAGAACATGAGCCATCATTTCTCCATCCAACAGGCCCTGACCAAACATTTCTCCTACCTACAGGCCTGGACCCACCATTTCTTCTACTGACAGGCCCTGACCCAACATTTCTTCTCCAAACAGGCCCCAACCCACATTTCTCCTCTGAGAGGCCCCCATGAACCATTTCTCCTACCAAAAGGCCTTGACCCACCATTACTCCTACCAATTTGCTGACTCACCATTTCTCTTACTGACAGGCCCTGACCCACCATTTCTCCCAATGGCAGGTCCTGACCCACCATTTCTCCTACCTACAGGCCCAGATTCACCATTTCTTCTAGTGACAGGCCCTGACCCACCATTTCTCCTCCAAACAGGCCCCGACCCACATTTCTTCTCTTGACAGGCCCTTACAAACAGTTTCTCCAATGAAGAGACCCTGACCCACCATTTCTCCTACTGACAGGCCCTGACCCACCATTTTTCCTACTGACAGGCCCTGACCCACCATTCTTCTACTGACAGGCCCTGACCCACCATTCTTCTACTGACAGGCCCTGACCCACCATTTCTCCTCTGATTGGCCCTGACCCACCATTTCTCATACTGACAGGCCCTGACCCACCATTTCACATAGTGACAGGCCCTGACCCACCATTTCTATCGATGGGCCTTGACCCACCATTTCTTTGTGTTTTGGATGTCTACTGACAGGCCCTCTAGAAACAAAACCTTTGCCTGAACACTGTATTCTTTTTTAATAATGGGACCTTCATCTTGATCTTTATAGCAATCATCTGCATCTGAAGCTAAAACACACTTTCCAAATTAGTTATTGCACATATATCTTGCCCTCAGAAACTGTGGGTCAATTACATCTTTCTTTCAAATCTGTAGCTGACACGTGGACATTTTTCACCTTTACAAAACTACAATATAATTTATCTGATGTAGCCACCCAAATGATTGGTTCAGCTCAAAATAAAAGTAGGTTATTTAATGCCAAGAAAATTGGAGTAAAGTGCCTTTCTATGGGCACAATGGTAGCTGACCTTGGCTGATTTGATGGTAGTATTAATATTGGTACTGGGCTGTTGCACATCTTGCTGTCATTAGTCACCTTTTACAACATGCACTGGATCAATATTACATCCCTGAGCCTACAAGATGGCCACTTATATAGGAAGTGAAACAAGTGTTCTTCAAATATCAGTGATTGCTTAATAGAGGTTTATCTCTACAATAGTTTGGTTCTAGGGATCCAGAATACAAGTCAGTTTTAGACAAGTGGTTTCTTAATTGCAGAGGCAACTAGTTTTGACCATAAATGGAAGACAGATTGAGATGCATTATCTGAAATTCACAAATCTCCGTTTCCTGGAATGATCCATCACTTTCAATTATATGAATAGATTTCATTAAGAGAAGAAAAAAATCAGACCCATCCATTTTCAAAGCATTAACTCCAATGCCATTAAAATCTGCTGACAGTGCACAAAAAGTAAATGAAGCATTAAGAGATTACTGGCAGCAAAGGTCCTAATAACAACAGAATTCTCAGTTAGACGTCTATCCAGCAAACCTTTGTGAAAAATGAGGGATAAAGTAGGGCTTACATTTAAAAAAAGTATGGAAAAAGAAGAGCAAATAGGGATATTTTATAAAACAAAAATGAAAATTAAATAAATTACTAAGAAATACAATCTGTACATGACTTTCCTTCATAGTCATGAACAAATGTATTGTAACCAACATACTAGCTGTCTCCATAGTCCAGATTGCTTCTATCTCCTTAAACACCCAGGTCTGTATCACAGAGACCATATTTTAATTTTCCTTCCTACAGCTGTTCATGATTTTTTAACATAAAACTGATAAAAGGAATGGATAGTGGGGTCATTTTGTAAAATGTAGGGCAATCTAGAGAATTTAACAAAAAAGGAAGGAAAAAAGATGGGAAAATAGAAAAGTGGTAAAACCTATGGCTACAGGAAAATTTTATTACATTTCTTTTTACATATTTTTTTAAAAAAAGTAAAAGAAACCACAAGTCAGTAGATACTGACACAAATGACAAGCTAGTAATAAAGTT
The DNA here is from genome assembly GCA_028554795.2 of Sinohyriopsis cumingii. NCBI lineage: Eukaryota > Metazoa > Mollusca > Bivalvia > Unionida > Unionidae > Sinohyriopsis > Sinohyriopsis cumingii. Next base: position 65,503,749 of record CM068837.1, on the reverse strand, counting down.
ATAAATTTAATTTGAAATAAATTTAATCAGTACTTTGACAAAACAATTAACCATTCTTGTCATTTTTCAGTTGCACATTTACTTTCTTTTCCACTATCTAACCCAAGACAAAAATTCTAGCTATAGAGTAGAAGTCAAAGTTACTGTCTCATCTATATATGTCACAGTAACCTTGGTAACAAATGCTTTACCAATGATCCCAGTAACCTTGACCTTTAATTAACAATACTAGGTATACTCTGTCTTCTCTTAAACAGACAGGTCAAAATATTTTGATCATGCATCTATCCATGCACACAGAAGATATAACTACTACCTAAATCTTACACATTTTACCCTAATCAGGTGTTAGATAATTCACCTGTGACAGTGGTCTTTGATCTCCGACCTGTTCTACTATTTATATTAGACAGTTTGTTTGTTTGTTTGTTGTGGGGTTTCAGCACATGATAAGCTATACATGGTGGCCAATATTAATGGTGGAGGAAGAACCTGAAAAAAAACCCAGAAAGAACCACCAACCCACGAGAAACTACTGGCAAGCTTTCTCACATACCCACATTGGCTGAATCCGAGACTCAAACCAGCACAGACAGAGGTGAGATGGCAGTGATCCATAATGTAGAGCACTTTAGGCCACTCGGCTACTCATGGCCCCCTATATTAGACAGTAAAATCTGAAGACATCCAATCCAAGAAGTCATCTCAAACAACTTTATATAACTGATCACTGTTTAACCTTTAACCTTTGACTTTTCACCAAACTCCAAGGATTGATCCTTCTCTATTTACTATAATGGTGATGACAAATGTTCATGGAGCGAGGGGATACATCAGTATCAAAGACTCCACCCAAAAGTAACAAGCGTAAGTGACCCTGAACAGTTATCGGCTCTTTGTTTATAATTTACCTCTGAAGTCCAGGAAGTGAAAATTACCAAGCGGAGCTAACAGTTTTTGAAAGGTGCACATCTGAAGTAAGGCCAAGCTGTATACTCTATAACCCATATTATAACCATCAATCATACACCAAATTAAAGGGAATTAAAGGTTCTCTGAACAATACCTAAGAAATACAAGGTCTTTTTTTTAAATAACCAGATTAACCAGTGAGGAAACCCCAGGAAATTCTTTTTCTTTCAAATTCTAACCCTAAGCAAAATACAAAACTGTATAGTGCCACTCTAATAGTAACACTGCATGTGTGAAATCTGATAATCTTGCACCAATGCAAACTGGAAATAGTGCCTTCAAAAGAAAATGAAGCCTAAGTGGGTCTGAGATTGCTCCTAAGTGACATCTTCCTAAAGCACGACAAGATGGACAAGAAATTTGGGTTAGGGGGATGCTTTCTCAAACAAATTTCTTCCAATGCTGTCAAATGCATGTTTTGAAAAATAACTGTTTCATCCACAGCATCATTTGCCTTGAGGTCAAACAGAGATAAAAACTGCTTTGGTTTTTTTTTGTAATTAATTGTGTCTATTTTTTTTAGTGATGGCAGAACAGCATCATTTGCATAACTTGGACATGTCCTCCGGCTAGGATGTTTTCTGTTGAATTTGTACACATTCTGTTGAATGGTTTATGAAAAATTATCAAAGGTTTCTCCATTTTCAGCATGAGCAGCCAGATTAATAATACTAAATCAACGGCACTTGAAAGCCTTGCTGTCAGGATGCTTTCTGTAAAAGAGTGTGTCATTCAATAGTTTGGTTTTTTTTTTTAGAACTCCTCAGCATGATGCCATAGTCTGTAACCCAGATGTCAGAAAAACAATCAGCTCCTTGTATGAGATATTAGTGCTGTCTAGAATGCAGATCATGCCCTTAGCAAAGATAAATGATTCAATAGTATGGCAATAAATTAAACCTGAATTGGCATTTAGGGTCACTGCCATGGATTTGTAATAACTATTTTGTGCTGATAGAAACAAAACATTTTTCATTCCTTTCACCAAACAGATTTTTGAACCCCAAGAGCCTCAGCAACAAGTTGTTCTCTGACCTTCAGCATCATTTTCCGACATGGTCAATCACAACCAGAAATATCAACAAATCAAATATGGCAGTAAAGTATCTTGGAAGTCTAAATTGTATGTTTAACCTGTACTAATGATGCTGTTTGGTTCTCTCTGATAACCTTGGGAGTGAAAGACTGCCTAAAATTATCATTACTATTATAATTTCAAGTAAGGAAGATGCTTGGACTGAGGGTAAATACAAATGATAAATATGATGTACATGTTAAAAATGTCCACTTCTTGCCATATGACATGAGAGAAACATTTTTCTCCATTGAGCATAATTTGCATCACTTAAACATGAAGATATCTGAAACACAAAATCTTTTGACATGCACTATGTAATAGCATCAACTCCAAGTATCATCTGGAAGTCACCCTATGGAGAAATTAACTTTTATCATATGGATGAGGGTACATGCAAGCAAAAAATAGTACCTTTAACCTACACTAATGAGTTTCTTCTTTTTTCTCTAATTATATTAGGAGAGAAGCACTGCCTAAAATTGTACTGTTATACAGATGTAATTGTTAGTAGCAATACAGTTTTACTTTATATTGCAATATACCATTATGATACACAAATTTTTATATGGCCTCTCATTTATACCAAATAACCATGACCACTCTGGTGGCTTTAACAAATGTATATGTCTGATATGTGATTGCCAAAATACATGTACCACCTCATATTTCTGATTTGTTCAATACAATGGATGCAACTCTGCAACAGTGGGTTTGGTATTCTTTAATTTGTAGAGTTTTCATTCCATATATATAAAAAGTTCAAATTCAGTATATGGAATCCTCCATTCTGAGACAGGTGACTACATAGCAGCTTTGGCTGCTTTATTAGTACAGTCATTGCCATTTATACCATTTGACTTCCCATCAATACAAAATACTTATTCCACATTGGCTGAGAACATCATGTTCATGTAATATCTAGGATATTAGGCATAAAACAAATGTGTGTTTTAAATTTGTAGTTTTAAAATTAGGGTAAGCAGGTCAGTTCTTTTATTTTTTAACATTGTATATATTTCTGGGGTCCCAAGTGGCTAAGTGGATCATTGCCATCTCACCTCTGTCTGTGTGGATTCGAGTCTTGGATTCGACCAATGTGGGGATGTAAGAAAGCTTGCCAGTAGCTTCTCATGGGTCGGTGGTTTTTTCCAGGGTGATCCCAGGTTCTTCCTCCACCATTTATACTGGCCTCCATGTATAGTCTATCATGTGCTGAAAAATGACATTAAACCCAACAACTGCAACAGCATATATATTTCATGTAGATTTTTAAAAAATAAATTATCATTGGGGAAAAAATGCTAGGTTCAGCAAGGAGAAGCAGGGACAATTTGCAGACTGGCAACACATTGGGAGGGAGGTCCTTAATGGGTTGTCAGACTTAAGATTCTGCAAAGCATTCATACAGAAAGGAAATTTGAAAAGATTATGACATTTGTTTCATAGATTTCAGCATAGATCCAAGCTGTAATGTCTACAGTAAAAACTGATGCTTGATTTAGTACCCAGCTCAAGATGGTGCTATGGGGTAAGGCAATTGCAGTTCCAACTCCGTCTCCATATTCCGAACTATCTGCTGAATACAGAGACACATATCTACAATAGCATATTTTTATTTGACTGAATTTACTACGAAAAAGATGAGGATTTGTTGAGGACTTCTTGAACTGGCAAAGGTCAAATATTATTTTTGCAGATTTTATACTTACAGAGTGATTTGGCAGTATAGAATTTTGAGGCTTTTTCAACATTGATGTTGGCTGTTTCTAAATGAGGACAAATTAATATACCATGAGGTGGACAACTTACATGCAGCAACTGAAGAGTTTATTCAACTCGGTGCAGAGCTCACTGCATTCATCACTGCAAATCAATTATGGCAATTTCACTATAATGGGTTCATTAGAGAAAAGAGCTTTTCACAAAGGTGAGAAGAGTATGGCATTTGTCCATCAAATTGCAAATATTTTATGAGCTAACTGATGTGAAACAAAGGTGATGGAGTAGTCGTAAGGGCAAACGTGTCAACCAAACCCTACAACTCACTTTAAATTAGAGATTGCTGTCTGGTTGACTAGATATAAATTTAATATAAGAATGCAATTTCTGGATTAATTTATTCTCAGCAAAACTCATGTTGATTACACAGACTGCAAGAAAAGGTGATGACTCCGATATCAGATTAAAGGTCATGTGACTGGGTCATGCATATTACTAGTCATTTATTAATGCTATGGATGAACAAATTTGAGAAGTTACCATTTAAAGGATTTTCAAAACTTCAATATAGTGGACATTACTTGATAATAAATAGGAGTGTTCTTAAAAAAATATATTTTTAACCTAGCTTTAACAATTTCAGTCAGATCGCTATGATATATGCAGCGTGGCACTATATCGAGATGTTTAGCACCAGGGCATCATGCTGCAGATATGAGACATCGCGTACAAAGTGTACACTCTAACAACTTGGATGGATGGATGGATGGATGGATGGATGTGTGTGTGCATGTTTGTGTGTATGCATGTATGTTTTGTACATATGCATGTATGTATGTATGTGTGTGTGTGTGTGTGTGTGTGTGTGTGTGTGTGTGCATGTATGTATGTAAGTAGGTAAGTAGGCATGTATGTATGTATGAAGCCTACAAGCCAGGACATTTTCTGTTAAATTTCATAATCCTGCTGAGCAGTTTTTGTGAAGAAATCTTGAAAACATCTTTCAATTAGCAATAGCAACCAAATTTGTTATGGTCCTACACTGTACAAACTTGTAAACCCAAATCTGAGGTAGGATGCTCTGTCAAACTTGATAAAAATTGGGCCAGTGGTGAAATGAAGTTTAAAATATCAATCATTGATGGATTCACAGCAGAGAATAAGTAAAGTCCCATAAAACAGCATATAATTCTTTATCCAACAACTGAATGTTTTAAATCTGTAAAAGCCCTAACATACACACACGATAATGTTGCAAATAATATATTGCAAATATATCCATCATATAGATTACATGGGACCATCTGATGGAGAATAATTTATGATATTCTTGTAAATAATATATTGAGAGATATACAGGTTACATAAGGACATTATGAGAGGATGAGAGGGGCAGAAAGGATGGGATATGGATAAAAGCTCTAAAAATTCTTTTTGTTTTCTTCAATATCAAAACTGGACTACCTGCATTAAGATTTAATTGCCCAACAATGAGATATAGTTGACCTGTAGATAATATATTGAGAAATACATAATGACAATCGAGGAGGATGAGAGGGCAGGAGGGATGGGGTAGGGATAAGAACTCTAAAAATTCTTGTCTTTTCTTTAATATAAAAACTGGACTATCTGCATTGAGTTTTACTTGCCCAGCAATGAGTTTTAGTTGTCTGGGTTAGTCTGGCAGGGACTTGTCATCTCACTGATACTGTTCTGATCTCAACTATAATGCCACTCAGTTTTACCACTCAACAAAAACAACATAATGGGAAACTGTTTTTACTAATTGTTCTGAAATAGGAAGCTCTCATTGCTACGGTGTGAGGTATCTAATTATCACATGATTTATAATGTTACAAACCTGTCTAGCCTTATTTCCCAAACCTTTTTTGTTCCATTTCCCAAACCATGACATCTATGACATTTATGAAGTAGGTCTAATTTAACTCTGCCCATCTAGACTGTGAATTGTGCTTCTTCATTGTAGTGCTGTTCATGGGAGTCATAAAGGTGAGGAAGCATTATAAGGAGGTATGTTTCAATAAGACTGTGTCCTCTTTCATCAAGACTGTATCCTGTTCCATTAAGAATGTGTCCTGTTTGTTAAGACTGTCCTGTTTCATTTAGGCTGTGTTGTGTTTCATTAAGACTGTGTCCTGTTTCATTAAGACTGTCCTGCTTCATTAAAGCTGTGTCCTGTTTCATTTAGACTGTGTTATGTTTCATTAAGACTGTGTTGTTTCATTTAGACTGTGTTGTGTTCCATTAAGACTGTGTTGTGTTTCATTAAGACTGTGTTGTGCTTCATTAAGACTGTGTCCTGTTTCATTAAGACTGTCCTGCTTCATTAAAGCTGTGTCCTGTTTCATTTAGACTGTGTTGTGTTTCACTAAGACTGTGTTGTGCTTCATTAAGACTGTGTCCTGTTTCATTAAGACTGTCCTGCTTCATTAAAGCTGTGTCCTGTTTCATTTAGACTGTGTTGTGTTTCATTTAGACTGTGTTGTGTTTCATTAAGACTGTCCTGCTTCATTAAAACTGTGTCCTGTTTTATTTAGACTGTTGTGTTTCATTAAAACTGTGTCCTGTTTCATTTAGACTGTGTTGTGTTTCATTAAATCTGTGTCCCATTTAATATAACTGCGACTGATATGACTGAACATTTTTACAGCTACATTAAAAATTCAAGTCACACACACATGCACACACACACACACACACACACACACACACACACACACAATGACTGACCACAGAGTGAATAAAACCACAAAAGATTATTCAACATGTATTAATACACTACAATTGGTTCTCATCAACCAGAAATAAAATGAAACCAGAGGAATGATGAGCAATTTGCTCAAATAAACAATAGCCTCAACTGCCCCTCACTGATACCCCATGAAGATGATGAGTCTAAAGTGAATATAGCATATGAATACTGCTGAAAATAGAGTGAGTAAAATGACTGCTCAATATGCATATATTCTGATGATGATGCACATATATGCTAAGTTTCAAGGCAATCTACTAAAACTGTGACAGTAGCTGCACTTGCAAAATTCTATCATATGCTGTATACTGTTACAGCTTAAGGAAAAAAGGACAATAACTCTTGCAAAAAACATGGGAACATATATTTGTCAACATGTATATCTTTGGATCACAACTATAATAAGAACCAAGTTTCAAAGTGATCCATATAAAACTACAAGAAAAGTTGCATTCACAAAATTCTGACATACACTGCATTCAGCTTCAAAATATAAAGGGCTTAAATTGCACAAACAGTGATTTTTTGACTCAAAGTCAATTAATTTTGAATATATCATCATATTAATTTGACTCATTTGTTCTCGTTAAGATGCATACCAATTCCAATTGTCAAGAGTGTCAGTGAAATACAATCTAAGATATTGAGGGTGTCACCAACAATCGATGAAAATTTAAATGTCACTCAAGTGTAAAACTTAGGTCAAAATGGACTAGTTTTTGTATGGTTAAGTTGAATGCATTTTATTTTAAATGTAATTACATACCTTAATGCATTTTGGTGAAATAGATACAAAATAATAAGAGTGTAGGAAGCAGCTGAAACAACAAAAGATACTCAAGCATGACAACTGTGTGATACTAAACTAGTTTTGGCATGGCTGAATTACTTTCATTAAGTTGCATCCACATAAAAAAACATTATGTCTGGTCTAAAATACTGGAGGTGTAACAAACAAAAATTTTGAAATACCAAAGCCACTCAAGCATGAAAAATGGAACAAACTTACAGTTTTGGTATAGCGAGTTACTTCTGTTAAGATGTTTCTACATTCCTATTTTCATGATTGCTGATGAAATATGGTACAAAATATTAAGTGTTTTACACACAGTTGAAAATACAACATTCATTCAAGCATCTAAATTGGGTCACAGTGACATTGTTTTTGGTACGGTTCAGTTACTTTTATCCAGATGTATATACATACCTATTTTCTTTATTCCAGGTAAAACAGAGACAAGACATTGGAGCTGTAATGAACAGATGAAAATTGAAAAATCTCTCAAGCATGCAACTTAAACCACAGTGACAAAGTTCTGATATGACTTCATTTTGAATCAATGTCTGCATTATGGCAGTTTATAGTGATGTCTGGCACTAGCGAAATCATGTTGTAGACATGTAGCATCAAGTCCCACCAAGTCACATTATCCTGACACCAGGCTGACCAGTCCTAACACTAACCTCTAAATGATGAGTGCCAATCGAGGCAGCTGTTAGTACTATTTTTATAAGTCTTTGGCATGACTTGGCCAGGGATTAATCCTGCAACCTCCCACATCTGAAGCAAATGCTCTAACCAATTAGGCAACTAAGGCAGTCTGATTTACAATGTAAACTTTGAAATCTTCAGTACAGTCTACTCATTAAATATGAGATTATTGAACAGTATGCTTGCAGCAAGTCTCATCATGTACTTTTTTTTTAACAACCTCATCATTGGGGAGCATATTTCTCTAATGTCAAGAAATGAGGCTGGATTGTGCCAATCACATATAGGAGGCTGGATTGTGCTAATTATAGAAGGCTGGATTGTGCTAATCACATAGGAGGCTGGAGTGTGCTAATCACATATAGGAAGATGGATTGTGTTAGTCATATATAGAAGGCTGGAGTGTGCTTATCACATATAGCAGGCTGGACTGTGCTAATCACATATAGGAGGCTGGAGTGTGCTTATCACATATAGGAGGATGGATTGTGCTAATCACATACAGAAGGATGGATTGTGCTAATCACATATAGGAGGCTGGATTGTGCTTATCACATATAGGAGGCTGGATTGTGCTTATCACATATAGGAGGCTGGATTGTGCTTATCACATATAGGAGGATGGATTGTGCTTATCACATATAGGAAGATGGATTGTGCTAATCATATATGGAAGGTTGGATTGTGATGATCACATATAGGAGGCTGGATTATGATGATCACATATAGGAGGATGGATTGTGCTAATCACACATATGATGATAGATTGTGCTAATTACATATAGGAGGCTGGATTGTGCTTATCATGTACAGGAGGATGGATTGTGCTTATCACATATAGGAGGATGGATTGTGCTAACCACATATAGGAGGCTGGATTGTGCTAATCACATATAGGAAGATGGATTGTGCTAATCATATATATAAGGCTGGAGTGTGCTTATCACATATAGGAGGATGGATTGTGCTAATCACATATAGGAGGCTGGAATGTGCTTATCACATATAGGAGGCTGGAGTGTGCTAATCACATATAGGAGGCTCGATTGTGCTTATCACATATAGGAGGATGGATTGTGCTTATCACATATAGGAGGCTGGATTGTGCTAACCACATATAGGAGGCTGGGTTGTGCTAATCACATATAGAAGGCTGGAGTGTGCTTATCACATATAGGAGGCTGGATTGTGCTAATCACATATAGGAGCCTGGGTTGTGCTAATCACATATAGGAGGCTGGAGTTTGCTTATCACATATAGGAGGCTGGATTGTGCTATTCACATATAGGAGGATGGATTGTGCTAATCACATATAGGAGGCTGGATTATGATGATCACATATAGGAGGATGGATTGTGCTAATAACACATACGATGATAGATTGTGCTAATTATATATAGGAGGCTGGATTGTGCTAATCATATACAGGGCAAATATTCATGCCTCTAGCATAACTCCTAATGCACAAACCTTGACTAGAGTGCATACCCTACCAGTTAAATCTGAGAATGGGACAAAATCTTGCTGAGTGTACCAATTTCTACCCTGTGTGACATGCTTCTCCTTTTTATTTGTGAGTTCATTTAGGGAACTTTATGATGCACTACCATAAAAACACATACTGGTCCTTTTCAAGGAAATGGAGTTTATATAAGCACTTCTTTTGCTTTGCATGCCTTTCACAGAACTTTATCATCTTTATTTTTCTTATAATTATCATATGGTACTTTATGTTTATGTTCATTTGGAAAGGGTCTCTTGCAATTCTTTATAGATTTTTAGTTTTAATCGGCACCATGTGGTCAGTATTGTGCTGATGTGCTGTTTAACTGTAATAACTACGAACAAGCTTCATCATGAAGCCTAAAGAACAAATATTTGAGATTTCTGACAGCTGAAAAATGTCTACTGTATTCCCTCATTATAACACTGTTCATGGCAAACAGAGTTTGTAATTTAATAATGAGACAACCTTATAATGAAGTACAATACACATATAATTTTACCACATGTACAAATTAATTAATTCTGATCAATGACCACACTTGTCCTATAACAGAAAACATGTAGTAATTAAAGGCATTATAGTAAGTGGTGTATTACACAATGACATTAATATATCGTCATGACATGCATCCTTAATAACATAATGCATTACACTGAGTGCTGTATTACTCAGTGACATTAATATGTCATCATGACATACATACTTCATAACATAATGCTATGACACTGAGGAATGCAAATGTTACAAGCAAGGGTAATCATAATAAGTAATCATGTGATGCAAATGTTACAAGCAAGGGTAATCATAATAAGTAATCATGTGATGCAAATGTTACAAGCAAGGGTAATCATAATAAGTAATCATGTGATGCAAATGTTACAAGCAAGGGTAATCATAATAAATAATCATGTGATGCAAATGTTACAAGTAAGGGTAATCATAATAAGTAATCATGTGATGCAAATGTTACAAGCAAGGGTAATCATAATAAGTAATCATGTGATGCAAATGTTACAAGCAAGGGTAATCATAATAAGTAATCATGTGATGCACTGAGGTCACAAAGATTAAATATGTGAACATACCTTAGAAAAACATCGAATCACTGAACTGGCAAAAAGAGAGATCCAACATAGGTCTATAAATCAGCATGCAAAAAATATTTTTTAGCTCAAAAATAACAGAAAGCCAAGAAATTAAAGTGCAATTTTTGCAATGAATAGTAAAATAAATCATTTAGCTTTGAAAATGGCAGGTCATGTGTTCATTAATCTTGTGCTTGGAGTCTCATTTCCCATGTGTTATTTACCCCAAGCAATTTTAATCTTCTGCAGTGGGGAGTCTCCATTCTTCAGCATTAAAAAAAACCTTGTTTATGGTTCTCTTGTCTGCCAAAATGTCTCATGTTAACTACAGAACGATACAACTTAAAGAAAATGAAAGAAGTATATGACCCCTGTCCCCCCTATATAAAATGGAGGAAGTCTATGCACATTTGTGGAGGTGTAAAATTCCATAACTGCAGGAGGCAGCACTGGGACTGAAAATGGTTGAGTGTAAACTGATATAACCCCAGCATGCCACACAATAAAATATGTTGCCATGCAATTTCTTTTTGCTGGATAAGTAGTGGACTAGGTAACTTTAATCTTACATAACTAGGTTATGGAGATCCTAGCTGGTTCATTTTAAAATGACATTTTAGTTGGCACTTATATTAATGGATTGGGAAAGACGTCCTGCTGTTTGCACATAAGGATTATTGTATTGTGGGGTCTAAATTAACTTACTGGCTTACTGTCACCATTAAGTCTATAAAATGAATACCCCATGAAAATGTTCACCCCATGTAAATTATTACCCCCACACTCATGACAATAGTTAGAAATTGTAAATTATTACCCCATGCATATTGTTGCCCCACGTAAATTATTACCCCATGCATATTGTTGCCCCATGTAAATTATTACCCTAAAAGAATTGGTTCCCCAAGAAGAATAGTAACTTCACTGCATTGTCAGTCCACATATTATTATGTTTGTATAAACAATGAACAGAGATATTCATGTAGAATTCAAATCTCATCAATTCTGACATTAATGTTATTCCAATCTAATTTATTAAATCTAAAAAGAATTTACATAAATATCATCCCTGCATGCCACTCTCAATCTGGATACATTGTTATTGAACCCTGCATGTCACTCTCCATCTTGAAACAATGATACTGATGCCTGCATGCCACTCTCCATCTTGATACAATGCTACTGATCCCTGCATGCCACTCTCCATCTTGATACAATGATACTGATCCCTGCATGCCACTCTCCATCTAGATACAATGATAATGATCCCTGCATGCCTCTCTCCATCTTGATACAATGCTACTGATCCCTGCATGTCACTCTCCATCTGGATACAATGCTACTGATCCCTGCATGCCACTCTCCATCTTGATACAATGATACTGATCCCTGCATGCCACTCTCCATCTTGATACAATGCTACTGATCCCTGCATGCCTCTCTCCATCTTGATACAATGCTACTGATCCCTGCATGTCACTCTCTATCTGGATACAATGCTACTGATCCCTGCATGCCACTCTCCATCTTGATACAATGATACTGATCCCTGCATGCCACTCTCCATCTTGATACAATGATACTGATCCCTGCATGCCACTCTCCATCTTGATACAATGATACTGATCCCTGCATGCCACTCTCCATCTTGATACAGTGCTACTGATCCCTGCATGTCACTCTCCATCTGGATACAATGCTATCGATTCCTGCCTTTTGCCCTCCATCTGGATACAATACTATTGGTCCCTGCAAGCCACACTCTATCTGAATAAAATACTATCGATTCCTGCCTTTTGCCCTCCATCTGGATACAATGCTAATGATCCTTGGATGCCTCTCTTCATCTGGATACAAAGCTATTGATTCCTGCATGTCACTCTCCATCTGGATACAATGATATTGATACCTGCATGCCTCTCTCCACCTGGACACAATGCTATTAATTCATGCATGCCACCCACTCTCCATTTGGATACAATGCTATTGATCCTTGACTGTCACTCTCCATCTGGATACAATGCTATTGATCCTTGTATGTCTCTCTCCATGTGGATACAATACTATTGATACTTGCCTGTCTCTCTCCATCTGGATACAATTATATTGATCCTTGCATGTCTCTCTCCATGTGGGTACAATACTATTGATCCTTGCATGCCTCTCTCCATGTGGATACAATGCTATTGATCCTTGCCTGTCTCTCTCCATCTGGATACAATTATATTGATCCTTGCATGTCTCTCTCCATGTGGATACAATGCTATTGATCCTTGCCTGTCTCTCTCCATCTGGATACAATTATATTGATCCTTGCATGTCTCTCTCCATCTGGATACAATGCTATTGATCCTTGCATGTCTCTCTCCATCTGGATACAATGCTATTGATCCTTTGACTGTCACTCTCCAACTGGATACAATGCTATTGATGAATCTGATGTATTGTCTACAACTGCAATCACAGCAGTACTTCTCCAGTGGAACAAATGCAATCACAATGCCTGTGAGATAGTCCAGCTACACCCTACATAACAAATTCAGTTGTGACTAGAAACCAAGATAATTATCTCCAAACAAATTTCTGCAGGTCTTTCAGAAATAGCTTTTATATATTTAACCTGATACAAATGCCATTGTGCCCTTACTAAGTGTCACATCTGCACTATTATCGTTTAAAACCTACCAGACATCACTAGAAGCCTTCTGGTGAAAACTCAATGACAATATGTCTTTCCCTTCAGAAGAATTAGCAATACCAAGATTTTCAAAATGGCCACTGCAGTGTCATTGATACTGAATGTAAAATTGGAACACTTTTCATTTTGGATCAGCTAGACATCAAAAGAAGCCTTCCAGTGAGAACTCCATCTTTTTTTAATAAATATCCAAAATACAAATGATACAGAGGGAATCAAATGAAACAAGAACAAAAATAATAACAAAAACAAATTCAATTCTGACTGTAAGATATTAAGCTAAGATATATGCAAAAATATTTCTGTAAATTTGTTCAAAAAATGTTTCTGTAACAAAGTTCTCATTTTTAATATGAAAGAAATGAGTCAGTCACAAAATTTGTTCAGTATGACAAAGTATTTTTTCATTATGACTAATGCCAACTTCTCAAAAAATATGGACTGTATGTTTAATGTAGTCATTGTCAAGGACAACTGAGAATATGAAACTGTGCAGAGAAAATTAGTCCAACTCTCTGCACTGCTATGTATCTAGCAAGATCTGATTGTAAAATTCACCACAAAGGTGAGTTGTGGTGCTGATCAAGGTTACTACTAATGATAATGATTACCACCTGGTTCCCATTACAAAGTACCTAAAAACATGAAAAGATTTATCACAATATATTTTTCTTCACTTTACACATCAAAATTATATGTCAGGCAAAGTAAGCTATATTGTTATTCACTAACATTTTTTACAATCACATTTTGCAAAAAAACATGTTAATACAGTCTGATGCTAGACTGGTCTTCTGATTTTTCACAATAGTCATGAAGATAAGTATGAAGGTGATTTATGAGTAACGTGTAATTTATTCAAAACCAGACAGGTTATAATTAGCTGTGGTAGAAAGACTTAGTTTCTGTTGCAGAAAGTTTCAATTGTACATGCAAGTTTTCATTCTATTATGACAGCTTTTTGAGAAAGAAGATGGTGTTAATTTTTTATGAACTAACTTTGTAACTGGTGTCAGACTGCAGATACATAGGTTTCTCCTAAAATCTGCAGAAACATACCTGGACAAATCTTGGAATTATAGGAATTTCAAATACGAGAGAATACTACTCAATGATTGATGCACGATCGGAAAATTTCACCTGAAAGTCAGAAATTTCCATGAGACATGAGGTTTTGCTTCACATCAATTATGCAGGTTTAAAAAGAAAATATAAAAACATAACAGCTGGTCCAAAGTCAGATAAACAAAATGTTTAAATAATCAACAGAAAACATTGAACCTATCTCAAAGTTCAATATTTCTACTACTATTGGAAATATGAAACAAATCTAATTTGCAGTTTATGGCAATCTAACATAGTCTGGGCTTTATGACTTTTATACCTCTGCTAAGATTCATGTCTACAAATAAATAAATCTGCACTACAGTCACCTGTTAAGATTAGAGCACATACAAGATCTGTTTGATTAAATTATCATAAATGAGGTATTTTCATTAACTAAATTATCATAAATCAGATATTATCATTATCTATATGGTGAAGCAGATATAATTTCCAGACTTGTGTATTCAAGAAATAAGATAACAATCTATTCAAAAATCTTGAAAAGTTGGTCAGCATCTTGGATATAAATCAGGACGATACAGTCAAGTGCATACATCAACCAGTCAACAAACTATATATACTGAAATAAAACACTCCTTGAGCAGCTGTTAAATAATGAACCAGCAGATCAGGGTCTATGTTATTTGTTCTAGTGATTACTCCTAACAAACTCTACCAACACAGATCTGCTGGTGCATTATGCAATGGCAGATTTAGGTATGTGCAGTTTGCAGTTAGACTTGACTTATAAGTGATTATACACAAGAAACCTGACCTAATCAACAAATCTACTCTAGGAGACCCAAAAGTATGTGTGATACCAGATAACACTTTTTCTGAGGCCCAAGGAGACAAATAAACACCAGACCTATTAGGAATGGTGCAGCAAAATGGGTTTTGCTTGCCAATATTTGCTACTTAGGGCCTGCAATAGAGAAACTTGTGATGGACTTTCTGCAGCAATGACTTCTCTAAATTATGATATGGTATGCTTCAAAACCAACTCCTTCAAGGATTCATCAATAGGAACAATAACCCAAGTAAAGACACAAAGCTGAAAGCAAGGGCCATAACTCTGTTGAAAATGGAATAGACAAGAAAAAGCCCACGAACAACGCATCCACGTATGTACAAAGTTCACATTAAAACTGCATCAGGATATGTGGAAATGGTTCTTGATCTGTGATTAATTCAAACTGCATTCCATGTTAAGACAAAAATTTTGCAGACAAGGGCCATAATTCAGTCCAAAATGGAGTAGATTGAACTAAATCTACAGAAGTTCCTCGTAAATCTACAAGGCAATCTTCATACTAAATTCCTGCACTATACGCCTACAAGCAAAGCTTCATGTGAAAATAAAGGGCTTCAACTTCACAAACAAGACACCTCAAATGGACTTGACACTTAAATGGCCAAAAAAAAGGCACTGTCATGCAAGAACTTCTTTCTTTAATTCTTAATTTCTATTCAACTATGGAGTATTGAAACCATCTGTAATATGACTGAGAAAATTCAACCACATATCAATTGGAACCATCTGCTCAGAAGGTGTAGCAATACATTTTCAATATGACCATCTAGTGGCCATAATGGATGACCAAGTGACAATGTTTTATTTCAGGACAAACTATAATCCAAAACAAGTATTTTCGAGAAAACCACATTTAATATAACCATTTAGTCTGGGGTAGTAATAATATTTTCAACATGGCCATCACAGTTGTGATATTCATACTGGTAGACTGTTGTCATTTTCATTTTATCATAATAAGAAATTTAGTGATAAACCCATTTCAATATGACCATCCATTTAGAAGAAGTAACAATGATAAGATTTCAAAGATCGCAATCAAGACAGATGGGCACTATTTTCATTTTGAATAAATTTGACTTGATAAGAAGTTTTTAATGAAACACCATATCACTAAAAAGATCTGTTCAAAAAGAAACAAGGACATGATTTTCAAAATGGCCTCCATGCATAAAGGCTGTCTTATGGTCACCATTTTCATTTATGACCTAACAGACCTAGCAATGAATTCATGTGTAATGTTTCATGTCAGTCCTCCCAGTGATTAAAGATAGACAGTGATAAAACATTTACCAGTGGATGCCAGATGACAGACAAAACTAAAGGCTACCTTGCCTCATCAAAGACAACTAATCTTTAATGTCTGGTCAAGGCATATTTAGAGAACCTAAGTTATCATGCCAATACTTATTTCCTGTTTTTGGCTTGCAGTAACCTTGACCTGTAAATTTGAGATGCAAAAAATAGCAGGTTAAGTGTCACGGAATGGTGTAAATGTTGTTAATTAAATACATGTACTCGGGTTTCGTTTCTTTTCTCTGTACAACGATACCCGAGGGTGATTATAATATGGTCTATGTATTTCGAAATCGTGAGTACGATTCGTCCTGTGCCACACGTGCAAGGTGCCTTTGATAAGGAATAACGAAAATTCTAAAGGTATAAATACATTACTACATGTAAAGGACCTTTACAATACTAATGGTTTTGTCAGCAAGCGGCCTGCTAAAAGGATTCGCACAACTCCAGCTGTAGGGCTGAGAGAGTGAGTGTTTTGATGGTAGGAATATCCGGGGTGTCCGGTGTTGTCAGAGGGTAGAAACGTCCGTGTGTCCGGAGCGTTTAAGGTGCCGGAGCGTCTAATGTCTAGCGTCCGGAATGTCAAGAGTGACTAAGGTGACCCAGCTGTAGAGCCGTCAAAGGACAGGGGGTCCGGAGAGTCTAATATTTCAAGTGTCCGGAGGGTCTAATGTTTCAAGTGATCATAGTATTCCGAGGGTCCGGAGTCTATATTGGTTGTGAAATTGATTCAGAGGAGCTGTGGAGCAGATAAGGTGCACGGGTGACGGAGTGCATCTCCACACATGTATTTTTAGCTGTATGCTAATTTTGGGTTAGTAAGACCCAGGGTATTACTCAGGACTGGAAGGATAGATTGTATATCCGTTCTTGTTTAGTGACATAATTTCGCTACCTGAGCGAATACACATTTTTTACTATGTGTAAACACTTACATTGTTTACTATTTGAGTGAACTATATTCATCTTTCCATTATTGAATCATTTGGCTTACATTGTTTACTATTTGAGTGAACTATATTCATCTTTCCATTATTGAATCATTTGTGAAATCATTTATCCTGTATTTTAGGGTTACTGAACTAAATTTATTTGTATATTTTTTCCATCTTTGAAACTGTGTGTTTTTTATGTTAAATAGATCCAATATTTGGATTATAAATACGCACACATCTTCATAATCCACTATTCATATAAATCGCCACATTAAATCATATATATGTGTCGTCATTACGTGTTCTGTTGTTAATCCGAAATATCCCACCCGGTTATCTTGTTACATTAAGATTCTTGGTGTCATAGAGGTCACAATATATATAACATATTTAGTAGACTATACAAATACTGCACAGACACCATGACCATGGTGGCCTTAACCTTTGACCTTCAGACACCCAAATGAATAGGTTTCCTGAGATCTTATAAGTGTGAGCCATGAATATGGTGGCCTTAATCTGTAACCTTCAGACACACAACTGAACAGGTTTCTTGAGATCTTTTAGTATAACCGTAAACATGGTGGCCTTAACCTTTAACCTTCAGACACCCAACTGAATAGGCCTCTTGAGCTCTTACAGTGTGACCCATCAACTAAGCTAAATGCATGTATGATGAGCAAAATCTAAGTAGCTATTAAAAAAAACTTGATATGGTCAGTCACAGTGACCTTTTGATGTCCCCCAATCAATAGGGTTGTCTAATTCTAAAGGGAAAAACAGATACAAATATTTTGTGGAGGTATGTGAAGTGAAAAAGGACTCAAATTATGTCACAGAAACGAACTTTGTAACAGATGCAGATGAACATGGTCAATAAATGTATATGTTCCATGTAGTGGCAGGCATATAAAAACATCCAACTTGTACATCTTTCTAGATTGGAATAAATATGTAGGCTGAAAACAAGATCATTTCATGTATGTAATTCTGTCTCATTCTCTTACTTGATCATAAGCTAATATTCAGTATGTATTTACAACTGAGGAGAGACTTAATTAAATAATATCCTCTTTTTCTTTTTCTTCTTTTTATTGTCTTGACTTAATTTTATGAGATTGGCAAGGTGCTTGCTCAGCAATGCTGATTCACAATTGCTTTTGGCAGATTTATCAAGACTAATCAATAATATACAGAAAACCAGTTTATTTATGGGGACAGCAAGGAAGGATTTCCATATTTATCATTTCAACAGACTTAATATGAATTCTCAATATCATCTCCTTATTATGATGCATGACAGGCTTTGCCTCAAAATACAGTCCACTAAAAATGATATAAAATACAATCAAACTGGTCCTAATGGACACCTAACTTTAATGGACTGCTGGACTGTATGAACAGATTATGTTTAGTATTATTTCTATTGTTATTTTCTCATCTAAATCAAAAAGCAAAAGATACTGAACATAATACTGCACAGCATCAAAACTGGTAAAAATTCAATGCTATAGCATGATGTTTGTACAGAATCAGCATTGTTAAAGCATGGCTCATTAGTGGTATAAACTCAGTCTTAATGCATAATTCAATATTGGTATAAACTCATTGTTACACCATGATGTTGTACAGCATCAGTATTGGAATATACTCAGTGTTAAAGAATGGCTCATTAGTGGTATAAACTCATTGTTACAGCATGATGTTGTACAGTATTGGAATAAACTCAATGTTAAAGAATGTTGCATAGCATCAGAATTGGTATAAATTCAGTGTTAAAGAAAGATGTACTACATCAGAATTGGTATCAACTCAGTGCTAAAGCATGGTGTTGCACTAAATCAGTATTGGTATAAATTCAGTGTTAATGCATGATGTTGTACTACATCAGTATTGGTATAAATTCAGTGTTAAAGCATGATGTTGCATAGCATCAGTATTGGTATAAATTCAGTGTTAAAGAATGATGTTGTACTACATCAGTATTGGTATAAATTCAGTGTAAAAGAATGATGTTGTACTACATCAGTATTGGTATAAACTCAGCATTAAAGCATGATGTTGTACTACATCAGTATTGGTATAAACTCAGTGTTAAAGAATGATGTTGTACTACATCAGTATTGGTATAAATTCAGTGTTAAAGCATGATGTTGCATAGCATCAGTATTGGTATAAATTCAGTGTTAAAGAATGAAGTTGTACTACATCAGTATTGGTATAAATTCAGTGTAAAAGAATGATGTTGTACTAAATCAGTAATGGTATAAACTCAGTGTTAAAGAATGATGTTGTACTAATCAGTATTGGTATAAACTCAGTGTTAAAGAATGATGTTGTACTACATCAGTATTGGTATAAACTCAGTGTTAAAGAATGATGTTGTACTACATCAGTATTGGTATAAACTCAGTGTTAAAGCATGATGTTGAACTACATCAGTATTGGTATAAATTCAGTGTTAAAGCATGATGTTGCACTACATCAGTATTGGTATAAACTCATTGTTAAAGCACATGTTGAACTGCATCAGTATTGGTATAAACTCGTGTTAAAGCATGATGTACAGCATCAGTATTGGTATAAACTCAATGCTAAAGCGTAAGTGCAAGGCATAACTTCCAGAAAGACAAGAGTGTTTCACTGAACCCTAACTATTTCATGATGAATCAGTCCTTTGGCTACAAGTGTCCACTAAAAGCAAGTTTTACTGAAACAACACTCTCTTTGCAGCATTAAATTTTTTGTGGTTCCAGTAAAAAGATTTTATCAGGTTATGTGGAAGCCAACAGGTAAGCTGGAGCTGTCTAGAGCACTTCTGAAAACTAAAGGAAAGGGATTTAATTTACATGTTGACGAAGTGTAGTTTTCTCCTTGCCTTACCGACAAACCAAATTTCACGACCATAAAGAAGGTAATTTGGTTGTTTTTTCTTTCTCCTCTGCCTACCATAGTAAGGTCACAAAAGTTCACATCTATGAAACTTTAAGACAGAGATCTGAAATTACTAGGGAAATATGTAAAGTAACAGTTTAACCTCCCTATCTCTAACAGCATTAGACAAAATTTTCAGAAGAAAGGGTTTTAAAACAATTAATTTACAAAATATCATAACTTAATCTCAGACGGCTTAAAATGTATGGAGAAGACAAGGAATAATGACAGCTGGATGGATGGATGGATGGATGGATGGAAATGCTGATACTATACTTCACTTCCCACATTTTCAGTAAAAAAGGTGGACAAGAAATAACAACAGCAACTGTTGGTAAAAGTAATACCTACTGGAAGACTTGTGCGACTGTAAACAATAACATTACAATATGTATTGTAAAGCCAGATAGTTACCATACATGTATGTGGTAATTAAGCACATACATGTATGTGGTAATTAAGCACATCCATGTATTTGGTAATTAAGCATATACATGTAAATGGTAAATATGCATATACATGTATGTGGTAAATAACAGTCTACATTTATTTGGTAAATAAGCACATACATGTATTTGGTAAATAAGCATCTACATGTACATGGTTGTAAGGATGCAAATTTATATCGATCTATGAACACATTAATTTGGGCTAGAGAACAATTAATTAGATTTATGGGGACAGGTGCTTGTTGCTATACTGCAAAGATTTCTAATGTCTGTGTCGGGAGAGGAAGTGATTCTTAATTAAGCCTTCATTTACTTAACTGTTAGACGACTAGAAAAGGAAGGTTAACTTCAATTTATATCAGAACTGTCGGAAGCTGAGATTTCCAGATCTGTTGTTTGGAATTCTATAAGTCAGACTGATCACAATTTTTGCACCTACTTATAAATGGCAGTAAATATATCTGATCCTGCTGATTGGTTACGCTAAGTAATGGGCATGGTTCCCACACAAAATATCTTGGGGTTAAATTACCCTCACTGAAAAAATCTAGTCAGTCTGCATCTTTCCTGCAAGAGTGAAAATTTAAGGGACTCTGAGATTGAATTTGGAAGAAATTCTCTTGTAAAACATTGTCAAAGGGATGTCTGGAAAGTCAACAGACACAATTTTAGCGGTCGAAGTGAACAAAGCTTGAAAGTACATGGTATTTGCATCAATCTCATGTAGTTCATTGATACCAATATAATGATTTGCTTGAATTTAATTGTTTATATCTGTATGAATTTATTTGTTTAAATCCGTAGATCAATATTCTCAATATGAGTGTAACTGTGAGTTCATCTGAGCTTGTACAATGATCTACTTTATATAAGTGTGATGAATTGTTTGAATTTGTCATCTTGATTGTTATAGGAATCTAAGAATTTCATGCATTACTCTAGTTGATATGAGTCACAAGAATCTGTGTGAATTCTCCGATCTTAGATGATTTCACATATGATAAAGACTTGAATGTGTGTATTCAATGAAAATAACATATTTAAGACATGTAATGAATTTCATTCATTCATTTGTGTAATTGAGACAAGAATGGAACTGTTATGTCTCGTATGATGTTAATGTGAGCCAGGAGGGAATAAATATTAGGAGGTCCATAAATTTTATGAAACTAGGTTTGTTTATGGTCTGCCATGTTTAGCTTGACCAGATGGCCTTTGGTATATTTTTGAATGATGACAGAATGATAGCTGACATACGAGAGGGGAGTAATGATCTATTCCCAGTAGGACAATTGACAGAAGATTTAGGTTGCTTCTCTGTTTATTTTGAAAGGGGAAATAGCTCCACGGATGTATCCATTGACATATCCATGTACCTACTCATCCAAGTATCAAAGTACTAATGTATCCACCTACCCACACAAAGTTTGAGGGCCGAAAAGAGGCAAGACAGTAGGGAGGATGGAAAAGGAAAAAAGCAAAAGGACTTAAGAGAAACCACCATAGTGAAGCTGGAGTGGGCCAGAATAAGCAGGTTATGAAGTTGTACAAAGCAATGACTTTGATCATTCACTCAATTATATGATGAACCAATTCTATCATTTAAAACAGATCGGCTATTTATATAAATATATTTGTGTTTGAAATTCAGTGAAAGATTTATTTAAAAAAGAAGCATATCTTCCTAATGTAACGTGTTATCACAGTTGTTATGTCATTGATTAAATTTTTGTTTTTCCATGTACAGGGGTTTATGTCATTCCGTTCTATATATCTGCTCAGATCTCTATTTATTCCATCTATATGTTTCACACTTTATTTTAATATTTACTTGATCCGTGCAAGAACACTACTGAGGGCAATCACCCTCTACATAACAATAGCCAAATAAAGCGGACACCTTGCAAGAAGGTACAACCTCATAACCCCACCACCAGTAGCACAGCTACAATGGTAAATAAGCATATACATGCATATGGTAAAGAAGCATTTACAAACTGAGAGACCCATAGAATTGAAACAAGCACACAAAATCCTACATAACTAGGACATTTACCAAAGATTACTGGTATCTCCTAGGAAATACTTCTTGTTTGCACGATGAGTTTTATCTGCTTGATATCTGTAACGAGTATTTCATTAGGAATGACATTGGGAATTTACATATCAAAATTGGGAAGATAAACATTGATTTTGGATTGTAATGGATTCCATATTTGACCATAAAATTGACCATGGAAAAACTGTGGGTCCTTCCCATATTTTGCAGCTAAACCAGCCCATACCTTTGTGCCAAATATAACACAAGTTCAAAACAATATAACGCAAGTCCAAGACCTGCAAATTGTAATGGTGCTAATTAAATGATCACTGATCTACTTTATTCTAAAAATGGTACTAACGACTGACCAATAAACATATTTGATGATGATAAACATAACATGTACATGTACTCAATTAAATTTTACAGCAGTTTACCAGAAACTACAAGAGTAGCTACAATGACAAAATTCTGTCATATATTTGATTTTATCCAACTATAAGTAAAAAGTGGGCAATAAATCTTACAAAAATCAATAAAGGACAAAGATCAATATATGCAACTTTAGATGACAACCATAGAAAGGAACAAGTTTCGCAGCATATAAAACTAGGTCAGGTTATGCTCACAAGTTTCTCTTATTCACTGCAATCAGATGTAGGGGCAATAACTCAAAAATTGTTGTTGTTGTTGTTGTTGTTGTTGTTGTAGGGTTTAACGCCATTTTTCATCACATGATAGGCTATACATGGCGGCCAGTATTAATGGTGGAGGAAGAACCCAAGAAAACCCCGGAAAGAACCACCAACCCATGAGAAGCTACTGGCAAGCTTTCTCACATACCCACATTGGCTGAATCAGAGACTTGAACCCATGCAGACAGAGGTGAGATGGCAATATGGCACTCGGCCATATCTTCAAATGTATAAAGTTTCATGAAGATTTTCCTGAAAATTGTGGGACTAGTTGAATAAGAACCTGTCGTATACTGCATTCAGCAGCAAGTCAAAAAGGGAAATAACTCTTACACAAACTGCAGGAATAACAATTTGTCAATCTACACACTTCAGGTGATAACCATACTATTCACCAAGCTTCATTGCAATAGATCAAAAACAGTCTAATTGCATTAACATGATTATGCCAGACACTAACACACACTGCTGGGCAATAACTATTTACAAAATTGTGGGAGGAAAGTGATTTGTTGATGAACATATCTTTATGTTATTCCTGTAATATTTACTTAGTTTCATGAGAATCATTCCAAATCTGCATGATTAATTGCAATAATGATATTGTGTTATACACTGCATTAAAATACAAGATAATAAAGGGCATTAATTGACTTAAACAACAGGCACTGGGGCAGCTATATCGCCTGAATCTCAACCTATCACGGACACTACTAACTGAAGATAATATCAGACAAATGTTTCCAAAATTGTGAGTGAAATAGTTGGGTGCAAAATGAGATATCCTACTTCCCACAGAAATTGTAATGGCTTTACCCTAGTCCTTAGTGTTGTTAGTAACAGGCATATGTGTGGCTGCAGTATTAGGTTACATGCTAACGAGTAATGTAATCAATGCCCAAAAAGGCTTTGTTTTCCATCCTGGAAATAAACACGATTTTGCTTAATTGTGTACTCCATGGAGTTTTAGTAAAGTTTTATTAGATATCACTGACAATTTAGCACTTGCAAAAAGATCAAATAGTCTGAAATTTCAATGTACATTTTCCACAATTACCACATATATTTTGAGTGCATTAAATGATATTTACCAAGTTTCATGGCAATCAATCAAAACACTGCAGGACTTGTTTTGCTAATGGGATTGCATGATGCATGTATGAATGGATGAACAGATGCAAATATTACTAAATACCCCTGAATCTGTATTTAAAAAAAATAATCATATATACCTAATGTACAGATTGTACAGTATAATTCTACTACTTTAGTATATATCGTATCATCATTGCCTTATAATGCTTGAAAAACCGTTGCACATCAAAATAAATGAAGATAGATAGACATTTTCTTGGCCCATAACAAAAATGGAATCTATCTGGCTAATTAGTGTACTTTAAAATTCCTTCCATGCCTTTCTACTTCCTGACTAAGCAAGAAACTGTCATGGACCATTTACTGTGGAGTTGTTACTGTCTCTGACCTTGTGATAAATGTTGGGAATGCGAAGTGAATTATGGGTCCTTCTTTTTGAAGCAAATATGGCCAAAAACAACAAATTGCATAAAAAAGACCACTGATTATAGCTAGAGATGATTGGATGAAATGCTGCATGTATGGATTAATAACTTTGCAGTTATTACATAAACATTTGTTTAATTAGCAGATAATTAACTGAACAGATGTGTGGCAATTATCAAGTCATGAACACCTAAAAAAAATTAAAATCATGTTTTTGTTACATTTACAATCACCTGAAGAAATGTTGAATTGTAACAAGTAACTGTTCAGACTTGTTTACGCCAGGCTGCCATAATTGCAGTCGATCTGTATAAAAAGTCCATGTATATGCATTCCTATTTTTCCCTCAATGCAATGCAGTTATAAAACATATTCAGGCAAGAAAAAGCAACAGCACTAGAGACAGCAATTAATAAATGAACTGAAGAGGGTCTACAGGTAAGACTATGAAGTTTTCAGGATGCTTAAAAGAAAGTTAATATTCAGAAGCAAGAGACCCACAAAGAGACTGATGCTCTTCTAACCATTTCTTCCTTTGAACTATTAAGTACTGAAGCTCTCCCTAATATTCTTCAGCTTTAACAAGATTTTCAAATTCGTTGTTGTGGCAACCACTGTGGATGTTCAACTGACACAATTTTCATTTAAGGCCAACTATGTATTATAAGAAGTCTATTGGTGAAAACCAAATGATATTGCCATCCATTTGAGACGAATAGGTAAATAAAATATTTTCAAGATGGCCACCATGGTGACCATATTGAGGGTCAGTTTGCATCATCCAGACACCATACAAAGTCTTCTTGTCACAATAAAATGACTTTAAGATTGAAGAGGAGCAGCAAACATCAGATCAGTATCGTTTTTATTTACAGCAAGCTACATATTACAATAAGTCTTGTGGTGAAAATTCCACCTAGATATGACTCTCCATTCTGGAGGAGCAACAAGATATTCAAGATGGCTGCCATGGTGGCTAAAATTCAAATCAGGCTCACAACATCTCCATGCAGGACCAACATGACAAATAAGTAATTTGGTGAAAATATTTGGTGAAAATAGCAACACTGATATGACCAGCCATCTTGGAGAGGTAGTGATAATAATAGGATTTTCAAACTGGCCATTGTGTTGGCCACGTTACAGGTTGTATCAGCACAATTTTCAAGAAGCCTTAACAAGATTTTCAAGATGATCCCTGTGGTAGCAACATGGGATGTCTGCATGGTACCATTATCATTGATATCCAACTTGACTGTGCGGGGGCAAATTTCTGTCGATCTATGAAGAACACATTAGTTTGAGACCAGATAACAATTAATTAGATTTTTGGAGACAGGCGCTAGTTAAATCGCCATACTGCAAGAACTTCTAAATGTCTGGTCGGGGATGGTAGTGAGGCTAATTACATTTTTGTTTATATAGCAGCCAGACGGACTATTAGGGATATGGTTAAACTTCGATTTCATAGTGGAACTGTCAAAAATAGAAAATTTCCATAATCCGTTAGTCATTCAGTGGCAGCCTGATACTGATAGAACCATTCATTCACAAAAAGCAGTGATCCCAAGATTCTCAAGATTGTCACTGTGGCAATCATACTGTATCTGTGAGCAGTACCATTGTCATTTACATCCAACCAGGCATCATAATAAGTTTTCTGGTGAAAACCTATGTCAGTATGACTTTTCAATGAGAAGGAGTAGTGATAGCAAGATTTTTGGGATGGCCACTGTGGTAGACATTATGAGAAGTCTTATGGTGAGAACATCATGCCAATATGACTTTCCATTTAAGAAGGGTAGCAATAACAAGTGTTTTGATATTGCCACTGAAGTGGCCATATTCGACATCCAAGTGATGCCATTTTCTTAAGACCATCTAGACCAGGGGTCTCAAATGACTGTAAGACCATCTAGACCGGGGGTCTCAAACAACTGTAAGAGCATCTAGACCAGGGGTCTCAAATGATTGTAAGACCATCTAGACCAGGGGTCTCAAATGACTGTAAGACCATCTAGACCAGGGGTTTCAAACGACTGTAAGAGCATCACGACCAGGGGTCTCAAATGACTGTAAGAGCATCACGACCAGGGGTCTCAAACAACGTAGGCCACACGGGGCCCTCCAAGCCATATCCTGTGGCCCGCAAAGTGACTGGCATCACAAGGTGTCATGCGAGGTAACAATGGTGATGCAGCCCTTGGGCCATTGAAAATGCCCTCATGCATTCCTCAGGGTGGTTTGAGTATGAGACCCCTGCTCTAGACCATGGAATACATGTTTTCGTGTGTGTCTGTGTGTAAAATTTCATGGCAATCTTCCAAGCTGTGTAGGAAGAGTAGCAATAACAAACTTGTGCTAACAGATAACAGAACATCCCATAAGTTCTTCTGGTATAGGACAAGTTGTGCCAAAAATATGGAAATACAAGAATCAAATCAAACAATAATATAAATGAATGGCCTCTGAAAATTGGTTAATCACTACTCATACAATGGCAGATTTGTTCCCTGTTATTGCTTGCAGCTCAGTGCAGCCTTACAACAGAAAATAATCTTGTTATTCTTCAAGAGTTTCAGATGCCATTTTGTTTACTCAATCATTCAGGTTTGAGAAGTGGTATAAAACTGTGCCAAAAACCAAGCAAACAGCCTGTGAAAAGAGAAATACACACCATATCAACTTGCTTACAAGTCAGGTCCACCGTGAACAAGAGACTCTGATCTATTGTTGCATAATGTATGAGCAGATCAGGGTCTATTGTTCTTCATTTTACTAATTACTTTTAACTGTAAGGACCCAGATCTGCTGGAACATTATGCAATGGCAGATCTGGATGGATGAAACTTGTACTTAGCTCTGACTTCAGTGAGTGTATATACAGTACAAATATCAAGCTAAAAAACACTTTTAAATCTTGCGCTTAAAAATGTAAATCAGACAGTCCACTAAACTATGATACATGTTCTTTATTTAACACAGCCTAAAATTTACTGAAGCTTTACTGTGGTTAAAGCTACACCACTGTGGCAATGGTTACCACATTGTGGTTATAATTACAGTACCACATTTTAATCCAAAAATGATGGTTGGTTGATTGGTATTTAATAATACATCAAAACATGAAAGGTAATATTATGCCAGTGCCATTGACTTAAAGTATCTTACCTATATACATAGTGGCAGCTAAATCAACCTGGCCTAGGCAGGATTCAAACCAAAAACCTTCTATTCAGTAATCCAGCATTTTAACTACTGAGACGGCAATCCATAATGAATATAGCATGACTGTGCCATTGCATAACCTACAGTACATACTTACTATCACCACAAAGTAATGTCTTCATGATCCATGGTTGTCTTCATGATCCAAGGTTGTCAAAATAATTTCCAAAGAGTTCCAGACCCTCTTCCACAAAATGCAGTGAACTCACTTGAAAAATTATGATGAACTCAGACTTCAGTATCAGCTGCTGCAGTATTGGTAAACAAGAAAACAGACAGGGTCGGAACTTGGTAATGATTGCATATTGATCTTGGAACACTCTCTATCCAACAGCTAAAATCAGTGTAAGAAAATCGACAATTTGTCCACAGAGAATGTATTGCATCTTAATATATTTTTTGCTGACCTGAGTTTGACTTGGAAATAGGTGGACATCCATTCACTATAACACATTTCCTGTTATAAGGTGGTCTCACTATAAAACCGTTCACTATAACACAATTCCTATTAAAAGGTCAACTCACTCAAAAGGCCATTCACTGTAACAAATTTCCTGTTATAAGGTGGTCTCACTATAAAGCCATTCACTATAACACAATTCCTATTAAAAGGTGGACTCACTCTAAGGCCATTTATTATAAAACCATTCCTGACATAAGGTTGTCTCACTATAAGGCTATTCACTATAACACAGTTCCTATTATAATGCGGTCTCACTACAAGGCCATTCGTTATAATGCAGTACTTGTTATAAGATGGTCTCACTGTAAGGCCATTCACTATAACACATTTCCTGTTATAAGGTGGTCTCACTATAAAGCCATTCACTATAACACAGCTCCTGTCAAAAGGTGGTTTCACTATAAGGCCATTCATTATAACAGAGTTCCTATTATATGGTGAGTAGGATCATGGATACCATTTAAATAAGTGATAGTAAACTTACATGTACCATATACTTCATTATAAGGTGATTACTCTATAAAGTAATATACTCTATGGCTCCAATGTGATCATTATAGTGTGTAAAACATCAGTTGTTACTTGGGGTTAAAAAAAATTACTTATACACTTCTAGTGGCAAGTTGTTAAAGGGTTAACATGTTTTTTTTTCTTTTCCAAACAAAACCTAGTTCAGATAAACGCATTTTAAAATTTCAATGCAACATTTGTTTTCATAATTGCAACCTGGAAGTTTTAGTAAAAACATTCATCCTATCAAGACAATGTGATAAAGCTTAGCTTCCTGTTACTTTCCACTTACATTATACCTTCCCAAAAACAACCACCTCCATTATCAGATCCCAAATTTTCCATTCTTAATACAAGCAAGCTTCCCTTAAAGGGGTTGATACAATACTAGCTGAAAAGTATTTTTTTTCTTTTTACTGAATTCACAAAAGTCTGTATCTTTCCTTTTCTAAACTTTTGTAATCGCTTATAGTTAAATTACTTTGATAATGAATTGAAAACTTTCCGTGTTGCTGACCAAGAGAAAGTGTTTCATAGCTTACACTGAGCAGCGCTGTGGAAACTTTTAAGGCATTATGGCATCCCACAGAAAATGGTCAACATCATCAGGGCATTATACGAGGTCCTCCAGTGCATACTCTCACACTACTCCAGCCTAACAGAAAGTTTCTAGGTGGAGACTGGAGTGAAACAAGGCTGCATTCTGTTGCCTTACCTCTTTGCCCTTGCAATGGATTGGCTGATTAAACAGGTGGCAAGAAATGGAAAATGCGAGAAACAGTGTCAATGGAGACATCAATGCCAGAAGATCTGGATTATGCAGATGGTGTTTAGTCTTCTTTACCGCAATAGGATTTTCAGGATGATTGCCATAGTGTTCATGCTAGACATGTGATTGATATATTGATCATCTAAACATTTTAAGGAGTCATTTTGTGAAAAGCCCATGAAAACATGAAAATCCAATAAGGAGATAGAGCAAGAATGATATTTTCATGATAGCTGCTATGGCTGTCATGCTGGATGTTAGAATAGCACCATTTTCATTTTGGACTAATTATGTGTTACAAGAAGTCTTTTACTTAAAATTCCATGTTAGCAGTATAGTCATTTATTTATCTATTCATGATGAGCAGCAATAACAAGATTTTCAAGATGGGAACTATCTTGGCCATACTGAATGTTGAAGGGACCCTATTATTAATTATCATGTACTACACCTCAGAATGAAGCTGTCAGCCAAGCTTCATGAGTTTTCTCTGAGTAGTTTTGGAACAGTAGTGATAGCAAACAACTGCAAATGGAAAATGAATGCAGGAACAACACATAAGCTCATCGAGTTTTCTATTAGCATACATGAAGAGTTATAAACCACCTAGTGTAACCAACCCTGAAATAAAATAACAACCAAATAAATATGTATCTTAATTGGCCATTTAAATTTGCTTTGGATAAAAGCAAATATCTCTTGGAGTATCTTTCAATCAAGAATATGACTGCATTAATCCAGTATTTGAAAATGAACTCTAAAAGGTCAACTGTCTCAATGATGTAAGTAGCACTCTGTATTTCTCTAAATTTTTTACCACAACACTGATGGTGTAGGATATATATATATACATATTTACATATACATACATACATACATACATACACACATACATACACACACACACACACACCAGTATAGTGGTGAATTACCAGAACTTGTAAGTGATGGTACATTGCAAAAGGTCCCCACTTATTACATAATACTGGTGAATTACCACAGCTTTTAAGTGATGGTACATTGCAAAGGTCCCCACTTATTACATAATACAGGTGAATTACCACAGCTTTTAAGTGATGGTACATTGCAAAGGTCCCCACTTATTACATAATACTGGTGAATTACCACAGCTATTAAATGATGGGACACTGCAATGGTCCCCACTCAGCTCAAGGAACTTGTGTTAGGGAACCAAGGTTAGGGCAATGAGCATTCAGGGGCTACAATTCCTATAAATGATGGTGTCTTGAAAACCAAATTCATTCAAGGTCTTTACAGTATGGAGATGCATAATAAATTTGGTTGAAATCAACCATTCCATAGAAAAAGTTAGTGAGGAAATAAAAACTGGGAGGATAAGCAATCTGGAGCCATAACTCTTTCAAATATCTAGCAAAATGCTTAGAATTTTATTTTTTCAAGCCCTAATGAAAATAAATGTGAAAAGTAAACTTGGATGAAACCGCACAAACCTTCAAAAAAGATAATGCTGAAAAGAGAAGTCAGGAGCAGGCAATCAGGGACCATAACTTCTGTAAAGTGTGTATGATCCTATTCAAATAAAGGTGCATGCAAAGTTTTGTTCATAATCAACAATTCTCAGTAAAGAACTACAGTGGAAAACAAAGACTGGCAGACAGTCAGTCAACGACTGTAACAAATGCGAATAATGTCAAGGAATGCTGGAAATCCAAGTTACTCAGGGTCTTATCAATATAAACCAAAATGTAAAATTTGGCTGAAATCCTGCACATCTTGGTTAAATAATGATGATGAGGGCACACAATCAATGACAATAACTCATGTAATGATGTTGTGGAATGTGGGAAATCAAGCTCATTCAAAACTTTTATTGATATAAACTTACAGGAGAAATCTAGCTGATACTCAACAAATCTTGGTCAAGTAATTACGAGGAAACCAGTGTCAGGTAACCAGAAATTTAAAGAGGCATAACTCATGTAAATGCTGTCCATAATGCAGGCAATTTAACCCAATAAATGTTTCATCCACACAAAAAACCCAGAGCTGCAAGCCCACAGTAATTTGGTTGAAGTTAAACAATCCTGAAAATGTTAGGCTGTGGAAATGATAGCCAGAAGGATGGGAAATCAGGGCCATAACTTCTCCTAGTGTTGACCTGATTCTAATTCATTCAAACAGTCCCATCAATATAATGCTGAATGTTGAGTAAAACATTTCCAGTAAAACAAAAACTGAAACCAAATTGCTTTAGGACAGCCAAAAAGAATGACAGCTGGATGGAAAGATAGCCAATCAAGAATGACAGCTGGATGGACTGGTAGCCAATCAAGAATGACAGCTGGATGGACAGCCAGACAATCAAGAATGACAGCTGGATGGACTGGTAGCCAATCAAGACTCACAGCTGGATGGACTGGTAGCCAAATAGGTTAACAAACATCCATTATTGGACTCCTTGAGCAGTATCTTAAATACAGTAAAAAAGACTACTTAAAACAAGGACCAAAAATCACTGATTCTGCAAATAACTGTGGATCCAAGAGAGTTTGCTTATTAAAGCTTCAGTATTGTTTCTTTATTTTTCAATCTAATGTACTGAAACCCCGTCATCTAGTTTTGTATACTAGATGAAGCCCTAACAGCTCATCATGTTTGTTCTGCCAATGCACAAATAACATTGACAAATAAAGATTGCTTGTCTAACATGCCAAAAACAATATTTCATCATCAAAACACCTGGCAAATATCACATTACCAAATTATTGTACCAGGTCTGGAAATCAAAATACTTTAGATAGTCTGAGTTTGAGATTTTCTGTCAGTCAGTCACAAAGAGTTTTACATTTGTAGCATCATGTTTGATTGGCTAAAATGAAACTCATTTCAAAAGCAGCATGTTTGATTGGCTGAAAATGAAAACTCAATCTCAAACTCAAGAACAGATCACTAAATGAAATTCAATTCATTTTGCATTTTGTGAGCGCTTTATCTAACATCTGCATATTTTGTTTATAAAAAAATACTGGTAGCATCAACTCTGATGAGATCTAATACCAACATTGAAGACAAACATTGTATGTTATATACAAGCCATACAACTTTAACACGGCAGGTAATACTATCAAAGTCTGGGTGTGATTTGGATTTTTAACATAGCTTTAACAATTCTTGAGCTGCGGACTGTGCCAGCTTATAGTGATGTCTAGCACTGGGGCATCATGCCACAGACATATAGCATTATGTTCCATCAAGAGACATTAACAATGTCTCTCATCCAAATGGATGATCACCTTGGGAAAATGACTTGCCCTTCCTCAGCCACCACTTGTAAATCAAAGTGGAGAGGTGTCAATTTTGACTCCTGGTGAGTGCTGCAAGTCCACATAATGCAAAACATTGCATCCAAATCCATTTGTTAAGAAGCTTCTAGTCAAAGGCCAAGAACATACATCACGTCAAAGATACACAGCAGTTATCTACACACGTGCATCAGCATGTTTTGCATCCTCTTTAGATTAAGCTGTCTATTGCCTGTGTGTTAAGTTTCATCAAGAGCCATATACGCACTTTACCTAGCCTATCCAAACAATCCAAATGACAAAAAACACACTACATTAATACACAACTGCTGTGTGCACTTATGCACATGCACAGATAGGTTTAGTATTCAATGCTGATTGTGCAATCTGGTGTCGGAAGTGGGATAGATATAAAGTGCTTTGTTAAACAAAGGAGTTAATTAAATCAGACTGATGACATCATATACCAAATAAACACATTCATAAGGTGATGTGCTTTGATCTCCAAGGAAAATACAGCACTCCCTCAATATCATACGAGTCATGGAGTATATATACCACCTTGCAGTAATACTGCCTTATAATCAAGTACATAATATATATAGTTTTACAATTACATAATGAAATGGGATCTATAGGCATACCTGCCTTATATCAGGAAAGACAACACAATGATAAATATGAGCATTTGATTGCTTTGGTTTTGCGGGGTTTAATATCATTTTTCAATGTATCATAAGGTGTAATTGTGGGGTTTAACATCATATTTTCCGTGTATCATAAGGTGTAATTGTGGGGTTTAACATCACATTTTCCATGTATCATAAGGTGTAATTGTGGGGTCTAACATCCTTTTCTCAGTGTATCATAAGGTGTATTTGTGGGGTTTAACATCATTTTTCAGTGTATTAATAGGTGTAATTGTGGGGTTTAACATCATATTTTCCATGAATCATAAGGTGTATTATTGTGGGGTTTAACATCATATTTCAGTGTATCATAAGGTGTAATTGTGGGGTTTAACATCATATTTCAGTGTATCATAAGGTATATTATTGTGGGGTTTAACATCATATTTCAGTGTATCATAAGGTGTATTATTGTGGGGTTTAACATCATATTTCAGTTTATCATAAGGTGTATTATTGTGGGGTTTAACATCATATTTCAGTTTATCATAAGGATTAATTGTGGGGTTTAACATCATTTTTTCAATGTATCATACTGTATAACTGTGGGGTTTAACTACATGGAACCTGCATGGAAAGAGATGAGCTAGATGTCAGTGATCTGAAAAACCAAGTGCCTTAGACCACTAAGCCATCCATGGCCCGGTGAAAATCAGAGTGCTGTACATGGCACAAGTGATTTAAAAGGGTCTAATGAAAGTTTCACTTCAATTATTCATAACTTTAAAATGCTATGGAACTTCAAGGTCGATTTGTATAGGAAACCTACACATATCTAAATATATCTTAAAATCAGGATCATATACTGTCAATTATAATTATTTTTCTTGGAGTCAAACATTTTTTTTTGCAAACCTTGTGTATTATGCATGTACTGTATACACTTGCCTATAGGTAAAGTCCAACTGTAACCTAAACTGACCCAGATCTGCCATGGCATAATGTGCCTGCATATCTTGGTCTATATGCAGTTTATTTGGAGCAATCAGCAAAACATAGTCCCTGATCTACCAGCACATTACAGGATGTCAGATCATAGTATATGTCATTTGCAGTTGGACTCAACATATAAATGAGTATAGACTGGCATTTGTGATTTAAAATTTATGAATTTATGATCGACGTACTGCATGCAACTAAATCACATTGCACCATGGTCTCTTCTGTGAATAACATTGTTCTAATTCTAGACAAACATTATCTGCACATATGCATCTGCACAAATACATTTTGCATTGAACAATCTGGTGTCAGGAGTAGGAAAGATTGCAGTGTTTTGCTAATTCTGCCTTAAAGTACCATGTATATTCATTCTGAAGTGTATGTGCTTGCAAGTTAATTTTTCCTTGCTTCAGACTCTAAAAACAGCAACAAAAACAAAAACAACAACAATAATAATAATAATAATAATAATAATAATAGTAATAATAATAACAATAAAAATAATAATAATAATAATAATTCTTTTTCTCTACAATCCATTTATAAGTAGTGGTGTATTTTGCCCTGATAATCTGCCATGATGGGTGACTACAGAAACATCTTAAAATAATTTTCTTCTCTCTATTCCAGTGCTGTCCACCCTTTCTGACACCATGGGCCACTGAAAAATGTTTTTCCTTGAAGCCGAGGGCCACAGCAGAAAACTGAAAAGCAATGACTATTTAGCTGCTCAACCTCTAGCGGGCCATTTAAAATCACCACGGGTTGGACAGCACTGATTTATTCCTTTTAGCTACGATCTAAAGATTTCATTTTGTAAAGAAAATTGCTGAGTTTGTCTTTTGGGGTGGCATGAGGATTTAATGTTTCTTCAAAATAGTCAACCTGGAAGTTAGTTATTTGTTGCCATGTCTCAATTTTCTTTATTGTCTTTGTCAGAGTTCAGTTTTCTTGATTACTTGACACTTTCGATGAATTACTGAAAGGTTTGGGGGAACAATCTTTCACCTTTTAAGTGTGTACACTTGGTAGCACAATCTCTTTAAAGTGCTGAAAACAAACAATGCTAAATTAGCAGAAGGATAGTTTCAGACAAACCTTTTATCTCCAGAAGCTAGCACATGATTCAGTGATTTTGGCTGCAAGGCAAATGTAGAAACAGTACTTGAACCTGAATATGAATTATAGAAGAACATATAACATACATCTATCTGAAGCTTGTACATTGTTCCTTAAATATTATAACACTATAATACATTTACTAAATTGTAAAGACTTTTCTTTTAGTTTGTGTGATTTAGACTTTTAACGTTGCTTTAATACTTTGAGTCCTATCACTATGATGTCTGCATTGTGGCAGTTTATAGTGATGTCTATCATTGGGGCATCATGCAGCAGACACGTGGCATCATGTCCCACGAAGTCACATTATCCTGTCACTAGACCAACCAGTCTGAACACTAAACTCTTAATGCTGAGCGCCAAGTAAGGCAGTTGCTGTTACCATTTTTAGAAGTCTATGGTATGATTCAGCCGAAGCCTCAATGCATTAATTTGAATATTTAAAGACATTGTGGAAAGTAATTCAATAAGCACCAATAAAAATCATGTACAAGATACTAATATCAAGAAAATCAAACTAATCCATTCTTCAATATGCAAAGCCTCCTACGAAATTAGCTTAAATCAATAAATCCTTCAAAAAAGTCACTGAACATAACACAATTTTTGGCCGGCATGCCACATCATTATGTTATATATATATATATATATATATATATATATATATATATATATATATATATATATATATATATACATTGTGTCTATATATATATATATATATATATATATATATATATATATATATATATATATATATATATATAGACACACGTAGCTGTCAATGACCTCTCTATGGATATAACCAGGAGCAATTGGAAGTGTCCACTGTCACTGAAAAAAGCAATAATCACAGAATTAGGACCTGTATATATGTTTCCATTTATTGATATGTACAACCTGTTGCCAGGGTTAATGACATTCACACAAAATTAATAGAAATTAGACACATCTTAAGCAAAGTGTACCGAAATACAAAATACGACAAAATCTGGCACAGAGATTACTGGCAAAATTACATAGTTCCAAAGGTTTCAATAGTGTGATAATGATAAGAAGCCAAAATCATCTATGAGAACGAAAAACAGTGGAAGGTCCCCTTACCACAATAATAATAATCTGAATTCTTGCATTATGTGTATATTAGATTCACATCAAATGCATTGATGACATCATCTCTGCATGCATAATCCATGAGTCCTTCCACATTTTTAAAGAAAACTCTATTCAAACACATTTACAATTATTATTAGTATAAAAGAGTTCCTTAACTTCTCCAACTGGCCTAAATATGATATTTACCTAAGATCTGATGGACAAAAACAGACAGACAGACAAACATATGGATAATGGTACTTAACACAATATGCTCCTACTACATTTGTGTGCCACAGTAAATAAAACACACCATAATTAAGCTCCTAGGTGGATAATCTAACAAACCTACCACATGTACTCACTTATAAGTCAAGTAAAACTGCAAACAAAAAGATCCTGATCTGCTGTAGCATAATGTGCCTGCAGATTTGGGCCTATATTATTTATTTCACTCTTAACAAACTGCACAGACCCTGATCTTTATGCACATTATGCAATGGCAGGGTCTGTGTAGTTTGCAATTTGAACCTTCCCATAAGAGAGTGATTATGGTACAGAACCATGAAAGCTAAATTCATGCGACATATCTGTTAGCGGGATGTATATTGTAGGGTGTAAATTTTACTAATATGGCACAGGTGGTATTCTTCTAATTCAAAGAAACGGTTGTTTTTGTCTACTAAATAGAAAAGAGTTGAGAATACTTTTGAATAAAGGTCTTTATTATAGGTACAATTTTTTGTTTTGTAAGAAAGACTGACAATCTAAAGACTGGTAATCTAAAAAAGAAATCTGAATGGGAAAAAATGAGAAAACACATCTAGTAGGTCAAATGGTCAAATTAGTTATACAAGACATATTCATCAGAAAGCAACATAAGAATCTCTGATGATGGAAATTTTCCTGTGAAGGTAACTGCTATCTTAATTTAACATGACTTGATTAATTCATGCCAAGACATATTTCTAGGGGGGGGATTTTCACTGAATTTATACTGAGGCAAAATCAACATAAAAAAGGGAAAGCAAAGAAGATAGTATCCCTCATTAGGGTGAGTGTTATCACAAAGATGGCCAGCAAATAAAATGAATGCTTCATTTTCCTTTTCTATACCTGGTATATATACCACTCCTTACAATTAAATTATTAATTAAATTACTGTATATGCTTGCTTATAAGTAAAATCCAAAAACAAACAACACAGACCATGATCTGCCATCCCATAATGTGCTGGCAGATCAGGGTCTATGTTTTTTGTTCTATTGATTATTCTAAACACACCTACTGGCATATAATACAATGGCAGATATAAGAAAGTGCAGCTTGCAGTTAGACTCTACTTATACGGAGGGGGCCCCGAGTGGCCGAGTGGTCTAAAGCGCTGTCCGTCACAGATCACTGCCATCTCACCTCTGTCCGCGTGGGTTCGAGTCCAAGACTCGGCAAATGTGGATATGTGAGAAAGCTTGCCGGTAGCTTCTCGTGGGTCGGTGGTTCTTTCCGGGGTTTTCCCGGTTCTTCCTCCACCATTAATACTGGCCGCCATGTATAGCCTATCTTGTGCTGAAAAATGGCGTTAAACCCTATAACAACAACAACAACAACTTATACGGAAGTGCAGACAGTAGGTTACTATTCTCATCAATGATACTGTCTGGCAAAGGTTGCTGATACACTTTATTCCACACCAATGTTTAGCAAATGAAGCAAGCCAAAACAGAGTTCTGATCAAGTCCCTTCCTGTAGATGGGCAAGTTACTGCCTATAGTAAGCAAACTCAACTGACCAATGAGAGAACTTGTCATATGACCTCTTAGGCATCAGTATGATGACTTCCATTATGCCTACATGTTGTGACTTAAAAGAAAACCCTTTGTGTATATGTCAAATTGCACAAACTTATATATGATCTGCCTTCAAAAGCTGTTATGATTATTCCACACAATTTTTCCAGGATTTTCAGGAGAAGATGGTAAAACTTACCTTTTCACTGTAAATTTGTACAGAAATCACCACCTGCAATGATAGAATTTTGAAAAAGTACACTTTTCAAGTTGCATAATACATCACAATTAATATAATTAGCATCTTCCAATTAATAAATATCAGTCTAAGCCCAGACAACAGTTGGTATTTTCCAATCTGGCATTAGTGAAAGTGCTTGCCTGACATTATTATTCAATCCACATCACACAGAAGCCTAGATGTTCAGTGTCTATTTTTTTCACACCCAATTGATCATGATTAAGAGTGGTGATCATTTGTTAATAATCAGCCAAGTAAGGTGCATGCTTTATTTTTAACTAATTAAACAATCAAAAAATGGTTTGTAACAACTTATTAGAAAGTTACACAAATTATACAGCATGGAGGGAAATGGCATTAAATTAAATGTAGTAAGATTTGGACTTTGGACTTTTTTTTTATAATGTAGCTTTAACAATTTTTCAGTCATATCGCTACGATGTCCCACCCAGTCACATTATCCTGACACCAAGCTGACCAGTCCTAACACTAACCTCTTAATGCTGAGCGCCAAGCAAGGCAGCTGTTAGTACCATTTTTGTAAGTCTTTGGTATGACTCGTCCAGGGATTGAACCCACGACCTCCCGCATCCGAGGCAGACGCTCTAACCACTAGGCCACCAGAGCGGTAAATGTAGTAAGACAGGTCAGAGGACATTGATGCGGCATACAAATGATACCAGTGAAAGTATCATGTCAAACATTTTTCTTACAGTCTACCAAAGAGAATGGATAAAAGCACATTATGAACATGTCATTGTTTTAGGTTTATGGCCATTTTTCAGCACATGATAGACTGACTATACATGGTGGCTAGTATAAATGGTGGAGGAAGACCGCAGGAAAACCACAGTAAAACCACCATCCAATGGGAAGCTACTGGTAAGCATTTTTCACATACCCACATTAGCTGAGCCTGAGATGTGAACTCATGTGGACAGAGGTTAGATGGCAGTGATTGGTAAAGGCGAGTGCTTTACACCACTTGACCACTTGGGGGTCCCATGATGAACATAAATTACAAGAATAATACATTACTACTGAGACAATTATTCAAATTTTCTTGAACATTTGTCAATCTCCTTCAGTTCTGTTAGAAATCAATCTGTAATTTATTTAAGATTTATAAATCTTTCAGTACATATATGGTGATATGAAGGTAATTTAACAAGCAATCTGATTGGATCAGTTTCTTTCAGCCAATCAGACTGCAGTTTCACATATAGTTTTGACATCTAAATATTGCAAGGATCTCCCCTTTGGACGGCTTGACTAACATTACCATCATTCATAGGTCCAGAGACATCGTTGTATGACAAGCAAAAATCACCCAATGATCATATTTTTCATGGATTTTTGCTCGTATCGAGCTACGACAATCCGGGGGGGGGGGGAGGCAACCATTTGGACATCTTTATATTTAACATTTAATAATCGACTTTTAGAACATTATAATAGGTTTAAAAAACAACAGCAAAAGATTAAAACACAATACAGTATGGATGCCTTGTAACCAACAAATTTAACATATAGGCCTAGTGTCACTGGCTATTGCAACTACGTATCATTGATATTATGAACAAAATAGATAGATCCCAAGGAAAACGTAAACATATCCTTATGACGAAACAGCTTACTGTAGATTACTTGGTACATGTTCAGTTTTAATGATTTTGTCCAGTGCAACATGTTTTTCTCTCTCACTCCAAATTTGTGCTTATTTTGTCATCCTTCTCAGCCTATCAAATCATCTGTTTAGTGGTGCCACTCTTGAGTTTACATACACTTGTCACTACCCTACAGTACCTAATTTTAATACCATGCGATTAATTTCTTAATTTATTATGAGAGACTATGAAAGTTTAATTGCATTTATAAAAATTTTAAAATTTTAAATAATATACTAATATAATTTATTTTGATTTTGCCTGCTAATCATGCAGAAAAAATGCAATGAAAAGTAAAACCAATAAGCTGATTGAAAATTCTGCTTTATCATATATATATATATATATATATATATATATATATATATATATATATATATATATATATATATATATATATATATATATATATATATATAGATACTTGCTTGCAAGTCAAGTCTAGCTACAAACTATGCAGACCCAGACCAAGATCTGCCATCACATATGTACTGAGGGGACTGGACTTTCTTCTGATGCAATTTAAACTGAGTTTAAATTTTTTATTTCAGAATAAATATCAAATTCCACTAGATCACAACATCGAATCTCACCTTTGGAAACCTCTTCCATATGTAATAATGAGTCAGGTATAGAAACCCTGGGAGTAGGTAACCCTGTCATTCCTTTGATCATCCTTTGATCTTATGTAGTAAAGAGGTACCTTAGGGCCTTCATTTGCATGCCCATAGGGATGCAGACATATCATGAGAACGGGCTTAGCTAACAATCCCTGTGTAAATCTAGTTACAGGTTGGGTTTGGTGCTTGGAACATGATGTGATGTAGATAAATATCCTAGAACTCACACACTTACATTAGACTTTGGTGGCAATATTCATTTGCAAGTCAAGTTGGAAGGGCTATCAGGTTCAGAAACATAACCATATCCATGGTAATAAAACCTTGATCATTGTAATGACAGCCTTGATGGTGAATACCAGTTCGTATACAACTATCACTAGACTACACAAGCTTCAAATTGGCATATCCTGTCAGTTACTTCTGCCAATTGACTGAAACAAGATTGTTTCTTCCTAATGTGGCAGTTTCAAAGCCAGTGAAATGACACTGTAAATTTCTGACTTGCTTCACATTTTCCAGTCACGTTATCCCTCAAGCTAGATAAGTAAACAGAAATAAAGTAAAACGAGTGTAGTCAAATGTATGACATGCTTAATGTGAAGTGTCGAATTTTCAATTGCAGAAAATTTTAAAGTTGAATGCATTGAGCATTAAAATTTTATCGCATTTAAGCCATTAAAGTCTTTGTGAAGGGTCACTTCAACCTTTCTTCATTCATCTCCCCTGATATCTGTGTAAACTTCAAAGGGGCAGCATTCTAACTCAGTGAAATTGACCAGGGTATCTTAACACAGTCCTTAGAAAGTAAACATTTGAGCTACCAACCCTAACTGCTTGGTAGCAACCTATGTCCACTTATCATTTTTCAAAGGGAAATTGTTATGCACTGTCATTTACAGATTCTGAGCCATCTAAAGCTGATGAAAGGAATTATTTCTTTGGGAAAAATTAGGGACCGCTGCCTATGTTTGGGCAGAATAAATTAGGGCATACACTTTAGAGCAATCAGCCTTTAAAGTGACAACCTTAGTCGAAATTCTTTAGTCTGAAAATCTCCTGAAAGAGTAAAGAGTCTCAACTCTGTGGAAAGCATAAAGAGATTAGTGCTTTCCTCGTGAAACAAGAAAGGCACCAGGTGGTTGTCTTGTAAAAGGAAAGATATGTTTTAGTGCTAGGATGCACAAGTTTTGAAAGAGAATAGCAATAAGGTATCCAATTTTAGTTTCATGTAATATTCTATTATTTGATTGTTTTATGCAAATATGTTTGCTATGACTAGGTTTCCATATTATGTATTGTTTATTCAATTCATGGAAATGTGTTGATGCTAGAGTTGTTATGCAATTTATTTTATCCATTTTCATGGAAAGTGTTGATGCTAGAATTGTTATGCAATTTACCTTTTAATTATACAGTTATTAGTTCATTGGTAGAATTGATTGCATGTGATCCAAATGTTCATAAGTATAGGATTTCATAGAGTTATATAAAATAACTTCCTTTGTTTGTTAGGACGATAACAGATCATTGTGAGTTAACGATAATTACCTAATCATATCTGATTTTGTAATGTTTGAATAATCCTGTAGGTTATGGATTGCTGTGAGTTACAATTTGTGAATTTCATGCGATAGTAATCGAACATGTAGTAGCATATGTAAAATAATACAGTAGTCGTCGATAGACACTCACATGGTAATTTAAGACCTGCCGCTGGAAGTGTGGTCAGTGTCCTACCATACTAACTCAGAATTTACACAGTGTGTGGATAGCAACATGCTCTGAATAATTAAGTGAATTGTATGTACCTGTAGAGACTGGGGTATACAGAATTATAGGGTAATTTTGTCCTACAAGGAACAGCTTTCTGAGAGAGAGATGGAACAGTCTGAAGAAGTCCGGGGAAAAGAAGGACGAGGTCAGAATAAAAGGACCAGGAAGTCCATGAAGGGACAAAGCATAGAGCTTAGGAAGGATGAACTAGGAGACGTTGATATACGGTCCAGACAGAAAGGTGAAGTAAATCCGTCGTGGACATTGTGCTCTTTTCACCTCTCATTATTATGATGATGAAAAAAATCCAAATTGGACACACCTATTAAATTCTATTGACATAATCTAACTTGAATTGAAATTGCCATTATTAATTTGTTCTAATTAAATTTGTTATTTTCTTGTCAATGGGGGCTTGTATTGCTTTATTTCTTCCCAGTATTCTCACTTAGTTCTCTGCTGAAATTCCATTCTTCTTTCACTCCAGCCGGGCTATAATATCGAGGGAGGTCATCCTCTAGATAATGCCAATCAAACCCAA
The DNA here is from genome assembly GCA_028554795.2 of Sinohyriopsis cumingii. Taxonomy (NCBI): domain Eukaryota; kingdom Metazoa; phylum Mollusca; class Bivalvia; order Unionida; family Unionidae; genus Sinohyriopsis; species Sinohyriopsis cumingii. The sequence continues at coordinate 65,459,895 of CM068837.1, read as the reverse complement.
TTATCCACCCCTCTTATTAAGAGGGAGACGTTACATATACATAGTCTAAAAATGTTTACTGGCTACACCATCTGTATGTCACATATTCCTCTTTGTACTGGTACTCATGTTTGATTTTGCATGAAGTTACTTTCTGACTAAATAAATTCTGAACATCATTTAAAAATCACATGGACACTTATTCACACAAATACAGCTGGCTGAGTTGTCCTACTAGTGATGGGTGTATCACAGAGGACAATCACCCTCCGATTTGTTTTTTTTACAACCTGAAACATAGGAAATTTTATTTAGAAACCACGGTCAAGAGAAAATGGACATTTGGCTGTTCAGGGGTCATGATATCTAAATAAGGAATGATATGGAATGACTGAAGTTCAATTTCCAATAATTCTGTTAAAAATGGAGCAGACAAGAAAAAGATACATGTAGGGCTAAGAAACATTGCAGTCACATCAAAAACTGCATCCTATGTGAAGATATGATGTCATGTGTCCAGGACAATAACTTTATCAAAAATTAAATTAACAACTAAATACAAACACAAAATGGCATATCTAGGTTTAAGAGACATGATAAACTGCATCAGATTATGTTGAATGATTCTTGAGTCATGCTGGTTACAAGAATCTTCTGAATGGCAATTTAAAATCCATGGAAAAATGGCAATACTTTTTCAAAACTGGAAATGAAGAAATGAAACCTTTAAAAGACACATCCATAATAAGCAATTCAGCAAAGGGTTTCAGAGTTTTTCTGGTTATAAGTAACCTCAATGGACTGACAGACTGATGGAAAAGGTGAATAATACAGGGATCCCACATCTCCATACAGGATCATAATTAAACAGCATTCATTGAGATGTTAGCTGAAACTATCATTGTGTTCCTGATGTCCAATTGGGTTTTGCAAGGATTTTCATTACTCATGTGACCTTTAATATCTGACATGCCACAAAATTGATTTCAAATTTCATAGTCTCTTATGTTCCTATTTCAAATTCACCCAAAAGCTGACTTTTTATTTATATGTTGGTAGTCATGGTTTTCTTGCGCAAATTCCCATATTGCATTGCACTGATCACTTATCCTTTTCTTTTATAAGAAAGGTAGAACTATATTGTACATGTACATTGAACATTAGCATCATTTCTCTTTTATAAGGAATTGCTACAGTGGTGCAAGGGGATAGAAAGTCTGCCTCCGACGCAGGAAGTCACAGGTTTGAACTCCAGCCAAGTCATACCAAAGACTTGTAAAAATAGTACTATCAGCTGCCTCACTTGTCACCCAGCATTAAGAGGCTAGGGTTAGGACTGGTCGCCTGGTGTCAGGATAATGTGACTGGGTGGGACATCATGCTACATGTCTGCGGCATGATGCCCCAATGCTAGACATTAATATAAACTGTCACACTGCAGACAGCATAGTGATATGACTAAAATTGTTAAAGCTAAATTAAAAATCTAAATCACACACACACACACACCTTAAATTATAAGACAATATAGTTTACTGGATCATTTAACTCACTAGATATAGCAGAAGTATATCATGAATGTTTAACTTGGTTTTAATCCTGTCTTGCAGGCTGACATGTTTTATTTAAAACAAACTGTCAGATAAGAAACTCGTCAAGTCTACTGTTCCAAGATGATCAATTCTCAGACAATTACTCTTTCTGCTGCGCATCAATGATTTACCATATCATAATGAACTATCCACAGCTAACTTGAACCTAGACAATATGACATTATACAACACTAGGTCAGCTGCCTAAGAGAAATACCACTAAATTAAATCAGGACTTGGTTAGTGTCAACAAATAGTGTGAGCACAATGTGTCAAGCAATGGTGTGAGCACAATGTGTCAAGCAATCATGTGAGCACACTATGTCAACAATGATGTGAGTACAATGTGTACACATTATATAGCAGTAATACCCTGTACACATCATATAGCAGTAGTACCCTGTACATGTTACATAGCAGTAGTACCCTGTACACCTTATATAGCAGTAGTACCCTGTACACGTTATATAGCAGTAGTACCCTGTACATGTTATATAGCAGTAGGACCCTGTACATGTTATATAGCACTAGTACCCTGTACATGTTGTATAGCAGTAGTACCGTGTATACCTTATATAGCAGTAGTACCCTGTACACGTTATATAGCAGTAGTACCCTGTACACCTTATATAGAAGTAGTATCCTATACACATTATATAGCAGTAGTACCCTGTACGCATTATATAGCAGTGGTACCCTGCACACCTTATATAGCAGTAGTGCCCTGTACATGTTATACAGCAGTAGTGGCCTGTTCAACTTATATAGCAGTAGTACCCTGTACACGTCATATAGCAGTAGTACCCTGTATATGTTATATAGCAGTAGTACCCTGTACACCTTATACAGCAGTAGTACCCTGTACATGTTATATAGCAGTAGTACCCTGTACACGTTATAGAACAGTAGTACCCTGTACACCTTATATAGCAGTAGTACCCTGTACATGTTATATAGCAGTAGTACCCTGTACACCTTATACAGCAGTAGTACCCTGTACATGTTATATAGCAGTAGTACCCTGTACATGTTATATAGCAGTAGTACCCTGTACACCTTACATAGCAGTAGTACCCTGTACATGTCATATAGCAGTAGTACCCTGTACATGTTATATAGCAGTAGTACCCTGTACACATTCTATAGCAGTAGTACCCTGTACACCTTATATAGCAGTAGTACCCTATGCACATTATATAGCAGTAGTAACCTGTACACCTTATATAGCAGTAGTATCCTGTATAGGTAATACAGCAGTAGTACCCTGTACACCTTATACAGCAGTAGTACCCTATGCACATTATATAGCAGTAGTACCCTGTACACGTTTTATAGCAGTAGTACCCTGTACACCTTATATAACAGTAGTACCCTGGACACGTTGTATAGCAGTAGTACCCTGTACACCTTATATAGCAGTAGTATCCTGTACATGTTATATAGCAGTAGTACCCTGTACATGTTATATAGCAGTAGTACCCTGCACATGTCATATAGCAGTAGTACCCTGTACATGTTATATAGCAGTAGTACCCTGTACACCTTATATAGCAGCAGTACCCCGTACATGTTATATAGCAGTAGTACCCTGTAAACCTTATATAGCAGTAGTACCCTGTACACCTTGTATAGCAGTAGTACCCTGTACACCTTGTATAGCAGTAGTACCCTGTACACCTTATATAGCAGTAGTACCCTATGCACATTATATAGCAGTAGTAACTTGTACACCTTATATAGCAGTAGTATCCTGTATAGGTTATACAGCAGTGGTACCCTGTACACAATATAGAGCAGTAGTACCCTATACACATTATATAGCAGTAGTACCCTGTACACATTTTATAGCAGTAGTACCCTGTACATCTTATATAGCAGTAGTACCCTGTACACGTTGTATAGCAGTAGTACCCTGTACACCTTATATAGCAGTAGTACCCTGTACACGTTATATAACAGTAGTACCCTGTACACCTTATATAGCAGTAGTACCCTGTACATGTTATATAGCAGTAGTACCCTGTACACCTTATATAGCAGTAGTAACCTGTACATGTTATATAGCAGTAGTACCATGTACACCTTATATAGCAGTAGTACCCTGTACACGTTGTATAGCAGTAGTACCCTGTACACCTTATATAGCAGTAGTACCCTATACACATTATATAGCAGTAGTACCCTGTACACAGTATATAGCAATGGTACACTGTACACCTTATATAGCAGTACTACCCTGTACATGTTATTCAGCAGTAGTAGCCTGTTCAACTTATATAGCAGTAGTACCCTGTACACCTTATATAGCAGTAGTACCCTGTATATGTTATATAGCAGTAGTACCCTGTACACCTTATATAGCAGTAGTACTATGTACACGTTACATAACAGTAGTACCCTGTACACCTTTTATAGCAGTAGTACCCTGTACATGTTATATAGCAGTAGTACCCTGTACACCTTATATAGCAGTAGTACCCTGTACATGTTATATAGCAGTAGTACCCTGTACACCTTATATAGCAGTAGTACCCTATGCACATTATATAGCAGTAGTACCCTGTACACGTTTTATAGCAGTAGTACCCTGTAGACCTTATATAACAGTAGTACCCTGGACACGTTGTATAGCAGTAGTACCCTGTACACCTTATATAGCAGTAGTACCCTGTACACGTTATATAACAGCAGTACCCTGTACACCTTATATAGCAGTAGTACCCTGTACATGTTATATAGCAGTAGTACCCTGAACATGTTATATAGCAGTAGTACCCTGTACATGTCATATAGCAGTAGTACCCTGTACATGTTATATAGCAGTAGTACCCTGTACACCTTATATAGCAGTAGTACCCTGTACATGTTATATAGCAGTAGTACCCTGTACACCTTATATAGCAGTAGAACCCTGTACACCTTGTATAGCAGTAGTACCCTGTACACCTTATATAGCAGTAGTACCCTATGCACATTATATAGCAGTAGTAACTTGTACACCTTATATAGCAATAGTATCCTGTATAGGTTATACAGCAGTAGTATCCTGTACACCTTATATAGCAGTAGTACCCTATACACATTATATAGCAGTAGTACCCTGTACACGTTTTATAGCAATAGTACCCTGTACACCTTATATAGCAGTAGTACCCTGTACACGTATAGCAGTAGTACCCTGTACACCTTATATAGCAGTAGTACCCTGTACACGTTATATAGCAGTAGTACCCTGTACATGTTATATAGCAGTAGTACCCTGTACATCTTGTATAGGAATAGTACCCTATACACGTTATATAACAGTAGTACCCTGTACACCTTATATAGCAGTAGTACCCTGTACATGTTATATAGCAGTAGTACCCTGTACACCTTATATAGCAGTAGTGCCCTGTACATGTTATATAGCAGTAGTACCCTGTACACCTTATATAGCAGTAGTACCCTATGCACATTATATAGCAGTAGTAACCTGTACACCTCATATAGCAGTAGTATCCTGTATAGGTTATACAGCAGTAGTACCCTGTACACCTTATATAGCAGTAGTACCCTATACACATTATACAGCAGTAGTACCCTGTACATCTTGTATAGCAATAGTACCCTATACACGTTAAATTGCAGTAGTACCCTGTACACCTTATATAGCAGTAGTACCCTGTACACCTTGTATAGCAGTAGTACCCTGTACACCTTATATAGCAGTAGTACCCTATGCACATTATATAGCAGTAGTAACTTGTACACCTTATATAGCAATAGCATCCTGTATAGGTTATACAGCAGTAGTATCCTGTACACCTTATATAGCAGTAGTACCCTATACACATTATATAGCAGTAGTACCCTGTACACGTTTTATAGCAATAGTACCCTGTACACCTTATATAGCAGTAGTACCCTGTACACGTATAGCAGTAGTACCCTGTACACCTTATATAGCAGTAGTACCCTGTACACGTTATATAGCAGTAGTACCCTGTACATGTTATATAGCAGTAGTACCCTGTACATCTTGTATAGGAATAGTACCCTATACACGTTATATAACAGTAGTACCCTGTACACCTTATATAGCAGTAGTACCCTGTACATGTTATATAGCAGTAGTACCCTGTACACCTTATATAGCAGTAGTGCCCTGTACATGTTATATAGCAGTAGTACCCTGTACACCTTATATAGCAGTAGTACCCTATGCACATTATATAGCAGTAGTAACCTGTACACCTCATATAGGAGTAGTATCCTGTATAGGTTATACAGCAGTAGTACCCTGTACACCTTATATAGCAGTAGTACCCTATACACATTATACAGCAGTAGTACCCTGTACATCTTGTATAGCAATAGTACCCTATACACGTTAAATTGCAGTAGTACCCTGTACACCTTATATAGCAGTAGTGCCCTGTACATGTTATATAGCAGTAGTACCCTGTACACCTTATATAGCAGTAGTACCCTATACACGTTATATAGCAGTAGTACCCTGTACACCTTATATAGCAGTAGTGCCCTGTACATGTTATATAGCAGTAGTACCCTGTACACCTTATATAGCAGTAGTACCCTATACACGTTATATAGCAGTAGTACCCTGTACACTTTATATATCAGTAGTATCCTGTATAGGTTATACAGCAGTAGTACCCTGTACACCTTATATAGCAGTAGTACCCTATACACGTTATATAGCAGTAGTACCCTGTACACCTTATATAGCAGTAGTACCCTGTACATGTTATATAGCAGTAGTACCCTGTACATCTTGTATAGCAATAGTACCCTATACACGTTATATAGCAGTAGTACCCTGTACACCTTATGTAGCAGTAGTACCCTGTACATGTTATATAGCAGTATTACCCTGTACACCTTATATAGCAGTAGTACCCTGTACACATTGTAAAGCAGCAGTACCCTGTACACGTTATATAGCAGTAGTAACCTGTACACCTTATATAGCAGTAGTATCCTGTATAGGTTATACAGCAGTAGTACCCTGTGCAGCTGATATAGCAGTAGTACCCTATACACATTATACAGCAGTAGTACCCTGTACACCTTATACAGCAGTAGTATCCTGTACACATTATATAGCAGTAGTACCCTGTACACGTTATATAGCAGTAGTACCCTGTACACCTTATATAACAGTAGTACCCTGTACACATTGTATAGCAGTAGTACCCTGTACACCTTATATAGCAGTAGTACCCTGTACACGTTGTATAGCAGTAGTACCCTGTACACCTTATATAGCAGTAGTACCCTATGCACATTATATAGCAGTAGTACCCTGTACACCTTATATAGCAGTAGTACCCTATGCACATTATATAGCAGTAGTAACCTGTACACATTATATAGCAGTAGTACCCTGTACATGTTATATAGCAGCAGTATCCTGTACACCTTATATAGCAGTAGTACCCTGTACATGTTATATAGCAGTAGTACCCTGTACACCTTGTATAGCAGTAGTACCCTGTACACGTTGTATAGCAGTAGTACCCTGTACACCTTATATAGCAGTAGTACCCTGTACATGTTATATAGCAGTAGTACCCTGTACATGTTATATAGCAGTAGTACCCTGTACACCTTATATAGCAGTAGTACCCTGTATATGTCATATAGCAGTAGTACCCTGTACATGTTATATAGCAGTAGTACCCTGTACACCTTATATAGCAGTAGTACCCTGTACATGTTATATAGCAGTAGTACCCTGTACACCTTATATAGCAGTAGTACCCTGTACACCTTGTATAGCAGTAGTACCCTGTACACCTTATATAGCAGTAGTACCCTATGCACATTATATAGCAGTAGTAACTTGTACACCTTATATAGCAATAGTATCCTGTATAGGTTATACAGCAGTAGTATCCTGTACACCTTATATAGCAGTAGTACCCTATACACATTATATAGCAGTAGTACCCTGTACACGTTTTATAGCAATAGTACCCTGTACACCTTATATAGCAGTAGTACCCTGTACACGTTGTATAGCAGTAGTACCCTGTACACCTTATATAGCAGTAGTACCCTGTACACGTTATATAGCAGTAGTACCCTGTACATGTTATATAGCAGTAGTACCCTGTACATCTTGTATAGGAATAGTACCCTATACACGTTATATAACAGTAGTACCCTGTACACCTTATATAGCAGTAGTACCCTGTACATGTTATATAGCAGTAGTACCCTGTACACCTTATATAGCAGTAGTGCCCTGTACATGTTATATAGCAGTAGTACCCTGTACACCTTATATAGCAGTAGTACCCTATGCACATTATATAGCAGTAGTAACCTGTACACCTCATATAGCAGTAGTATCCTGTATAGGTTATACAGCAGTAGTACCCTGTACACCTTATATAGCAGTAGTACCCTATACACGTTATATAGCAGTAGTACCCTGTACACCTTATATAGCAGTAGTGCCCTGTACATGTTATATAGCAGTAGTACCCTGTACACCTTATATAGCAGTAGTACCCTATACACGTTATATAGCAGTAGTACCCTGTACACCTTATATAGCAGTAGTGCCCTGTACATGTTATATAGCAGTAGTACCCTGTACACCTTATGTAGCAGTAGTACCCTATACACGTTATATAGCAGTAGTACCCTGTACACCTTATATAGCAGTAGTGCCCTGTACATGTTATATAGCAGTAGTACCCTGTACACCTTATATAGCAGTAGTACCCTATACACGTTATATAGCAGTAGTACCCTGTACACCTTATATAGCAGTAGTATCCTGTATAGGTTATACAGCAGTAGTACCCTGTACACCTTATATAGCAGTAGTACCCTATACACGTTATATAGCAGTAGTACCCTGTACACCTTATATAGCAGTAGTACCCTGTACATGTTATATAGCAGTAGTACCCTGTACATCTTGTATAGCAATAGTACCCTATACACGTTATATAGCAGTAGTACCCTGTACACCTTATGTAGCAGTAGTACCCTGTACATGTTATATAGCAGTAGTACCCTGTACACCTTATATAGCAGTAGTACCCTGTACACATTGTAAAGCAGCAGTACCCTGTACACGTTATATAGCAGTAGTAACCTGTACACCTTATATAGCAGTAGTATCCTGTATAGGTTATACAGCAGTAGTACCCTGTGCACCTGATATAGCAGTAGTACCCTATACACATTATACAGCAGTAGTACCCTGTACACCTTATACAGCAGTAGTATCCTGTACACATTATATAGCAGTAGTACCCTGTACACGTTATATAGCAGTAGTACCCTGTACACCTTATATAACAGTAGTACCCTGTACACATTGTATAGCAGTAGTACCCTGTACACCTTATATAGCAGTAGTACCCTGTACACCTTATATAGCAGTAGTACCCTGTACACGTTGTATAGCAGTAGTACCCTGTACACCTTATATAGCAGTAGTACCCTATGCACATTATATAGCAGTAGTAACCTGTACACATTATATAGCAGTAGTACCCTGTACATGTTATATAGCAGCAGTATCCTGTACACCTTATATAGCAGTAGTACCCTGTACATGTTATATAGCAGTAGTACCCTGTACACGTTGTATAGCAGTAGTACCCTGTACACGTTGTATAGCAGTAGTACCCTGTACACGTTGTATAGCAGTAGTACCCTGTACACCTTATATAGCAGTAGTACCCTGTACATGTTATATAGCAGTAGTACCCTGTACATGTTATATAGCAGTAGTACCCTGTACACCTTATATAGCAGTAGTACCCTGTATATGTTATATAGCAGTAGTAACCTGTACACCTTATATAGCAGTAGTATCCTGTACACATTATATAGCAGTAGTAACCTGTACACATTATATAGCAGTAGTACCCTGTTCAGCATAATCCCCTTTCTCCACTTACAACATTATATCTTGTAAAGATACAAAGAGTGTGTGTGTGTGTGTGTATGTGATTTGCATTTTTAACAGAGCTTTAATTTTTCAGTCATATCATTGTGATAGCTACAGTGTGGCAGATTACAGTGATGTCTAGCACTGGGACATCATGCTGCAGACAGGTAATATCATGTCTCACCCAGTCACGTTATCCTGACACCAGTCCAAACACTAACCTCTTAATGCTGAGCACCAAGTATGGCAGTTGCATGTACCATTTTTATAAGTCTTTGATCATTGACTTGGCCAGGGTTTGAACCCATGACCTAACGCATCAGAGATGGATGGTCTAACTATTTAGGCCACTGAGTGGTCAGAGATACAAAGAGAAAGTTGGCCATTTTTAACAGAAACAAATTATTCCCATTTTCTTTTGATTTTGTAGATCCTCATTAACATCAGCAAAATTCTGACCATCACTATAATAAATGAAATCATGTAACCACCTCTTTTCTAGGTCAGACACCATCATCTAGTACTTAATAAGTAACAATTTGTATCGAAGCCATGAGGCCCTTTCACTGCTTACCAGAATGTAGCCATTAAAAGTATTCTACCAACTGCACTCTGAACAATCCTAAAATGGTAGAATATTTAGTGGCAATGTATCTACCATTGTCTATAGTTCTAATTCATACTATACTGTCATAATATATGATCGCAGCCTCTTTGCCAATATTGGAGATAAACAGTTGCAAATTTTACACTTATTCATTAACAAAAGGCACCATTCTCATACCAAGACTGCACAACTGCAACCATGCCAGCCCATAAAAATTGAAAATCTATCCAAAGAAAAATGCCAGAGTAAGATTTCCCCATTTGCATGAAAATCCTAGAGAAATCATTTCTGAAATCCAAGTCTCTTAGAATTAATATTCCTGGCAGAAGTATTTGGCACACTGCATTGTGTTCAGTATGGCCCCCTAACTGGGCAAATAAGGTAACATTATATGGACCATTAGTAAAAGTGAGAGTCTTAAATCACTGACAGTAATTGCTATTTTTAGTGCCCCACTCATTTTAGATTGAGAAAGCCCATAAAACCTGTGTAATGATGGTCTCTTGATACTGCCTTCTAATTGGATAACAAGCTGGCTCAATTTAAACAAGCAACAAGAGTATTCAACTCCAAGATAAATGCTGCTGGTTCCCTTCACAATTTTTTCAAATTCATGAAAGTTATAACTTCTCTAGGATTCCAGTCATATAGAAAAATATTTTAAAAGCTACCAGATAGCATTTTTTTGTGTTGTACAGGTTTTGGCATATCTTACTGCAAACAATTTTGGAAAATATACTGAACTTTTGATTCAGAAAGTGACTATTATGGAAGAATAAAGTATGTTATTTTCTGTAAGGCCTGCTCACATGTATACATGTTATGTTATTATGCCATTGGAAGAAAAATACATTCTTCAAAGAGAACATAAACTTAAACAAGTCACATGATACTGGACACCTGAATCAAGTGTATTTTTTATAGTTATTCTGGCATTACAATGGAGTGGCAAGATACTCTGGTGTTGGTGTGGCCAGTTTAGGACTTAGTCCAAGCTACAGTTGTTACTCAATGTATTTTCTTTCTGTCCATTTGCAATGGCTATAATATGAGCACAAAGTCCATCAATTACTGACAACAAGGCTCTCAATTATGGACCCTGATGCTCTCAGTTATCAACCACGAGGCTTACTCATAATTTTGTCTTTAGTTCACAAGATGAAAGAAATACTGCAAATCATTTTATTACTTTCCAAAAAATTATTCTGAACTCTGATTGGCTGAACAGGTCACATGCCCTCAAAGGTAATACATTGTTCTGGTTCTTGATTTTGGGAATATATTAAGCTCATATGGGTATATTTTTTACATCAGCATATGAAAGTGATAAAACATTTACTGGCCTTTTGTTTTATTCTACACATTAATATACTGAACTGTGGAATATATTGATTTACCTCCACCTCCCATTGGACAGAAACATATTTCATGACTTGGTAAAACAATGTAGCAAACTTAACAAAAGCCTATTATTCTATGATATCTCAGCATCGTTAAATTTCACAAATACAAGAGACATTTCATGTTAGGGACATAAAATATAAATAAGTTACTGACCTTCAATGGTCCAACAGTCTTTATTAAGTTATCCTTGGCAAAAACTTACTAAGACTTTTTCAGATTCAGCCAATGTGGGTATGTGAGAAAGCTTGCCAGTAGCTTCTCGTGGATCGGTGGTTCTTTCCGGGGTTTTCCCGGGTTCTACCTCCACCATTAATACTGGCCACCATGTATAGCCTATTGTGTGTTGAAAAATGGCATTAAACCCCACAACAACAACAACAACAACAACTAAGACTTTAGATTTACCACACATTTAAAAACTAAACACATTGTTTTGTTTGAATACTCAAACGTTTTGCATAAAATATTATCATAACAGCAAACTATATATATATGTATGTGTATATATATATATATATATATATATATATATATATATATATATATATATATATATATATATATATTGTGATAAAAAACAACACAAACGCCGAAAATGTTTCTAATGTTTCAACACACTTTAACACCAATAATCACTCTCTACTTGATTTTTCTTTCATGCCAATAGATATTGTGCATGGTGACATGATTAGACTCATAAAAGAAACTTATTGGATTCATAAGTTAGATACTCTGTATCCTAATGGACTTAATGCTAATGCACTATATAAAATTGTATAATTTAAATTGATATATTGTATATTCTTTATAACAATATACTGTAATTATATGTATGACTGTTTGTCTCTAGTTTATTTTATTATTGTGTATATATATATATATATATATATATATATATATATATATATATATATATATATATATATATAGACACAGGGGGCATGGGAACTGGGCAATGCATAAAACGAAACTACCTAGCACACACAAGGTCCAACACAAGCACCTACTTTTCCTATAAAATATGTTAATAGAACTGTCAAACATCCTACTCCTTCTATACAAAATCATGTGCCAGATGTAACAAGTGATAACACTAAAGTCATCTTAGTTCATTATTCATTGTAACCGATGCTCCATTAATCATCATCTGGTCCTCCTTTATTGTATCAGATGTAAAAGACTACCCATAAAGGATGAAGGCATCTTTTGTTCGGTGAATTATGAATTTTATGAATAAGGGCTATCTGATGTATCCTTTGTAAAAACGGTCATCTAGGTGTTTTGTCAGCACAAATAACAACTGGAGTTGTAACCTTAAAGAAAACTCTTTGCAGATCAGTACTGCGCTAATTTGTTAGAATTCAATCCAATATGAAAACAAAAACAAGCAAAGGTAAATGTATATCAGGCCCCTTGACACACACACACACACACACACACACACACAGATATGTTAGAGGAAGTGTCATTAATATAATAGTCTTTATAATTAGTAGATCATGCAGATTTATGCCACTCCCCCCCCCCCTTCTAAGTGGCATCAAGTGTGTTGAGTGTAACCCAGGTCATATAGTGTCAAGTACAGTTTATTCTAGCATACCAGTGCAATCCAGGTTACATAGTGGCAAATAAAGTTTAGTAAAGCACATCAGTGCAATCCAGGCCATATAATACCAAATAAAGTTTAATACAGCACACCAGTGCAATCCAGGCCATATAATGCCAAATAAAGTTTAATACAGCACACCAAACTCCATGCCATATAATGCAAAATAAAGTTTAGTACATCAACCAGTGCAATCCAGGCCATATAATGCCAAATAAAGTTTAGTAGAGCACACCAGTGCAATCCAGGTCATATAATGCCAAATAAAGTTTAGTACAGCACACCAGTGCAATCCAGGTCATATAATGCCAAATAAAGTTTAGTACAGCACAACAGTACAATAATCAGGGTTATTTAGTGACAAATAACATTTAGCACAGCACACCAGTGCAATCCAGGTCTAATAATGCCAAATGAAGTTTAGTACAGCACACCAGTGCAATAATCTGGGTTATTTAGTGCCAAGTAATGTTTAGTACAGCACAGCAGTGCAATCCAGGTCATATAGTGCCAAATAAAGTTTAGTACAGCACACCAGTACAATCCAGGTATTATAATGCCAAATAAAGTTTAGTACAGCACACCAGTACAATCCAGGTATTATAATGCCAAATAAAGTTTAGTACAGCACACCAGTGCAATCCAGGTCATACAATGCCAAATAAAGTTTAGTACAGCACACCAGTGCAATCCAGGTCATATAATGCCAAATAAAGTTTAGTACAGCACATCAGTGCAGTAATCCTGGTTATTTTGTGCCAAGTAAAGTGAGCTAGTACAGCACACCAGTGCAATCCAGGTCTTATAATGCCAAATAAAGTTTAGTACAGCACACCAGTGCAATCCAGGTCATACAATGCCAAATAAAGTTTAGTACAGCACACCAGTGCAATCCAGGTCATATAATGCCAAATAAAGTTTAGTACAGCACATCAGTGCAGTAATCCTGGTTATTTTGTGCCAAGTAAAGTGAGCTAGTACAGCACACCAGTGCAATCCAGGTCTTATAATGCCAAATAAAGTTTAGTACAGCACACCAGTGCAATCCAGGTCATACAATGCCAAATAAAGTTTAGTACAGCACACCAGTGCAATCCAGGTCTTATAATGCCAAATAAAGTTTAGTACAGCACATCAGTGCAGTAATCCTGGTTATTTTGTGCCAAGTAAAGTGAGCTAGTACAGCACACCAGTGCAATCCAGGTCTTATAATGCCAAATAAAGTTTAGTACAGCACACCATTGCAATCAAGGTCATATAATGCCAAATAAAGTTTAGTACATGAAACAGTGCAATCCAGGTCATATAATGCCAAGTAAAATTTAGTACAGCACACAAGTGCAATCCAGATCGTATAGTGCCAAGTAAAGTTTAATACAGGTTATCTAATGCCAAGTGAAATTTAGTGCACATCAGTGTAATCCAGGTTATGTAGTGTCAAGTAAACCTAAGGCTGTTAAATATAATATAGTGAAAAACTGGTAAATTTATAATGTCATTATGACCTGTCAATAAAATAAGTAACGATAACAAAAAATATTCTAGCTTGCTATATTGGAAATCAGACTTTAAGATGGCTACCATTGTGGTCTTTCTGGTAGTCAGATTGGCACATTTTTCATTTATGACCAGCTAGACATCAAAATGTGTTTTAATGAAAACCTTAAGTTGATATGACTAGCTATTCAGAAGTAGCAATTACAATATTTTCAAGACAGCCACTGTGGCAGCCATATCTATCATAACTTCAAAGATAGGACAATTTGAACTTGGACAAATACTCATTGTAATGCCATCCCACTTGAATGTTATTGTTGTTGTTGTTTTAATACCATTTCTCAATGCATGATAGGCAATACATGGCATCCAGTATAACTTGTAGAGAAAGAACCATCAAAAACCCTGGCAAGAACCACCAACCCATGGGAAGCTATTGCCAAGTTTTCTCACATACCCACACTGGCCGAGCCTGAGACTTGAATCCATGTGGGCAGAGGTAAGATATAAGTGATCGGTAAAGGCAAGTGCATTAGACTACTCAGCCACCAGAGACTCATTTTAATGCATATTTCAGGCTCAAACTCTGATATGTTCAGCTTTCAACTGTAGTTTTGTTTTCTTTATACATGAGAGTCAGTTATATTTATTAACTAAGATAAAAAAAAAAGAAGTTGAAAGACATGTCAATAATTATCAATTTATACATGATCAAAACAAGATTTTACATTGACAAGACAAGTTATGATTTGCAAAAATGAACATACAGATACAATAAACTGGTTTATATATGTTGTCCTACCGATATGTTACATCAGCATAGCAACCAAAGTAACTTTGTTGTCATTTTTAAATAATCAGCTCAATGTTACATCACTATAGCAACCAAAGTAACTTTGTTGTCATTTTTAAATAATCAGCTCAATGTTACATCACTATAGCAACCAAAGTAACTTTGTTGTCATTTTTAAATAATCAACTCAACCAGCTGCTGTTTGTAACTCATTTTGTTAAAGATCAAAACATCATCCTGATCACATAAGCAATAGAAATATATTGTCATGGCAACCTCAGCTTTACACTTCCATACCCTTGTTTTTGTGGAATTATTCGAGTCATTTTGAGGAAAAATAGACTTTTAGCTCTTATGTAAAGTTTTAGTATTTATATTAAGATATTTATGGGGAACTTTTAGCACTTGTACTTTAATCTTCAGTCGTGAAGACATCACCGAATGTGTGATACCTGATATATCTTATACTAAAGATACATAAACATGCCATGATTTATCCGCCTTTCGTAAACATCGACAGAATCAAAGGTCAACAATGAGAAGAAAAAAAACAAATGAATACTCACCCCTGAGCCTGACCTAAATTTGAAAATATAATCCAGAATGCTGACATTTCACTTGACCTTGAAAAAATATGAGCATCAAAGCTAAACTGTGATGAATAAATAAATGGATGAAAATGCATTTACTTGGTCCACCACTTTTCATGAAAAGAGGACTGGACACTCATGAAAACCTATATAAGAAATATAAGAATTCATCAAAGTTTGCAATGAAGACAAAATACCAATCCCTCCAACAGGAACATTTACCCAACATCTGGAGTAAACATGTTCTTCCAGGCTATTCCCTACTGCCATTTTTCAAAATACAATTGACAAAACATCATATAAAGGCCAAAAAGTAGTCATCTATGTGGCTTGCTGTTTCGATTTTGTGTCCCAACTAATCGGCAAGTTCTATATGTCATCTAAATGCTTGACTATATCACTCGGGTAACACAGAATGTTTCTCACTCATCAACATTACTATCACTGCTTTGATAAAGAACAACCTGTAAATAATTAAAGTACGTCTCATCTATTCCACTGAATTAAACTCAGAGGCCACTAAAGGTGGTATTGAGTGTTGGTCTGATATAAATGCAAGTGCTGTGTATTTTCTGATTGTACAAAATGACTGATTTGAAATTAATAATGATAATAACAAGGACTTCTGCTTCAGCATCTGACACCAGTATTGCAAATGTTAATTTGGCATAACCTGACATTTGATCATCCAATATTTGGTGACCATCCATTGTTCACATGAATGTTTGATCATTGCCATGTATACTCATCACCACCTTTGTACATTGTGAATCTTGCTCACCTCGTAGCTATTATGCGTGAAACATTTAGCATGTGTGCAAAATCAGCTACATGAACTAAGAATAAGGATAAATTATTCATTAATGTTAGACAGTGTGCGACTGGGTGGGACATAATGCTACATGTCTACTGCATAATGCTCCAGTGCTAGACATCAAAATAAACTGCATCACGGCAGACTTGTAGCAATATGACTGAAAAAGTGTTAAAGCTGCATTAAAAATCCAACACACACACACGATATACCAGTGCTTTTAGATCACATCAACTTTTTTAATATTGCTGGCATGCCTGAACATTTTGCACACTGTACTTAAGATGATGAGAATACAAAAGTAGTTAAATAGTTACTGCAAATTAAAAGTGTTTATCAGAATAAATTTACCAATTAAATAATAAATGTTCTGATGATCAAGCTGATTAAATATACCAATTAAACAATAAATTTCTCAATGATCAAATGGCATTAATGATCAGATGTCAAGATGATCAATCATTGTGGTGATCAAGAGGTAGTGATCAATCATTGTGGTGATCAAGAGGTAGTGATTTATCATTGTGGTGATCAAGAGGTAGTGATCAATCATTGTGGTGATCAAGAAGTAGTGATCATTGTGCTGATCAAGAGGTAATGATCAATCACTGTGGTGATCAAGAGGTAGCGATCAATCTTTGTGGTGATCAAGAAGTAGTGATCAATCATTGTGGTGATCAAAAGGTAGTGATCAATCATTGTGGTGATCAAGAAGTAGTGATCAATCATTGTGGTGATCAAGAAGTAGTGATCAATCATTGTGGTGATCAAGAAGTAGTGATCAATCATTGTGGTGGTCAAGAGGTAGTGATCAATCATTGTGGTGATCAATAAGTAGTGATCAATCATTGTGGTGATCAAGAAGTAGTGATCATTGTGCTGATCAAGAGGTAATGATCAATCACTGTGGTGATCAAGAGGTAGCGATCAATCATTGTGGTGATCAAGAAGTAGTGATCAATCATTGTGGTGATCAAGAAGTAGTGATCAATTATTGTGGTGATCAAGAGGTAGTGATCAATCATTGTGGTGATCAAGAAGTAGTGATCAATCATTGTGGTGATCAATAAGTAGTGATCAATCATTGTGGTGATCAAGAAGTAGTGATCAATCATTGTGGTGATCAAAAGGTAGTGATCAATCATTGTGGTGATCAAGAAGTAGTGATCAATCTTTGTGGTGATCAAGAAGTAGTGATCAATCATTGTGGTGATCAAAAGGTAGTGATCAATCATTGTGGTGATCAAGAAGTAGTGATCAATTATTGTGGTGGTCAAGAGGTAGTGATCAATAATTGTGGTGATCAATAAGTAGTGATCAATCATTGTGGTGATCAAGAAGTAGTGATCGTTGTGCTGATCAAGAGGTAATGATCAATCACTGTGGTGATCAAGAGGTAGCGATCAATCTTTGTGGTGATCAAGAAGTAGTGATCAATCATTGTGGTGATCAAAAGGTAGTGATCAATCATTGTGGTGATCAAGAAGTAGTGATCAATCATTGTGGTGATCAAGAAGTAGTGATCAATCATTGTGGTGATCAAGAAGTAGTGATCAATCATTGTGGTGGTCAAGAGGTAGTGATCAATCATTGTGGTGATCAATAAGTAGTGATCAATCATTGTGGTGATCAAGAAGTAGTGATCATTGTGCTGATCAAGAGGTAATGATCAATCACTGTGGTGATCAAGAGGTAGCGATCAATCATTGTGGTGATCAAGAAGTAGTGATCAATCATTGTGGTGATCAAGAAGTAGTGATCAATTATTGTGGTGATCAAGAGGTAGTGATCAATCATTGTGGTGATCAAGAAGTAGTGATCAATCATTGTGGTGATCAATAAGTAGTGATCAATCATTGTGGTGATCAAGAAGTAGTGATCAATCATTGTGGTGATCAAAAGGTAGTGATCAATCATTGTGGTGATCAAGAAGTAGTGATCAATCTTTGTGGTGATCAAGAAGTAGTGATCAATCATTGTGGTGATCAAAAGGTAGTGATCAATCATTGTGGTGATCAAGAAGTAGTGATCAATTATTGTGGTGGTCAAGAGGTAGTGATCAATAATTGTGGTGATCAATAAGTAGTGATCAATCATTGTGGTGATCAAGAAGTAGTGATCGTTGTGCTGATCAAGAGGTAATGATCAATCACTGTGGTGATCAAGAGGTAGCGATCAATCATTGTGGTGATCAAGAAGTAGTGATCAATCATTGTGGTGATCAAGAGGTAGTGATCAATTATTGTGGTGATCAAGAGGTAGTGATCAATCATTGTGGTGATCAAGAAGTAGTGATCATTGTGCTGATCAAGAGGTAATGATCAATCACTGTGGTGATCAAGAGGTAGCGATCAATCTTTGTGGTGATCAATAAGTAGTGATCAATCACTGTGGTGATCAAGAAGTAGTGATCAATTATTGTGGTGATCAATAAGTAGTGATCAATCATTGTGGTGATCAAGAAGTAGTGATCAATCAATGTGGTGATCAAGAGGTAGTGATCAATTATTGTGGTGATCAAGAGGTACTGATCAATCATAAGATTATGAAATGTCATAGATGCTAACTTGGTCAATCAAGTGTAAAAAATGGACAAGAAAATGCAATAATCACACTGCTAATATCTGAAGAAGAAAAAAACAAAGGTTCCATTTTTTTAGCATACATGAAGCACTTAAAAAAAACACCCATCATAGAGTTACTTTATGTGAAAGGACAGTTATTTCACTTCTAATACATCCCTAGACATTCTAATGTTGAATAAGAACATTACCTGAGTAATAACTAAGTATGAACGAGATATGGTAGTATGAATTTACTGTATTAACTTTAAGGATACTCATGAAAAAATTCATAATTTTGGGAATGCAATAAGGAAGTAATAAGTCAATAACAAAATAATAGGCAGACACACTGAAGTGTAAATGGTCCCATAAACATGAATCAGGGTCCTCTGTGCCCCTCTTCATGGAAAGCCGAAGAAAACATTACAGTATATACTCACATATAAGCCGATTAATTGAGGAAAAACCGAAAGCCTGAAAGAAGGGAGGTCAGCTCATCCACAGAACAAGGTCTAAACATTAAAACCTTTTAAGTTTTCTTCTTGACTATCAGTATAAATTGTTAGAACAGTATTGCTGAAGACAAGGTCACATGCCTAACTTCAACCCACAGGACACACTGTACTAAATCCCCATGCGAAGATTACCATCCATTCAAATGGATTAAAAATGACAAGACTTTTCAATATGGCTGGATTTATGGGTAAGCTTATGTGTAGGTCATGTACTTTAAAGGTTTTACCTATTCAGTTAAGCAGGCAGTCAACTTATATACAAACTGGCTTATATGCAAATATATACAGTAAATACCTATTCAGTTATGCAGGTAGTCAACTTATATGCGAATGGGCTTATATGCAAGCATATACAGTAAATACCTATTCAGTTATGCAGGTAGTCAACTTACATGCAAATGGGCTTATATGCAAGTATATACAGTAAATACCTATTCAGTTATGCAGGTAGTCGACTTACATGCAAACGGGCTTATATGCAAGTATATACAGTAAATACCTATTCAGTTATGCAGGTAGTCGACTTATATGTGAACGGGCTTATATGCAAGTATATACAGTAAATACCTATTCAGTTATGCAGGTAGTCGACTTACATGCAAACAGGCTTATATGCAAGTATATACAGTAAATACCTATTCAGTTATGCAGGTAGTCGACTTATATGTGAACGGGCTTATATGCAAGTATATACAGTAAATACCTATTCAGTTATGCAGGTAGTCGACTTATATGTGAACGGGCTTATATGCAAGTATATACAGTAAATACCTATTCAGTTATGCAGGTAGTCGACTTACATGCAAACAGGCTTATATGCAAGTATATACAGTAAATACCTATTCAGTTATGCAGGTAGTCGACTTATATGTGAACGGGCTTATATGCAAGTATATACAGTAAATACCTATTCAGTTATGCAGGTAGTCGACTTACATGCAAACAGGCTTATATGCAAGTATATACAGTAAATACCTATTCAGTTATGCAGGTAGTCGACTTACATGCAAACAGGCTTATATGCAAGTATATACAGTAAATACCTATTCAGTTATGCAGGTAGTCGACTTACATGCAAACGGGCTTATATGCAAGTATATACAGTAAATACCTATTCAGTTATGCAGGTAGTCAACTTACATGCAAACGGGCTTATATGCAAGTATATACAGTAAATACCTATTCAGTTATGCAGGTAGTCGACTTACATGCAAATGGGCTTATATGCAAGTATATACAGTAAATACCTATTCAGTTATGCAGGTAGTCAACTTACATGCAAATGGGCTTATATGCAAGTATATACAGTAAATACCTATTCAGTTATGCAGGTAGTCGACTTACATGCAAATGGGCTTATATGCAAGTATATACAGTAAATACCTATTCAGTTATGCAGGTAGTCGACTTACATGCAAATGGGCTTATATGCAAGTATATACAGTAAATAACTTTTACTCCAGACTTACAAATCTAATCTTGCTTAAACATGATTGAACAGTTTCATCAATTTCTTTTCATAAGGTTATTTATTTTGTATTCTTAAATCAAAGTTTATTTTTGGTGCTTTGAATATTGTGACGTAAAGTGAGTCTCTCAGTGAATAATTATACCCAGTACCATATTGCCAATTATAATATGGAATTACACATTTTGCAAAAGACTATGTCTCAAGTGGCACAGGTACACACTGTCCTTGAATGATAAAGCATTATTCATCATGCAGTACAAAATGTTTGCTTGTTAGATTTACATTAGTCCAAGTTTTATCTGACCCTTACCACTCCATATTAGATATTTTGATATTTATGTTGGGCACACCAAAAGCATATGAGGATGTATTACCGACAAATGAAGTCAACTCTGATGTTAGAACTGACAGCTTTAGTCAACTCTGATTCAAGAATTGACAGATGAAGTCAATTCTCTAAAAACCATGATCTGTATCCCAATTAATATTGTTGGATATATCACTGACAGTTGAAGTAAACTCTGCTAATAAAAATGACAGTTGAAGTCAACTCTGATGTTATAACAGCTGAAGTCAATTCTCTAGAAACCCTGTTTTTACCACAAATAATCTCTTAAGATATAGCATTGACAGTTGAAGTAAACTCAGATAACAGAAATTACAGTTGAAGTCAACTCTCTAGAAACCATGACTTTTTTAAAAACATAATATCTTAGGATATATCACTGACAGTTGAAGTCAACTCTCATGTTAGAATTGACCACTGAAGTCAACTCTCATGTTAGAATTGACTACTTAAGTCAACTCTCATGTTAGAATTGACCGTTGAAGTCACCTCTCATGTTAGAATTGACCACTGAAGTCAACCCTCATGTTAGAATTGAGAATCTATTTATCTTACTTACATTAGAACAGCAACATATGGTCCATGCGTAAGTGGCGAGTGATACTTTTTGTCCTCCCAAAAATAACAAACAAAAGCTTCATTCAGAATGACAGTCTTATGTATGCCCCATATACAATAGCAAACATTAATGCATAAAAAACACAATGACTGGAGAACTCATCTAAAATTCATAAGACACCTTACCCATCAGGATGATGAAAATATTGACAGTAATCACAATGGTGGCAAAATTTGTTATTATACCTGTACAGTACCATTGTTACAGATCAAATTATCAAATAAACACAAATGTGGAGTATCATTTTTCATATACTGGGTAGTCTCAGTAATACATTAGACTTCTACATGCCCGTAATTCATGAAGAAAGATTATCAATACCAATATCTAAGTATCAAGTTAATATTAAATCTTCACAGCAAGGGCTTCTCAAAGACCATAGCCAGTGATTATGTCACAAAATAAAAGAACTTAAATCAAAACTGAAACATCAGACTACAATATGGAAATCAGACCTAAATCCACTGCACTCATATTAATAACAATGAAACTTTAAACTTTAGTTAGACATGATGGCAAAATTGGGACCTGGACTTAACAGCCAGCGTTTTATCCAGGACATGTCATTGCATGAATCCCACCTAAATTTAATAAATTCCCCCTCATAAAAATAAGAAAGCTAGAGCAATTGTAAAGAATTTGCGATTAGTGTAAAGAAACCTATACTATTCATTAATATTAGCAATGTTTGATCTAATCATGCAAGCACTTGACAACTAGATACTGTCATATTCAAGCACTTAAGTAACTTTCTGCAATTTTTCAATGAGACATTTTCATTAATTATCTAATTATTACAAATGTTTTACAAACTGCTTTTGGCAAGATTTTACAGTGATGAACATGCAATTTTGGTATTCAGTGGTAATGACAATGCTGTTAGATTCAGTATTCAGTGGTAATGACTATGCTGTTACATTCAGTATTCAGTGGTAATGACTATGCTGTTCAATTCAGTATTCAGTAGTAATGACTATGCTGTTACATTCAGTATTCAGTGGTAATGACTATACTGTTCGATTCAGTATTCAGTGGTAATGACTATGCTGTTACATTAAGTATTCAGTGGTAATGACTATGATGTTACATTCAGTATTCAGTGGTAATGACTATGCTGTTACATTCCGTATTCAGTTGCAATGACTATACTGTTTGATTCAGTGTTCAGTGGTAATGACTATGCTGTTACATTCAGTATTCAGTGGTAACGGCTATGCTGTTAAATTCAGTATTCAGTGGTAATGACTATGCTGTTAGATTCAGTGTTCAGTGGTAATGACTATGCTGTTAGATTCAGTATTCAGTGGTAGTGACTATGCTGTTACATTCAGTATTCAGTGGTAATGACTATGCTGTTAGATTCAGTATTCAGTGGTAATGACTATGCTGTTAGATTTAGTACTCAGTGGTAATGACTATGCTGTTACATGCTGTATTCAGTGATAATGACTGATATTACATGCAGTTTGTGGTATTCAGTGGTAATGACTATGCTGTTACATGCAATTTTCAGTATTCAGTGGTAATGACTTTGCTGTTACATGCAATTTTCAGTATTCATTGGTCATGACTATGCTGTTATATGCAATTTTTGGTATTCAATGGTAATGACTTTGCTATTACATGTAATTTTCAGTATTTAGTGGTAATGACTATGATCTTACATGAAGTTTTCAGTATTCAATGGTAATGACTTTGCTGTTACATGCAATTTTCAGTATTCTTTGGTAATGAGTATGCTGTTACATGCAATTTTTGGTATTCAATGGTAATGACTTTGCTGTTACATGCAATTTTCGGTATTCAGTGGTAATGACTATGATGTTATATGCAGTTTTCAGTATTTAATAGTAATTACTTTGCTATTACATGTAATTTTCAGGATTCAGTGGCAATGACAATGCTGTCACATGCAGTTTTCAGTATTCAGTGGCAATGACTGCTGTTACATACACTTTTCAGGTATACAGTGGTAACAACTTACGCTGTTACATGCAGTTTTGGTATTCAGTGGCAACGACAATGCTATTACATGCAGTTTTGGTATTCAGTGGTAATGACTTTGCTGTTACATGCAGTTTTAAGTATTCAGTGGTAATGACTTTGCTGTTACATGCAGTTTTTAGTATCCAGTGATAATGACAATGCACTTACATGTAGTTTTGGTATTTATTGGTAATGTGGTAATGACTATGCTGTTAAATTTAGTTCTGATACATATGACAAAACACCAATGTCATAACACTATAACTGCCATAGTGTAGGTAATTAATAGATTTATTACACGTTATTTATCGCTAACAGATTGCTAAAACAATCTTAAAGTAGTCCATTTATAAATCCTGCTCTCATAAATAAAACTGCCCCTATAACTCATTATCCCTGCATGCTACATTTATGAGCCATGACTAACTTCCAAATGAATTCTGTTAACATCAACAACAATAACGATACGCTAAAGCAGGTAGTCTTACACTGGAAAAAAAATGAAAGATGTAGTTCTACAATGATACCAAATGGTTTTGATTTTCATGTTAAAAAATAAAAGGAAAAATCAACATTTTCATAAACCTTTTCTTTCCATGGGTATTGCAGTTTCCATGAATTTATATTGCACATTAAGATCTATAATTGTCCTACTCATTTAAAAAAAACAGTTCCTATGCCCTTGCAAGGCTTGTGTGTCTTAGAATAAAATTACATAATTTCTAAAGATTTTACAAGTATATAAATTTATCAACCACTTTGGTACCCTAAGTGGTTAGAGCATTGGCCCTGGATGTGGGAGGTCACTGGTTCAAACCATGGCCGAGTCATACCAAAGACTTATAAAAATGGTACCTACAGCTGCCTCGCTTGGCACTCAGCATTATGTGGTTAGTGTTAGGTCTGGTCGGCCTGGTATCAGGATAATGTGACTGGGTGGGACATCAAGCTACATGTCTGCGGCATGATGCCCCAGTGCTAGACATCTCTTTATACTGCCACACTGCAGACATGGTGTCGAAATGACTGAATTTTTTTTATAGCTATGCTAAAAATCCAAATTTGTGGTCATATGACTCTAAAAGAGAATAGAAACTAAAATGTAGGATTGCAAATTTATGGTTTATTTATTTGTCTATGTACTTGCAGTAATTTTAGGCATTGGTTAAATAGTATCTGCTTCGTTGCTTTTTGCCGTATTTTCACAAATACGAGTAAAGTCAGATAACAACTTGTCCTTATAGCACGTCTCCATTTTCATGAATACCACAACATAGCATCGTCCCATATGTTTCTGACCTACATAATTGCAGTTCAAAGCTAAATCTTAAATAGCATAATACCTAGACCTTGCTTTCTAAGAAGTGTCTATTTTTTCTGAAAATATTTTCCCGATGATTTATGAAAACAATCTAATAAACTGGTACTTCCCATACATAGCAATGTCTGCCATTATTTACCTGTTACTGGTTCACTTACAATTTCAAACTAATTTTATGATGAAGCAGTGTACAAGAGGCAGATAAAATATCCAGATCACTGATTCTGATCTTAATACACAAATTGCTATTTACATACTATTGTTAAAGCTTCAACACACAAGTCTGTATGTTTTGTCATCGAGGGATAACATGTGGAAATCAAGTAGTGATACTGCTGCTAACCTACTCTGGACAGGATAAATGGTCAATCATCTATCAAAACATGTGCATGTGAATGTGCAAGAGTTTGTTTATCGGCTTAATTGATATCAAAACCAGGCCTAGCTACTGATGGCTTGATGAATATATTTCACTACAACACAACACTAGAACTAACCGGGCTAAGGACAGGGGGCATCCTCAAGATGGATGCAATGGTGGCCATATTGGAATTCAAATCAGCACCATTTTCACTTAGGACTAACCATACATCCTAAGAAGTCTCCTGATGAAAACCTCAGCTTGATATGACTTTCTGTTTAGAAGGAGTAGCAATATAAAAACAATTCAAAATGGCTGCCATGATATCAAGTTGGCTCTGTTTTCATGTGGATCAACTGTACATGATAAAAGATCTTTTGGAAAAAGCACTATGTATGACCTTTGAACTTGAAGGTGTAGCAATAACAAGATTTCTAAGATGGCCACTGTGGTGGGCATACTGGAGGGCAGATAAATACCATTTTCATTTAGGACCAGTAGACATCATAAGAAGTCACCTGGTGAAAATCACACTTGATGACCTTCCATTCAGGAGATACAGTGGTGACAAGATTTTCAAGATGACCATTGTCACAGAGACACAATTTTCATTTAGGATAAACAAGACAATAAAAGTCTTTCAGTAATATGAAATGATCATTCATGAGTAGAGTATCTAGGAGCAATAACAAGATTTTCAAGATGTATGCATTTTCATTTAGGACCAGCTAAACATGATAAAACTTCAGGGGAAAATCCCATGTCGATATGACTTTCTGTTCAGCAGTAGCAATCACAAGCTCTTCAACATGGCTGCTGTGGAAGCCATATTGGAAGCCACTTCAGCACTAATTTCATTTTGGACCAAATATACATCCTACAAAATCTTTTTGTGAGAAGCCTATGCATTCTTGAAATGTAGCAAAACAAATTTTTAAAGATGGCTACTGTAGCAGCCATACTGGATGTCCAAGTGGCACCATTTTCATTAGTGACCAACTTGACCATGGGATTAATGTGCGTTTAAGGTTTCATGGCAATCCTGTGTGTAGTTAAGGATTGATAAACTTGGATGGACGGATGGATTGATGGACAAGAGGCCAACACATAAGCTCTCTAAGACCAGTCATCTACAAGAAATATGTGCATAGGACATGGGTACATCACAAATATGATGTAACACAAGGGAATAATTCCAAGTCAAATATGATCAATAACTTCATATATGTTTGCTGGAGAATGGCGAAAATCTCCTTAATGAAATTAACCTTCATAACAAATTTGTGCTTCAATCATTAAATTCTTCAAAAGTTATTGAGTGGAAACAACATTTGTGATGGGATGTACAGTAACATGGCTAAGTGTACAAAGGTAACACAGTACTTTCCAAAGACACGGAAGGAACAAAAAATGTCAAGGATAAGTTGTTAAAATGAAAATGACATAGGAGTAAGATTCAAAGTGGTTTGAATTTGGATTCTTTTAATGAAATAAAATTCTAACTTAATATTTATTTCCAATAGTAACATTTACATTTTTGTAATAAAGAACCATTAATATATAAATGCAAATTAAATTGATACCTAAAATCTGTCATGCTGCATTTTCATATTTTTACTCTTTCATACATTGTTTTCTTTAATAATGAACCATCTGATTTGGAAAGATTTAGTTTGCTAGGTCATTTAGTGCCAAGGCAATTGGAATAAAATGCCTTGTGTAAGCACACAACATGGTATCCAACCTGGGCTAATCCAGTGATACGATTCAAATCCATACACAATTAATGGAGGATATCCACTGATCCACTGTGGCTCCTGCTTCCATTAGTTGCCTCTTACAACATCCAGAAGAGTGCATCAAGTCTATCATGAATCTCAGAACCCATCAGTGGTTCTGATTTGGAAAGGTTTGGGTATCACTACTAATATATGGTGTACCTCCAATCCAAAAAGAAAGTAGAAAGGCATTTTACATTAACAATGCAAAACATATCACAACAGCAAGTACCTGCTTTATCATTTTGGGAACCTATATACAAAATGTGTACCAAAAAATTACCTGTCACTATGAAATCTATTCTATTCTATTATCTAACTGATAGATAAATGAACAGACATTAGCACCACCACAAGCTTGACTCTCCGCTGATGGATTAAAAAATATGATAATCTGTTTATGATTATATGGGTGTGTACACAGTTCATTCAACAGATTATGCAGATTATGAAGTACCGTATATACTCACTTATAGGTTGAGTCCAACTGAAAACTGCACAGACCCAGATCTGCATTTGCATGATTGCCAACATATCTGGGTCTGTGCAGTCGGTTAGGAGTATTCAGTAGAACAAGCAACATAAATCCTGGTCTGCAGCTGCATTATGCAAATTGGCAGATCAGGATTGTTGTTGTTTGCAATTGGACTAGACTTATAAGCGAGTATCTTTATGAATGGCAAGTGGTATTCAGTAGCAATATGGCTGTTACATGCTCAACAGCAAGGAAAGAGATCCTGAGATCTGCATTCAGGCTGAGATATTAGATTTACTTCAACATTCAATCTTATCTATCACAAGGCCAATTTTAATTTATCCCAATTATCGAGATACAATCTATCCACGTACCAATTTTAACCTAATATGATGAATGCATTGGTAACACAATCATCTTGCTGCCAAATGCCAACCCAGATCATTGAGTTTATCTTTAAGTTTATTAGACAGTTTCATGGTGCTGTTGGCCAAAAATGCATGTAGTATTGGTCACACTCAGTGATTTACAGGAATTTAGATTCACTTTTTCCTGATTGCAACACACATGTACATTTTGTTTAAACTGGTTTTTGATATTGGTTTGTATCTGAAACATTTCTCTTTTAGGTAGACCTTATATATAAATGATATTTATTATATTTATATCTCTATCTTTTATTTGATATATCTTAATCAGACTGAGTATTAATATCATTACCTTGCAGCTTGTTCTATAGATTTATTTGATATACCTTAATCAGACTGAGTTTTAATATCAATACCTTGCAGCTTGTTCTATAGATTTATTTGATATACCTTAATCAGACTGAGTTTTAATATCATTACCTTGCAGCTTGTTCTATAGATTTATTTGATATACCTTAATCAGACTGAGTATTAATATCATTACCTTGCAGCTTGTATTATAGATTTATTTGATATACCTTAATCAGGCTGAGTTTTAATATCATTACCTTGCAGCTTGTTCTATAGATTTATTTGATATACCTTAATCAGACTGAGTTTTAATATCATTACCTTGCAGCTTGTTCTATAGATTTATTTGATATACCTTAATCAGACTGAGTTTTAATATCATTACCTTGCAGCTTGTATTATAGATTTATTTGATATACCTTAATCAGACTGAGTTTTAATATCATTACCTTGCAGCTTGTATTATAGATTTATTTGATATACCTTAATCAGACTGAGTATTAATATCATTACCTTGCAGCTTGTATTATAGATTTATTTGATATACCTTAATCAGGCTGAGTTTTAATATCATTACCTTGCAGCTTGTTTTATAGATTTATTTGATATACCTTAATCAGACTGAGTATTAATATCATTACCTTGCAGCTTGTATTATAGATTTATTTGATATACCTTAATCAGGCTGAGTTTTAATATCATTACCTTGCAGCTTGTTCTATAGATTTATTTGATATACCTTAATCAGACTGAGTTTTAATATTACCTTGCAGCTTGTTCTATAGATTTATTTGATATACCTTAATCAGGCTGAGTTTTAATATCATTACCTTGCAGCTTGTTCTATAGATTTATTTGATATACCTTAATCAGACTGAGTTTTAATATTACCTTGCAGCTTGTTCTATAGATTTATTTGATATACCTTAATCAGACTGAGTATTAATATCATTACCTTGCAGCTTGTATTATAGATTTATTTGATATACCTTAATCAGGCTGAGTTTTAATATCATTACCTTGCAGCTTGTTCTATAGATTTATTTGATATACCTTAATCAGACTGAGTTTTAATATTACCTTGCAGCTTGTTCTATAGATTTATTTGATATACCTTAATCAGACTGAGTATTAATATCATTACCTTGCAGCTTGTATTATAGATTTATTTGATATACCTTAATCAGGCTGAGTTTTAATATCATTACCTTGCAGCTTGTTCTATAGATTTATTTGATATACCTTAATCAGACTGAGTTTTAATATTACCTTGCAGCTTGTTCTATAGATTTATTTGATATACCTTAATCAGGCTGTGTTTTAATATCAATACCTTGCAGCTTGTTCTATAGATTTATTTTTATCGGAAAGGATCAGTGGTCAGTTACATGTACCACACTAATCTCTTCAATAATTGGTGAGCAATGGTCACTTGTGTATGTCATGCTGTCTCTTTATTAATGGATGGGCTGTGTTCAGGTACATGTGCCATGCTGACCTTTTCACTAATGGATGGGCTGTGTTCAGTTACATGTGCCATGCTGACCGTTTCACTAATGGATGGGCTGTGTTCAGTTGCATGTGCCATGTTCAACCTATTTCAAAAACGGATGGGCTTTGTTTAGTTACATGTACCATGATAACTTCAACATGGTTTGTTGAAAGCATGACACAGTGTTTGACAATCAAAATCAAGTGCGAACAAACACCCATGACATGTTATCTCATCCGATGGTTTATGCTACATGTATCTACAGCAACTGAAAATAAGCATATAACTCCTACTGAAAATATATTTATGCCATTTGGCTTTTTCATTATTTTCATCTTTATACTGGTAAATATTAAACTGGTCTGATGACGAAACCAACAGTCACAAGTAGAGTAGTTATTGTTAGTAGATGCCCCAGTGGCAGTTCAGTTTCCAAAGTGGGGTGGGGGGAAGGGGCATATTGTACATCACTATTTAGCTGAAAACATTCGTACATTAAGTTGTTTAAATTCTTCTAACGGTCATGCTGTTTTAATTATTTGGACATACCATAATAGATAAATATGGAATTACAAGCCGCAAAAAAGGTAGGAATTTCCATTGTTTGTGGGGAAAAAATGGGGGATATTTATTAGAAGGGGACTTCTATTATAAAAACTATGATATTTTTGTGTCATCAGTTGACACTTTAAAGAATGTCACAGCATGTGACTATTACTGTCTGTGTACAAACATTATTTCTAGGGTTAATGTAAGCACATGTCAATCTGGCTACTCAGTTCTGTTGCATGTACATGTATATTTGGTACAGAAGTACTACACAGAGGCTGGGCTTTAGGTTGTATTTGGATAGTGTTATATATATATATATATATATATATATATATATATATATATATATATATATATATATATAATTTTGTGGGAACATATTAAGCAAACAATTGAAAGCAACTTGGGGAAAGACAGGACAAAAATTCAGCATTTCTCATATTTTTTTTATTCCACACCACATAATCACATTAATTTACATCTTTCTTAGACATATTCCCTTTCAATAACTCAGTAAGCATTCCATGCAGTCATATTACATATTGCTTAAACATCTTTCATGTCACTTGAACTAGCTGATAATTATGTGCAATTTCTTTCTCTCTCTCTCTCAGCCATCATTATTAAAATCATTGTGGTATTACATCTTGTGAAGCACCTAAATATTCTTAACTACTTCATCACTTAGAAATTTACTGTAACTTTCAACTCTCACAATACATGTATATATTTCAGTGCATTTAAGTGGGCAGGTCTTATAGTAGTAAATGACATTGTGTTCAACTGTGCACTGTCTCTGTAGCTCAGTGGACCAATATGTTCCATGCAATGTAGTGGATACCCACTTTTACAAAAATGTATTGCTGCGACTTTCGAGTTCGGGCAATAAAGCTTAGTCAGTCCATTACAGGTCAAGACATGGACAATCCATGGTGACCACTATATCTGTTATGCATGTACTGTAGGTTACACACATCAACATTTGCTGGAGGGGTGTTAATACCACTTGCAGACATCCATGTGTACACAAAATTGTACAACTTCTGCCACCAAATGCAGGAGGACCTGACTTGAACACAAAATTTAAGAAAGGTCACTGATGCATGTAATGTACACTTATCTACTACTGAGAAAATTATCTTACAACTAGCACAAGATGTCTGGTTACAAGGTTGTATGGTCCACCAGTGAATTAAGAGTGTATGAGAAACAGCCATAAACAGAAAATTTAACCAGTGTGTGTTTCAAGGGCAGTTGTGACTACCATTTCATCAAATGTGGTACCATCTAATTGTCATACATCCTAACTGAAGGGCCTTATAGTGAGGGAGTGTTGTATGATGTTCCTTCTGTATTTGTGAGTAAGACAAAAATGCCAATAAGCGTTTCAAAGGCAGATGCCAAAACAACCTTTTTTAACATGTCTATCACCTTAGTTCAAAAGATTTGATTTACATGAGCTTGTGATCATTGGAGAATTTACCTAAAATGCTTCAACTCACATCTTTGAATAACTGACAGGAGGTTAATACAGTTTAGCATTGGTATTTTAATAAAACATAGTATCAATTAAGTAATAGCAGAATCTTTGCTTTGTGAGACAAATGTATGTCTCAAATAACAGCCTTAAACAGCCCAAGGGTGAATGTAATGTAAAGTACAATAATGACTGATACATATAGCAAACATTAATATGTACTGAAAAAGAAATTTATCCAGCACTAAAGGTTGAATCTAATGAAGTGTTTCTTTGTTGTTGAATAAAATTATATGTGTCAACAAGGTTGGCAAGGTGTCTGTTGTTTTCAAGATTGAACTTAGATCCTTATCTGAAATACAATCTATTTTCATTCAAAAATAAAAGGCATTGTGAACTTATTTTAGGGCTGCAAGATTACCCAGGTTTTTAGAATAGATTCTATATATAAACTACCGTCCATACTCACTTATAAGTTGAGTCATACTGCAAACAACAAAGGGGCCCTGAGAGGCTGAGTGGTCTAAAGCGCTCTTCGTTACGGATCACTGCCATCTCACCTCTGTCTGCAGCGGTTCGAGTCTCGGATTCAGCCAATTATGGTATGTGAGAAAGCTTGCCAGTAGCTTCTTGTGGGTCGGTGGTTCTTTTAGGGGTTTTCCCGGGTTCTTCCTCCACCATTAATACTGGCTGCCATGTATAGCCTATCGTGTGCTGAAAAAATGGCGTTAAACCCCACAACAACAGCAAACAACAAAGATCCTGATCTGCCATTATAAAATGCACCAGTCCTGCAGATAAAACATGAGGATAAATTCAATGACCATATGCAGCACCTTCAGCTTCATTGAGAATTTATGCCCTTTGAAGTGTTAGCTTGGTGATGATAGTTGAGATAGTCTGAGGTTTGTTGTAAAAGGATTATTTTTAAACTTCGAGCTCTTAAGTTGAACACACCCAGTGCTGGTTCATTTTTTATATTGCTGTGTTCAAAGATTTGATTGATTCAGCCAAAAGGACATGAAAAAACATAGCAGCAGCAACTACAACAAAAAATAACCTGTAGTTCTCTAAACTGTGTGTCCACATGTAAAAATTTCCAAGATTTTAAAAGATTTTCAATGGGGATGTTTCTAACAAATTAAACCCACCGTTTTTAGTCTTTTATATTGGCATGTTGTTAAAGCTGGCTTCATTGCAGATAATGTAGAAAGTTTGTGTGTGCTTGTGTGTGTGCATGTGATTTGGATTTGCAACATAGCTTTAATCATTTTCAGTAAGATTCCTATCATGTCTGCCTTGTGGCATTTTATTATGATGTCTAGCACCATGGCATCATGCCACAGACATGAAGAATTATGTCCCACCCAGTCACATTATCCTGACAGCAGGCTGACCAGTCCTAACACTAACCTCTTAATGCTGAGTGCAAAGCAAGGCAGCTATTAGTACCATTTCTATAAGTCTTTGGTATGACTTGGCCGGGGTTTGAACCCATGACCTCCCACATCCAAGCTGGATGCTCTAACATGTAGAAAAGTTCATCCCTTAGATAAACTAATGAGACTTGAACCAGCACAGTACAGATGTGCCAGAAAATCTGATTCAGTTCTACTTACTGATGCAGGCTAGTTTATTATAGAATTAGACTGGCATTGACTTTATATCAAAAAAGCATGTGATTGTCTATTTTTAGAAAGCAGTGTACCACTGCAAAACAAAATTGTAACTTGAGGTAATGAATTGTAGTTCCCCCATGAAGAAAAATGAAGATTACTTTGCATAAATTTAAACTTGAATCCTGAACAGCAATGCCAAATCCGACAAGCAGCATAAACCATCAGCTGATCAGAAAACATGTCACTAAACTATGGTGATTTTTCGTACTGGATTGTCAAAACAGTGCGTCATGATTTGATCAAAACCATGAAGAGGTTTGTGTGACACATGTAACTGAACACAGCCCATCTATTAGGTAAGCATGGCACATGTAACTGAACACAGCCCAGCCATTAGTGGCACAGGTTATCATGGCAAATGTAACTGAACACAGCCCAGCCATTAGTGAAATAGGTCAGCATGGTATATGTGACTGAACACTGCCCACCCATTAATCAAGAGACATCATAAGCAAGTGAACACACCTGATCCATTAGTAAAGAGATTAGCATGGCAAATGTAACTGAACACAGCCAACCCATTTCTATTAATACAGAGACAGCATAACATATGCAAGTGAACACAGCTCAACCATTCATAAAGAGATTAGCATGATAAGTGTAACTGAACAATGATCCTTTTCTGAAAAACATAAACCTGTAGAACAAGATGCAAGTTAAAAATGTTAAACCTCTGTACAATCAAGGTATATAAAAAAAGATAGAGATCCCTTATACATACAGTCTACCTAAATAAGATGAGATTTACATGCAATCCACACCAAAACTTTATTTGAACAAAATGTACTTGTATATTAAAATCAGGAGAAACTGCATATTGATCTAAAACCATGTACATCACTGTGACCAATGCATTTTTGGTCAACGGCACCAAACTGTCTAATGAACTTAAAGATAAACTCAGTGATTTGGGTTGGCATTTGGCAGTAAGATGATTGTGTTACCAATGCATTCATCATATTAGGTTAATCTTGGTACGTGGATAGATTGTATCTCGAAAATTGGGATAAATTAAAATTGGCCTTGTGATAGATAAGATTGTATCTTGAAGTAAATCTAATATCTCAGACTGAATGCAGATCTCAAGATCTCTTTCCTTGCTGTTGAGCATGTAACAGCCATGTTGCTAATAGCAGCCACTGAAGTGGACTAACATTACCATATATACTCGCTTATAAGTCGAGTCCAAATGCAAACAACAAAGATCCTGATCTGACATATCATAAAGTATCTGCACATCAGGGTCTATACTGCTTCTTCTACTGAATACTCCTAACTGCACAGACCCAGACATCAGGGTACTTTATGCAAATGCAAATGTGGGTCTGTGCAGTTTGCAGTTGGACTAATCTTATAAGCGAGAAAATACAGTACTTCATAATCTGCATAATCTGTTGAAAGAAGTGTGTACACACCCATATAATCATAAACAGATTATCATATTTTTTAATCCATCAGTGGCGAGTCAAGCTTGTAGTGGTGCTAATGTCTGTTCATTCATCTATCATTCAGATAATGGAATGGAATAGATTCCATAGTGACTGGTAAATTTTTGGGCTTCATATTTTCTTGATTTACAAGATTACAACCTTTCCTAAATGACAAAGAAGAATGCGCTGATTTGCAAGACTACAAACTTTGCCTAAATGACAAAGCAGGTACTTGCTGTTGTGCTATGTTTTGCATTGTTAATGTTAAATCTCTTTCTATCTTTTTTTCGGATTGGAGGTACACCATATATTAGTAGTGATATCAAAATCTTTCCACATCAGAACCACTAATGGGTTCTTGGTTTCAAAGCACTCTTTTGGATGTTGTAAGATGCAACTAATGAAAGCAGGAGCCACATTGGATCAGTGGATATTCTCACATAATTGGGTATGGATTCGAATCCTATCGTTAGATTATCCCAGGTGTGTACTTATGCAAGGCAGATTAATCCAATTGCCTTGCCAGATTTTAGATCTCTATTTAATTTGCGTTTATATATTAATGGCTCTTTATTATAAAAGATGTAAATGTCACTATTGGAAATAAATATTAACTTTCAATTTCATTTCATTTTTAATAAAAACTCAGTCAATCAGAATCTTACTCCTACCTCATTTTCATTATAACAACTTGTAGTTTTCATTTTTTTTGTTCCTCCCATATCTATGGAGGGGGCAATTGTGTTACCCATGTCCATTTATCCTGCTATTGCATGTCCCATCACAAATTTTGTTTTTACTCAAT
This sequence comes from Sinohyriopsis cumingii, assembly GCA_028554795.2. NCBI lineage: Eukaryota > Metazoa > Mollusca > Bivalvia > Unionida > Unionidae > Sinohyriopsis > Sinohyriopsis cumingii. Next base: position 65,423,502 of record CM068837.1, on the reverse strand, counting down.
AACATTTAAAGAATTTCATGACTAAGCACAAATTTGGTAAGAAGCTAAAATTTATTAGGACATTTTACTTGAATATGACCCCATTCCTTACACAAGTAACATTGCACACCCTGACAAGCTGTATCCCTAACTGACCTACTTACCTCAGCTGATTTCGCAAGCTCTCTAGGCATCGGTCTCGTAGACTGGTTTCCAGACTTAAAATCTTTTGAAACCACGTTCTGGGTTCCCCCATGAGCCTCGGCATAGAAATCAGCCTGCTTAGCCATATCCTGTACGTTTGAGAAGACTTTCTCTTTCAGAAACTGACTTAGTTCCTGACCAACTGTGTTTAACGATTGATCTGAGCAAGAAATCAGTCAACCCCTCAAATGATTTCACTGCTTTGCCGCAGTCAATCCACTGCTGAAAATAGTTCGCGATTCTAATGATGAACTGACCAAAGGTTTCTCCCTTCTCAGGCTTGCTATGCCTCAACTTTTTAGGGAAACCCTGTTCAGTCAGCTCGTACCTTTTTAGAAGTGCTTCCTTTAGGACGTCGTAATTGAACACATCATCTCTAAGAAGTCACGAATACACATCCAGTGCTTTACCTTTTAATAAAGCACTGAGATGCAGTGCCCAGGCATTTTGACTCCACTTCTGGATCTTGGCGTACTGCTCAAACCGATGAAGATAACTATCCATGTAATCTTTTTCATCGTGAAGGGGGGTAATTTAGGGCCCTTTAGTTTGCTAAAGGCAGAATCACATTTTCCTTTTCTAGCTGTTGCCAGCTCTTCCTGACGTTCATGATCTCGTTACCTTAATCTTTCTTCTATCTCCAAAGCTTCTAACCTTTCTTGTTTCTCCCTTTCTATCCTCTACTTCTTTAAGCAGTTCTATCTTCTCCCTCTCTGCTCCCCTTTCCCATTCTATCCTTTCCTTTTCAGCCGGCTTTTCTAATTCTATGATTTCTAATCTTGCCCACTTTTCTAACCCTACTCGCCTTTCCTCTGTTTCCCATTTTTCCTTTTCAAGTTGTTTCGTCATTAATATCTTTCTTTCTTCTGCATCCCTTTCTAATTGCATCTTTTTTTCCTCTGCTTCCCTCTCCAATGCCATTGCCTTTACCTTTTCATCTCTCTCCCGGGCTTGTTCTTCCCTTTCTAATTCCCTCATCTTTACCCTTTCATCCCTCTATCGGGCTTCTGCTTCCCTTTCTAATTCTCTCGCCTTTACCCTTTCATCTCTCTCCCGGGCTTGTTCTTTCTGAATAAATTTCCTTAAACTTTCTCTCTCATACCCAAGTTCTTTGCCTAAGGCAACCAAATCCTTAAGGGATGAATTGACTGATAGTAATAAAACAAATTTAATTTTACAGAACAGAGCAATCTTATCTTCCTGAATATGTATTTGAATGTATTTATAATGGACCCATGGACCTAGAAAGGCTAAACAAATAAACACCTACTTGAAGATTATCTTGCCAAGAAGATCACACTCTAATATATAAACAATAAGTGTAGACTTTCACAAACAAGATGATGATGATTAACTTAATCCAAAGATCCCACTTCTGACACCATTGTAACAGAATAGAAACTGAGTGGGTTTTGGATTAAATGAATAACGCAAACACAATGTGATGGATGATTGAAATTTATAAAATGAATTAAGAAAAAATATATACAGTGTATAAATACAATGATTCTCTCATGCTCTCAACATACAATTGATCCAATCATTCTACACATTCACAAATTGAAAAATGAAAATATGATTCATGTAATCTTATGTATGGAAAGTGAGATTCAAATAATCTCAAGGACTGCAAATACGTTTCAAATAATATTAAGCAATGTAAGAGAGATTCACATAATCTCACATGGAATACGACTAAGATTCAAATAATCTCAAGGAATTCAAATATGTTTCAAATAATATTATGCGCTGTGAGATTCACATAATCTCCTATATTATGCAATGTAAGCGAGATTTCACATAATCTCCTATAATACAAATAAGATTCAAAATAATATCATGCAATTGAAAATATACTCAATTGAAACATCAATTGGAACAAACATATGCCTCTTGACACTTGTACAGTCGTATGATTTATAATCTGATGAACCACAGTTTCACCGCATCCTTGGGTTGGCCCCCACTTTTATTGGCCGCTCACACCCTTCATGGATCCACCACATGTACAGACATACGCATATACGTATATGCATATGTACAAACAGCATACAGCACCCTTGTATTGGCTACGTCTACGTTCATGGCTTCACCACATGTACAGACACACATATACACATATGTATAGACAGCACACAGCACTAAACAGCTACAGTCAACCCTACATAGCTACCGTCAGCCCTAAACTACCCTGAACAACTTCAGACAGCTCTGCACAGCCCTGAATAGCCCTATGGCTGGAGAACACAATGGAGAACGTTCACTCTGTGACAAGATCCAAAACGACCAGTGTTGGTTAGAAATGGAATCTACCTTAAATCCATAGGAGAGTGAGTAATAGTCAGGGTAAAATACCCATGCATATTGTGGTTTTAATGTCTCTCGTTGCAAGTAATTTTCAACGAGATACATGCTAGTACAGTCGCTTACCTGGAAAAACAATTATTCACCCCAGGTAACGTTGTTCGCATGTACAATGAAAGATGGTAAAATTGTTTCAAGGCAAAACCAAGTTATTTCTTGCTTTATTCTGTGACAAAACCAAATACTTTGAGATATGGACAAATCATGAAATTGCACACTGTTATAACAGTAACAACAGTTTTCATGATTTTTAATAATATACTATTAACTCCTTCTAGTCCTAATAATATAAACTTCATAATAATAATGATACTGTATTGTGTCAGTCCATAACCACACACCTGTACTATGTATATGGTACCTAGGTATATTTTGTTCAAGTTCTGTTCACTTTTGCTGCTTATTGTTTAGAATTACCAAAACCAAAAGGGCAGATGCACTGAAAACGCAGTCAAATGAATTGGGAAAATCTGTAGTGATGTGATTTTTATTACAATTATATACTGATTAAAAATGGAAACACTACTGAGAGAGAGAGAGAGAGAGAGAGAGAGAGAGAGAGAGAGAGAGAGAATCATGAGGGAGGACCAAGACAGAGAAAGAGGTGGGGGGGAGTGAATGTGAAGCATGTCTGGTATTCAATGTGGTACTAAAATAACTCACTGCATGAGAGCAATGTAGAACTTCTGTGTTAAATTACTTGATTTAAATATTTGATTTCAGGGCCTTAAAACTAATTTTAATACCCGTCTTATAATCCCCTTACTGTCTGTGATCTACATCTTGACAAGTATATTCATTCATCACAACACATATCATTATGCTTTCTTCTCCATCTTTTTATTGAGAGGCAATCATCTTGTCAACAAAATATTCTATTCATGTAGGCATTAAAAGTGTCTTACCTGTAACTGATTTTACCTTTTGAAAAGAACAGGTGTTCAGACTCGAGATTCACCTGTCTCCTATTCATTGATGGAAAGGTCACTCTTGATACATGTCAAGATCAGCAGGTCCATAAAGTGTGACACAAGGTTGGTTGGTCCCCGATGGTGTGGGGTCTGGAAATGTTCAACAAGTCAGGCAATGTTAGGTTGGCATGCTAATTAATTTATGCCACACAATTTATTTTTGTTACTTATACCATGTAAAAAGGACAATAACTTATTGAGGTGTCAACCTCCCTAACTTTCTACCAACAGCAATGTAATTAACTCCGGCTCACCAAAAAATCAACAGGTTATGAAATAACATGGGTATTGTGAGGGGGTGAATATATATATATATATATATATATATATATATATATATATATATATATATATATATATATATCAGTTTCATCAGGTGTAATAGATTGCTCAGGTATGGGATTTACTCAGCACAACAGTATACACAATGACTGGACATGAATGCAGGTTAAAAAAAATTCACAGTATAAACAGTTCAGGGACCTTTCTTTGAACTTGTCATACCTTAAATCACAATAATCTTCATTATTCAGTTACCTTCCAATTAGATGGTGCCACAGGAAAAGCCAGACCATATTATTTGGAATATCTCTAATCCTGTCCCAATGTAATTTTAATTTCACCTTGAATTTGATGGTATCATCAGAAAACCCCACATTTATTTTATGACTTTTCCAGCAACTGAAAATATATTTTTCACTAATGCTATTCAGAGTATAATCAATATTTGCTGTCATGATATAATTTTTTTTCAACCTGAATAACTTTCTTCCTTTTTTTTTATAGGTTTAAGCTGTGATTCACCAGAATTTTACATTACCACATTTATTTGTCATTTAAGTTTATACAAAACCTATTTTATCACTATGTTACTGTGGTCAATTAATATTCTTCATAAGGAAACCATAACCTCGGACAAAGACTCTGATGCCTAAAAGGATATTTTGTCAATCTGATGCCTAAACGGATATTTTGTCACTGGTGCCTTAAAGGATATTTTGTCACTCTGATGCCTAAAAGAATATTTTGTCACTCTGATGCCTAAAAGGATATTTTGTCACACTGGATTTTCTGGTGGTACTGTCTATCAGATTCAAGGGAGAAGTAACTGACTTTGATCAGCATTAACAAATACCAAACTGCTGTGAGATCTAGGGCTGGAGATTTGCCTTTTACCTGCAGTCCTTGGGGATACTAATAATATTTAAAATGTTACTGTGTAAGTATTAGATTTACAGTTATTCTGCCAAAATGTAAAGATTGGCAGCAAGTAGGAATTTTGTTTTTTCCAGCCCTAATGATCCCTAATTTGCATTTCATTGTCATCTGTTATAAATACACACACACACACAGATATATATATATATATATATATATATATATATATATATATATATATATATATATATATATATATATATATATATATATATATATATACTTTAAATACACCTGTGAGTTACATCACTGCATACATGAGAACTGGCTGACTCTAGCAACAGTTACTCCACAGTGAACAATTACACAAGACCAAATTCATAACAGCCTTACTTTTGTTTATAACCTGCCATATATTGGTTTTCAATTCAGCAAGTAACTGTTTAAATATATTTACCTTATTAAAGTCTGGATGACTTTGTAAAGTACATGTGAAATACACTAATTCATTACTGCTGGAATTAATCAATAAACCAATACAAATAAACATTCTTTTGATTTGCATACCCTTATGTAATGTATATACATGTAATTCTACTTACATTGTTTTTATTTAATATTTTTTTACAGGTGTTGTATTAATTATAGGAAAAAAGTTATTTTATCCTTTTTACTGGTACCTACAATTTCTAAGATGTTAATAAGAATAAAAAGGTCTCCAAACAAAATAATTAGAGTACAAAAAGTAATATAACTGTTATGGACTGATGGTATATATAAAGTAGTGGCTACAAAAAGTAGTTATAATATTTATGGACTGATGGTATATGAAAAAGTACAGGCTACAAAAAGTGGTTATAATTTTATGGACTGATGGTATATGAAAAATAACAGACTACACAAATGTACAAACAATACAGCGGTGAACAATAAAACTGAGATACACTTTCTCTCCACTCACCACTGGCTACCTTATATATTAATAATGATATTAATAATAAAAATAATCATAATATTTACAGACGGCAAATAAGTTGTTATGTCTTTAATAATAATAATAATAATAATAATGTTTATTTGTAATACATGCCACTGGCCCATGATACATATCCATACATCATGCAGTACAAAAAGATGTTATAGTTCATAATAAAAGAATAATAATAATAATAATAATAATAATAATAATAATAACTTTGTTTAAAGAAGGCAAATCAGTTTTTACATCTTTAATACTATCATCACATAGGTATTGAGCAGACACAAGCTTGGAGCTTTTGCATTTATGTACATATGTACAGTATATGCCCAAATGTAAGTTCCCACTTACAAAACCCAATAGGTTTCCACAATATCTGACACATAAAAGTTTGTAAAGACTGCTCATACTGTTGAAGGAAATTATATATGTGTTTAAATATTTCCATCCTGAATTCATCTCCTGGGATGCATACAAATCACACAACCATAATAAAGTAAGGATAAATTACTGTCAAATCATTTATTTTCATGGGTATCCATTATCATGGTTCTGTGAAAAAGTATGTTATTGCTAAAAATCTGTGGCTTGTGGAAGGAGTCTTGTTGTTGTAACACAAGGGTCATTGTTCCCTGGGTCTTTAAACTCGAGGTCTGAAGCATGCATAATAAATAAAACAACAAAAACTGACAGGTGTGTGGTCCATACACAAAAGTTGACACCACAATATACATATCCTTTTATCCTTGATGAATACAATAATTTGATACTTAAGTATTCCAAAACCCTTGTACAAAAATTCAAAGAATACCAATTATTGAATGCTTAAAATATATTTCTTTTCTTTAAATATAATCAATATCCAAGAAAATACAAATAAATGTATGAAAATGTCACCTAAATTTTTATTATGGCATTATAACCAGAAACACAAGTTTGTGTTTGTTTGATGGCCCCTTTTTTATATCCATCCCTTGATAACTACAAGCCATCCTGAGATGCAGCAAGGCAACATATAATGATTTCATTATAATGGGATGTAAGGCCTGGTGCATCTGAGTCTAAGGCCTGGTGCATCTGAATCTAAGGCCTGGTGCTCCCACTCATTGAAAGATCATATAGATTGTGGGTTGAAGAGGGTCCATTACCAACTGCTGCACATAACCAGTTACCACACAATTGCTATCTGGACTTCGCACAACACATTTTGAACTAATAGAGGAAAGTATTAGCATATAAAAATGCGGGTACATTTGGTGTCTGCAACTAATAAAATTATTGCAGAGGATTAAGAATTAAAAATCATGAGAAAACTGGTTCTGGTTGGTAAATGGTGAGGACCCTTTACGTTATATACAGGAATCAATAGAGATATATCATCCTTCAACCATCTTAAAGATCTAAGTAAAGGAAAGTTCTTTTGTGTTTTGCCACCATCCACAATAAACAGATTTACTTTCAAAGGACACAAATTTAAAATATTTTTGTTTTTCATTCAGGTCAGGGGAAAAAAAGTTGTCTAAATACGGGGTTGAGATACTGCTTGATTTCTAATTAGTTTAGCCATGACAGTGTCTGCAATACAATCCAATGACACGAATCACAAAAGACACTTGCTAGCAAATGTAAGCCTATTTTGTTGAGGGAATGAGCAGGAAAATGGTTTCCTTAACTGTCAGGCTATTTCATAAAAGTCTGTTGGCCTTGTGCTACAAATGTATAAAGAGTCTAGACAGTCAAGTTTAAGTGATTTCTAATATCATTAATTCATTATATGATGGGACAGTCTGAGACCTGATGGCTAGTACTGATATGTATACTGCATTTAACCTAAATGAGATCCACACTTGTGCATCACACAGAACCTACAACCTAATATTATATTTCCATTTGATCTGGGTGACTCACAACAAGCATTGGTGGACACAGTCAAAGAAGTTGGACTTGCTTTCATTTTTTGCTGTGTATCATTTTAAAAATAAAACCATCTACCATATGTGCTTGCTTATAAGATGAGTCCAACTGCAAAGTGCACAGACCCTGATCTGCAGTTGCATAATGTACCAGCAGATCTGGGTCTGTGCAGTTTGTTAGAAGTAATGAGTAGAACAAACAAGACAGACCCTTACCTGTGGGCACTTTATGCTATGGCAGATCAGAATCTTCGTCATTTGCAGACTGGTTGAGTGGCTCAAATTATTAGAGAGTATAGATAGTAATGGCCATCTTAGTTATTCAATCAGTGTTTGTTTTTTGTTTTGGTGTTTAACAGCAAAGATACACTTTGAAGATTATGACAAGCCAAGTAAAGTAAATTGTCCAATAATGAGAACTGAACCCATGCATTTCTGATCACAAGTCCAATGTCTCAACCACTGAGCCACCCAGCTGTTAGTGATTGAGCCACCTGACTGTTAGTGATTGAGCCACCTGACTTAGAGATTGAGCCACCTGACTGTTAGAGGTTAAGCCACCTGACTGTTAGAGATTAAGCCACCTAACTGTTAGTGATTGAGCCACCTGACTTAGAGATTGAGCCACCTGACTGTTAGAGGTTAAACCACCTGACTGTTAGAGATTAAGCCACCTAACTGTTAGAGATTGAGCCACCTGACTGTTAGAGATTTAGCCACCTGACTGTTAGAGATTGAGCTACCTGACTGTCAGAGATTGAGCTACCTGACTGTTAGTGATTGAGCCACCTGACTGTTAGAGATTAAGCCACCTGTTAGAGATTGAGCCACCCGACTGTTAGAGATTGAGCCACCTGACTGTTAGAGATTAAGCCACCTGACTTTAGAGATTGAGCCACCTGACTGTAAGTGATTGAGCCACCTGACTTAGAGATTGAGCCTCCTGACTGTTAGAGATAGAGCCACCTGACTGTTAGAGATTGAGCCACCCAACTTAGAGATTGAGCCTCCTGATTGTTAGAGATTGAGCCACCTGACTGTTAGAGATTGAGCCACCTGACTGTAAGAGACTGAGCTACCTGACTTAGAGATTGAGCCACTACCGCTAGAGATAAATTACATGAATAGCCTTAATACTGTGATGTGATGTGATTTGGATTTTTAATGTAGCTTTAACAATTTTTCAGTTATATCGCTACGATGTCTGCAATGTGGCAGTTTATAGTGATGCTAGCACTGGGGCATCATGCCACAGACATGTAGCATGATGTCCCACCCAGTCATATTATCCTGACACCAGGCCGACCAGTCCTAACACTAACCTCTTAATGCTGAGCGCCAAGCGAGGCAGCTGTTAGTACCATTTTTGTAAGTCTTTGGTATGATTCGGCCAGGGATCGAACCCATGACCTCCCGCATCCGAGGTGGATGCTCTCACCACTAGATACCGGAGCGGTGCCTTAATACTAGAAACTTCTCTTTTTATGTTCTTGAAGTTGATCAATTCTTGAATTATATTAATACCATCATTAAAACAGATTCGAAACATCTTTTTTATATTTCTTCATGAATAACAACACAAAATCTAAAACCATGTAATGTCACATGCAGTATACATTTGTTTTAGAAAATTCTCCAGCATTTTCAAAACAATTGTTTTCCTATACGTTTGGCTGTGACCTTCTAAATGTTTAACTGGTTCAACGACTGGTTGGATTTAAATAGGAAAATCAACACATGAGAGGCTATATTATGCTGTGGTAACCAGAATAAGTGCCAGGTACACAGCACAGTGTGGCCAACATGACCTGGTCAGTGCAGAATTTCAACCCACACACTTCTGGTCAAAAGTGCAGTATGCCAACTACCAATCCATAACTGGTGTACCCACCCACCCCCAACAGGTAAGCTATAATGACTAATGGAAAGTCTGTGTGCCTCAAAATGCTGCACAAGCAACAATATGAGCATGGAAAACTAACTGACCTACTTTACTTGGATTTTTTTGATCAACATAAAATATAGCTTGCCATTCAATTTTATGAAAGATTAATTTTCAGATTGAATTTCAGACATAATGAACTGGCTCTGGTGAAAAGATATTCTGCAAAGATAAGTAATGTAAGTAAACAAGTCTGTCGGACTTTATCTGCAGACAGCATTTTACAAGTTTGTTTTTTACATGGGTAGTGGTGTGAAGATAATTCCATTTAATGTAATAGCAATTAAATTGGTTTGAAATATTTACAGCTGCAGGCAATGTTTTCAAAGCATGGTATAAGTATAAAATACTTACCTAAACACATCTGAGAAATAACAGATAAACATGATACAAAACATGAACTTTCTTTGATCATTTAAAAAAAATAAAAACATTCAATTTAATCTACCTTTTTTTTAAACATATTCTTCAGGGAAGATGAAACTGCCTACACGTCTGCAGTACTTGTTAGGCACATACTAACATTCTCTGTGTACCACTGATACACCGAAGTGTTTAAAAAGAAGTTTGAAAAATAAATCATCATCATTCTGACTCTTTGAAAATGTCAGTAACAAAACTGTGGCACTTGAAAATCAACATTAATAATAGCACACTTCATACTGGTCATGTTGGCAGTCAGTTCAAAATATTTCAGTAATGGGTGTCCTTTTTCAGAATTTTATTGCACATATCTTTAAATGGCAGTTTTTCACTCTATTAGGATCATCATACATCCATGTTCCTTTGGAAGGTCATTACTGTATTTACATGCCCCAAGAAATACTCCACATGCAACAAGAATCAATGTTAAACTATGTGGGCATTTTTGGAAGATGAGGTCAACCAAAAGGTTTGATCCAGTACAAACCAGACTGAATGTTGCACTGTCATGTCACAATAGAAGCTGCACGTTTAAAAAAATTCATTCGACCGTGTTATTTGTTGTGATAGACCTGATGTCCTCTTTTTTGGACCCAGTTTAGTATCTTACAACCATCATAAAACTCCATAGCGATCAATAATTTTCATCCGAAAGTTTTTTTAATGACATTAAATGTGCAAAATATTCAATAACCAAGACAGAATAGACTCTCAACATCCTATATTAGTATTAAATTTTAGAACAACATTGGGTTAATTTGGGTAAATGCACCAACATGATGATGCTGACATATACTTTAGTTACTTTGAAAACTGAAAGACACGAGTTAGAGCATCCACCTCAGATACGGGAGGTCATGGGTTCGATCCCCAACCAAGTCATACGTTAGTGTTAGGACTGGTCGGCCTGATGTCAGAATAATGTGACTGGGTGGGACATCATGCTACATCTCTGCGGCATGATTCCCCAGTGCTAGACATCACAATAAACTGCCACATTGCAGACATTGTAGTGATATGACTGAAAAATTGTTAAAGCTACATTAAAAATCAGAATCATACACATAGAAAGACACGAACTATTTATGCAATTTTATGAAACCCCTAATGTATAATACATGGTAGTGATACCAGATGTCAGACCAAATCTTCTGAAACAAAAAGTGGTCTCAGTTCAGGTGGTCTCTCAATTCATGTGGTCTCTTAAAAAGGTCTTTATATTATATAACACAGTTGATCTGAACATGAAAAACATGGCCAATTATGACAGGTAGTCTTCTGAAACAGTGGCCTTTCAAGTCAGATACTTGCTTATTAATGGTCATCACATTATAACACAGATGATATGGGCATGAAAAACATGATAAGTGGTCTTCTAAAACAGTTATCTTTTAAGTCAGATAGTCTCTCATTAAAGGTAACCACATTATCTATGCACTGACCAACATCTGCCACTAACAGCAAATCAGGGTCTATGGTATTTGGTTAACATCAAACGTAAAAGCAGCACAAAATGCAGAATCAGTCAACAGTACCATAGTCTACCTGACTAATTAAAAACACATACATCTGCACAGAGGAATACCTGCTAAAAATATATAATAAAAAACTTTCAAAGGAGGTATAAGATGTTATAACACAAAAGGAAACATTTATATTCTCAATTATTAGCTGTAATGGAAAACTGCAATTCCATTTTTGTTGCTGTCTGACTTTTTGAATTGATGGAGAATAATTTGCTAAAGTAGGTATTTTTGCAAAAAATTTACCATGAATAGGAAAAGATATATTTCACATTAAGATTCATTATAACTATATTATCAAATCATCAGTATTTTGAACAAAGCATACACCTCTAAATTCCATTCACCTCAATATACATATGGTCAGACTTCACTTAAATATTGAATATTAGGTAAGGGCCAGTTCCCTCGATAAAACAATTTGAATTTTGTATAATTTCATTGGTCTGAGCTTACTTAAGTTATTTCACATCAAAGGCACTGTGGAACTCATACATCAAAAACAACTAGTTTACTTCTTGAAACAAAATACTATTTCTGTAGTACACTGCACTAGTGATCATGGAGATAGCAAGAAATATGGTTACTACATCAAGAGATCCAAGAATATGGCCTCAGAAGGTGTAAACATAACCTCAGTGACCTAATAACAGCTAGGAATACTACAAAGAATATAAAACAGTCTTTTTCAATCTTATTCCCTACAGGATATTGTGTGGGGCCACAGTACTATGTAGTGGTTTGTTTACATTGTTTCAAATTGGGTTCAACTTATAGGCTCAGCCCAACTGCAGACTGTACAAACCCAGATATGCCATTGTATAATCTACTGGCAGATCTGGGTCTCAGCAGTTTGTTTAGGGCAAATCATTAAAAGAAATAAGAAAATCCCTGATATGCCAGCACACTGTGCAACAATGAATCAAGATGACGACTGTTTGCAATAGGACTTGAAATATAAGTGAGTGTATATGGTACTTATTATTAAGGTAGCATGCTTCAAGGCCTAGACTGGTTTACAAGGCAAGATTCCTAGTATACTGGAAGGAGTATGCTTCTTCATTTATGGTGTGACTAGACCTTAGTGTACAGTCTCAAACAAAACTGACAAGTAAAACATATGTAACCAACCATGAAGTTAGCTTTAATTGGATTTATATTTCAATGAATCAGGTAGAGAAGGGTCATTAAATGGAAATAAAATCCTGACAGTTAGGCTAGTTTGGGTGGCACTTGTAATTTACTTTAAATTCAATCAAGTTTACTCTACTTAATACTATAATAACACTGTTGCTCAGTATCATTCATGACCATATTTACCCCAATGTAAACCTACCACTACATAGTACTGTGACCCCTCACTATAAGTTCACTCACTATAACACAGTCCCTTCTGTAAAGCAGGTATGGATCTCATTACATTACATAATAATAATACTCATTTATTTTAAATCAATGGGAACCACTGTATAATACCATCTTATACAGTGTAATGAAGCATACAATACACTGTACATATGTTACTACCAAACTTGCTTATAACAGGAACCATGGAGTAATGAAAGACCTTATACTGAGTGAGTTCTTTATCATGAATAATGCATCTCAACATAAAACACCTCATTACAACACAATATGGCTGTATAGGAATATTATGAAATGCAAGTATGGATTACATTATGTTATGAAACTTAGCTTATCATGGGAGAAATACTATAATACTTAAAAATAGTTATATCACTTACCAAGACTGATTATAACTTGAGTCCAAATACACACTGCACAGACCTAGATCTGCCATCAAATAATGCATTAGCAGATATGGATCCATGCAGTTTTTTTTAAAGTAATCAGATGAACAAACAACAAAGACCCAGATCTGCTAACACATTATGTGACAGCAGAGCAGGGTCTGTGTTGTGTACAGTTGGACTAAACTTATAAGTACACTGTAAGTACAAATTGTATGTCAGAAATATGTAAGGCTCAAAGGATACTGCAAGATCCTCCTCGTCTGAGTAATTCTTGTAAAACAGGATCATTAAACAATGTTTAAGCTTAAAAGTACTATCTGTCTCACATATTAGAAAAATTTAATTTTATGAGCAATGAACATGAACCAAATCTCTAAGATTTCGAACACCTGGAGAGGTTCATTACATTAAGCATAAAAGTGACATAAAATTTGCAACTGACATCATGTATCATAAAAATAAATTATAAAGTGTATATCTGTGCCATGGAAACCTCATTACTGCTGAAGCAGGTGCTATGCTATCTGCCATTCCTAATTTTAATTAGGATGAAATACTGCATCTAAATTTTGCTCTAAAAGCTGTACTGTGTCACTTTGTGGCGAAATAGAAACAGGCAGAATGTGAAGTTATTAAAAACAAAATTAACAGATGTAGTTAAACCAATAAATTTGAAGTCTTATCTCATTTTATATCAAATCAGTTAATCCACTGCAAATATGTTTTACTTAAATGTCGAGACAAACTGTAACAATAAAAAATATCCTGATCTGCTACAGACCCAGATCTACTGGCACATTATGTGACAGCAGATCTGGATCTGTGCAGTTTGCTGTTGGACTTGTCTTACAAGCAAGTAGATACGGTAGTAAACTTTTAGGCCTGTTCTATTTATTATACATGGTACCCATGGGAGGCATTTTTAAAATTTTAAATATATCTCAGGGTATACACATTACCAGAAGAATTCAAACAAAAATTATGCATAATTCTAAGTGAGTGATAATTCTGCATTGAAAGCACCTACCCTGGGTCCCATGCATATTCTACAGGGACAGCCCTAAGATCAGAATAGTATATACTTAATTTCATAATAGGCAAGGTTGTTTGTACTGATTTCTAGATGCGTTTACAAACACACTGAAATGTGTTAAAATACAGTCTGTCACACCAATCACATAATTATGGCCAAAGAGTCAATTTTACACCTTAGACAAAGAATTTTTATGTACGGACCTGCACCTAGTTTTGCTACAAAAATACTGGAAATCCCTTGTGGGCTCACTTTTCCATATGAACTCTTATTTACACACATCTTTATTGTCCAGATTCACAGTGCATCAACAGTTGTTGACAAATTCACAATGGATGTAAAAGCACATGATATGATACATACAGCTCTGATGTTTAACATGCTAAACGTTTTCTATCACAGTATCTGTCCTTTTCAAGCCAATAAAGGTTAGAGCATCCGCCTCAGATGTGGGAGGTTGCCAGTTTGAGCCCCGGCCAATTCATTCATACCAAAGATTATACAAATTATACTAGCAGCTTGCTTGCTTGGAGTGCAGCATTAAGAGGTTAGTGTTAGGACTGGTCAGCCTGGTGTCAGGATAATGTGACTGGGTGGGACATGATGTTACATGTCTGTGACATGATGCCTCACTGCAGACATTGTATCAATATGACTCAAATTGTTGAAGCTGTTACAAATCCCAAAACACACACAAACCACTATAAATTGCTGAATTGTCTTGTCTGCATAATTAAACTTGTAACTGACCTGTTGATACAGATGACACATCATCACAGCTGACCTACCACCACAGCATTCATAACCAAGTCCTTCTCACTCAAGCATGGCATATCATATTATATCAAAGTATTTTACATCCTTACTTACCCTGAGCTAATCAGTGTTATAATTTTAGAGAATATCAAAAATATCATTTTTAAAAAGTCTTATGATTAAGCCGATTTAAGTCTGTATGTGATACACAGAGGTATGCTATCTTGTAGGAGATGGTCACCAACAATAGCATTGGTTGGCAGTCTATATAGGTCCTGGCACATGTTACAGCTTGACTAGGAGCCCCGAGTGGCCGAGTGGTCTAAAGTGCTCACCGTTACGGATCACTGCCATCTCACCTCTGTCTGCATGGGTTTGAGTCTTGGGCTTGGCCAATGTGGGTATGTGAGAAAGCTTGCCAGTAGCTTATCATGGGTCGGTGGTTCTTTCTGGGATTTTCCCGGGTTCTTCCTCCACCATTTATACTGGCCGCCATGTATAGCCTATCTTGTGCTAAAAAATGGCATTAAACCTACAACAACAACAACAGTTGGACTGATATTTGGTGATATGCTCATAATGGCTCACTGGCCTGGAGCTGCACTAATTTTCTGAGTACTGTAATGTATTTTCTCAGGTAGCATATTTATTCAATAACAGACATATAATTCCTAAGGCTAGTCCCCATTTTTACACAGCAATACTCATAATATCTTTGTCTGTTTTATAAAGCTGGTCCCCTGGACTTCTCATGAGAACAACATTGCATAAAACATACCAAAATTCAAACATATAAAAAAAATTTCTATTGGATTTTCTGAAATACTCAATTTTAATACTTACTAGATCAAAATATCTTAGGAGTATGGCTTCTGCCCTGCCAATCCAGCCCTCCTAAGTTAAATTTTAGCTTTAAGAAAGGTAAAATTTGTCTGCCTGCATAGGTGGGAGTCAGACAAGAATGATCTCCCCTTTAGAGGGATTAGTGCCAAATCCCATCCATACTTCAGTTCTTACTGGTGGGCAATGCACATTCTGCCAATAGGCTGTAACTGGTTGGGTATATCTATAGTATGCTCACCAACAGGCTGTAACTGGTTGGTTATATCTGTTATGCTCACCAATAGGCTTTTAACTGGTTGGGTATATCTATATTATGTTCACCAATAGGCTTTTAACTGGTTGGGTATATCTATTATGCTCACCAATAGGCTGTAACTGGTTGGGTATATCTATTATGCTCACCAATAGGCTTTTAACTGGTTGGGTATATCTATTATGCTCACCAATAGGATGTAACTGGTTGGGTATATTAATAGTATGCTCACCAACAGGCTTTTAACTGGTTGGGTATATCTATATTATGCTCACCAATAGGCTGTAACTGGTTGGATATATCTATATTATGCTCACCAATAGGCTTTTAACTGGTTGGGTATATCTATTATGCTCACCAATAGGCTGTAATGTTGGGTATATCTATATTGTGCTCACCAATAGGCTTTTAACTGGTTGGGTATATCTATTATGCTCACCAATAGGCTGTAACTGGTTGGGTATATCTATATTATGCTCACCAATAGTCTGTAACTGGTTGGGTATACCTATATTATGCTCTCACCAATAGGCTGTAACTGCTTGGGTATATCTATATTATGCTCACCAATAGGCAGTAACTGCTTGGGTATATCTATATTATGCTCACCAATAGGCTGTAACTGCTTGGGTATATCTATATTATGCTCTTGTAAGTATTATCAGGAATCATATCTTACTCCTAATATTGTTTTCTTATTCAAAATGCGTTATCTGATCATAATGTCTTAGCTGAATGGGTAAGAGATGGAGTTACATTTCCTTACCCCAAAAATGGCCTAACTTTGGAATGTAAGGCAGCCTCAACATGTCCAATATATTCAAGGTGGAGAAGAGCCCTGATACAGGTAACCAAGAAAAGTGTCTTTCCTGCATATCCATTGGAAGTCTCACAGCTACATCACTGAGCAACTGCTTAATGGCCTGGAAGGTAGCTTACAGTGGCACTGCTCCTATATGTCCCACCAAGTCAAACTGAGCCCAGGGATGAAAGATCTCAGAGGTAAAGCTAGAGAAAGACATATTTGACCTTCATCCTATGGCCTGTATAATATCAGGTAATAGTTATACCTCACTGCAATATTGGTAACAACTGCCCTAACCTCCTGAGCTGAAATATGCATTTATTTCATTTGATCTTCGACTATTTCTTTTCATGCAGAGGAAATAATCAATCTTATCCAGGATAATAAATCCTGAGCTATCAACCTTTCCTTCTTTCAAAGGTAGAAACAGATGAAGTCTCCCTCGCTCTTATAATGGGTCTTGCATTGTGGTTGAGTTTGTGTAATGGTAACCCATGATATCATGATGGGTCATCAATGTGTCTGAATTTGTGGAATAGTAACCTATGATATCATGATGGATCATGCATTGTGTCTGAATTTGTGGAATGGTAACTTATGATATCATGATGGGTCATGCAATGTGTGTGTCTGAATCTGTGGAATGGTAACCTATAATATCATGATGGGTCATGCAAAGTGCCCTTATTTGTTGAATGGTATTGTAGGATATCATGATACGCGATACAATATGTCTGAATTTGTGGAATGGTAACCAATGATATCATGATGGGCAATACGTCTGAATTTGTGGAATGGTAACTGATGATATCATGATGGGTGATGCGTCTGAATTTATGGAATGGTAACCGATGATGTCATGATGGGTGATACAACGTGTCTGAATTTGTGGAATGGTAACCAATGATATCATGATGGGTGATACAATGTGTCTGAATTTGTGGAATGGTAACCAATGATATCATGATAGGCGATGTGTCTGAATTTGTAGAATGGTAACCAATGATATCATGATAGGCGATGTGTCTGAATTTGTGGAATGGTAACCAATGATATCATGATGGGTGATACAATGCGTCTGAATTTGTGGAATGGTAACCAATGATATCATGATGGGTGATACAATGCGTCTGAATTTGTGGAATGGTAACCAATGATATCATGATGGGTGATACAATGCATCTGAATTTGTGGAATGGTAACCAATGATATCATGATGGGCAATGCAATGTGTCTGAATTTATGATGTATTTGTCCCATAAATCAATATTCTAGATGAAACAAGATTTGCATATTCTCTCTTATGTGTCCAACTGTAAACTGCACAGACCCAGATCTGCCATCATATAATGTTCTGACAGACCTA
Source organism: Sinohyriopsis cumingii (assembly GCA_028554795.2). Taxonomy (NCBI): domain Eukaryota; kingdom Metazoa; phylum Mollusca; class Bivalvia; order Unionida; family Unionidae; genus Sinohyriopsis; species Sinohyriopsis cumingii. The sequence goes on along the minus strand of CM068837.1, from coordinate 65,405,236 downwards.
GGTCTGTGCAGTTTGTTAGGAGTAATAAGTAGAACAGAGATCCAGATTTGCAGGCACATTATGCAACTGCACATCAGGATCTATGTTGCTTGCAGATTGACTTGACTTATAAGCAAGTATATACTGCATGAATGAGTGAGATCCTTCTCTATCACAGTGCTGTCTCTCTTTATAATACTGCTGACGGAAGACTTGAAGGGATTTGCATGAGAAGTGAGAGAACCTTATACTGAGGTATATTCAAACAAGACTGTGTCTCAATAGATAATAATCCATAAAACTAAATTATTTAATGATAAAAAACCACGTTATAATTGATTTTCTTGTGGGAAGACATGAAGTAAAAGACACTGATTAAACAAAATATGATGAATTTAATGTAAAAAATGACTTCACTTGTGTTATAAGAAAGGGAACTATATACGGGGGTGGGGGGGGAGACATTATGGTAAGAGACTATTATCCTTAGGGGAAAGTACATGTGTCATTTCACTTCTTGAGGCTCACCATATATATATATATATATATATATATATATATATATATATATATATATATATATATATATATATATATATAAGCATTTATCTGTATGACATACATGTTTAGTCATGAATATGCAGATGGATAATCTATAAATGTAAGTCTTTAAACATTAAAATTATATTTTTATACTAAATATTGTTCTCAGTTTATTGTATCCACAGGTTGTTTTTATTTCTAAATTTTTTTTTAGGCAATTAAAAATTAAAGTAAACTTAAATGTGAATTATGGAATAAGGCCAAGAATTTTATAGATAACTTTATATTTCTTGCAAAATTTCTGGTGAATATTTGGTTCATTTCCAGTCTGAAGTCTGTCCTATAATACAGCAGTGGCAAAACAAGACTGTTTGCAATGTGTGTGGTCAACCCTGCTCCTGAGTGGCACAACAGTTATTTTTTTTTAAGTACTTCCACTTACTAGTTGTGATATTACTGCAATTCCACACTATGGTACAAAAAAATGACAAATACATATACAATCTTGCTCTATACAACTTGAGTTATGAATAAAAACATATCTGTTCTTCAAAAGATGATAAATAAATCAGACAGATTTCCTCAAGTGCCTGCATAAAAGAAGATTTTGTCATTATTATTCATTTACTTCATCAAACAGTAAGGCATCATAAACATCATAAGCTACATACCTGTTTATCCCAATTATAGGTGAGTGGACAGTAAATATGCTAGTTTTTCTATACACAGGTAGGTGCACATACATCAAGTTTTACTTGTGGACAATGAATACATTTGTTCACTTATCAAGAAGGTCAGGGAGTAAATTTTCAGGTCAGGAATGGTCAACTGACCAGAGTCCTATATTACTGCATGTTAGGTATTTGACTCTATTATACCCAGTTACTATATTCAACCAAGTTTGTTCCCAGTTAAAAACAAATAGCCTGGACTCTTCATAACATGGTAAATTCTATTTGTATATAAAATAAAATTTTGCATTGCAGACATTGTAGCAGTATTGCTGAAAAATTGTTAGAGCTATGTTAAACATCCAAATCACACACACACACACACACACACACACACACACACATTGTTTTAGCACAAACTTGTATGTTTATTCAAATATAATGAAATCCAATAACTGGTACTTTATAAACAGAGTGTAGAACTTATAAAACTTCTTAACGCAAAGGACATATAAAAATAACCATCTTGCATTATTCTCTTTTCAATTCACTTTTGATCAAAATATACAACGACATACTGATACTAATGAGACAAATCACAGTACATGTATTACTTACCTATGTGTTACATAATCCCAAAGGATATTAGAGAAAGTACAATTATAAATGCATTAATTATAATTTAATTCAATGGATGAAAAGTTGAACCTGTTCAATTTGAAAAATACATTACAACTTAAAGTATATATTCTCAAATGCTCCATTTTGTTGTCTCATTATTTCTGTACTGTATACATAAAATGTACCAAGCTGGCACATGTTTATTTAATTTTTGCATGATCTATAATTAAATGTAGCTTATTATCAATGTTATGAATGTGTCTTTATTATAAATGTTGTGTGTCTGTTCATGTGTGTGTGTGTGACTATGTACATGGACTCTGAATGTAAATATGTATAGAGGGATACAAGGAGGATTAAGCCACCCTCTTTAGATAATGTATCATTATTATTATTATTATTATTTATGTACCTAAAAAGTAAATGATATACCACTGTTAGGTACTAATGTCAGTGATGTATCAGTTTTATATCCTTTTAAGGTAAGTGATACATCACTGTATTAGGTATTGATAAGTGATACATCACTTTATTTTTACCTATCAGGTAAGTGATACATCACTGTATTTGTACCTATCAGGTAAGTGATACATCACTGTATTAAGTACTTATGAGGTAAGTGACACATCAGCTTCATAAGGTAAGTGACACATCACTTTATTTGTACCTATACGGTTAGTGATACATCAGTGTTATGTACCCATCAGTTATGTGATACATCACTTTATTTGTACCTATACAGTTAGTGATACATCAGTGTTATGTACCCATCAGTTGTTGTTGTTGTGGGGTTTAACACCATATTTCAGCACATGATAAGCTATGCATGGCGGCCAGTATTAATGGTGGAGAAGAACCCGGGAAAACCCTGGGAAGAACCACCAACCCATGAGAAGCTACTGGCAAGCTTTCTCATATACCCACATTGGCCGAATCCTAGACTTGAACCCACGCAGACAGAGGTGAGATGGCAGTGATCCATAACAGAGAGTGCATTAGACCACTCAGCCACTTGGGGCGCCTGTACCTATCAGCTATGTGATACATCACTGTATTTGTACATATAAGGTAAGTGATACATCTCTGTGTTAGTTACTGATAAAATAAATGATACATCAGTTTTTATAAATGAAGTGATACATCACTATTTGTACCTATAAGGTAACAGTATATACCAATATGGAAAGTGATTATATTAGTGATACATCATTGTATCACCAGTATGTACCTGTATGGAAAGTGATTATATTAGTGATACATTATTGTATCACCAGTATGTACCTGTATGGAAAGTGATTATATTAGTGATACATCATTGTATTACCAGTATGTTCCCAGATGGAAAGTGATTATATTAGTGATACATCATTGTATTACCAGCATGTACCAATAAGGAAAGTGATTATATTAGTGATACATCATTGTATTAAGAGTATGTACCTGTATGGAAAGTGATTATATTAGTGATACATCATTGTATTAAGAGTATGTACCTGTATGGAAAGTGATTATATTAGTGATACATCATTGTATTACCAGCATGTACCAATAAGGAAAGTGATTATATTAGTGATACATCATTGTATTACCAGTATGTACCAATATGGAAAGTGATTATATTAGTGATACATCATTGTATTACCATTATGTACCCATATGAAAAGTGATTATATTAGTGATACATCATTGTATTACCAGTATGTACCCATATGGAAAGTGATTGTATTAGTGATACATCACTGTATTACCAGTATGTACCTGTATGGAAAGTGATTATATTTGGTGACTAATCACTGTATTATGTACCTGTATGGAAAGTGATTATCTCAGTATTTTATGTTCTATGTATTGGAGTTTATCTTCTACACATTACATCTGAATACTTGAAATTAGGACAAGTCTCTACAACATTAGGAAGAAGTCAGTGATTCAGACATCAGTCTCCTCATACAGTTATGACCCAATACCTAACACTTAAAAGAGAAGAAAAAAACAGAATTATAACACGGGCTACTCTATTTAATATGTCAAATTACAATACTGGCTACTCTATTTAATATATGTCAAATTACAATATGGGCTACTCTATTTAATATATGTCAAATTACAATACGGGCTACTCTATTTAATATATGTCAAATTACAATATGGGCTATTCTATTTAATATATGACAGAGAGAGTGAACACACTTTTTTATAATTCCTTTTGTGTAATGGTGGAGTCTAAATTGATTTTGTTTCTTGTCTTTCCTGTGTAATTTTAATCAACCCTCCATTTCAATTGGTGGTGGGGTGAGTGTCTTAAATGAGAGATTTTTATGTTAATTAGACGTGAGACTTTCACTTTATCTGCTTAATATTTGTCCGAATGCTACTGAAAAATGAAATGCCACCCTGTGGTCCATCACAAATGGACAGTATACAAGACAAATTTACTCCCTTCTGTATTCATTGTGACACTTAGCAAATTGGTGTCCTAATAAACCTAACAGGCCACACCAAGGTACACTTTATCAATGTCAGAAAGATTTACTGCTGGATTGTAAGACATGGAGACACTTCCCTTCATAAATGATTGCATACTCTCAATTGGAAAATTTGCCTCTCTTTACCCTAAACTCCAAAATGTTCCGTGAACCATATTTTGTGCCATTTTAACATAAACATGTACTTTCTCCAACTGAAATCACTAAAATTTAAATTTGTTAGCCAGTTAGCTAATTCAGGCTAAATAGACCCCTGTTCTATTTTACCATTTCTACTGCAAAAGACAACTTGTCTTCAAACTTAGGACTCTTCTGCTTCCAGGGCACATGTACCATTATGGACACTTGTATTAATCCAAATAAAAGAATTCTTATATAATGTCTGGTTGTATATGTAGTGTTTAACTGCACATAAGCACAATCATGACTATGTATTGCCGATTAAAGGTTTAATTCTTAAAAAAATATGACGAAAATCTTGCAAAAAGTTTTAAGCAAGTAAACTCTTCCAAAGAAATATAAATATGTACTGCTTCAAAATAAAATCTATTATAATTGTATTTTAAACAGGATATCCATGGATGGCATTAAAGGGCCATGCTTTGTTTCTTTTCACTGAAAGAATTCATGAAAAACTGACTCCACCACCAAAATGAAAAACAAAGAAGGCTCATCCTACTCATTTTCAAATTTTTTTATCTGCTTCTTTAAAACTGCTGTTTTTCTTTTGAAAACTACAACTGATTAAAACAAGACTTAATATTTTGCAAAGATTTCATGCCACCTGGAAGAAAACTAAGTTATAAAGAGTTGAATATCATAACTACTTTTTATCTGCTGTAACTATTTTTTTACAGTCATCCAGTTATGTTCTTAAATCGGCAAGCTTTAGTATGGTCACCTAGTCATGTAATGAGTCGGACCTATCTTCAAAGTCAAGGATTTTTAAAGTTGTATGCACCATAATAAAGATAGGAATAGCACTTTTCAATTCGTACTCGACAGGGATTCTACGGGATAGCACTTTCCGTTCTGTCTGGTGTATATTTATAATTCTCTATAATTAATCCTATATACCTTGATTTCTTTCATAGGAAACTGGAATGACTGTGTTAAGATAGATGAGAATTTATTACCAGGTCATCATGCAAACGTGTCGGCTACACATAAGTGCATATAACACCAATTGAGTAGCATCGTTTTTTTGTGATGTGTGCTTAGTCATGATGGAATAATGACTCGTGTGTGCAGGCAAGGCGATGAGTGCCATTTACCTGCGGACCTGGGTTCGAATCTCCGTAGAGTACAAATGAAAAATTCTCTAACCTGTATAATTTGCATTAAATATTAATTATGCCTACTATTACCAAGCATTCTCCAATAGAATCCATGGAAAGCTCTTTCCGTTCAGTCTGGTGTGTATATATCTCTCCGATCACATCCTACAAACTTAAAGACATGGAATCAAATTGCAAATACATGCAAACATTCACACCTATATATAGCTGAATGACCGGTCGGTTGCCACTGAACTGTATTATATGCTATCTTGAATGACAGCTGCCACACTCATCTGACAGTAATTATATGATCAACTGAAAAGGAAAACATGCACACTGTCAATTAGATAGAAGAAAAAAATCGGCCTCTAGAAAAACACCCCATAAAAAACACCAGACCCAGTTTCATCAGAACTTTATGTGCATAACATTCCAACTCGAGTTCAAAAGTCTGATTTATAATGTTCACTATGTTGACTATGTAAATTTGATGGTAATAATTTTAGAAACATACAGATTTTAAGATTTTCTTAATTAGTGTCCCTCTAGTAGAATGTTAAGCTTCAATTACATAAATAATGCACTCTAGGTACTGTATTTCATTTTAAGAGCTTGAGCTAAATGAGCTAGTTTCAAAGTGAAAACCTTTTGAGAATACAGAGGTACTTCACACCAGAAAATTACTGTTCCAGTGGCCTAGTGGTATAGAGTGTCCACCTCGGCTGAAAATTACCCCCACTCCTTCTGTCTTTTCTGTATAGCTTCATGAAACTTTCTGCACTATTTTCCCTCATTTTATGTTAAAGAAATTATTTTCGCCATTATAATTTGAAAGAATTTATTTTCATATTTTGCTTGTATAGCACTAATGTATGGAATTGGTGAAAATGTCACAAATCAATCACGTATCTCCTGTAACTGAATAAGATCAACTGCACATGGGTTTTTATTTTTCAACCAATGACATTTTTCAAAACTGGAAATTGTTGGAGAATTTTTAAGACACAAAAAAAGAATCAATTTCCCAAAAAAATCTAGTTAAAACTTACAGTACAGTTTATTAAAAACAAGTAATAGCTTTCTTGGATTTCTGTAGTCCCATTTCAGGGAAAAAAATAAACTACCAATCAATCATTTCCAATTAAGTTCCTTCCCAAGAAATGGATTTCAATTGACATGATAAATGTCAAAATTGTTTTTGTGGGGCCCTGGGTAGCCAAGTGGTTGAAAGTGCTCACTTTATGCAATCACTGCCATCTCACCTCAGCCAATGTAGATATGTGAGAAAGGTGCCAGTAGCTTCTCGAGGGTTGGTGGTTCTTACTGGGGTATTCCCAGGTTCTTCCTCCCTCAGTTGTTGTTATTGTTGTTGTGGGGTATAACATATTTTTCAGCACATGATAGGCTGTACATGGCAGCCAGTATTAATGGTGGAGGAAGAACCCAGGAAAACCCCAGAAAGAACCACCGACCCACGAGAAACTACTGGCAAGTTTCCTCACATATCCACATTGGCTGAATCCGAGACTCAAACTGGAGCAGACAGAAATGAGATGGCAGTGATCCGTAACGAAGAGCGCTTTAGACCACTCGGCCACTTGGGGCCCCTCCCTCAGTTGTACTGGCCGCCATATATAGCCTATTAATAGCGCTGAGAAATGGCGTTCAACCCCAAAACAACAAGAACATAAAAATGTTATTTAACTGGCCATTACAATGAAAGTGACTAATATCTGATGAACTCAGTTAAACAAAACAACACAAAGTACTGTACCAGCAGAATTGTGCAATATACACAAGAGTGATAAGGCAGAAAATTAGCTGTAAATTAGCTTTAGCAATTTACAAGTTCACAATTAGCAGTTGCGTTTTTGGCCTTGTATCATATCATATCATATACAAGTTAATCTGGGTTAATCAGCTTTAAAGTGGTTGCTGAAAATCTGTCACTGTGGAATGTGTGTAACGCACAGATTTGCAAACAAATGTAAAATTACAGTGATAGCTAAATAAAATGGATTAAATTTTCTGATCCCTCTGAAAGGAGACTAGTTGATAATCTATGCTTTAAATTCAGTGTGTGTGTGTGATGTGTGTAATTTGGATTATTAATGTAGCTTTAAGAAAATTTGAGTCATATCGCTAAGATGTCTGCAGTGTGGCAGTTTATACTGATGGGGCATCACGCTGCAGACATGTAGCATGATGTCCACTCCAGTAACATTATCCTGACACCAGACCGACCAGTCCTAACCCTAACTTCTTAATGCTGAGCACCTAGCAAGACAGCTGTTAGTACCATTTTTTTAAGTATTTGGTAGGACTTAGCTGGATCTGCATAGAATTAAACAGTAATTTCTAATCCAAGCTTTTCTTTTCTCTTATATATTCTGTTCCTCATCAATGAAGCATAGACCCTCATAAGTGGACATTGAAATATCTATAGGGTGGTATGTGTATTCAGGTCAGTTGAAATCACACCCACCCACCCAACAACACCTTTACTTTCAGAACAAATAAAATACTTTTCACTGATATACATAGAAAGACTATTATTTCATGCTTAATGAATCAAACCCTCTTTCTCAATTTTGGACCATAAAAGGAATAAAAACCGGATCAAATCGGCTTAAAGACTTTGTTACAAATTTAACAGGAAATCAATGTAACATTTAATGCTGATGAACTATATATCCAATGAAATGACCAAGGTCATTATCAACACAGTTTTATTAATTACTGGCATCCTGCCAAATCATGTCAATGAGGTAAATCTAATTTAACAAGATCAGATTTCAAAATATTACTGAATGATTACAATTAGTCGTCCTCGTCATGCAAACAAAAACGAAAGCTAACTATTCTATCGCAAATATTTTGTTATTTAACCTTTTGGTAAAAATAGCCCAGGAGTCTCAAACATGCAGCCCATGGGCCACATGCAGCCTGCCAAGCCATATCCTGTAGCCCACAAAATGATTGGCATCACAAGTTGTCATGAGAAATAACAAAGGTGGTGTGGCCCTTGGGCCATCGAAAATGCCCTCATGTGACCCTCAGGGTTGTTTGAGTTTGAGACCCCTGAAATAGTCTAACTGGAGCTTGACACCTGCTGAAAACATAATCATCCAACTTTCTGCATTGTAATATATCTTTTACATGATATGTGTTATATCAGGAAGTACATCTTGGTAAAAATAATTACTGTACATGCTCATTAATAAGTTAGGTCTCACTGCAAACTTCACATACAGTAAAACCTGTCTTGAAGGACCACTGCTATGTGAGACCACCTGTCTTAACCATTTACCTCATGCAAGCATCTTTGGATGCCTCTACACCATTCACATGGAAGAGCCTTTTGACGCCTCTACTCCAGCTGCATGGAAGTGTCTTTTGACATCTGCTGTAAACATCAGCCATTTTAAGCCGGTTTTGTAACCCCCTATTAGATACTACATTCATTTCTGTGAATGATAATTACGTCAGATCACGTGGTCACTGTTTATGCACTGGGTGATATCTGCTATTTAAAGTAACTGGGTTGTAATCTCCACTCTCCAAAATGGCGGTCGCGGATTTCATTCAGTACTTATGACGTTTTCATGATTAGAATCGCAACTATGAAAGATTCAATAACTTAAGTAAAGGTTCCGATATTGATGTAGGCAGCAATTAGTTTTTATAAATTATCAAATTCAGATGACTTAGTGATGTAGACGAAGACGAAAAACTTGTAAATTTTGAGTATGAGAAATGGCTGCTACAGTTGGTCACGTGGCCTCACTGACATGACAGTGAACGAGTTCTCTCAAGATATTAAAGCACATAAAAAATTCTTCTGTGAAAAATAATTACACAGCTATAACAATTGGACTTTACCCTTAAATTTTTTAACATATAACAGATGTGTACCAAAAATGTAAAATGGTTAAAATTGCTGTTAAACGTAACATACACTACATTGCTTAACAGTTCACAGGCAGGCCTATGCGTATGGGGTCAAATAGTAGGTAACTGGTGTTCTAGTTATAGCACGCTGCACTTTGTAACTATGCTCAATGAGGTAAAGGGTTAAGAGACCAAATTCTTAATGCATAAATTTATTGATTATATAGGATTGTGACCTGTTATGGGAGACTACCTGTCTTGAGAGACCATATTTTTTGGACAAAAGAGGTGGTCTTTCAAGACAGGTTCTACTGTACTATGATCTACCATCACATGATGCACCAACAGATCTAGGTCTATGCAGTTTACAAGGAATAATCAATAAAAGCACAGGATGTGGTGGTAAATTGGGATCTATGTTGTTTGCATTCTGACTGGACTTAACATGGGAGTATATACAGGATAAAATGTACATAAAACTATATTATTGATTGAACAATAACATAACAATTGCAAACAAGACTGTCCAAATTTTCCCAACTACTGGATCAAAAAATATTAAGTCAATGTTATCCATTCAATAAAAGCAATTTATTGCCTACTTAATGCCTTTATATATTTAGCTGTCAGCAATATGTTCATGCAATAAAACAAATTATTCCATGTATTGATCTCAAACTGTGCTCAAAAATTCAATGCATGCTTCCTCCCTCAAGGCATTTACAGTCTGATTCATTGTCATACAGATTTGCTTCCAGAATAAATCAGGTTAACACAATGATTTTGGTTACTGCTTACTTTACAAGCCATTAAAGGCTAATAAAATGCGGAAGTAATTTAAATGTAAAATTCTAAGCCTTTGGAGGACCATGATGAGAGGTGGCTGCTGATAAGAAATGGAATGAACCAAGAATAAGTGTCTATACAGATTTATGTACAAAATGGAATGAACCAAGAATAAGTGTCTGTACAGATTTATGTACAAAATGGAATGAACCAAGAATAAGTGTCTGTACAGATTTATGTACAAAATGGAATGAACCAAGAATAAGTGTCTGTACAGATTTATGTACAAAATGGAATGAACCAAGAATAAGTGTCTGTACAGAATTATGTACAAAATGGAATGAACCAAGAATAAGTGTCTGTACAGATTTATGTACAAAATGGAATGAACCAAGAATAAGTGTCTGTACAGATTTATGTACAAAATGGAATGAACCAAGAATAAGTGTCTGTACAGATTTATGTACAAAATGGAATGAACCAAGAATAAGTGTCTGTACAGATTTGTGTACAAAATGGAATGAACCAAGAATAAGTTTCTGTACAGATTTGTGTACAAAATGGAATGAACCAAGAATAAGTGTCTGTACAGATTTATGTACAAAAATGGAATGAACCAAGAATAAGTGTCTGTACAGATTTATGTACAAAATGGAATGAACCAAGAATAAGTGTCTGTACAGATTTATGTACAAAAAATGGAATGAACCAAGAATAAGTGTCTGTACAGATTTATGTACAAAATGGAATGAACCAAGAATAAGTGTCTGTACAGATTTATGTACAAAATGGAATCCCTGTTACCCCTGCCCTCCTCATACATATGCAAAGGTTGAATCTGGTTCTTATATAAAGACAGTCACAAATTATGACCAGACTGATATGCACACACACATATTTATAGAGAGAGAGAGAGAGAGAGAGAGAGAGAGAGATAGAGAGAGAGAGAGATATACTGAACTGATGAAAGTGCTACCCCTATATCCTACACAAGGATTGGTGATAATATGAAGTGAATGTATACTGGTATCTGTATATATATATATATATATGTACACACATTCACATAAACACAAAGTACACTCTAAGTGCGGGATCACAGGTTTCTTGTGCGTTTTTATCACATGAACTCTAAATCTCAACCCCTGGGTGTCTTGTATTTCAACATTGCATGTGCTCATATATAATTTTAATTATAAGTTTGTACTGGTCAACTTTCAGGTCTCTATTGGTGTAATTTATTTCAACATTACATGTGCTAATGTATAGTTTATAATTATACGGTTGTATTGGTCAACTTTCAGGTCTTAGTTTGGCGTCTTCAACATCATGTCTGCTCATATATAATTTATAATTATAAGGATGTACTAGTTAACTTCCATGTCTCATTGGATGCTGGTATTCACAAAAATCTACCAGAGGCAATTAAAAACTTACTAATGACAATTTATTTGAATTACGAAAAAAACTTGCTTGTAAATTAAGTCTGACTGAAAATAAAACAGAACATGATATACTGTTGGATAAAGTGCTACCACATAATAATAATAATAATAATAATAATAATAATAATAATAATTACTTTATTTAAAGAGGGTAACACAATTAGCTAAGAACTAATCTACCTTGAGGCCCTCATACAAAGGAGTTTTTTTTTTTTAGCTGCATCTCTGAAGCCACTGGATATAATGGGTTTGGAAGAAGGAAATAGAGTGGGTATTTCTGATCTCAACTGGAATACTATTCCAGAGCAGAGTTCCTGAGTATTGACAACTTTTTTAAAAACATTAATGGTGTATATTGTCAACCAAAGCAGTGTTTTGTCTTAATTTTTGGAGTCTTCTTTGAGCATCACAGAGGGAACTTTCTTGCACCAAAGATGAAAACTAAAGGTGACTGTCAAAAGGGCACAGTCTACAATGAACAATATCATGGAAACATTAACCTATTCCAAACTGGAAGAGTACAGAATACTTTAATAACCATAAAATGAATTCAAGTTCATGCCATAAGTCATAAATTAAAATCAACCAGAGTATCCAGAAGATGCGATTAAGATTAAGATAAGATTAGTTTATAGCTGGCATGATTTAAAAAACCAATTTATCATAAGCTTTAATGTGCTTTTAATTGACATGACATTAAAAAACAATAAAAACATTAAATCAAACATGATTTGCAAAACATACAAAGACAGCATAATACATAGATACAATGGGACAAAACACATCATGCACAATTTAAAATACCAGCAAGCAAACATTTTAAACAGGAAATAATTAAAAGTAAATTAAGTATTTAGGTTACTAAAATAGCCACAAGTTAGAACATTCTGAAGAAGCAAAAAAGCGTGGGTAACTTAAAAATTATAGGTTGAAATCATAATTTCAAATAAATTAAAAGAAAAAGCAATAATTCTGGGCTAAATGCATGCTAAGATAAAGATTACATTAAAAGAAAGGAGGTAACATTAAGGCACTTGATGATATAAAAGACAAAGACACTAAAACTAAACAGTAACACAGATATTTGTTTGTCATCATCATGGCTTGAGAGTTGGAGGGGTGGGTGGTATTTGCAGATATTACATTTACAGTCTTTTCCATTCACGTATAAAATTAATGGGCTAAATTTGACTGTTATATAAAGTGATTAAGTGGCTCATTCCATGTATTGAGGTTTTATTATTTGTATATCTAAAATTTTATCTATCGTCTATCGTCTTTAAAACATATCAAATCATCCAAACATTTGGGAGCACATTTATTCAGAATATTACAATTCTCACGAGTAATTGGACTGAAATCCAATCTGAAATCTGCATGCCTGCCGGATTGGCATATTTACCTCATGCAAAAATAAATGTGTTTCCTATTAAAATTAGGGTAGGTAGGTCGATTAAAAAAAAATATAAACTGGAAAGGATTAATGTATATAAGATTGTTAGTTTGTTGAGTCTAATTAACTTCAGACCAACATGTCAAGGACAATATTGCCTTAAAGCTTTCCTAAAATGATTTTTTACATGTGAATTGAACTGCAGCTATAAGTCAATGTAAATTCCTTGCAGTTTAACAATTTCTGCACAATTTATGACAGTACTGCCTATGTTTAGAACAGGCCTAATTTTGAATGTCTTTTTTACTTTCAGCTCGTGCCTGAAACTTTCAGGGTTGACTTGCATTTTGTTTGCAGCAGACCACTCAATCTGAATGTTGGACTGTTAAGTGTGTGAATCAGAATGACAATTTCTGGTTAGGAAAAGGACAAAGTGATATCTTCAGCATAGTTATATAAAAATCAATATTTTGTAATAAAATAAAAAATATGATTAATAAAAACATTCAAGATTAATGACGAGACGAAAACACTGACTAAAGATGTATTATGAACCATTGAATACTGATTATATCAGAATGGAAACCTGAACAATATGTTCCATAATGAGAATAAATGCCAACCAAGTTAAATATAGCCTTGAATAGTGATTATATCAGAATGAAAATCTGATCGATATGTTCCGTAGCGAGAATAAATGCCAACCAAATTAAAAATATATCCTAACTGACTGAGACTGTGACCTTGTAGATAATAGTAGACAACACTGCAACTTGCACACACATATTTCTATTGCACTTATACAACAAAGATTATCCATACCTGTGTATCACTGTCTTTATAAGATTATCCTTGCCTGTGTATCAGTGTATTTATTAGACTATACTTACTTATCATTGTCTTTATAAGATTATCCTTACCTGTGTATCATTGTCTTTATAAGACTACACTTGCCTGCGTATCATTGTCTTTATAAGATTATCCTTACCTGTGTATCACTGTCTTTATAAGATTATCCTTACCTGTGTATCACTGTCTTTATAAGATTATCCTTGCCTGTGTATCAGTGTATTTATTAGACTATACTTACTTATCATTGTCTTTATAAGATTATCCTTACCTTTGTATCATTGTCGTTATAAGACTATACTTGCCTGTGTATCATTGTCTTTATAAGATTATCCTTACCTGTGTATCGTTTTCTTTATAAGATACACCTTACCTGTGTATCAATGTCTTTATAAGATTATCCTTACCTGTGTATCAATGTCTTTATAAGATTATCCTTACTTGTGTATCATTTTCTTTATAAGACTATACTTGCTTATCATTGTCTTTATAAGATTATCCTTACCTGTGTATCAATATCTTTATAAGATTATACTTACCTGCGTATCATTGTCTTTATAAGATTATCCTTACCTGTGTATCGATGTCTTTATAAGATTATCCATACCTGTGTATCAATGTCTTTTTAAGATTATCCATACTTGTGTATCAATGTCTTTATAAGATTATCCATACCCATGTATCATTTTCTTTTTAAGATTATCCTTACCTGTGTATCAATGTCTTTATAAGATTATCCTTACCTGTGTATCAATGTCTTTATAAGATTATCCTTACCTGTGTATCAATGTCTTTATAAGATTATCATTATCTGTGTATCAATGTCTTTATAAGATTATCCATACCTGTTCTTTATAAGATTATCCTTACCTGTGTATCAATGTCTTTATAAGATTATCCTTACCTGTGTATCATTTTCTTTATAAGATACACCTTACCTGTGTGTCATTGTCTTTATTAGATTATCCTTACCTGTGTATCATTGTCTTTATAATACTATACTTACTTATCATTGTCTTTGTAAGATTATCCTTACCTGTGTATCATTTTCTTTGTCAGATTATCCTTACCTGTGTATCATTGTCTTTGTAAGATTATCCTTACCTGTGTATCTTTTTCTTTATAAGATTATCCTTACCTGTGTTATCATTTTCTTTGTCAGATTATTCTTACCTGTGTATCATTGTCTTTTTAAAATTATCCTTACCTATATATCATTGACTTTATAATACAATATTTACTTATCATTGTCTTTCTAAGATTATCCTTAGCTGTGTATCATTGTCTTTATAAGACTATATTTACTGTGTGGATGCAAATTTAAGTTGATCTATGAAAAGAGCATTAACTTGGGGCCAGAAAACAAATTAATTAGATATTTAGGAACAGGCGCTTGTTAAATCACTATACTGCAATCATTTCTAATGTCTGTGTCGGGAGAGTAAGTGATTCTTAATTAAGCCTTCGTTTACTAAGTCAGTAGACTAGAAAGGGGATGTTTAACTTCAAATTTCATATTGGAACTGTCAGAATTGAAATTCTCCATAACAGTTATTCGGGAAAGTAGAGGTCAGGCTGACCCCAATTTTGGCACCTAGTTATAAAAGGCAATAAATGTATTTAACCATGATTGCTTATGCTAAATAAGGGGAGTGTTTCCCACATAAAATTCATTGGGCTTTAAATATTCCCCCATTTGAAAATCTAATCAGTGTGAATTTTTCCTGCAAGATTGAAAATAAAAGAGACTCCAAGAGTAAATTTGGAAGAAATTCTCTCATAAAACATTTATCAAAGGGGCTGGATGTCTGGAAAGTCAGTTCTGGCAGTATAAGCGAACAAAGCTTGAAGCATGAGGTATTTGCATCAATTTCATGTAATTTGTTGATATAAACATTATGATTTGCATGAATTTATTTACTTATATTTGCATGAATCTATTTGTTTAAATATGTAGATCAATTTTCTTGGTATGAGTAAATCTCATCTAATTCATTAATACCAATATAATGATTTGCTTGAATTTATTTGCTTATATTTGCACAAATTTATCTGTTTAAATCTGTAGATCAATTTTCTTGATACGAGTATAACTGTGTTTGAGTTCATCTGAATTTGTACAATAATCTTCTTTAGATAAGTTTGATGAATGGTTTGAATTTGTCATCTTGTTTGTTTAGGAATTGGGTATTCTAAGAGTTTATGTATTACTTTTAGTTGATATGAGTCAGAGAATCCATCTGTATTCACTGATCGTAGATGATTTTATGTATGATAAAGACTTGAATGTGTGTGTTCGCTGAAAATAGCATAGTTAAGCCATATAATGAATTGCATTCGTTCATTTGTGTAATTGAGACGAGAATGGAACTGTTATGTCTTGTGTGCTGTTAATGTGAGTCAAGGTTGAATAGCCATTAGGAAGTAAATTAATCTTATGAAACTAGGTTTGTTTATGGTCTACCATGTTAAGCTGACCAGATAGCATTGGTATCTGTCTGAATTCTGAAAGAATGATATTTGATCATAACGAGAGAGGAGTAATGATTGATTACCATAGAATAGCCAACAGAAAATGTAGGTTGCTTCAATGTTTATTTTAAGAGGGGAAAAAGCTACACTGATGTACACAATGACATATCCATGAACCTACTGATACAAGTAACTAAGTATCTACATGCTTACATATCCACCTACCCAAACAAAGTTTAAGGACCGGAAAGAGGCGAGACAGTAGGGAGGTTGGAGGAGAAAAACAAAAGAGTGGAAGGTCCAAGAGGAACAACTACCGTGACGTTGGAGTGAACTGGAATGCACAATGAATGAAGTTGTACAAGGCAATGACTTCGATCATTCACTTGATTATATGATGAATTAATTCTATCATTTAAAACAGATCAGCTATTTATATAAATATATTTGTGTTTGAAATTTGGTGAAAGATTTATTCCAAACAGAAGTGTATCTTCCTAATGTAATGTATTATCCCAGTTGTTTATGTAAATGATGAATTTTATTTTTCATGTATGTAGGCTCGAGTCGTTCTGTTCTATATATCTGTTCAGATCTCTATTTATTCTACCTATAAGTTTACTCAATTTGGGCAATAACACCGAGGGCGATCACCTCCTAGATAATGAGAACTGAATAAAGCGGACACATTGTAAGAGTGTACAATCCGCCAGTTAACCCAACCCCACAAGGTGAGCTACACTTACCTGTGTATCATTGTCTTTATAAGACTATACTTACAAGATTATATTTACCTGTGTATCCTTTTCTTTAAAAGATTATCCTTACCTGTGTCTCATTTTCTTTGTAAGATTATTGTTATCTGTGTCTCATTTTCTTTGTAAGATTATTGTTACCTGTGTATCAGTCTCTAAAAGACTATACTTCTCAGACCTGCCAACCCTGACGAGTCCAACTCAGTAAGGTAGTTGATTTTTTCCATAAGACTGACCAGTTTTCAGTCAGGTGTAACAAAATATAAATAACTGCTATCATAAAGCTGGAAACGTAATTAACGCAGCGACGATAAACAAGTTCAACTGAAAAGTTTGTAAAGTACACGTAGACTTTATTTATCACAAGTACAAGTGCAAAAACTTTAGTTCCAAACCCTATGCAACTCAATGGCTTGTTCATATCTCTCAACTTGATGTAATTCTTGGAAATTCTTTTTCCATTTGACATGACGACGGCAATCAAATCTCCTGCCATGAGACATACTAAAATTGGCATGTGATGTCCAATAAATGTAATTGTGTCCTTTCCAGCTTTTATTCACAAGAATCTGAATATTACTTTTTATTCTTCTGTGTTGATTATTAAAACTTTTTTTTAGAAGCTTATTTTCCCTTTCGTCTTAAACATGCATCTCTTTCTAGATGTCATTTTAAACAAATTATATAATCAACAGTTTGATCATGCAGACACTTTGCATGAACAAATAGGTGTAATTTAAAGCATCTGGGGTGTGGCTGTAAAGTTAGTCTGGTTACCTGCTTATTTCACTAATCCTAATATGAAACCCGGATGAATGTATTATCTGGATTTTTCGGCAGCTATCATTTTTCCAAAGCTTTTGCTTGTATGCAATAAGTCTGTATTTTAAGAGTAATTTTTGCAAGATTTACGGCAAAACTGAAGGAGTTGGCAGGTCTGACTTATCATTGTCTGTATAAAATTATCCTTACCTGCGTATCATTGTTTTCAAAAGATTATCCTTACTTGTGTATCATTTTTTAATAAGATTAATTATATGGTCTTTAATTTCATATAAATTTCTTTGTAGCCAGAATAAATAGTTGATTGAGAAATTTACTAGTCTTGCTGAATCTTCACTAGTTCTTCTCTGCTAACTTACTGTTGAAAAATTATATAAACAATTAGTTCAACAGGAAATTAGCTTCTTTCAAGGTAGCAGACAACTGCTAATTTTGAGCCTTGATTATTTTTTTAATGGTTCTGAACCTTTATTTCCAGTGAAAGAATCATATAATGCCCTCATTGCAGGGTGAATCCATTTTCTAATACTCTATGCCTCGCTTGTACAGCTACATCCAACTCTAAGCATGTGAAGAATCTGTAACAAGGTGCCAGTTTATGAAACAAGTCAAGGATGAAAACAAGCACTAGCACCATTAGCTTACCCTGTATTTAACCAAGACATGAATCATAGTGATTAAATGATTTTGAGGTATCAATTAATCTGTACAAACTCCCCACTATAAATGAAGCAATAGTAATGAGTTTTTTCTCACCATTTCCTTTTATTCCTGGAACACCCTTTGTGACCACTTAGACACATTTCTGCTGAAGTCGTACCATTATTATGGTTTAATACAAGACAATTGGTTCCATACAATCTGGACCGGCCTAACCACAAAGAAACAAGTCTACTGAAGTAATATCATTAGAATGGCTTAATGAAAGGCAACTAGTCCTTGAATACATGGATCACACTTACTACTTAGACACAAGTCCACTAAAGTAATATCATTAGAATGGTTTAATGCAAGGCAATTTTTAAGTCCTTCAATACCTGGATCACACTTACTACTTCAACACAAGTCCACTAAAGTAATATCATTAGAATGGTTTAATTCAAGGCAACTAGTCCTTGAATACATGGATCACACTTACTACTTAGACACAAGTCCACTAAAGTAATATCATTAGAATGGTTTAATGCAAGGCAATTTTTAAGTCCTTCAATACCTGGATCACACTTACTACTTCAACACAAGTCCACTAAAGTAATATCATTAGAATGGTTTAATGCAAGGCAATTTTTAAGTCCTTCAATACCTGGATCACACTTACTACTTCAACACAAGTCCACTAAAGTAATATCATTAGAATGGTTTAATGCAAGGCAATTTTTAAGTCCTTCAATACCTGGATCACACTTACTACTTCAACACAAGTCCACTAAAGTAGTATCATTAGAATGGTTTAATTCAAGGCAACTAGTCCTTCAATACCTGGATCACACTTACTACTTAGACACAAGTCCACTAAAGTAATATCATTAGAATGGTTTAATGCAAGGCAATTTTTAAGTCCTTCAATACCTGGATCACACTTACTACTTCAACACAAGTCCACTAAAGTAATATCATTAGAATGGATTAATTCAAGGCAACTAGTCCTTGAATACATGGATCACACTTACTACTTAGACACAAGTCCACTAAAGTAATATCATTAGAATGGTTTAATGCAAGGCAATTTTTAAGTCCTTCAATACCTGGATCACACTTACTACTTCAACACAAGTCCACTAAAGTAATATCATTAGAATGGATTAATTCAAGGCAACTAGTCCTTGAATACATGGATCACACTTACTACTTAGACACAAGTCCACTAAAGTAATATCATTAGAATGGTTTAATGCAAGGCAATTTTTAAGTCCTTCAATACCTGGATCACACTTACTACTTCAACACAAGTCCACTAAAGTAATATCATTAGAATGGTTTAATGAAAGGCAATTAGTTTGCTGAATATAGCAATGGTCTTTCATAACAAACACTAATGGGCAGCTGATTGGTCATGTACATGCTTGATTGTAATGATCCAAAATTCTAGTCATTGGACTGTACATGTTAAACCGATCACCTAATCTGCTGATGTTGATTGGGCCTTGTACATCACATCAATTAAACAAGTCAGTTATTTAGTGCTAAGGCAATTCAAGCAAAGTATCTTGCCTAAGGAAACAACATGGTAACCAACTCAGACTGATCCAATGGCAGGATTCAAACCCACACCATTCTAGTCATGTGTCCAGCATGCTAACCACTGCACCTACTTTAGAGTGGTCAGTTTGAAAACCACGTCTTTCAGCAACAGTTGATGTCACTCTTTAAGGCAATGCATAAACATAAAGCTTATCATAGCAACAACAAATGGACATCTTATAACAGAAAAGAACCAATTGCAACTGTCCATTATTCATCTTTTTTTCTTCTTTTTTTTAATGAGGGTGACTTTTTGAACACAGGCTCGATCAAATAATTTACTTTCAAATCAATGTGATTAAAATCTGATCTCCACTGTCCTACATAAAGTTCTAACAGTGAGCACTTATCAAAGAATTATATTAATCCCTTGAAATAAAATAAAATGACTGAATCTATCAAGTGCAATTTTTGGCTGCCTAAAAGTTCACCACCTCATAACTGTATCATTCTTTGCAAGAAATCATCTTTAGCTATCAAAAGCAACTCTGATTTAGAGAAAGTCACAAAATTAAGATAAACTTATTGTTTTCTCATTTTATGGTTCATCAGGACAAAAATTGTATATTTGGAGAGAAATCAGGCATTTATGCAAAGTTTTTATCAAAAAGATACTTTGAGCTTATCTATTTTCCTGGGCATAAATTTTTTCATGAAACATTTTTTTTCTTTCATGAAATATTTTTCAGCAAATCTTTTACCCCGAAGAACTATTTGCATTCATGTTTTATTGACAACTTACATTTTTCTTCAATTCTGACCACTATTGTTGCTGTTGTTGTTATTGTTCGGTTTAACACCATTTTTCAGCACAAGATAGGCTATACATGGTGGCCAGTATTAATGGTGGAGGAAGAACCCTGGAAAACCCCAGAAAGAACCACCGACCTACGAGAAGCTACTGGCAAACTTCTCACATACCAACATAGGCCGAACCCGAGACTTGAACCCATGCTGAGGTGAGACAGCAGTGATCCGTAATGGTGAGCACTTTAGACCACTCGTCCACTCAGACCACCATTAATCAAATAATTAATAAAGTTTGTGATTTTATCAGTCACCCTTTAAATCAATACGTATTTTTTTAAAAGGAAAGAACAAACAAAATTTAACAAACAGAAGTAGGATCAGAGGTAGAGAGAGCATAAAAAAGAAACAATGACTAATTGTACAAAGAGATGAATGGGAGACTTACCAAATATATTAATCTACAAGAAAATGATAATAAACATTTGGATAAAAAAATGAACATTATAAGAGAATCAGATTATATGATCAAATAGAAAATTTACTTGTCTTCATTAACAACTGAAACCTTGTTTGACATATGGACACTTCAACTATATTAAACCTGCAAGTAAAATACTACTGTCAGGTGTAAATCACAACAATGATTGGATGTAACTTCGGTGTTTTCATCTGACTGTGCAACAAAGCATGTCACTGCTCGGGTGCACACAATAAACTAAATATAGCTGACATGCCACAAATGTCCCTTTATTCGATGACCTGAGGCAACAAAATAAGTTTTCATTTCACAAGTGCTATTTATTTAACCCTTGTGTCACTTTGTACACATGCAATTCAGAACAGTAAAATGACTTAACGAGTGTGGGTACAATCTGATAAAATTAAGGCATAACATAGTGATAGTAAACTGGCAACAATAAACAATTTTGATGTGATTCAGACACGCTATTTGCACACAATTCTCTCTCTCTCTCTCTCTTTATCAATAATGGCAATTTACATGACAACTGCCTAGATCAATGTGAAAATTGCACAGGCCTAGATCAGCCATTTCATAATATGCTGGCAGAGCTTGGTCTATGCAGCTTGTTAGGAGTAATTAGAAGAAAACAAAACAAAGACACTGATCTGCTGGTGCATTATGCAATGGTAGATATTTGCAGACAGACTTGACTTACAATAGGATATATACACTGTGGTAGAAAATAAAATTAATTGTCAAAATCATATTAAACATATAATAATAAATATTTAGCAACTGACCTAATATTGTTTAGGGCCACTTCAGTGACCATGTGTGTGCTTCAGATCAAACCTGGGTCGAAATGTCGTTCTGGTTAGGTCTTAATACGCAAATGAAGCAACTTGTGAACATAGGTTTCTGCAAATAAAATAGATGAGACAAAAGATCTTCCTCACATGTCGATCAACCTTATTCCTGACTTGTCAATTAACCTTGTTCCTGACATGTCAATTAACCTTATTCCTGACTTGTCAATTAACCTTATTCCTGGCATGTTAATCAACCTTATTCCTGACTTGTCAGGTAACCTTATTTCTGACATGTTAATCAATCTTATTCCTGACATGTCAATCTTATTCCTGACATGTCAATCAATCTTATTCCTGACATGTCAAAAAGTCTTGTTCCTGACATGTCAAACAACCTTAACCAGCAACATCCCCTCCTCATCAAATAACCAATATTTAATAACTGGATGGTAATAAACTGAGATCTAGTCAGAGTAATTAATGTTATATAATGTGTTTTGGGCAACATGTGGGCATTCTTTGCACAAACACAACTACAGTATATTCAATAAATATTACATTAAGCTGGAATAACTTCACTAAAGAATTCATTTTGTTTTAATCCAAAAAGTTATCTTCCTTAAAGGCAAATTAACAAGTCAGCAAAATTTCATTAACTGTAGATTAATGACAGAAGATTTTTCAAGCAAATTTCTGAATAATGTACAGTTCCCTCATGTCAGCCAACCTTTATAGTTGCCTCCTTTACTTATATTCCAATAGTAAGGCTACAAATTGTGAACAAGCAGGAGTTCTTGCAAAATAGACTGTATTATGTAAAACATGTTGCCTTGTGGGAAGACAACCAGACAAAGACTAATAAAGTAGACTAAATTTTTGTTTGCAAATTTAGTACTCAAAAACCTATTTGATTAAATTTAAATTCTGATATTAAGCAATAAGAATTTTTTATTTCTTGCAGATTTCTTTGTTTAAGAAAGATTATCTTATGAATATGAGAGTGGGTGGGATTTTGTAATACAGTGAGTCTTTTCATTTACAAGACTAAATACCCAATCATTTTACAGACTGGTTTAATTTGTTTTAGATCAAAGAGTATTAGAAACCAGCAGGCAAGTATTCTTATTGGAAACTGTCATAGAGAGATGTGTGATGGTCTAGCTAGTTGGCAGACATTCTTGTCTATTATTCTCAATGTTACATAATGTAAGATATAGACCAAAAAGGTCTAAATGTCTGCAAAATAATCACTTCATATCTGCAGACCAAAATAGGATTGTTGATGCTGTTGTTGTTGGCTTAACACCATTTTATAGCACATGGTTGGCTATACATGGCAGCCAGTGTAACTGGCAAGGAAGAACCCAGTGCAATCTGGAAAGAACCCCCAACCCACAGGAAGCTACTGGAAAGCTTTCTTGCATATCCGCATTAGTATAGCCTGAGACTTGAACCCATGCAGACAGAGATGAGATGACAGTTATAGGTAAAGACAAATGCTTTAGATCACTAAGCCACCCTGGCCCCTCAAAATTGGAATCATCTTAGATGATGTTAGATAGTTACCAATGAAATCCAATCAATGATCTGACCATGCCAATTTGCCCTCTTGACAAAGGAAATACACACATGAATATATAAATGTACACATTAAATACTTCTTTGGCAATTAAGCTTCTTTCCAACCTTTCATCATAAATTACAGCTATCTAAAAACAAGAATTGTCTTTGCATGACATCATCCCTGGTTGGCTACCAGGGGTGTCTATGTATGGCATCATCCCTGGTTGGCTACCAGGGGTGTCTATGTATGGCATCATCCCTGGTTGGCTACCATTGGGTGTCTTTGTAAGGATTCATCCCTGTTTTGCTACCATGGGGTTTCTTTATATGGCATCATCACTGGTTAGCTACCAGGGGTATCTGCATGGGATCATCCCTGATTGGTGACCATGGAGTGTCTGCATGGTATCATTTATGGTTGTCTACCATTGGGCGTCTTTGTATGGCATCATCCCTGACCTTGGGCACGACAACTGTCTGAGCACTAATGAACCTATCTATATTGCTGTGCTGTAAACAAAGTTTAGGTTAACTTCACAGAATATTTAATCTATAAATTCTTTTAAAATCCAAAATTATCTGAAGCAAATCATTCTTTGTCTGCAGATGTTACAAAGAATAACTTTGTGGACACCAATAGTTCTTCCAGCCACTCCTTCTGAGCTATGCTCAGTGCCCCCACCCAAACCATTCTGATCACCACACTATGTACTTTGGCCATATGACTTCAAATTACCACAACAGAAATTATGTACATGTATCATCAATTATATTAACTGATGGAAGTACTAAGATTAAATTATTTTAAGTAAAAATTGGTAAAAGAAAATATTCAATCAACTGCAGCTGGAACAAAAATTATATTTTTAAAGTTTCCAAAATGTCACCAAAATAATTAACAGTCTGAAAACATTTCAGAGCTGTTTTGAAACACCATATAAATGGTGTTTGAGAGTTCAAGCATGTCTTCACACAACAGCGATAATGTATTCATTCTACAGTAGTCACTAATGTTAAAAGTGAGTAATCTCAACTTTACAACTACATGTTTAAGGAGTCAAACAAAATAAAAAATTCATTTTATTTAGATTAAGTCAATTTCTTTTTGAAGTTACTAAAACAAAATTAATTATTCTTAATTTGGCAAAAAAAGTGTAATGACCAAATATGGGTCACTGGACATAAGTGTTATTATCCATGAACATTATCAAAGTTGCAGAAAATAAGGTCACTAACACCTACTGGTTAATACACATCAAAGTCTGACTAACACACCAGCCACTTTTAAAGCCATTAGAAATTGCAACCCAAAATAACAAACCACTATAAAAATGCCATCATGGGCATATAGTTTGAAGAATTTACCTAGTTTTCTGTCGTGAGGCCTCAGGTCCTAACCAGGATAGTGGGGGAGGGCACTATAAAAGTTTTGGTATGATGTTCGGACAGTTGGGATAAGGTTTCAAGATCTGTCTGAGATGCTAAACAAAACAAATTCTGGAAACAGGCTTTTTTTCTGTGCCAGACAGTGGGTAAACATTAATACTATATGGTCTTTTCATCCAGTAAATTGAAACCAGAAATTAGACAATAGAAGATAAAACTCTAATTCTACTATAATTGCAAAGTGTTCTTGTCAAATAAGTTCGCATCATAGGTAAACAAGGCATTCCAATAAAAATGTCAGCTTGTAATGGGTTGTCAAAACTGTTTACAGTGGCACAACCAAGAAAGCAGGTGAGGGGTTTCTGAGTGGAATTGAAAAAATTAGACATAACCAAACTTCTAAAATATAAACCAGATTGATTCTGTATCTTATACTTCAAATCTGTTTGAAATATAATTCTTCACCATTTTTATATTTGCAGAAAGCTCCAGAATATTAATGCCTATTCACTATCCTTTTTTTTCCAGGTCTTTTTTGGCCAAAACTGGAATAAAGTGTCCTTATTTTATTAAAATATTGGAAACAAGGTCTGTACTAAGTACAAAAATGGCCTAGGAAATTACACAAGCTAAAACAGGTTTCACCTTTCTCTGTTATAGGAGACAGGTAAAAAAAATCTGGATCAAAATCTAAACATCAAACAACTGAGATGGATCTTAATTCATAATTCTATTCTCTTCTGCAATTTTTTCTGTGTAATGTTCGATCAAATTCATTAAAATATATCCATCTCCTGACAGAAATTGGTAGAAATCTAGATGATTATTAAATATATTTTGTTTACAACCACCTCTGTTCCAACTAATGGGACACAAATTTTATTATCCTGCTATAGCCATTTGCTCAAGTCAATAGTGAGAAAAACCTTTGATAAAATCATCAACAAATTTACAAGGAATCATACTGTAAAACAGGCATGCACAGCCAGTTTTCGACGTGTACCAATGGTCTCCATGGATATCGCGGACGGACACGAATATTTACTATTTGGAATACCTTAACAAAATCACTTTGTGTGGTACTTTCAGAGGTGGGCATAATAAGTATAAAGTCACATTCGTCGCATCATGGCGACAAACGAAATGCCGCGATATCTGGTCTACTCAAAGCAGGCCTACAATATAGGAAAGTCAAATATGCAATTCGTACATCTTCACGCTGACAATAATACTATCATGATTTGTAAAATGTTTAAGTGCACATTCTACCGTCAAGCTTGCACCAGGTAATATTTATCTACGGGATCGTGTATTATATTAACTTAAAATAGACCTGCTATGTTCAGGATTTTTACCCAGTTCAGTATTTTGCATCTGTCGGGTATCAAAGCCTTCATCATTCAGGCAGACGTAACAGACTGGTACCCCAGATTTCTAAATATAGCTATTGGTGAAGAAGTTGGTAACAATCTAATTAGTTGCCGCACTATCATGGTTCAAAGTGTGTGTGTGTGTGTGTGTGTGTGTGTGTGTGTGTGTGTAGTGGCGTCACGCAAGGAGTGCGGACCGCACCGGTTGACATCATCAGAGAGGGTGACACCAAAATGAATTTTTGAATTTTTGTGGAGGAAAGGGGTCCATGGGGGTGACACCACGAGTTAGCATACATGACTGTCGATAAAATTTGGATTTTTTTTTGCAGGAAGAAGGTTCATGGGGGTGACACCATGAGTTACCGCACTGGGTGACACCAGCCCTAGTGACGCCACTCTGTGTGTGTGTGTGTGTGTGTGTGTGTGTGTGTGTGTGTGGTGTGTGCGTGTGATTTTGAGTTTTAAAGTAACTTTAACAATTTTTCGGTCATACTGCTACGATGTCTGCAGTGTGGCAGTTTATAGTGATGTCTAGCACTGAGGCATCATGCCGCAGACATGTGGCATCATGTCCCACCCAGTCACATTATCCTAACGCCAGGCCGACCAGTCCTAATACTAACCACTTAATGCTGAGCACCAAGTGAGGCAGCAGTTAGTGCCATTTTTACAAGTCTTTGGTATGACTCGACTGGGGTTCGAACCCACGACCTCCCGCATGCGAGGTGGACACTCCAACCAATAAGGCCACCGGAGCAGATGGTATATCGTAATTTGGATGTCTGAAGACACGAGACAAACGAAAACAGGCAGACAATATGGCACTTGACCAAATATAATTAATTATACTGCAGAGCCATGCTTACAAAAGATAGTCTGCTAATAGATTATCGGCTTTGGTACGATTCGGCCGGGGTCCAAACCCGCGACTAACCACTCTAACCACTTAGACCACCGGAGCGGTAAGTGAATCGTTTATATAGTTGTTGAATTGAAAGTAAGCACTTTAGACGTTTTATCTGTCCTCCAATCTTACATTTGGGCTTCTTGAATCAAATGCACACTTAAGGAAAAATCTACATTTTTAGGGAGGAGAGGGCACGGGATATGAGCCCCGCGCATTCGACACCCCGCGCTCTAAATGACAAAAATAAGGCAATTACCACAGTAACACCTCCGCCCGAACCCTGCTGGCAACTTGGCCCATCAGGCCACGCAAAGTGTACGGCCGAGGGTATGTGTGTGGGGCAAAACAGAAAACTTTCCATTTACAAACAGAAGTAAGCCTTGTAGACGTTAAAATTATGGACTGACCTTCGTGACGCAAAATAACGACAATATGAGTTGAAGTATTCCCCATCGTACGTCTACACATATCAATTTGGTTATCAAAACATTAAATGCAGTTTGTGTTCACTTTTTAGTATGTTGTTCGTGTACTTCTAACCGCATGATAGCTTTCAAATCGTCTGTTCCGTAGCGAATCTTTGATAACGGGATTCGGTCCATCACATGGAGTTAAAGTAGGGTTGTATGGTGGATATGGCAAAGTTTGGATGGTGTTCATATTCATTCTGTTACGTCCAAGGATTTCACGGCCGATTCGTTGTCATGGAGACCATAGGTGCCTCCGGAATAGTTTCACGGATGCGTGTTTCATAGAGGTCCGTAGCTTTTGGCAACACTTGGGAAGATATAAAAATATCCAGTGACATAAGTAGAGTCAGCGCAGGTACCTAGACGACCAGTTTGTTTGCACCGAAAACTAACGCATACAAAAATCTTGAGAGCCACGTTATGTCCATCAATCTGCGGTCGTTTTGTCTGATCCAATCTTTTTATATTCTCTTGAGTCGGCTGGACCGAAAAAGAAAATCCGTTTATAGGCCGTGGCAATCTCATTTAATCATGTATGGTCACTCATTTTCATATTTAGCTCGTAGGTGTTTGGTGAATTTAATACGGGTTGGTTTATGATTTGCCGTCAACAAATACAGGACAGATATTGCACAAAACTTCATGGACTTCTTTCAAATGGGTTCTTCATTATGCTAAAAACTGGTGAGGAATTAATGCCTGTGATAGCAGAAAAATCTTCCACAGTGTATTGATCATCTGCACCAATTGCTCCCTTGGTAGCAGCTACCTCGCACTCTCCATTCGCGGACGAAGTTCTTCCAGAACTTTGTCCATCTTCCATCCATACGCCGCAATCTTTAGAAGGAGGAGATAAGTTTAAAACTGTTTGATAATGACAGAGAACGACATCCGCAAATTTATACAAGGTGGTCTTTATGTTGGTCGGAAAGTAATATGAGAACTCACAGATTTACAGTTGGTTCTTTACACATCATCGGAATTGTTCTCCGACATTTTTACATCACTGTCACCTAACTTTCTTAATATATCTGCGGGTGTCATGCGTTCTGCACGTGCTGATGTGGGTCATTTTATACAAATGTATTTTGTCTATCGATCGACAATACATTTTTTGACAAGTTTAAAAATGTTAATATAATAACAAACTATTCAGAACCTTTCAAATACACGCTGTACCTGTAACTTTATTTATGACTTGCTATGTAACTTTTAATTCAACCTGTAATCCATAACTTGTATGAGACATTAATGGACAAATCACATACTACCGCCCCGCCCCCCGACAATAATGTATAAACCTAGAAAGTACCAAACAAAGAGCTGACACAAATCATTTAAATGAAGAAAAAAAAACTATATAAACAGGGACCGTCTTCACGACTCACTAAAGGCAAGTACTCAATCTATCAGTATTAATTTTGTGATTAGATTGTTACTAATATATATATATATATATATATATATATATATATATATATATATATATATATATATATACACGATATTGATGTCTCTTCTATTTTAATAACTTTATCTATTGTAAGTATAAACATATGGAGTTTGAGCGTGTAGTTCGTTCGAGGAGTTTCGTGAATAGAGGACCAGGTCATTTACACTAGATCAATATATTGCTGTATTGGCGCACCATCAAGGTTTCGCGACACAAATAATATAAAGACCGAACATATAATTTTAAGGGGTGGGGCGACTCATTTGGTGGGAAAAAAATCCAGGCTTCCTAATTCCATAATAAGTACTCTTTCTCTGATTTGGAGAAGAAAAAAATAATTCCATCCATCACATAAGTTCAACAATTTTCTCGTGTGATAAATGAAATGACATCATAGTTGCCCCCCCCCCCCCAACACACACACTGGCAATACAAATAAAATAAAAATGAATGGTCTGTCTCACAAGTTAAAAGTGAAAAAGATCTAAACTCAAAACTAAAAATCATTCATATAAATATAAATTAACACTAATGCATTACATTTTCGTAGGAATGAAGCGAGTGTGAAATAGTCACGTAAATACTAGCCCATAAAGTAAGAAATAAATCTTTCAAACAGTGCATGAATCGAATAAGATCACCCGTATATGTTGGAAAAATAAACGTACATAATTTCATTTTTCTAAGTGAAGTGGTTTTTGCCAACCTTCTAACATGATTCCATATGTATTCTGGCGGATTGGACCAAAGTCAAGATGTAGCCAGTGAGACATGCACACACGAAAAAATAGGCGACTTACAGTTTTACCAGATGCATCTATGTCTGTGTGGCATTTTAAATGTT
Source organism: Sinohyriopsis cumingii (assembly GCA_028554795.2). Lineage (NCBI taxonomy): Eukaryota > Metazoa > Mollusca > Bivalvia > Unionida > Unionidae > Sinohyriopsis > Sinohyriopsis cumingii. Next base: position 65,375,023 of record CM068837.1, on the reverse strand, counting down.
AAATTTAACTTTTAACAAATTTGCAGATAGGAAACTTGAGGTATTGGAAACAATAGCTTTTTGGAGTGAAATGTTTTACGGAAGATGTGGTATCTGCGTAGTGAAAATACTATCCAGGGGAAGTAAATTTCATAAGAAATAATGTTTCATGTAGTTCTTTCCCTTGCAATTTTAGTTTTGTTACCATTCCGTTAATGTCTCATCTGAATAAATGAAGTAATTTTAACTTCTAGTTACAGTATGAATCGTGAGCTTAAAAAGTGCAAAAAACAAAAACAGAAAAAGGAAACTTGTTCAATGTAGAATACAAGTTCGATGACTCGACCAGTCCTAATGTAGTATAGTGTACAACATCACACAAGTTGAAACTACGGAAAACTTAGCATCAAGGATTCGGTCCCAGAGAGCTTACATTTTTTGGAAGTTATACTACAATTTGTTAAACACTTATTGCATTTTCCCTATATCTCCAACACAGATCTTCAGACCTTCTCATTATCATCACCACCACATATTACGGCCAAATCCCTGACACCTGAAAATGTGAACCGAGTTTTAAAAGGGCAAATTTTCAATGGAATTCGTAAAGAAATTATTATTATTATTATTATTATTATTATTATTCCCTTAATAGGTGATGTCGAGAATTTCAGAAACTATCAGAGATCTAATCATTTATTAAAAATAAATTTTAATATGTTCGGTGATATTCCCGGCTGCCTAAACAATATTCGAGGGTAATACTACCAATAACACGTCTTTAACCTAAGAACGGCCCACTTCTGAGAAACCCCTTTTCTTTTGTACACCAGCAAATAAATTCAAAAAGGCAAGACAAACTAAAGAAACAGCAGAAGAATCCATGCTAATGAAAAAATTGAAAGAAGACAGGAAAAAGTAAAGACAATGAACGTGTTTTAAAATCGTATTAAGAAGAAGAATCGTTTACTTGGAGCAAAAGAGTTTTGTTAAGCACATGCCAATACACAAAGGTCATCTTTGGAATTTATGAATGGCTGGCATTTAGCGTTATGTCTGCTTAAGCTCGATAAGTTTCTGCTGAGCTAATTTCGATGATTGATTATTGATTTATTGACTAAATCTCCCCTTTCAGCGTGGGTTTGTCCATTTTATATCAGCAACACCAATTCATTGGACGAAAGAAGACAGAATACAGGGATGAACATGTATTCATTAAAATGGGAAGCTGATCCTTCAGGGGCGTATCCAGCTACCAATGTTAAAGACGTACGAAAAATCATAACGGTGACGTTTGTTTTGAAATTCGCTTAGTCTTCATAGGGAAAATGTAGGTTATCCTTTTCCATATTCTTGTAATCTACAAACTGGCATATGCTGATTTCAAATATATCAACCTTACGGCCCACTTCTGAGATACCAATTTTCGTTTGTACACCAGCAAATAAATTCAAAATGGCAAGACAAACCATAACAAATATTTTCTAGCAGTGAACATTAATACTGCAAGTGACGTTTGGTATAATGATTTAACTGATGCAGATGTCAATGTTTACTTCCCGGCACACTAGTTCTAATAATTTTTTTTTTTTTTTCAGAGAAAATCTGCTAATGGAGTTTTATTGTTCTATCCAACAGTTGCCATTATTGAGCTGCAAGATCTCCTTAACCATCCAACGCAGACTTATATTAAATTTCGTTTTGCTTAAAGCTAAAACTGCAAAGGAAGATAAATGCACGACTTCTCCATTAAATATAAAATCTAGTCCACACAACACACGATAGTGCTAATATATTTAACCAATTATAAACAGAACGTATAGGCTGAATAACACCTCTCCTTTCCCTTTGTTGGGGGCTCGATGAATATTTTGAACAACTCTCGATGGTTGTTATAAATAATGTTGTATAGAAAGTCTTCCCTTTCAACACAAGCTCTTTCTGTTGCATTTATATCAGCATCACCAGTTTACTGGATGACAGAGATATGATGACCTCTTCATCATATAAAAGGATTCTATATTTACCATGATCACTCTGCGCATAGCCTACTTCAGAATGTTACCAAGTACTGTTATGGTGACCAATGATGGCTATGATGTTTGCCAAATGAAGTAAAATGAACTTGAAGAATGTGTTATTTTTCGTCACAGGCTAACGATATTGTCAAGTCACAAGAGCCTCGTAATGTACCATCTTGTCAACATTTCTTACGCGTCGGAGTACAAAATAACCAAATATCAGATGTTTATTTTTCAATCTCACCGTTGTCGTTAATCAGACAGGGAATGTTCTGATTTCTAATATTTTCGAAATGATTTTATTGATGTAAATTAAACGTGTTCTTCCCAACAGACCCAGCTTCAAATAGTTTAACACGAACTGCATCAGAATGTACCAGGTACCGAACATTTTTGCTTTAGGGAAGAGATGGTACCAGATGCTTCTTTTTCAATCCCAATGTTGTCTCTTGCAAGCTAAAGAATAGTCTTACCAACTAAGCACACACTTGTGTGAGTTTCAATTCTGATCATAACGCCAACTGCTCTGTATCATCAAGGACAAGTTTCACATACTAAATCTTGGACTTACCCAGTGGAGATTTAACCTTATCTATCATCATGAATACGTGAACGCAGATGTAGAAATTAATGTTCACTGCCAGACGCAAACCGGAACTAATGATTTAACAGGTAGTGAATATTTTACTTCAGAGAAAAGATTTAAATGGAGTTCTTATTCGTTCCCATTGTTGTCATGATTAAACTGTAAAATCTCCACAGGCGAAATTATATTTTGATAACACCCAAACCCGCACGAGATGATAGAGGACTATTCTCTCGTGCTAAACATAGGACCAATCCATTAAATATAAAATCTTGTGACACACACAACCAAAAACGATGTGGATAACACCGATGTTGGAGGTTTACAGACTATTTTTTCAATCTAATTTCCGTAGTACCAATAAGCACTCTTATAGAGAATGTCTTCGCGTTCAGCGCAACCGCTTGTTCTACGTTTCATTTCTATCAGCATCCCCATTTTACTGGATGATGGAAGACTGAATTCAATGGTGAAGACACATTGATGAATTAAAACGGTTCAACATCACAATAAACCAGGTAGCTGCAATCCAAAACTTTCTTTAACCGGCCATTAACGCAACGTGCATTGTGGTTAATATATCGTTCCTGTAGTGGTTCCATGATTGCCTTCAGCTCCCCCACTGGAAGAATTGCTTATGATTTGTTTCTTCTATGATGATGTCAGTTCTCAAGCTCCTCGATCAAAGGCTTGTGCTCATATCCACTAGGACATGTCAGTTCTCAACTGGATGAAGAAAACTTGCACTTATGCATTGGCGGCTAGTGCAACATATTTTATCCAATCCTGTGCACAGCATAAACTATTTTACATCGTTTCCACGTGTCCCGGTAAAGTAGGAACTGCCGATCCACTTCTAGCACGTGACTGCGCTAACTTTCAGTTGTATCAGCATAAACTGTACTGGATAACCGAAGAATAAATTCAAAAGGATGGGTAGTATTGAAAGCTCAACTAATATTGTCTGTGTGATTATTTGTTCGTTTGATGTAGAGAAAATATTTTCCGTCCAGAACATCGAAGGCTAATAATTTCATTGAGTCAGCACCTGAATCTACCAGCTGATTAACATTACTTGCAAAGAGAAAAGATGCTTCTGACCTTCAATGGTTCTATTAAATGTCTGGCACCAATATAATGAAGCTACTGGCAAGCTTTCTCACATACCCACATTGGTCGAATCATAGACTCGAACTCATGCAGACAGAGCTGAGATGGCAATGAACCGTAACGGAGAGCGCTCTAGACCACTCGGCCACTCGGAGCCCCACCATTTGTGGTAATTACATGGAATAGACTATTGGTGGTAATTACATGGAATAGACTATTGGTGGTAATTACATGGAATAGACTATTGGTGTTAATTACATGGAATAGACTATTGGTGGTAATTACATGGAATAGAATATTGGTGGTAATTACATGGAATAGAATATTGGTGGTAATTACATGGAATAGAATATTGGTGGTAATTACATGGAATAGAATATTGGTGTTAATTACGTGGAATCAACTCCAAAACATGTCGTGGTGACAAAATATTTGCTTCAGATAATGTACATTGCTGGATATTTCTCATTTCCAGTCATCATCCCCCATTGTTCCTTTCTTTCCAGAACAGGATTCATCTGATTTCCGTTTCTCTAAGCTGAACCGCTTGTGGATAGTCAACGAATCTTTTTACTGTGTTGATCCAGTGATTATTCATTCACATTGATACATTCTTGAATTGATATATATTCTTCTGTTGCACGTTTGCGTTTTTATCTTAAACGAAGCCAATGGAGAGATAACCTTATCAATCATAATTAATTCTTTAATGCATATGCAGATTTTAATGCTCATTGCCAGGAACGTACAAGCTCTAATGATTTAACATTATCAGTTCTAGAATGTGCCAGGTAGCGACAATTTTGTTTCAGAGAAATGATGCTAACGGAGATTTCTTCTTCTATCCCATAGCTGCCACGAGTTAGTTGTAAGCACGTGCTTGTGTTCTCTTTCACTTTCAAAGCGCATGATCACTGTACTGGATGACAGAAGAATAAATTCAAATGGAAATGAAGTATTCAAGTAACAAAGGCTAAAATGATATTGCCCCTGTGATTATTGGATCGTTTGATGTAGATAAAATGTCTTCCTCCCAGAATATTCGCTTGCTAACAATTGCATTAAACAAGCACCCGAATCTACCAGGTGATCAACATTTCTTGTAAAGAGAAGTTCTAAAGTTTCCTCCTTCTCTCTATTTTCTTGACACGTACAATTTGTAGCGAAACCAATCCAGAAAAACTGCTTGCTGTTGCGGATGAATGATTTAACATATGATCATCACCAGAATGTGCCAGACAGAGAACATTTTGTTTCAGAGAAAAGATGTTAATGGAGCTTCTATGCCAAAGTTGCCACTAGTAAGCTGTAGAATGTATTTATGCGTACCTCTATATTAATCAAAATCAAACTGTGCGAGATGATCGATGACTATTCTCTCATGCTAATCTTATCAACTGTACCTTAAATATAAAACATAGTACACAGAGCACACGCAAGTGTTATTGGATTTAACCAGTCAAAATGAAGTGTATATGGTGGATAGCACATCTCCGTTCCGTGTGTTGGAAGATCGAGGAATATATTTGATCTACTCTCGATGGTTATTTTGAATAATGTTACAGAAACGTCTCCACTTTCAGCGCAACCGCTAATTTACATTTCTATCAGCATAACCATTATACTTGATAAATAGAAGATTGAATTTAATGATGAAGATATATTCATCATTTAATATGAACCTTTATCATAATTAACCAGATGGCTCAATCTCAAAACGCATTATCCAGCCAGTAACACAATAAACAGTTATATATAGTATATAAGAGTCCCTACGGGGACGATGTGACCACCTTTCTATCCACCAATGAAAGAAGTGCTTGTGCTTTTTTTCTTGCTATGATGATAGGTTCTCAAATGGGTGATCAAAGCTAGTTGACGATATGGTCCATTCTTCAAAGGATAAACTATTTCGCGTCGTTTCCATGAGTCCCTGGTAAGCAGAAACTGTTCACCCACTTCTAGCACGTGCTTGTGCTCTCTTTCGCTCTTCTAAGCCTGATAACTGCACTGAATAACAGTAAAATAAGTTTAAATGGATATGAAGTTTTCAGCTAATAAAGACTAAAATGATATTGACACTGTCCTTTTTGGATCGTTTGATGTAGATAAAATGTTTTCCTCCAGAAACATTCGATTGCTAATAATTGCATCAAATCAGCACCGGAATCGATCAGCTGGTCAACATTTCTTGTAAAGAAAAGGGATAGTTCTGAAGTTCCCTTCTTCTTTGATTTTCTTGACATGTACATTTTGTAGCTAGACCAATCCAAAATAATTGCTAGATCGTTTCTAGTTCGCTTTGCAAAAAGGAAGTGCCCAGTGATCATGGTTTAGATATGGACGTGAAATTGGGATTCTAAACACATAATAGTTTCAATATATGTATTTAGTCTGCAAATAACAGGTGTCAAAAATGTGTGCTTAATACTGGCAGCTGCTTCACCAGTTGTCCTGTGCTAGTTTCTATGAAGGGTATCAAAAACCTATGAAATAACTATCCTCTACCAACAGAGACTTCCTTCTATGTGTATAGTGCCGAGTACGCTTTCCAACATGATTGCTGTATTGTTTTATATTCGTAGAGAACGAATAGCAAGGGGCGAAAAGGAATTTAATTCGAATATGGAAAAGACACGTTTAACGCAAGGGAAATGTCCTTCTAATACAGACTATTGCTAATACTTACGTGCAATCAACTCCGGAATGTCCCGGGGCGCCAACATTTCTGTTTCAGATAAAGCAATCTGCTGGATGTTTCTTATTTCCTCCAATTATTACACTGTCAAACAGTTCAAACAGTTCGTTGTCCTTTCGTTTCCAGAACAGGCTTGTGCTTATTTCCATTTCTATAAGTGACAAGACTGTTGCAGAAAGGCAATGACTCGTTATATTTGAAGGTCCAGTTAGTATTCATTTTCGTTCATACATTCCTAACTTGATAAATATTCTTCTTTATTTTTTTCTCTTCCTTGCACAGGTGTCTTTTATCGAAAACGTAGCCAGTGTATAATTAACCATAATGAATTAATTAATGCAGATGTATAATTTAATGTTCACTGCCAGGCATACACAGGATCTAATGATTTAACATTATTAGCTCATGAATGTGCCAGAGAGCAAACATTTTGTCCAGAGAAAAGATGCTAATGGATCACTGTACTGGATGGCAGAAGAATAAATTCAAATGGAAATGAAGTATTCAGGTAATAAAGGCTGACATGATATTGTCCCTGTGCTCATTGTCTCGTTTGATATAGATAAAATGTTTTCCTCCCAGAATATTCGATTGCTAGTAATTGCATCCAATCAACAACCGAATCTACTGGGTGATCTACATCTCTTGTAAGGAGAACGGATTGATCTGAAAGTCCTTGCTTCTATTAATTTTCTTGACATGTCCAGGTTGTAGTGACGCCAATCCAGAACAATTGCTAGCGTGTCTGTTTGTATTTTAAAGTAGCTTATTGTTCAGTCATATTGCTACGATGTCTGCAGTGGGACAGCTTATAGTCATGTCTAACACTTGGGCATCATGCCGCAGACATCATATCCCACCCAGTCAGATTACCCTGACACCATGCCAACCAGTCCTACCCATAACCTCTTAATGCTGAGCTTCAAGCGAGGCAGCTCTTAATACCATTTTTGTAAGTCAATGATCTATCAATTAATTCTCCTCTTCCAAAAGAGATTTATTTCGATCTGTGAAGTGCAAATTAAACTTTCTAGCATGATTGCTGAATTGTTTAATATCCTTAGAGAAAGAATAGCAATGGGCGAAAAGGAATTTAATTCAAATATGGAAAAGAAACGTTTAACGCAGGGAAAATGTCCTTCAGATATAGACTATTGCTAATACTTACATTTAATCAACTCCGGACAGTGGCGGATGACTCTTATTTCCTCCCATTATTACACTTTTAAACAGTTCGTTGTCCTTGCCGTTCCAGAGCAGGCTTGTATTTATTTCCATTTCTATAAGAAACAATGCTGTTGAAGTTAGTTTCACTTTGCAGGTCCAGTGAATACGTATTCACATTGATACAATCCTGACTTGATATATACTCTTCTGTATTTTCTTCTAGCACAGGTAGGTCTCTTTTTTTTTGAGGACGTAGCCAGTGGAGGTTTAACCATAAGGAATTCATTAATGCAGATATAGAAGTTAATATTCACTTCCAGGCACACACAGGGTCTAATGATTTAACATTATCAGCACCTGAATGTGCCAGACAGAGAACATTTTGTTTCAGAGACAACTTTCTTCTTCTATCCCATAGTTGACACGAGCTTGCAAGTGCTTGTGCTCTCTTTCACTTTCAAAACGCATGATCACTGAACGGAATGACAAAAGAATAAATTCAAATGGAAATGAAGTATTCAAGTAATAAAGGCTAAAATTGTAATTCTCCCTTTGCTTATTGGCTCGTTTGATGAAGATATAATGTTTTCCTCCCAGAATATTCGATTGCTAATAATTGTATCCAATCAACAACCGAATCTACTGGGAGATCTACATATATTGTAAGGAGAAGATTGATCTGAAGTCCCATGCTTCTATTAATTTTCTTGACATGTACATACTGTAGTGAGGCCAATCCAGAACAATTGCTAGCGCGTTTGCTTCTAGATTGCTCCACATTAAGGCGGGGCCTAGTGATCATGGTTTAGATATGGTTGTGAAATTGGGATTCTAAACACATAATAGTTCTAATATATGTATTTAGTCTGCAAATTACAGGTGTCCAAAATGTGTGCTTAATATTGACTGCTGCTTGACGATTTGTCCTGTGCTAGTTTCCATGAAGGGTATGATTAATATTTGAATCAATTCTCCACTTCCAACAGAGACTTCTTTTGATGTGTAAAGTACAGGTTAAACTTTACAACATGATGCTGTATTGTTTAATATTCTTAGATAATAAAATAGCAAGGGGCGAGAAGGAATAGAATTCGAATATGGAAAAGAGACATTTAACGCAGAGAAAATGTCCTTCTAATACAGACTATTGCTAATACAGAAATGCAGTCAACTCCGGAATGTCCCTGTACGCCAACATTTCTGTTTCAGATAAAGCAATGTGTTGGATGTTTCTTATTTCCTCCCATTATTACACTTGTAAACAGTTCGTTGTTCTTGCCTTTTCAGAACAGGTTTGTGCTTATTTCCATTTCTATAAGTAGCAAGGCTGTTGTTGAAAGTCTGTGACTCGTTTCACTATGCAGGTCCAATGATTATGCATTCATATTGATACATTCCTGTCTTCATATATATTTTTCTATATTTTCTTCTAACACGGTTGATTTTCGAGGACGTAGCCAGTGGAGGTTTAACCATAAAGAATTAATTAACACAGATGTAGATTTTAATGTTCACTACCAGGCACACACAAGGGCCCATTATTTAACATTATCAGCACCTGAATGTGCCAGATGGCGAACATTTTGTTTCAAAGAAAAGATGCTAATGGAGCTTTCTTCTTCTATCCCTTAGATGACACAAGTTAGCTGTAAGCACGTGCTTGTGCTCTCTTTCATTTTTAAAACGCATGATCACTGTACTGGATGACAAAATGAAGTATTCAAGTAATAAAGGCTAAACTGAGTATTGTCCCTGTACTTATTCGGTTGTTTGTTGTAGATAAAATGTTTTCCTTCCAGAACATTCGCTTACTAATAATTGCATCCAATCAGCAACCGAACCTACCAGGTGGTCAACGTGTCTTGCGAAGAGTAGGCATAGTTCAGAAGTCCCTGCTTCTATTAATTTTCCTGACATGTACATATTGTAGCAAGTGATAATGATTTAGATATGTTTGTGAAATTGGAATTCAAAGCACACGCACACTGTAGTTTTAATATATGCATTGAGTCTGCAACTTTTAGGTGTCCAATATATGTGCTTAATATTGACGGCTGCTTCAAGATTCGTTCTGTGCTAGTTTTCATGAATGGTGTCACAAGCTATGAATTAAATCTCCTCTTCCAACAGAGACTTATTTCGATGTGTAAAGTGCAGATTAATCTTTCCAACATGACTGATGTATTAACATCCTTAGAAAAAGAATAGCAAGGGCTGAAAATGTCCTAATACAGACTACTGCTACAATAATAATGAAATCAACTCCAGAATGTGTTCTCCAACAGTCTGTACTTCATACTGCTGGACGTTTCTTATTTCCTGCCATGATCCCACTTGTAAAAAGTTCAGTAGAACCAATTAGCATATGTTGTCCAACATTAATCAACATAGGAATATACTTATACTAACGTGTATCAGTATGAAGGCTGTATTTGAAAATACATTGAGAACTACTGTAAACAGTAAAGCTTGTCTCTGTCGGACAATGTGTATATTCATTATTCATCGGTTTATGCTAATTTATAACATCATATTATTATGATAACTTCATTGAAGCAATTAAATGTGCACTGTCGGGGATACACAAATTCCCATATGATGGATGTAATGTTAATATCATGACAATGAGTGATGCTGAATTAAAATCACACAGTGAAAGAGCGAAAGTTGGTGCAAATGTTGTCCTGGTACATTCTATTGATAATAATTACACTTCTCTTGACGTGCAAAGTACAGGTTAAACTTTCCAACATGATTGCTGTATTGTTTAATATTCTTAGATAATAAAATAGCAAGGGGCGAGAAGGAATAGAATTCGAATATGGAAAAGAGACATTTAACGCAGAGAAAATGTCCTTTCAATACAGACTATTGCTAACACTTACATGCCATCAACGCCGGAATGTCCCGGGACGCCAACATTTCTGTTTCAGATAAAGCAATGTGTTGGATGTTTCTTATTTCCTCCCATTATTACACTTGTAAACAGTTCGCTGTTCTTGCCTTTTCAGAACAGGCTTGTGCTTATTTCCATTTCTATAAGTAACAAGGCTGTTGCTGAAAGTCTGTGACTCGTTTCACTATGCAGGTCCAATGATTATGCATTCATATTGATACATTCCTGTCTTCATATATATTCTTCTATATTTTCTTCTAACACTGTTGATGATTTTCGAGGACGTAGCCAGTGGAGGTTTAACCATAAAGAATTAATTAACACAGATGTAGATTTTAATGTTCACTACCAGGCACACACAAGGGCCCATTATTTAACATTATCAGCACCTGAATGTGCCAGATAGCGAACATTTTGTTTCAAAGAAAAGATGCTAATGGAGCTTCTATCCCACAGCTGACACAAGTTAGCTGTAAGCACGTGCTTATGCTCTCTTTCATTTTGAAAACGCATGATCACTGTACTGGATGGCAAAATGAAGTATTCAAGTAATAAAGGCTAAACTGAGTATTGTCCCTGTACTTATTCGGTCGTTTGTTGTAGATGAAATGTTTTCCTCCCGGAACATTCGCTTACTAATAATTGCATCCAATCAGCAACCGAATCCACCAGGTGGTCAACATGTCTTGCAAAGAGTAGGCATAGCTCTGAAGTCCCTACTTTTATTAATTTTCCTGACATGTACATATTGTAGCAAGCAAGTGATAATGATTTAGATTTGTTTGTGAAATTGGGATTCAAAGCACATGCACAGAGTTATAATATATGCATTGACTCTGACATGTTAGGTGTCCAGAATGTGTGCTTAATATTGACGGCTGCTTCAAGAGTTGTTCTGTGCTAGTTTCCATGAATGGTGTCATAAGCTATGAATTAAATCTCCTCTTCCAACAGAGACTTATTTCGATGTGTAAAGTGCAGATTAATCTTTCCAACATGACTGATGTATTAACATCCTTAGAGAAAGAATAGCAAGGGCCGAAAATGTCCTAATACAGACTACTGCTACAATAATAATGAAATCAACTCCAGAATGTGTCTGATCTCCAACAGTCTGTACATTATACTGCTGGACATTTCTTATTTCCTGCCATGATCCCACTTGTAAAAAGTTCAGTACATGTAGAACGAATTAGAATATGTTTTCCAACGTTAATCAACATTGGAATATACATATACTAACTTGTATCAGTATGAAGGCGGTATTTGAAAAGACTTTGAGAAGTACTGTAAAGCTTGTCTCTGTCGGGCAATGTGTATATTCATTATTCATCGGTTTATGCTAATTTATAGCATCATATTATTATTATAACTTCACTGAAGCAATTAAATTTGCACTGTCGGGGATACACAAGTCCCCATATGCTGGATGTAATGTCAATATCAGGACAGGTAAAATGTTGTCCTGGTACAGTCTATTGATAATAATTATACGCTATGAACCCCAAACTGTACCAGGTGGGAAACGTCTGTTTAAGGTACTGAATATGTAATGGATTTTCCTTCTTTCCTCCCATTATACAACAAGTAAGCAGTGCGTCGTCCTTGACCTTACAGCACAGGCTTGTACTTATTTCTATTTCTGTAAGCATCGAGACTGAACTGTATGGTCACGGACTAGGATCAGTCCAGTACTTATTTATTCCTGTTACCAAATATTTTGTCTTGATAATTCTTCTTTTCAACGCGGATGACAGTGCTCGAAAGGTTAGATATTTTTCTCTATTATGGGTTTAGAATTGTAATCTGTTTGCTCCCATATTTGCCATGAGATCTTTTTTCCCTTTAAGACAGGTTAGTGCTTATCTACAAGTATCAAGTATGTACTTGAAACTGGATGATCAATAGTTCACATAATGGAACTAGGTCTGCAATTTCAGGACAAGCATGTGTGAACTCCATTTTAATCACCTTCAAGTTTGTACCGGAATAGTATGGGTGACGTTTTTAACACTAGCGAAGGATTTGTCTTTCAATGAAGCGATTACAATTTTTGGTAAAATACTGATTTCTCAACAGAGACTCGTGTACATGAAAAATGCTATAATAAGTTAAATACAGCACCAGGTAGAAAACAATTCTTGCAAGAAGTCAACAAGGAGAAAACATTTAAATTGAAAAAATTGTTGACTGAATTATTTTGGTGTTTTACGGGACTATAGTAGGAGGAGAGAAATAATGAATAGCATGCTAACTGTGCAGGTCGATTAACTATTCCAAACAGGCGAAATCAATCTATAGGAAATGTATCTAGCAAATTGTAAGAGGAACTGTAGACTGGTGTTTGCCACATGCCTATGGTCGCTAAATGATTTTTATTGGATTTATAAATTCTTAAATAGGAGTTTTGATACAATAAAAGCGTACTCTAATATCACAAGTTATCATTAGTTGATACAATGGTTAAAAAAGATAATTAGGGTAGCTTGGGTGAGCAGGAAATGTAAATTCAATAGTAACCTTCAAGTGCATGCTTGTGCGGACTGTTCATGGTTAGCACCAACGAAAACCATGGGCCAATACTAGGGCTTCTTGTTGTTTAACGTTTTGATTTTTCTGTATTCTGGACGTGTTAATTAATCAGGACTGGTAATGGGTTTCTAAGCAGTAATTGGAGGTGAAGGAGGGGAGATAAATAGAAATTTAAAATTAAATTTCACGAGGAAAAACAAGATTAAACTATTAGCTTAGTAAATTAGCAATATTGAACTTTTGCCATTTAGATCGGCATCGTAAATAAATTGGATCATGAGGGATCTGTTTCAGATGGATATATTATGACTTATCTATTGGAATATATAAAGTATAATCCATTCAAATAGCGATAATGTTGAATCTATCCGATTATCAACAATCCGTAATCACCATGCTTATCCAATCACCGATAGCCAGTAGAAGTCGGTAAAACAACAACAGCAAATTTCAATCTTTACAGCACAGGCCGGATTTGTTTTGAGATGAAACTGAATAAACAGCGAAATCAGTAAACGTGCTAGACACTTTCTTGTCAGTAAATTGCTGCTTTTGTAGATTACACATTACTTGTTATTTAGAACTGTGGTCATAAAATAAATCAGTGAGATATTGGGATTACACTTATACAATATCATTAGGTGTAAATAATAAAAGTAGATCATCTTTTAATTTGAATAATCTAGTTAATGTACAGATTACAACCATAACAAAAATGAATATTGAAAAGATAAATGATCATAAAATCAAAATCAATATTAATTTGATGAATGCAATTATCTTACCATTGCGTAAAATTTCAAATCTGCTTGCGGTCGCAAAAGAACTATTACAAAAAAAAAACATCCTAGATGCTTTGCGTACAATATTTTCATACACAAAAACGCTCTAGTTATGCTATATAAGTAGAAACTCTGGGTTTATCGAAGTTCTAAATAAATACATAAAACAAAACGGACAGACAAACATGTTGTCATATAGGTAATGGTATGTTGAAGAATCCATTTATGACTTACCGAGTTTATAAAATCTTCTTGTTATGGAATTAATTTATTATTATGTTATTATCCTGTTCAAAGATTTCAGATGCTCCTGGCATTTATAAGAAGAAAATAAAATAAAATGAATAGAAACTGTTTATTCATGTCCTGTCAGTGCATTGAGATGTATGTAGCATAACAAATTTTCCAATTGCAAGATCTAAAATTTCAGATTTTATATTAATGCTCTGTATTATAACTTTGTCCAAGGACCAAAATTCATAATAAAACTGATACATAATGTAGACATGGAATTACTTATACAAGTTTACTTCAAATATAAGTAAAACGTCCTAGCTAATAAAGTCTAACCTTTTCACTTGCAGAGTCTCCTTTTCTTGATCACCCATAGTCCCCTTAAGCCCAAGAATACGTTACTTATCCAGAGAATATAATTTACACCGGCATTGTAGATTGCCGTTCTAGAAAACTTTATAGATCACATAGAAATCAGTGATTTATATACACCCATGATTTTGAGCTTTTTTGACAGGACTCAGGAAGTGGCACCTGATCAATAATCAGCTCTAATTATCAAGTGTCAAGATCCTTTTGTTAACACCTTCATTTGTATAGGTAATATACGGTAAGGTGTGATTAAAGGTTGGTCCCTTCTTGGTGATCAAAGGTATGAGAGAGGGTTCAAAGTGAACTTGGCTTATATCCATTACTAGAATAGCAGAGGAAAAGCTGTTAACCCAAGCTGTTAATCCGATACAAAGTTAAATCTATTACGACATTTAGAAAAATTAGGTGTTGCAAATATTTGGGTGTTTTATAATCATTCGATACATGTTAGACTGCTTCCCGTTATTAAAAGAGTACTAAGTACAAGTTCATGGAAAAAGAAAAAGAAAATAATGAAACAAATGAACAGGGAGAGTTTGACATATTTGATAAAGCAATGGTTTGATCAACGTTTAAAGTGCTTGTTTGAAATGGAAATATGCGATAGATATATAACTTACAATACATTCATTGACAACGAGGACAGTGTATAAATCTTAAATTTAAAGATTCATATTACTACTACTACTACTACTAATAATAATTAGTATTGCTGCTGTTATTACTGTTGTTATTATTATTTGTAGTAGCAGTAATAGTTAATGACATAACTCTGTTAAGCAGATGTACTGACTGTACATTAACCTTATTTTAATGAATAACTTCATCATATTTGTTCTTCTCTCTCTCTCTGCAAGGCGAAAAAAATGAATTATTATTGTTGTTGCTCTATGTAGTAGTAGTAGTAGTAGTAATCATTGGCATAACTATTATTTAGCAGATGTATTGACTGTACATTTATGGTATTTCAACGAAGAACTTCGTCGTATTCGTTCGTTCTTCTCTCTGTCTCTCTTCAAGGCGAAATAAACAGCGTCTACCCCATAATTACTTTGTTTAAGACAAATTATTTTAAAAAGGACTGAATATGTTGGGCCTTCTCCCTTCTCTTCTTTCCTCTCACAGTCTTCTCTCACTGAATTATCATATGAATACATACCTGATCCCATATATATAAACGACAACAACAGTCAGTGCACACATGTTACATATTTCATTCTTTGAAAAAATAAAAATGTTCACATTTTTTTGGATAAGGGAGCAGCAAGATTTAGGATATGACAAAATACAGTCGCAACGGATTCGCTCTCTGCTGTCCTTTTCTGATTGCTATAAAGGTATACACTTGGTCAAGCATTTGATCAAAATCAACCGATGTTGTTGGAGAGAAAGAGATGTGGGTGGGTGGGTGGGCACGTCAGATGCAAATTGGACGTCTTGTTATAAGAATACTGCCTTGGGACTTCGATTTCATCCACCCCCACCCCTTTTATTTCTAACCGCATGATCACAGCCTTTGTCCGAAGAGATAGTCGCACATATAAAAATTAGTCTACATGACACACCACGTATGCAGTGCGTCAGAAGGAAAAGCAAGCCTATGCAAATTAATATTTATGGCACACGAAGTATGCATTGTGTCAGGAGGAAACGTAACACACATGCAAATTATCAACTTAAAATATATTAAAATTAACATGCTAACGATATAAAACCAACATGACTCCATGTAATATATTTTTACGCAAGCACACTAAATAACCACAAAAACTAGTCACTAGTATTAGTTTTATCAATAAAAAGTAGACCCACGATGATACAAAAATATGAGAAGAAATAAATCTGACACGTAAGTAATTATGAGGTATATCAAATTGCAGACCAAAACCATTAAGTCTGTCCTAATCGACGTAATAAATGACAAATATTTTTTAAAATATTTAGACGAAACAATGCTATGTAACATTTTAGACCAAGCAATTTAACATTTTAGACCTAGCAATGTAACATTTTAGACCAAACAATATAATATTTTAGACCAAGCAATGTATCATTTTATTAAAAGCAATATAACATTTTAGACCAAGCAATGTAACATTTTAGACCAAAGAATATAATATTTTAGACCAAGCAATATAACATTTTAGACCAGGCAATGTAACATTTTAGACCAAGCAATGCCATGAGCATTTTAGACCAAGTAATATAACATTTTAAACCAAGCAATGTAGCACTTCAGACCAAGCAATGTAACATTTTAGACCAAGCAATGTAGCATTTTGGACCAAGCAATGTAGCATTTTAGACCAAGCAATGCCATGAGCATGTTAGACCAAGCAATGCCATGTAACATATTAGAACAAGCAAATTGACATTTTAGAGTAAGCAAAACTCTTAAACAACGTAACATTTTGCCAAGCAATATAACATGTTAGACCGAGCTGCATAACATTTTAGATCAAGTAATGAAATGTAACGTAAAATTGCAGACCAAATACATTAAGTCTGCCCTAAATCGACGTAATAAATGACAAATATGTATACAAATGTTTAGACGAAACATAGCTATGTAACATTTTAGACCAAGCAATTTAACATTTTAGACTTAGCAATGTAACATTTTAGACCTAGCAATGTTATATTTTAGACCAAGCAATCTAATATTTTAAACCAATCAATGTACCATTTTAGACCAAGCAATGTAATATTTTAGACCAATCAATGTACCATTTTAGACCAAGCAATGTAATATTTTAGACTAAGCAATGTAACATTTTAGACCAAGCAAGGTTATGTAACGTATTATGCCAAGCAATCTAGCATTTTAGACCAAGCAATGTAGCATTTTAGACCAAGCAATGTAACATTTTAGACCATGCAATGTAACATTTTCGACCAAGCAATCTAGCATTTTAGAAAAGGCAATGTAACATTTTAGACCAAGCAATGTAACATTTTAGACCAAGCAAGGTTATGTAACATTTTCGACCAAGAAATCTAGCATTTTAGACCAAGCAATGTAGCATTTTAGACCAAGCAAGGTTATGTAACGTATTATACCAAGCAATGTAGCATTTTAGACCAAGCAATCTAGCATTTTAGACCAAGCAATGTAACATTTTAGACCAAACAATGTAACATTTTGGACAAAGCAATGTAACATTTTAGACCAAGCAATATAGCATTTTAGACCAATCAATGTAATATTTTAGACCAAGCAATGTAACATTTTAGAACAAGCAATGTAGCATTTTAGACCAAGCAATGTAACATTTTAGAACAAGCAATAACATGAATATTTTAGACCAAGCAATGTAACATTTTAGACCAAGCAATGTAACATTTTAGACCAAGTAATGTAGCATTTTAGACCAAACACTGTAACATTTTAGACCAAGCAATGTAACATTTTAGAACAAGCAATGTAGCATTTTAGAACAAGCAATGTAGCATTTTGGACCAAACAATGTAACATTTTAGACCAAGCAATACCATGAGCTATTTACACCAAGCAATGCTATGTAACATATTAGAACAAGCAAACTGACATTTGAGAATAAGCAAAACTATTAAACAACGTAACATTTTACTAAGCAATGTTTTTGAACTATTTAGTTATATAAATAATATGTACTATTTTAAACAAAGCAATGCTGTTTATTCTTTTAACTAACGCATTTTGCCTTACTGCATTTATTTCTATATAATTTACAGGAGCTGTATGTCTTAAAAACAACATTCAACTTAAAAGCGAAATTTTGTCTTCTGATTGGAGAATTTGTTTTAAAAAATACACATTCATAGTGCCAGATTCAGTTGGTAAGCTATAGGTCTATGTTTTAAATTACGTAAAGATTTACACTATTTTAGTATGTACACAGAGAATATTGTGTTCTAATGACGTGTTATATGTCATATTATATAGTACTCATCTAGAGTTATTTAATTGATTATACCAGATATTGAACGATTTGATCCTTTAATCGACACTCAACTTCCTTAACTTACCATAATGGATTAAAAATGAAATTTCCACGTTTACACTAGACCAACACACATAAGGACCTTCATTGTTTGTTTTATAAATTTTATAGATGACATACTGGAAACAAATTTCCCATGAAGCCATTCCCACCCCGAACCACAGCATACATAACCCGGATTATTTTATCAGTGCCTTAAATGTAATGACCTCCAGCAAATATTGTGAGTGCTTGGTTATACGTGTTGCTGTGTTCATTAGTTCCTCCACCTCCTAAAAAAACCGCTAAAATTCCTCTGTTAATATCTGTTTGGGTGTCTTACATATAAGTGAAATGAAAACATCGTGAAGATTACTCTGATAGGTTACGTATCCTACCGTCTGGCATAAAGTATGACAGAAGAAATTACGCAGTCTTCGTGTACTAAACTGTAATTAATCGACTTGCACGAATAGCGTATAATGCAAATATTGGAGTTACACGACCAATGCAAACATTCGAGTAATAAAACTCACGGGAGAAGCAATCCAAGCATTTTACTCAACACAGATCATATCACCACTTCGTACGCTCTAAATAGAAGCCATGGGTACCCTACGCAAGCTTTATACTAAAATGAATAAATATCATGGAAATATTAATCGGTATTCCTAGTGACGACTGCGGATTTGAAACTGTTCTAATACAAAGCCCTTATATAAATCTGAAATAAAATGGAAGATTTGTAACTCGAGAAAAATTGCAGCTGCATAACTAGCCCTCGATTGCTTAATGACAGTCGAGTTAACAGTGACAACTATACGTAATGTAGGTGTCATTTTATTGTGAAAAACCTGACGTTGTCATATATAAATATATATATATATATATATATATATATATATATATATATATATATATATATATATATATATATATATATATATAAAGAGAGAGAGAGAGAGAGAGAGAGAGAGAGAATTTTTTGTATAAATATTCACTAGACAGAACGGAAAGTGCTATTCCTGGATTCCTATAGAAGAATGCTTGATAATAGTAGGCAGAATTAATATTTTAATACAACTAATACTTATCATACAGGTTAGAGAATTTGTATTTCTTACTCTACTGCGATTCGAACCGTGTGCATATATATATATATATATATATATATATATATATATATATATATATATATGGCACGGGTGATATTGTGTTTGGACCGACATAGTCCCATAATGTACGACATCTAACCTGACTCAGTCACACCTCTAGCAAGGACAAACTAGCAGGTCTACGCGGTAAACCCCCGTTCTTCCAAAGTTGAAATGTTTTTATATGTTCGTCTCTCTCTCTTCTTTCTTCCCCGTATCGGTATTGTAGGCATAAAAAAAGTTAACGTAAATTTTGAGCGAAAGAATTACAAAGTAGTTTTAAATGGGGTTCCTCTTTCTTTTTTTATAGGGACTAGTTGTTTAGAATCCCTTTCTTAAGTTTTCATTCGTTCCGTATAACTTGTATATATCAAAACAAGCTTGAAATCCCCTCCTCAGGCATTTCACCTAGTCCGAATATTTTAAATGAAACTAATTTGGGTATGATTTCCAAGCAGTAACGCGGTAATGGGACGTATCTGTAAATAACTAGGTTAAAATCACCTTTGTGAAAGCGATTCTTTCTGGTTTCATTAAAAGGTTATGTTGTTTGGTCTTACCTACTTACTCGAAATAATTGATCTGTTCACCTCTATTTTGGGGTAGAATTTTTATAATGCGAGAGATGGGTTCAGGCAAGCTGAGCGAACCATCTCTACATATGGGAGTTATATAGCCAACCCATACTCCTCTCCTCACATTTTTATCACGCGAGCGATGGATTGAGGCCAGCTCAGAGAACCGTCTCCCCATGTGGGCGTCATAAAGCCAACCCGTACTCCTCTCCGCCAATGGATATACCACCCCCCCCCCTTTTTAGGCTAGCTTAGTCAATCTATTTAAAATTACAGGAAGTGTATATATTAATAATAAGTTACATATTATATATCATGTATAATGTGCATATCAGTATTATTTATTATGTATACATATTTACTATGAAATCTCCACAAACACAAAATTGAAGACAACAGCGATGAAATGTATTAATCACTTATCCTTTTCTTGGTGCGGGACATCCATCTGACACGCTCCTTGTTAGCCCTTGATCAATGTTTGGTTAGAGGGATACTTTCCCCTTTGGGAGATAGTTTTACTTACTTATAAATGGTTTTTGCTTATCACCACGTGTTGCTCCATATTTCGAATAAATTTAAAGCAACCCCTCTACGTCAAACCTATATTCATAATACTAGTACATAGACTAGTACATCTTTGTAAGAAGATGCTTTGTGAATATGGTTGGTAAATAATGTTTGGTTAATTTCATATTTTCCGTATTCATTAATTTTTTTATAATTTGTTTCCTTGTTGCTGCTATCTTATCACACTGAATTATGCTTGTTATTTTCTTTTAAAATCCTGAATTACAAAGTAGCCGTAGGAGCAAATAGTTTGATATATGTCTTTTGAATGTTATTCCCATGTCAGCCTAACATCATGCAAGTATGTACAAATTTTTGTTTGTTTCTCTTCTATCTCTTCTAACCCACATATTCTTTATTTTTTCCTATCATGTTCTTTATTGTTTCTGACCTTCATATTTTTCTTTGCGCATCTTTATTTCGTTTTTTTTTTTATAAAGTTCTCCACCACCTCAAACCTCCATTTCTCGAAAGCTACTCAATGGTACGCATATTGGAATATTTCTCGAGCTAGTATACAAAACGTTTTCTCATATTGTATATTTATCGAACCCAATGTCCTCACTCCCAGCATAATATATTGATCAAATCCACTTATCTCACTTCGAGCATAACGTGTATCAATTTCACTTATTGCACTCCGAGCATAAAATGTTTATCAAACCGATTATCTCACTCCGAGCATAACATATTTATCAAACCGATTTATCTCAGTCTGAGCATAACATATGTATCAATTTCACTTACTTCACTCAGAGAATAATATATTTATCAGTCAGACTTATGCCATTCACAGCATAAGGGAGTGGCTTATCTGACCCCTGTCACATTTGTGCGAAAAGATACTTGTGAAGAACCTGAGTGGTTATGAAATCCCGTTCTCTCACTTTATAGGGAGGCCTAATTAGGCAATAATCATATGGCAAAAGAAAACGTGGACTAGATTTGAATCAAAGACCGGAATTATACAAGACTTATCAAATATGCAATCAAATGCACACTCCATCAGATAACATGACAACAAACAATACAAGGTAATTAAAGAGCTCTGAATGTTTTCACACCTTTGAGATGCAGTTTATTTTATCATAGACCTATATCGCACGGAAATCGACTGTAGCGGAAATAGGGTTCGAAGCGTCCGGAGACAATATTCTTTAGTGGCTCCCTACCGATTACAGTTTTATGTCCGCGGCCAACTTTAATCCTCTCATAAATACTTTTTGCAAAGAATTGTCCCCATTATAATAAGGTCAAGGTGAAATGCTGTGAAAATTTCAGCCGGAAAAACACATTTCTGACGATGCTCACTTTGCCTGGCGTCGGGAGATAATTCACCCCCACCCACCCACCACTGGAAAAAGCACAAGAAAATGCAGCACAGATCTGTGGTATTGTCTGTACCATTACATATGCATACCAACCCCCTATACAATACTTAAAAGTCAAAAGGGACACTTCGTCCGATCACTTGCATCTCTTTATTTCTTTAAGTGATTCGCTTATGTATGCAGAGTAGAATTTCACATTGTAGCAGCTGAGAATTCAGGTGAACTGAAACAGGAATATATAGGAAAAATTCGCTGCAGTTTGATGGAGGACGATAACTGGGCGTACTTTTGATATATCATTTTCGTGGAATTAATGGAAACCTTTATTTTTACGCTCAAAGTTCAAAAGATAGAGGTTGTTGGAATAATATATAATTTGGATACGTAATGTCTATAAATTTTATCAAAAAAAAAGGAAACAAACAAAAAACACAAAACAAATTCAAAACAAACTGGCGGTGCACAATGGAACCGCAGAACCAGTGCTACATCTCACCTCAGTTAATGGCATGGTCAGCTTTAACTAGTTATTTTTGATTGTTACATCTTATAATTTCAAATAAAAACTATAACACCCCAAAACCCACCCCACCCCAACAAACCGCTCCTCCCCCCCCCCCGAAAAAAAACGCGCTTTATATTTAGACTGGTTTCACTTGATATAATTGTTATTTACTTTGCATATGTTCGAAAAAATGCACATTGATGCAGCCAGACCAGAAATTACAAATGTGGACAGTGTTTTAAATTATTTGGCAGTATCACCAAAATGAATGTGCACATGAAGATACATATTGGTGATAAACCATACAAATGTGGAATTTGTGATAAAGCGTTTACTTCTAGCTCCACGGTAAGAACTCGCATGAGGACCCACACTGGTGACAAACCATTCAAATGTGAACTATGTTGCAAGTCATTTAGCGTGATCTCTAATATGAAAGCACACACGAGGAGACACGCTGGTGTTGAACAATTCATGTGTGAAATATGCGGTCGAACTTTATCCTCGCGAAACAGCCTTTTGAACCATGTGTTAATACACACTGGAGACAAACCATATAAATGTGAGATATGTCAAAAATCATTTAGGGATTCCAGCGATATGAAAAAGCATGTAAAGAATATTCATAACGGCGAAAAGCCATACATATGTGAAAACTGTAAAAAAGCATTTGGCTGCAGCTCTCACCTGATAAAGCATAAAAGGATTCACACAGGTGACAAGCCATACAAATGTGAAGTATGTACAAAATCATTCAATTCGAACATCAATATGAAAAGTCACACGAGGATACATACTGGCGAGAAACCATACACATGTGAAACATGTGGAAGATCATTTAGCCACAGTTCTAATGTGAACAAGCACATGAAAGTGCACAGTAACAATCAACTCAAAAAGTAGAAGCAGTCATGCAACAAGCTATTTGCAGGTCTCAAAACGTGAGTTGTAGAATGTAAGTAATAATGGTGACATCCATGCAAACGTGAAATAGAGGGAGAATAATTTGCTGACATTCATTCGCATTTCTATCTGGAGAGTCACACAGGTGACAAACCTGTCAGGTACTAAGCATATCATAAATCATTTAGCAGGTATTCCAATATATGACATATACACAAAACTTATTTTATCCATGCAGATTTTTTTAAATGTGCGGTAAGATAGTTTTCTGGGAATGCTGACTGAAAAGTCAACTTGCAGGCACATTTGTGCAGTGAAGAAAAACCATGCCATTTAAAATGTGAACAGTGTGTGGTTAAAACATTGTTCAGTTTATTACAACACTTAAAGCGGCACATGTCATGTCTGGGTTTTAAAAGTCAACAGAAAGCTACAGCAGGACATGAAGTCGATATTTTGTATAATGATCATGAGACCTGAGTGCAGTGAAAGAGTTCTCAAAGCAAGTCTATCTTGTGTTTCTGCAGTCCTAGATTAGAATAGAAGAACACTGATTTTAATCCATTTAGAAAGTTGCAAGACCAATGGTTCCCTGAAGAAAATCCACTTCCAAAAGTGCATATACCGTATACACTCCGATGTAGCATTATGTGTCTTCAGAACAGGTTCTGTGTTGTTTGTTCTGTGTTGTTTATTTTACTGAGTACTCCTAACAAACTGCACAGACCCAGATCTACCGGCACATATTGTGACGGCAGAACCGGGTCTGTGCAGTTTGCAGTTGTACTTGACTTGTCGCAAGTACATGTGGTACATATAAAATGTTGAGTGGGAGCAAAAACCATGAAAAGGTGGCATAAATGTGATTGAAATATTAGGAGACTTACAGTGGCACATGCTATATCCAGGTTATAAATCTAGTTATCAAAAGAAAAGCTGCCCCAGGACATGCAGTTCACACGTTGTAAAATTCCCTCCACCACCAAGGTGCAGTCTCGGATTTGGCCAATGTGGGTATGTGAGAAAGCTTGCCAGTAGCTTCTCGAGGGTCGGTGGTTCTTTCCGGGGCTTTCCCGGATTCTTCCTCCACCATTAATACTGGCCGCCATGTATAGCCTATCGTGTGCTGAAAAATGGCGTTAAACCCTACAACAACAACAACAACAACAAGGTGCAGTTAAAAAAGTTTTCAGAGCAGGTCTGTCCGTTGGTTCTGTAGTCCAACATGTAAATTATTTAAATTATACAATGACACGTGTGTAAGGGAAAATATTTACAGTCTGTTACACAAGATTATTAGATAACCTTTTAATCCATAATACCGCCTTTTGATGTCAATCCCTTTACTGCATACCGGTAATTATGCATTCTGATGCCTTGTAAGTTTTATGCCACAATCACTTTAGATGCTAAGAGTGATTGAATTATAAACTTTTCCCTATTTACTACAACTAAAACATGTACAAATGTGCATATTAAATATGTGGATGAAATAAAACTATTGTTTATTCACAGATAATATTGTTATGGGAAATTTACTTATAATTTCAGAGGTCAGTGTATTATTATGTCTACCATTTGTTAACATGGTTTAAGATAATACTGAATTTATTATTTTTCCAGATGCATTTATTTTGCATTTTACTGTACAATTCAACAATATCCATCCATGCTAAAATATATAAATTTATTAAATACTATGATCCCAAAATATAACAAACTTGTAAATTTAAGTACGAGGATGTGGCTTAGCACATGTCAGCAGTTAATCTAGGTAAATTATTTACGAAAATATTATTGACATAAGAATGACTGACCTATCGAATTTTACTCAGAAATGTATAAAATAAGAGCAATCACAGGCTTCGATGAGTAGTATCAATTTTTAATACAGGTAATGTGAAAATCCAAGTGGTCACATGCTTCCTTACATAACTTCGTTGTTTACGTTTTAGAAAGCCCATATAACGCACGTTTTGGAGAATTAATCTCAGTAGAAGTTGGGCTGTTAAACTGTTGTATGTTGTGCTGTTTGGAGTTATTTCCAATTACTTGGATTCAAAAGGATTAATTCCATTATTTTTCTGGAAAATACTCATGTAACATTGTGGAACAAGGACAGTTTTTTTAAATATAAAAACTTATTCAGCTATCAGAAACCGGAGTGATAATACTTATTTCTACAAGGAACTGCAGACTTCAGCACTACAGATTGTAACATAAGTCATCGTCTTCCATCTTGGATTCTTCGTCGGGATTCGAACGTGAAATCAGTACAACATTTTGTTATTAGGACTGCTAAAATTTTATTCTTGGATTATTTTTGGATCATTTTTGGATTTGGTTCTATAAAACCGTAAGTTCATATTTTTTCCCCTCATTTTCACAGACTTTTTCCAGGGAAATAGTTTTTTTAAATATAAAAACTTATTCAGCTATCAGAAACCGGAGTGATAATACTTATTTCTACAAGGAACTGCAGACTTCAGCACTACAGATTGTAGAATAAGTCATCGTCTTCCATCTTGGATTCTTCGTCGGGATTCGAACGTGAAATCAGTACAACATTTTGTTATTAGGACTGCTAAAATTTTATTCTTGGATTATTTTTGGATCATTTTTGGATTTGGTTCTATAAAACCGTAAGTTCATATTTTTTCCCCTCATTTTCACAAACTTCTTCCAGGGAAATAAATTATTGTATTTTTAAAAGCTTATCGTTTTCACTCTTTCTTGTGTTATTGTTTATTCGAGCCTAAACAAGTGACGTAAGATTAGAAAGACTTGTAAATATTTTAAAAGTGGTTTAAAATAAAATGTGGTGTGAACGGTATATGAACTACATGGTTTGACTACGGTTGCTGAAACAGTTGCTTTTAACTTCCCCTCACGCGACAGTTTTGGCAGTGGAAAGACATAAACCATATGATATATTTACTGTTCGATCAAAGTGAAGTTGAGAATAAATATCATGCTTTTGTCGCCTTTAATAAGTATCATTTGTTGACAGCATCACTCACTGTATATACGACATTTGCTTTTTCATCCATTCATTTAAATATGTCCCTTTTTCACTTTTATCAGACTGCTCTGGTGGCCTAATGGCTAGAGCATCCGCCTCGGATATAGGATGTTGCGTGTTCAAACCACATCCGAGTCATACCACAGACTTACAAATGGTTCTAACAGCTGCCTCGCTAGGTGCTCAGCATTAAGAGGTTAGTGATAGGACTGGTCGGCCTGGTGTCAGGATAATGTGACAGGGTAGGACATCATGCTACATGTCTGCGGCACGATGCCCCATTGCTAGACATCGCTATTAACTGCCACACTGCAGACATTGTAGCGAAATTACTGAATCTTTTTAAAGCTATGAAGTCCAAATCACACACACACACACACACACACACACACACACACACTTGTATCAAGCAAATGTTCTTTTTATTTTATACTAACAATATTTATAACATAGAAAAGTAACAGATTTCTTGCTTGATCCCGTGCAATGTCAGCGGCTTGCCGTTTTATGTTCTGTTCTAATTTGTAATGACATCGACCAGAATGAAACGATAAGTTTTGACAATCGAAATGAACTATCAATCAGGTTGTACAGTAGTTAAGAAACTGGTTCTGAAATCTAGTGATGTTCGGTAGCACCACATGTATAGCTTCAGGTTTGGCTGTAAATAACACACATTGACTGTGCCCAAAAAGCTTTTCAAAAATCAGTTTCATGTTTGGTCGCAAATAATACAGACCCATTTGAGGTACAGGAGTTCAACAGAACTCGGAACTGTGCCCAAAATGGAACAAATGAAAGGTACATATTGGTACGCAGAAGATAATTAGTTATTGTTGGTAAGCATTGCAGAAGATACTGATGGAGAAGCTATAACCATCTAATAAACTGAGGTTAGCACATAGTTAAATGACCAGAGGCTTGCATGGCTCTGTGAGGTTTTCGATATACGAAAATTCGGTTAAATGCTTCATTGACTTATGTTACGATATAATTTTGTACAAGTGAAACTACAAAGACCACCCACCTTTACCTCTCTCTCTCTCTCTCGGGGCCCCGTGTGACCTAGTGGTCTAAAGCGCTCACCGTTAAGGATCATTGCCATTTCACCTGTCTGCGTGGATTCGAGTCTCGGTTTCGGCCAATGTGGGCATGCGAGAAAGCTTGTCAGTAGCTTCTTGTTGGTCGGTGGTTCTCTCCGGGGTTTTCCAGGGTTCTTCCTCCACCATTTATACTGGTCGCTATGTATAGCCTATCTTGTGCTGAAAAATGGCGTTAAAATACTACAGCAACAACTCAGTTTCTTTGAACATGTTTTTTTTCTTCTCATTCATTCACGCATAATTATATTGTAACCTTGAAAGAATATAAGTGAATAAAAATGCTGATGTGGTGGTGTCCCTTAATTAGCCTATTAAAATGTCCAAATATACGTAAATCTTGACATCATTTTATCACCACAGTGACGTGCTACATTAAGAAACCTTGCTCTGGCATTACAAGAAAAGCGGATTCTATAAAGCCTGATCCTTGTAGGGACAAAATTACACAGGAGAGTCTGGTTGAACGAGACTGTGAATTATGGTGATATCGTGCTTTACTTGCAAGTATTGACCAGGGGTACAGATCAATAATGTACTGATAAACATTATTATAATTAAACAACCAAAAGTTAAAATTCTGTTTTTCTCTTTAAAGCCTTAATATATAGTTGGTTACTTTTGTTTTCCATTTAATGTATTTCTTTGACTTGCTTAGATAATAGAAGAAAACAAACCGGGTAAAAGCTGATGAAGGGGACACTTAGGAAACATACTAACTGACAATGCAAGTCAAACTGAAGAATGTTCATCTTAAAAGCCTCGGTAGGTTGTAGGCACCTTTAACATGAAGACAAAACAAGACACAATAGTCACAGTTATCTATTGCGTATTGAGGTGCGAAATACTGGGTTCAAATAGTACATGGAACATTAAGAACAATAATTAAATATAGTATACATAAATGTACTTGGGTTTTCATCGTGGGAAAGGATATTGTAATTGTATTGTCATAAAAGTACTCTGTACACTATGTGCAAGTAAGCCAGACAATACACACCCTACGTTTTATCCATTTTCCATGTCACACGATAAAGATTTACTCAATAGCAACAATTTACTGATAGTGCATATGCAATATGCGCATCTCTGCTTCCTTGATGAGTTATAGCAATTCATTCGCCAGCTTTATATACAAAAATTCTAAGCTGACACTATCTTCTGTAAGGGCTGCCATTGCTTTCTAATTGTGAGCCAAGCTCCAATGAATAAAGTACGACATCACGTCATCTATTCTACTAACGTTCTATAATGGATACTGTATTCACCCTCAAAGAAATTTTGACAGAGAAGACTTGTTTATTTTAAGCTATATTAACTGCTCTGCATATCTGCATACCTAAATCCATAGGCATAATTCACATTCAATATATATATATATATATATATATATATATATATATATATATATATATATATATATATATATATATATATATATTTACATATACCAAGTTATATTTTAATAAATTATAAATTAATGAACTCAGATAATTGGATATGATGGTTATTACTGATTTGTCATTGTTCTAATATCTAATTTTCCCCGCATACTTATCTCATTTTCAACTAACTACGTTATTTAAATGATTTCAATTAAATGTATTTGATGGTTGGAAATGGTTTGTTAACCTGTTTTATCTGCGGGTTATTAACCATCTACAATAACTAGTCATGTGAGTTACTGTTGGTTTAATAAAACAACACAATTTGCAGGCAGTTCCTTTTGTTTTCAGAATATTGGCCATTCTCAAACATGGATAACTTCCATTTCAAAATCGAAATATAATATACACACAATTATAGGCACCTATTTAACCTTGGTCTTAATCTCTGTTGATACTCAAAATAAGGCACAAGCTGCCGAGTTTGAAATCAAAGGAATAGTTGATTTTGTTGTAATGGGGTTTAACGCCATTTTCAGCACATGATAAGCTATACATGGCGGCCAGTATTAATGGTGGAGGAAGAACCCGGGAAAACCCTAGAAAGAACCACCAACCCACGAGAAGCTACCGGCAAGCTTTCTCACATACCCACATTAGCCGAGCCCGAGACTCGAACCCACGCAGACAGAGGTGAGATGGCAGTGATCCGTAACGACGAGCGCTTTAGACCACTCGGCCACTCGGGGTCCCCAAAGGAATAGTAGGGTACCTGTTTCCTGGAATTATTTACCTGACTTTATTACTTAGAAGATATTTCAGAGGATGAAATTCCGTATTGTTCTAATGCGGATATTTTTTCTTTCCAATTCTTGTGCAAACTCAAGATTGTTAAAGTTGATTTAAGACAGTCAAAGTGTACTTTATGTACATCTTACTATATCTTTCAATAGTCTTGTTAAAATACAACATGAAATAAAATGGTATAACAATTATCACCAACTATCGGCTTTTACTCTTAGTAAAAAAGAAATTAAAATTGGATAATGTGAAAAGGTGTATAAATAAAAGTGATATCATTGTATTTTTTATTTATGTAAAATATTCCAGCATAAGTTTCATTTCTCTGTTACAAATGAATATGTAGCAAATGCGGATTACAAAAAAAGTAACAAAATGTTGAGTG
This sequence comes from Sinohyriopsis cumingii, assembly GCA_028554795.2. Taxonomy (NCBI): domain Eukaryota; kingdom Metazoa; phylum Mollusca; class Bivalvia; order Unionida; family Unionidae; genus Sinohyriopsis; species Sinohyriopsis cumingii. The sequence continues at coordinate 65,344,953 of CM068837.1, read as the reverse complement.
ATAAACACAATTTTCAATCAACTCAATGGTTTCAATTTCGTAGAAACAAAAATCAGGTGCAGAACAATTATGCAAATCCAAGACTGTCCCTCGGCCACCAAGCATGTTAATCCCCTCGTCCATGAATCGTTCTGGTTGCCAGTACACTGTTGTCTTAAGATTGCTGTAATAAAAATAATTAAACAACTAGATGGATGGATGGACGGACGGACGGACGGACGGTCTTATTTACATACAGTATATATAGCTCACACTCGTGCTATTGTAAAGTGTCACACGTTAATACTTGTTATATGAGGCCAGCGAAAAAAATTATCTTTTTGTTACGTTACGTCCATTCAAATTGCTCTAGTTGACCAGCGTAGACCAGAAACCTATCTTTAGTTCAAGTGTATCTTGGCTTACATCATTACAGTATATGTTATGTTTAACCAGAGACCTTTAATCCTGTGGCTAACCTGTCGGCTAAGTGTAAGCTCTTCACGTGAGATTTCTGATTATCGATGACCTATCAAGTTAATGCAACATACAAAAGCAATTGTAATTCCTTTGGTTATTTATATTTGCCATAATCTTTAAGCTAAAGTTACACAGTGCAAACAACCGTCACATGCTCTACAGTCCGTGTTGATTTCTTCAACAGAAGGACGAGAAAGGATGATAATAGATCAGTCTGCGAAGATAGAGATAAAGGCTGTCGCTAGCATATGCTGGTAGGGGCGGGTAGATGGACTGTGGTTCTTAATAAGATAATGAATGTCCGATTATGAGGATTAGTGTGGCTCCTTACTGAGATAATTTACCAAACTCTCAGCTACTTAACGATAGACATAAATCGGGCACACTGGTTATAGTTGTTTTGCGTTTGTTTTTAATTGTCCTGTGCTTTGAATCCAAGGATTTTCTACCCCTGTTCTTCCATGCAATTAGCATACAAATCCAAAATAAATTACGTCGGTAAATGTTATAAACACACGAAGTCGCAGCGTAGAGTACAGACCAGGTGCTGTAAAGTAATCGCACATATGCCTGGAAGCCAGTGGCACGACTGAGATCATTGTGCAGCAGAGAAATGGTCTATCACAGATTAATTAAAGTCCGTGATTGTCCTTTATCAGCAAAACAAATTACTCTTTCTCAAAATGTAACCCTACTTAATGATAATAATAATAATAATAATAATAATGCAAACTATCCACTAATGTACACTGTAATCGGACGTTGCTTCCAAATTTCATTTGGTGTTGTATGTCTGCGGTACGTCTTGTTACTCAAATGCACTCGCATAAAACTTATGTAAGGTCGTATATTTATATACATAACAAGTTGGGTTTTTCTATCGTTAATTGATGAGTTTAACACTTTAAGCTAACACTTTCTTCTCGACTTTTGACCACGGTCATGACTTGCCTCCGCTCTATTATTGACTATTCATGACTATGAGCGCGTGACATATCTAATTAGCAATTAAAATAGGCTGGTACGAGCGCGTGACATATCTAATTAACAATTAAAATGGGCTGGTACGAGCGCGTGACATATCTAATTAACAATTAAAATGGGCTGGACGCGCTTTATTACCATAAATGATAAATGTAAAAAAAAAAAAGGAAGGGTACGATTTTTCAAGTACCTTTCTTTCTTTCTTTTTTCCTTTCGAAACCTAACAAAGTAATGGAGAATATAATGCATCGTCAATCAACATTAAGAGATGTAGTCGCATGTTGTCGATACTCATGCTGACGCATCGTACAAGAATAGGATAAGCTGGTTCTCATCTGAAACTAATCAGGGCAGTCAACGGCAGTCTTTGAATACATAGGTCAGTTACCAACCATCAAACAAGAATGCTACATGCGTACTCATCAAACAACATTAAACAGCCTGAAGGAACAAAGGAAAGAAAATAAAAGAGCACAAACATTCACACGGATGTGCTTAACAACTTCCAATTTAATAATGCCACATACAGAAACAAACCAGGCATGGAACCTGAAGTACCACTAAGAAAGAAAAAGGAAAAATAAACAAAAAAGTATCCGATGAAATTCTACAAGTCATATCTAAGCTCTCTGACTATCCGTTCAATTAAGACATTGTGCATTGCAAGGATCGTGTACCATCCATCACCTGTTTTACCAAAGAGCAATGATGGGCATAAAACATTTTATGACATCAAAATCTGGAAAGTTCGGAATCGGTAGAACATTTACTTAGGACGCTATTCTGTCACAACGTTTGTATGCATAAATCGAAGACTAACATTGTTCTTGCATCATGATGCATATTACCAGACTTACAGAATATTCTTTTCCTAATATTTCACAGAAAGTGTTGTCTTCCGTAATCGATGATATAGACTTGTATACATACACTAGTAGAATTCGGCACAGATGGAGAAAAAGCGTTACCTAAAGTTACTGAATATTCTCTTTTTTATGGATCGTCTAGAGTGCTTTACAACAAACATCTAAATTATATTTTAAAACATTACACAACAATGTGGTTGCCAACTGAACCAACTTCAAGAAACTCCATAATGGAAAATATATTTAATAATGTGACCAAGGGATTGTTAATGCCAACGATATTTTGAATTCGAGAGGTTTAGATTTAAATATGTGCAGTTAAAAACAATGATATGATTATAAATTACTTTACCAGAACGTACACAATCCCGTATTGACCATTTTGTGCTTTGACCGAGGCAGCAGGAACGTGATAAAAAGTTATGGACAAATAATACCGCTAAATCAATATATAAAGTCATGACACTTGCATTAGATTGCAAACCAAAAACGACATCCTAGCTGTACATGCTATTAATCTTAAGGTCTATGTATGTGAGAAGGGCACCATACGGCTCGGAAAACTTTGGACTCTCTACACACTCTAACAACTATATTGTGCCAGAATTGTCATGGAGATAACAAAAAAAAAAAAAAACCAAAAAAAACAAACAACAAATCCACAACAAAATTAGAGTGCTTAGAAATTTCCTAAAAGACAATAAACGCAAAAAATCCAACAAGAGAAAATATTCTTGGCAGACTGGAATTTTTTTCTGCCAAATAAAGAATCGCAAATATGCATGGACAGTGAAAAGGAGGCCCAAATGAAAGAATGTAAACAAAAAGAGCCTTCTAAATATTTTATTTTATGCAAAGTTAATAAATTCTTAGGAAATAATTAGTTCTGTGTATATATATATATATATATATATATATATATATATATATATATATATATATATATATATATATATACAGTGGAGCCTCGTTAATCCGGACACATTCATTCCCAGTGAATATGTCCAGATTAACGAGCTTTCCGGATAATTGAATCATGCACATTTTTATTTTACTATGTCATCACACCGTATACATGTACATGCTAGCTGTAATTGTACTGTATATTCAATAATGGTTGAAATAAATTAATGAATACTTCTACTGACGTGTGTTTATTTCATATTATTCTAAGATACATGTACAGTAAATATAAGTTTAGACAATGAACACTTTGTTCATGTCGACACTCTCTGCTTCCCCCTCATACAATTTGCCTTTGATGCCCCGCCGATTCTTGGAATTTTGTAGCCAACCACGAGAATAGGCAAAGTCAGTGATGCCGAGTTGGTCTCCGAGTATCTTTGCCTTGGCAATGAGCATTTCATCGGTGACGGCGGCGTGGTGGGTCCACATGTCTGAGAACCACAAGAAGACGGGCATCATCGACTTGTTGATATTTGGCGTGGCGAGCGCGAGTTAGGTCTGCTGAGTCGGCAGGTATGGAAAATCATTTGCCCGTGTTTTTTTTTTTATGATGTCCGCAACTGTCGACATGCCAATGACTAAGGATGAATAAGCCATAATATGCTGGTGTATATCTTGAATGGTAGCTTTTGGGTGATCTTTGTGCTGGAAAATCTTTTTTATGCTGGCCGGTATCTCTACTCGTCTACGCTTGTTTGATGGTGTCGCCATAATATATGTAAAATGTACAACGAATACAAACTGATATCTCACGTTACGGTAAACTAATGAAATGCAGTCATTTCTATTAGTCGTATTTTACAGCTGTTATTGTTGCTAATGAGCTGATAATTGACGTTCACATTTTATTCTGATATGAAGCCCTATACTGTCCACAGCTTAAATCAATTAACTGTATTTGTACAGCCATCAATAAACTATGATTGTTACATACAATTGGTAAACAACAAAGAGGCTTAATAACACACTTTATTTACCACATGTTATGTCAAAAAGAGTGGACAATTTGATCCCAGTGTGATTATTTAATTATTAACACACCCGTCGGCGACTAGCTAAAACAGATATTGTTTATACAATCGCTGGTTACAACATGGTCACGCTACCAAGTTTTTCCACACACATGATCACGTGATTAATGGATAACTTTAACATACCACTAGAATTTTAACAATCAGAGATTGATACATTGGCACACCTCCAAATTTGCGTAGGTGAATCTGTATTATCCGACTGACTGTATTTTCATATACGATTTTTCTATTTTTCTTATTTTTGGACAGATTATTTCCGGATTATCGATACAAGTTTTAAAGTAATTTTACACTTTGGTCCCCGATTTTGATTTCCTGATCCGGAAAGCGAATTTCTTAATTAACGGAGCAAATTAACGTTTAGGAATTCCGTTCCCGTTGAATTATGTCCGGATAGCGAGGTTTCCGGATAAACGGAGTCCGGATTAACGAGACTCCACTGTATATATTCTTATTTTACGTGTTTAGGCTCGAATAAACAGTAACACAAGAAAGAGTGAAAACAACAAGCTTTGAAAAATATAATAATTTATTTCCCTGGAAAAATTCTGTAAAAAATGAAAAAATATGAACTTTTGGTTTTAAGAATCAAATCCAAAAATAATCCAAGAATAATCTACAAATAAATCTTTCGAAGTCCTAAAACAAAATGTTCTACTGATTTCAAGTTAGGGTACAGAAGAAGAATCCAAGATGGAAGACGATGACGTATGCTGTAATCTTTAGTGTTGAAGTCTACAGTTTCTTGTTGAAACAAGAAATATCACTCCGGTTTTGGAAATCTGAATAACTTTTTTATAATAAAAGGCTGTCCTTATTCACCAATTTCATAAGAGCACACGTATTTTCCAGAAATAAAATAAGAATTAATCCTTCTGATTCAAAGTAATTTGAAATAACTCCAAACAGCACAACATACGTATTTGAAATGACTCCAAACAGCACAACATAAAGCTTCCAGTGTAAAGAAAAAGCCCAACTCTGATTATTTCTCCAAAACAAAGGTTATATCGTATTCTAAAACGCAAAAGGGGTCACGTGATCATGTTCCAGAACCTGATCGAAATAATTTGCTTGATAAAAATCGTTTACACCCAGTGTGGCTCTGACGAAAACCAATCATTTCACTCTAAGAAGTAAATTAAAATAAATTGTTGATATCTTAAACCACGTAGTCCCATCATGACCTCGACAACAACCAATCATTTTAAAATAAAAATAGAACTTATTTACGTGGTTGCTACTAAGTTTGAATCAAGGTTAGGATCTAGGTCAAAATTTCTTTGTTTACGAAAGAATGATTCAGGTCAACTGATTTTCTGGAAAAATATCATCTTCAGTGAATAAATTTACATTACAATAGCATGTAATGATAATTAATATTAAAAAAATAAAATTGACAAACAAACAAATTAAAACAAATATATATTAAATCAGATATAATTAAATCTAATATATATATATATATATATATATATATATATATATATATATATATATATATATATATATATATATATATATATAAATCAATCATTAACATTGAATTCTGTTTTGTTTTTTCAAGAAATAATAATTGCATGAGAACATACTAACTATACACGTACTCGCACTGTCAAAACTCTCAACCGTAATTATAGCTGGTTAAAAAAAGTGATACAAACGCATACACACACATAGCAATGAAATTCATGTGGCAATGTATATTTAAATTGATGTGGATTACCATATAGGATATAATAATTATTACCATGGAGAAAATAAACATATTAAATAATGAAATCATTTAGCATGAACTCAGATGCAGGCTTAAACTATATTTCATTTGACACCTACAACTATCATCACATGATCAATAAAACACTGAAAGTAACAGAGCATTACTAACATGTTAGTAATATCTTGCAAAACATATTTTACATACATCAACACACAATGTAAAGACAATTTTAATAATAAAAATGACGAATGTAAGTTTAAGTATATTCGAATAGAAAGACGCACCCACATTTCCTTAAATCTAACAGTCGGTTTGGGAAAAATAGTTCTGTACTAAACAAGAAGGAAGCTAACTATTTTGACCTCTTTGCAATAGTGCTTTTTGTTTCTGGTCGCCATACTTTACATTTTGATGCAACTTATACTATATCGCCCATGACTGATACACGTGACAAAAGACAGGTCAGATCGGATATTTCCAAAATTTGGTCATGAATTTTGACCTAAAAAGAGAATTTTAATCTACCCGATCTTTTGTATGATAATGAACAATATTTGCAACTATTTAACATTTAAATTTGTTTAATATTAAAATATTAACATCATCTTATCAAATATGGCCCTTTACAGTAACTTGTTGCTATTCATGCTCTTTTTATACAGAACACAACAATGTTTAGCATTGTTAGGAGATCGTTGCTGGATTTCATTGCTGGCAATTCTCATCATTATTGATCTTAAGAATCAGGATGATGTACTGATTACTGTATCCAGGTTTTATCTAAAGTCAGCCTAAATTTTCATCAGAATTAAAAATGTCCTTTTAGTGTCTGCATGCATTGGAATATAGTAATAAGAGTACAACTCTGCCGAGTCCACCAAAACGTTTCGATTGTTTTTTTGTGTGTGCTTATGGATAGATTAGTAATGCTGCCTGCCTGCAAGAACCGCTCAAGACTGGGTGTGAGGCAAGGTGAGAATATTTAGCCAATTTTATTTATCACGTATCTAAATATCTTAGACAAATGACTGTTAGAAAATGAGTGCACTAGTGAGCAGGTACATTTTTCTGATCACTATGTCTTATTTCGTTCGAACTGTTTGTACTGCTTAAGCAGATGACAGTTATTTTTGGTAACAACCAAAATCTTTCCGACATAATTTAAATGTGTTTTTACAAATACTCAGAGGTATGGAAATTGAGTATCAATTTCACAAAGACAAAAAGTTTGAGATTTTTCGCACACAAAAAGATGATAAGTAAAGATTTACATTTAGCAAAACTCTAATAGATATATCAGCTGAATTTGAATACTTAGATGTTATTTGTTTCTACAGTTGCATATTTTTGATAATACTCTACTATCCATTTTACTATATGGGTATGAAGTTTGGGGATTTGTTAGTGCCACAATTACTGAAAATTTACAAATCAAATTTGCAAGAAACATCCTAAAACTGAGGAAAGTTACCCCTTCTCACATGCCTTATTCAGGACTAGGAAGGAAGCCTGTATGTATGATTATCATGTCACGAATGATTTGATTTTGTATGTCTATTATCAATTGTAAATATACCAAACTATCTAGTCTCCTTTATAAAATAATTTTTTCGAGGCCAATACGAACGCTATTACTTATAAATTGATGAATAGCATTAAAAATACTCAGTTAACTCTTGGGAGGCATTACCTCCAATATTATGAATTTACTAATAATTCGAAAGGGAAAAAAAATAAGGTTGATAACAGAAACTTTCAAGGACCTTTCTATATAATAATGGAAATCGTCGATAACCTTATCATCCAAGGGGAAATGTTACCATCGTTTGAAAGAAGACCGTAGAATTGAAAACTATTACTCTTACCTAGGTATCAGCATTTCCCATTTATAAAGTTCAGGATTTCAAATCATAATCTCCCCATTTCAACCGGTCGTTGGGACAACCGTTTGTGGAAAGAAAATGTAATTATTTTGATAAAAATGACATCGAGGACGAATACAATTATTCGTTGATTTGTGCCGAATTTCACAACGAACGGGGTATATTTCTAAAACCGTTATATTACCGAAAACAATCTTTTGGAAAGTTACAAAACTTATTTACCCTCAATACTCGCAAACCTCTCCAAAATCATACCATATTTGTTACTGTAATAATGAAAACAATAAAATAAAATTTGTACAATCTGTGGAAGCGGAAATGGTCCATATTTCACAATGATATAATATATTTTCTTTCTTACAACTTTTGTACTCTTCAGGAAAGTCATCGTATTCTGCCATAACAGTGTTACATTTAAATACCCAAATGACGTCACATTGCATCTGAATGCTTATGTTCACATTAGATGTGATTTGCGTCTCCATATGTTAGTGACGTCACCTTAGAATATTGTAGCAGTTGTGCTTTTCTCATATACCACCTATGTATGGCCTGAAATTTACTTTTAATAACAAAAGTGTTTTTTTCTTCTATTCTGGTAGTGTCAGGGTCTATTGTTGTTTTAATGTCATTAAGATTCCTCACACGAAGCACAAATACATACATTATATCATCAATCCCCTCGTGAATTTATGCCTAGTTTGCGGACACCTTTATTACCCTCATTTTCATAACCAAGACTTATACAAATGGTACTACCAGCTGCTTGCTTGGCGCTCAACATTAAGAGGTTAGTGTTAGGACTTGTCGGCGTGTCAGGATAATGCGAATGGGTAGGACAGGATACTAGATGTTTGCGGCATGATGCCCCAGTGCTAGACATCACTACAAACTGTCACACTGCAGACATCGTAGCGATATTACTGAAACGTTGCGAAAGCTACGTTTTAAATCCAAATCACACACACGCACACACCCTATTATCTAGGTTACGATTCCAATGTTGTTTTAATGTCAATATGATTCTTTACACGAAGCACAAATGCATACATTATATCGATCACACCTTTTGTGATTGTATGCCTAATCTGCAGACACCTGTATTGCCATCATTATCGGCACTATCACCACTCTTCAACAATAAGTCAAAAACGTATATCACGTACTAGTATTATAAACAAAGACAAAGACCACATTCATCGAAGGCATTATGGATTACAATATCAGTTAGTGACATGTACTCTAGTCTGGATTACATACATGTTTATAAGGGGTTAAATCAGGGTCAGCGGTATTTATCTGTTTTTGCGATGCAATTGTTCAAAGTAGCGTCGAACGCATATTCTGCCTAAAGCGTGGTGGCTAGTTGCTTTCTGCGGATGTCACTAACGACGGTGAGGTATATTAAAATTATTATTATTATTATTATTATTAGTAGTAGTAGTAGTATAAATTAAGATTATGATTTCTGATGAACGATAAAATAGTCACTATCTAAATAGTTTTTGTCCGTTTGAATGAGAAATGTTGTGTGATTTACGAGACAGGAAACGTTTTATAGACTTTGGCTGTAAAATAATCTGCAACCAGAAACGGGAGATTATGTTCGGCTATAAAGCTGGCAAATACTTTCTCGTCGCATATAACTTTATCCACATTTTGATGTGGATTCCATGAACATGGATTTCAACCTTGGCATATTTGTTGTCGCGGTTAGAATACATATCCAAATCCATGTGAACGGGGGGCCCCGAGTGGTCTAAGGCGCTCTCCGTTACGGATCACTGCCATCTCACCTCTGTCTGCGTGTGTTCGAGTCCAGGATTCGGCCAATGTGGGTATGTGAGAAAGCTTGCCAGTAGCTTCTCGTGGGTCGGTGGTTCTTCCAGGGGTTTTCCCGGATTCTTCCTCCACCATTAATACTGGCCGCCATGCATAGCATAACTTGTGCTGAAAATGGCGTTAAACCCCACAACAACAACAACAACCATGTGAACGTGATTGAAGCCAATGAAATCACATTTCCAACCTAGCTACGACGTCGTAGCCTCAACTTGATTTGTTATGGATGAGGCTACAAACTGATCCCATATCATGTAATGGAGCAAAAAAAAAAAAAAAAAAAAAAAAAAAAGTCATCACTAATAGTGTAGAAATCTACTACATAAGTAAAATCATGTTGTAAAAGAAGTCTGGTTTATTTTGAATTTATTAAGCCATTACACGATAAAATAAATTGTCATGGTTACACAAACCTCACCGTATCTGCCATGACAGATAACACGAGACTCTCGCCGTGACCCCATTTGTATATAAGGCTTACCAGACCACATTTGGCTATTCTACACTATGTTATTGTCAATCAAGTGGTGAATAATGGCTTCTTTGTGGAATTTCAAAGTAACCGGTAAATCGTAATTACATTAAATGCGCATAATTTCCGACTCAAACCGCACCATATTTTTTTTACTACGATCTGTTTACGTTTCCAAAGAAGGCCTCAATGTCCTTATATGGCACACAAACAAACGAGGCTGAGAACAGAAGTAGTCATTATTTTAACTAATATGGCAGACGATCTAAACGAAAACATTGGATAAGAAAGGTAAACGAGATTTTACAAATATTTCAGAAGTGATTTGCAATAATTCCGGTATTAAATAAGAGGACTATTAAATTTATTTCAATATATTGAAGGAACATGGTCAAAATTGTTGATATTAGGCTAAAAATGCTTGCTCCATCGACACATATAGTTTCATGTTAGTACCCTGTCCACAAGGTAGGAGTAAGGGTACTTTTATTAGTACTAATTTCCAACCATGAATGAATTCCGTGTGATATTTCGGTTGCTTGGCCTTTGGTGTTTTGCCATTGGCAAGGTTAGACATCTGGGCAAACTTTAAAAACCGAAGTCAAAGAGAGAGAGGTTTGTGCCACTCGAGCTCTTCGGTAATCCAACCGTAATCGGTTAACGTCGTTAATCCTGTCCTAATCACTTTTGATCACACATATTACAAAATCCAATCCATCTAAAACACTTCAAGCACCGAAGGAGATCATTGTCTTTTACTGTTTGGGCTCTCCAGTAACCCAACCATAATCAACCAATGTACGTAATCCTTTCGGAAGTACGTCTCGTCACATATAGAATAATCCTCTTGCACGAACTACAATGAAGCCTGCCGACTATACCGTAACGAACAATGAAAAAAAAAAAAACAATGGAAGAAAAAAGGTTTTACTTATAATTTTGCGTACGCAGGAGAGTTCAGTGAGTGACGGAGACATATCTATGCTCGGGAGAAAGACTCTTCCGTGAGGGGTGTTCACTCGTATGGGAATTCTCTGTACTCATTAATATTTTAGTGGTCAGTTTTGTGCATCTTCGCGTGTCTTTTCAAAGGGCTCTTTCCGGTAAATGATTTCCCACATATTTCACATTTGTATGGTTTTTCGCCAGTGTGCGTCATCATGTGTAATTTCATTTTACACCCGCTTGGAAATGATTTATTACACAAACCACATGTGTAAGGTTTGTTACAGGCATGCACTTTCATATGACTTCTCAGATTTGAACCATTGTTGAACGATTTGTCACATACTTGGCATTTGAATGGTTTTTCACCAGTGTGTATCATCACATGCGCCTTTAAACTCTCCCTGGATATAAAAGATTTATAACAAATTTCACATTTGTATGGTTTTTCACCAGTGTGGATTTTCATGTGCCTTTTCACATGAGAATAATAGGTAAAAGCTTTATGGCAGGTTTCACATTTGTATGGTTTTTCACCAGTATGTATTCTTTTGTGAACATTAAGATTGGAGATGCGAGTATACGATCTACCACACTGTTCACACTTGTAATATTTGTTACCAGCCTGCATAACTATGGGTGTTTTGACACAAGGAACGCAAGGATGAACAACTATTTCATTCACACTTGTATAGACTGTTATTGTTATTTGTGAATATTTCTTTGCAGCAGTTATATGACGACAGTGCCTAGAATTATAGAAACAGATTTTGCATTTGTATGGTTTGCATCGACTGGTTTCACACTTGTATGGTTTATGCTGTATTCCTAATTGCTTTTCTTCTTGGCATCGGTTTTGAATAATCCTGGGTGATTAAGCACACTATTTACACATATATGTTTGTATCACAGAAGTAAACATAATCATGTTTTACTGAAAATTTCCATATTGTTTGAATCAGACAATAAGTATTAAAACCCTCTAAGAATCTATCAGGGTCACTAACTTTTGCTACAGTTTCTATCAGCGAGCTTTTCTTAGCGTCAAATTGCGTTACCTCCCCTGCTTAAGCTCGTGCCACTATTGTGGTATATTTGTTGGTATAAAGATAAAAAAAAAAAATTTGTTAAACAAATATATAAAAAGTAACGTTATAGCCATTTAGTATAGCCCTGATGTTCTTTTTGTATTTACAAAGTTAAGCGTCTCTCATTTATCCAGGAATGTCATATCGTCCTCCTCCTTTTGTATGTGTACGATGGTATTCTAGCGGACTTGAAATGTTTCTTCTTCTGTTTCAGGTACTGTTTCTTCCTCTGCTGCAAGTTCGTCTTCTACCAATGTTTCTGACATTGTCCCTAGCTTCATGTTCAATCTTGCATTAGTCTCCTGGATTACGGACATTAATTGACCACTTCTTGTATCCAAGCAACATTGAAGCCAAGGCTTTTCCAGAAACGTACATCTTTCCCGTCGTAAAGTAAATATAAACAGCACACACACGACAATTAAATCTTACGATAACAGGTTACGATTGGAGTCCAGAATGTCGCACAACATCAAAGCAAAGGAAAGACACGAAAACAGAGAACAAATGTAAAGATTTATGTTATCTTTGTCATGACAAAAGACACTGTACTTAAGAGTGTCATAAGAAAACAAAAAAGAGAACAAGAGGAAGGAGAAGCCATATTCGCTAGCCAAGGTTTCGATATGGTGACCCTATTTACACTTTGGCGGATTGGACAGATATTTTAGTGGTTTGTCGTAGCGACATTTATTGGATTTCACGAGTTGCCTCTCTTAGTATGTACTGCCAACTAACCAACAGCGTGCAACAGCGTTGCATTGTACATAGTCAGGAAATGTTGGAGGCAATTGGCTTACAAAGGATACTTTGTAAGTTTATCATCGAAAGCATGACATTGTACCAGATGGAAGCCATTATAGGTTTATTTGAGTGAAATGTAATTGTACAACAATGGCTAGCTGTGAAAAGTTGTTTATTTATCAGTCCTTTCAATTTGTGTGCTCCCCTTGTCTCCATCATGTAGGAATAGTGTTCAAATCTGAACAAATTAATTTTGATTGGATGCGGTGGCTTGCCGCCGCTTCCAATGAATCACAGACCCAAAGCACATAAATATCTGTTCGATACGCCAAGGTGTAGATAGGTTTATTTTATCATTCCAAAGATGGTTTTAACAATTTAGAAGACAGACTAATATGTCTGAATGCTTTGCTATCAGAATTGGTGAGGAAGAATGCCGTTGATAAAGAGCATTAGAAAGGGTTATGTATGTTTAATTTGTATTATTTGTTGGCTTTTCTTAATGACTACATGTTATGTATATCCATCTATTTTGTACTTGAATTTGTCCAAAATCAAGTTAATGGCGTACCTGACCAGTGACTTTTATTTTGTCAACAGCATAATAAATAGCTTATACTTCTCTATAATTTTGTATTAAATATTCAGATCATTTTTAATAGTAAAAACGTCTCCTTTGGTTTAAGTTACAGAAACAGTCATGGTTCTGACCTTAGAATCTTCCAGAATGGAAATTTCCCATAAGTTGACAGAATATTTCCAGAAAATCGTAATTGCAACCCAGGTCAAGTAGATAGGTACCTATGCTCGTTTACCAAAGAATTATTCATTCCTGCATTAACATCCGAAGTAGAATCAATCTTATTGTTGTGTTCAACTTTTAGCTTCGGTGGAATTTTTTATCCAAATTATTATTAACTGAAATTACAAAGTACTCAATAATATTAATTTGGAATTATAGTGAATTTAGACAAAGATATTTTGGATTCTATTATTGTGATAATTAAAAGACACATCACCATATTCGATACAGTTAGCACATTAGCACATTCGAGACTATGGGCACACCAACACATTCGAGATCGGAATTTATTCGATATCGGAAATTCAGTTGGAGCTATATACAGCTGGAACTTTTAGGACTATTTGGGATTGAATTTGTAATACTGTAAATTCTTTGTAAATTTTCACTTTGTATTAAAAGGAAATAAATTATTTGTGAATTTTGCAAAACTTGTTGGTTTTCGTTCTTTTATGTTAATTAGTTTAAGACTATAGAGTCGCAACTAAAGTTTATGGACTTATGGAATAAAGTTATTATGCGTGAAAGCATGATCAGATATATGAAAGCTACCTGCGATTTATCAATAATTGATTTACGTGATGGAATACAATTTGTAACCGAAAATGAATCAGTAACTTTCAGAAATGGTGTTTCTGCTGTTTGAACAGATAAAAAGAAAATGCACACACACACACACACACACACACATATATATATATATATATATATATATATATATATATATATATATATATATATATATATATATATATATATATATATCCAGAGGCAGATGGAAAATAAGCAAGCTGGTCAAAAATGCAAGTAAAAAAGATTTAAATGATATTGTAACTAAGATACGAGAAACTGATAACTACGTTGATAGAAAGACTTTAGCATTAAATGAAATAGTTGACACAGTTAAATAAAAATTGAGGGATAGTTAATTTAATTAAACTGGACTAAATAATCTTGATACTGGCTTGTAGCTTTCTTTATGGCTGGAGATGTTTTAAAGTTCGACATGGTCTCTTCTATAAAATATCATCTCAACCTGTTTGATGGGATACTGAGCGTGAAAATAGCAAGGATGACAATAAAACGCTGTCATGTAGTATTAGAATAATTAACTCTCGACGTGCAAAAATAAATTCAAATATGTTTTTGCATAGAAAATAAAGAAAACTGTCAAGAAAAACAGAGGAGCTATCTTGTTTCTCTGAGAGACGCTCCTTTGAAAGTGTGGAAAACGATCAGATCATGTGATAACAGGGCTTATGTTAGCAAATCAAGCATACCTGGCTCTGTGTCGTGTAATTATGTCATAAACCGACTATATATTTAAAAAAAAAAAGTTGCTGATGAGAGTAATGCGGAGGAACGTCTTTTTGATATAAATCATGCAGATTATGATATTCTGAATGGACCTATATTTGAAGAGGCAGTGTCACACAGTGTACTTAGGTTCAAATATGTGAAGGTTGGAGGTTCAGATGAGACAGGAGTATATTTTTTCAAATGTCCTCCGATTACTCAATTGCTATCAATATGTTTTAACAAAGATTTTAATACTGGTAATTTTTATAGTTCGTATTTATAAGGCATTGTTATAAGCAAGGGGCTTCTATACCGGGTGAACCGAACACTTGCGTGAATTCTGCTCGAAGTCCCTTGTTGTCACCTATTTCCAGGACTTAGAATAGTCGTGGTCAGCTGGGAGTTTTCATAATGCCCCAAGGCTATAAATAATATTGCTTTAATCAATCAATGACCACAAATGTCCTAACTTCACATGTGCATGACAACTTTACAAATGCACGCCTTCTCCTTTATAAGATTCCGTATCGTAGTGCCAGTACTTCACACCATGCAAATGCAAAAAAATGCAACTCAAACACCCAATTTAGAGAACTATTTTTCTACTCTATTCCTAGGTCAGCAGAACTAGGATTTTCAGATTTATTTCACATATGACTTTACACTAAATTCACTCTCATGCCAACAATAAAACGCGTCTCTGTAGTATTTCGTAACGTAGCTTCGGTACTTCACACCATGAAAATGCAAATACAACTCAAAGATCCAATACAGGGAACTATTTTCTTGCTCTATTCCCGGGTCAACCGAACCCTGATTTTAAGCCATATTTCACATGTGACTTTACACTACATTCACTACCATGCCAACAATAAAACGCGTCTCAAGAGAATGGATCAACCGCTTCTCAGTTATTCCAAGATATAAAAATAGCAGTCCCTCTCACAAATGATCTTGCATCAGTTAGTGACAATTCCGTAATACTCCGAATGATCTTGGATCAGTTAGTGACAATTCCGTAATACTCCGAATGATCTTGAATCAGTTAGTGACAATTCCGTAATACTCCGAATAATCTTGCATCAGTTAGTGACAATTCCGTAATACTCCGAATGATCTTGGATCAGTTAGTGACAATTCCGTAATACTCCGAATGATCTTGCATCAGTTAGTGACAGTTCCGTAATACTCCGAATAATCTTGCATCAGTTAGTGACAATTCCGTAATACTCCGAATGATCTTGGATCAGTTAGTGACAATTCCGTAATACTCCGAATGATCTTCAGATCATCAGATCATCAACACATGCGATCTTTACAAATAAGATTAAGAGTATTGTTGCAGCTTGCCCCCTCCCCCCCAACTAATATGGTTGATTCTATTTGCAACGACCTCCGAAGGGGAGTAAAACTGTATCATTTTTAACTGTTGACTGCTAAAATGTATATATTTTGTATGAAAAAAAGATCAATGACGTGATTTCAGGGCAATGTAAATTCTTAAATAAAACAAATTAGCATCCATCAATCTAATCTTACGACTGGCGCGTGCATTAGCCCTCGCTATTCACACGATTCCTACACAGTCTTTCACATATTATGTTATCTCTGTCTGTGTGAGTTCGAGTCTCGGGTTCGGTCAAAGTAGATACGTGAGAAAACGTGCCAGTAGTATGTTGTAGGTCGGTGGTTCTTTCCGTGGATTTTACAGTTTCTTACTCCACCACTGAAACTGGCCATCATGTATAGCCTATATTGTGCTGAAAATGGCCTTAAAAACCCTACAACAACAATAACATAATGTACATGGCATATGTACGCATAGCTTTGGTAAGATTATGTACACGGTCCCCTTGTAAATACATTTTCCAGACGAAATGCACGGCATCAGTGAAAACAATCTTTCCTTGTTAATAAACATGGCAGCCATGTGAATCGTCTCGCCTGCATGTTTATTTTGGGATCCGGAATGTTTCGTACTTTCCGCTTTCATAGTATGTAATACTGTGTTCTTCGTCATTTTGTTTTTGTGTGGAGGGGATTGACTTCTAAAGGATACTTTGTAAGTTTAGCATCGAAAACATGACTACGTACCAGAGAAAAGCCATTACTTTAGTGTTTGAGGGATAGGATGTATTTGTACAAACACGGAACGCAATGGATAATGTCTTTTTTATGAGTCCATTCAAGTTGTGTGCTCCCCTTCTCTCGATCATGTAGGAATAGTGTTCAAGTATGAGCTGATCTTCATTGGATGCAGTAGCTTGCTGCCGCATCCAATGAAGATCACAAGCCCGAAGCACTGAAATATCTGATCGATCCGCCAAGTTTGTAGATAGGGTTAACATATCGGAACCTTGCTAGCGGAAAGGATGTGGAACTGTTGTTATTCTTTACGTTTGAATAAAGGCACAAACTGGAAAGAGTTAAGGTTCTTACTGTCGTCGGTGACCTTCAAACAATTACATAATTCTGGTGTTCACGTAAATATTAGCACACATTTTACTATTACTCTCGTAAAAAAACTCCAAAATACGGATGTAACAATGCTGGCGTTTTACATATGAAAGCGGATATAGTACGCGGTGTAATAGCTTGCCAGTTTGTAAACATACTTAGCCTGATAGCATCGCCTCTACAATGTTCCGCACTCGGTCTCTACAATGTTCCATACTCGTGGCCATGCATGCACCACTGAATGGCCAGTACCGAGGGAGAAATTCAAAATGGAGGAAGTAATACTAAAATGCGTCGTCAATTAAAAAATGGAATTAAATCAGTTATTTCCATCTGTGTCGCCACCTTTTTTGTTTCATTAGTCAAAAGCTTTGTTAATTAAATCAGTACTTGTTTGAAGTGTCACTGTGCAGTTGTGTAATTTGCAGCCATTATGTATGTGTGCGTGTGTGTGTGTTAGTGATTTTTTAAAATCTGGATGAGTGTTTCGACTGTGTTCTACCATTTTTCTTTTACATTACGTTTCAGTTATAATGAATCGATATTCATGTCATTGGGCATAAGTTTAGAAAATATTAATGAAGCAGATCACATAGTCTAATATTTTAAATTAGTTTGGTAATATAATAGATACGGATTTATGCAATGGAGAAGAATGCTTAGCATACATCTCCCGTTTCGTTTCAAAAACCTATTTTATGGGCGGTTGCTTTTACATATATTCATTTCAACACAGATCTCTCTATTTATAATGAGGTCTCTAATTGAATTAGATACTTGTACAATTTAATTAGAGAGATATGTATCAATTATGTATCAATTATAGACATCTCTAGATCAATTAGAGACCCCATTATTTTGTCTCATTTGTAGTCCTCTATAATTGAATCGCAGACTTCTATAATAGAATTAGAGAAGTCTGTAATACAATTAGAGAGCTCTGTTATACAATTAGAGAGGCCTTTAATACAATTAGAGTGCTCTATAATATAACTATAGAGCTCTGTAATACAATTAGAGTGCTTTGTAATACAGTTAGAGAGCTCTGTTATACAATTAGAGAGGTCTGTAATAGAATTAGAGAGGTCAGTAATACAATTAGAGAGGTCTGTAATACAATTAGAGTGCTCTGTAATACAATTAGAAAGCTCTGTAATACAATTAGAGAGCTCTGTACTGGAATTAGAGAGGTCTGTAATAAAATTAGAGAGCTATGTTATACAATTAGAGAGCTCTGTTATACAATTAGAGAGCTCTTTTATACAGTTAGAGAGTTCTGTAATACAATTAGAGATTTCTGTAATACAATTAGAAAGCTCTGTAATACAATTAGAGAGCTCTGTACTTGAATTAGAGAGGTCTGTAATAAAATTAGAGAGCTCTGTTATACAATTAGAGAGCTCTGTTATACAATTAGAGAGCTCTTTTATACAGTTAGAGAGTTCTGTAATACAATTAGAGATTTCTGTAATACAATTAGAAAGCTCTGTAATACAATTAGAGAGCTCTGTAATGGAATTAGCGAGGTCTGTAATATAATTAGGTTGGTCTTTAATACAATCAGAGTGCTCTGTAATACAGTTAGAGAGTTCTGTAATACAATTAGAGAGGTCTTTAATACAATTAGAGAGTTCGGTAATACAATTAGAGAGCTCTGTAATACAATTAGAAAGCTCTGTAATACAATTAGAGAGGTCTGTAATATAATTACAGAGGTCTGTAATACAATTATAGAGTTCTTTAATAGAATTAGAGAGGTCTGTAATGCAATTAGAGAGCTCTGTAATACAATCAGAGAGCTCTGTAATACAATCAGAGAGCTCTGTAATACAATTAGAGAGCTCTGTAATACAGTGAGAGAGGTCTGTAATAGAATTAGAGAGGTCTGTAATAGAATTATAGACCTCTCTAATTCAGCGTATAGCTCCTTGTTAAGGTCTCAATTAGACAATTTTGCTGTATACCGCAACGACGCGCAAACACAGGGCAAAGACGCGTAAACATATGGCAAAAACAAGCAAAGATACGTTAAAGACGGCACATAGACATTTTCAGCTGACATTAGTGGAAAATATTTACTGTTGATAACAAAAATTAAAAATAAATATATAAGAATTAGAAATGTTTGTTTTGTCCATGTGTTTATTGATTTTCCCCTTTAAATATCTATCTGCACTCAACATTGCAATGAATTCTACGAACTATTCAATAATGCATTTTGTCAAAATGATGGAATCTTCCCATCGTTACTTATAAAATATTTTATATAATTTAAAGCATGCAGAAATTTCCTCGTAAAATATATCTTGTACTTACATATAGTAAGTACTGGATAGATCAGAAATGCGCTAAGACGGTGCATCTATGTTATATACTTGCAATACATGAAAATATTTACTATTGACAGAAACTTTACATAAATAAAGATATGAGAAGCAGAAATGTTTGCTATGTCTATATGTTTGATCGTTCCTTTCTTTAGATAATAAAATATTTTCGCATATAGCAGTTAATTATACTTTCCCTTTTTATTATTGATCAAGACAAGACCTTGTGTAATTTTCTACAAATATTTCATTTAGATAAATATGGAGAGAAGGAATACGACACGCAACGACAGCGCAAAGACGGTACACAACCGTTACATAATTACAATACTGGAAAATGTTTACTGTTGATACAGAATTGATATAAATAAATATATAAAAAGTAGCAATGTTTGCTTTGTCTCTGTGTTTATCGTGCATTATTTTAAAGTATGTATTTAATTCAGTTAACCTAGTGACAGTACAACGACAGAAAGGTATTTAAATTTACACACTGGAAAATATGTATCGTTTTTCTAAAATTTACGATAAATGGTAGTGAGGTTGCTACTGGAATACAATTATCACGTGTAAACGCGTGCTACATTCACAAGTAGCAGAGTTGACACGCACGACCTTTCATTCATTTAGCATAGCGACAGTAAAATGACAAAAAATATTGATTATTCAATATTTAACTTTTTTGGTATGTGATTATAATTTTTCTCTTTTACCTGTAGTGCTTTCACAATTGAATTTTTATGTAATGTTTAAATATAATGTCTACAGTTTCAAACTTCTCGCTAATGAGCCAGTCCATGCTAGAGAAAATTATCCAATTAACTGTATACAGGTATTCACACCTCAGGATAACCATAACTTAACATAAACTGATTAAAGGAATGTTGTTGTCAAAGTTTGTTAAACAATTGATTTAATAAGTTGATAATCCTTTGCTAATTACTTCGGCAAAGGAGATAATCAAGATACAAATCATAAACAAACCTATGAATTCTTTGATAATCTCGATCAGACATTAACTGATTTGCGCTCTATATTAACCGACCCTTCATAACCACTTTATACATACTTTCAAAGTAAGAATTTCAGTAGTTAGATTGTTTCGATCTCGTATTCTTCATCAATATCTAGCCCATAGATTTTGGTCTCGCGATTTGTTTCTTGTTGTGCAGCCATTTTGGTTAGTAGCTTAAACTTACTACGGCTGTTTCGGTGGCCATGTGGTTAGAGCGTCCGCCTCAGAGGCGGGAGGTCGTGAGTTCGATCCCCGACCGAGTCATACCAAAGACTTACAAAAATGGCACTAACAGTTGCCTCGTTTGGCGTTGAGCATTAAGAGGTTAGTGTTAGGACTGGTCGGCCTAGGTGTCAGGATAATGTGACTGGGTGCTAGACATCACTATAAACTGCCACACTGCAGACATCGTTGCGATATGACTGAAAAAGTGTTAAAGCTACGTTAAAAATCCAAATCACACACATAAACCTACTACGCATGCGTGTATCTCAACAAAAATTAACAGAGATAAGTTATGAATTCATTCTAACAATGTTAGGGTTCTTAACCTAGAAACTCTATTCTAATTAATCAGAGAGGTCTATAATTGAATGAGGAAAAAGTAGAGAGGTCTCTAATTCATTTAAAGAGGAATACAATTCATTTATGGATTTGTTTAACCAATGCTAATTTAGAGAGGTCTCCAAGTCTATCAGACAATTCTGCAATTGAATTAAAGAGCTCCCTTATTCATTTGTAGAGGTCTACAATTCAATTAGGGAAACCTGCAATTCAATTATAAAGGTTTTTAATTGATGCGACTAACTTAATTGGAGAGTTCAACTATATATAATTAAATTGTGGAGGTCCCTCATTGAAGTCGATATCTCTCTAAATAAATAGAGAGATCTGCATTGAATTGAATAAATGTAAAATCAGCCGCCCATAATTGTTTCTTCTACGACATAACGGGAAGAGAAAATGTCATTAACATAATTCAGAAATCATACATATGTACTAGGTAACCACTATATTTATTTGAGTTATAGTTTTGTAATATACGGGTTTAGTTTTTTTTTAAATTTTGCATGATAGTTGTGGTTTATATGAGTATATTGTCTCGCATGCGATTGAATCATTATATTTGATTTTGATAACATGAATGTGAAATTTCAATATCACATGATGACAAGATACTCTATTAGTTATCTGCAGTTGTACTTTCTTGGTACATATATTTAGAAGTACTTCATACAGACAAGCTACAGCAAGCAGTATCCAAGTTAGTTAACTCAGCATTAGATAATACCTGCATGCCTTTGCAAATTTTCAGACCTGCGTGAGTAGCATCGTGATATAGTCCTGTATTATCTTACCTTAAGCAACAGTTCTAATAGTTCATAGACAACACTAAGATTTATGCACATATGACAAATTATATGTTACAAACTATAATTAGGCAATGTTAAAACCTGGACACGTCTGTTAAAATCTGCACTTCAAGTCTGTGCAAACCGAGTTACTTCGGTTGGTGCATGTGTCGTGTAACTTATTTGGTAGCAGTGTATAAACTAACACTACGAGAACCATTGATTCATTCATAATTCAGAAAGTCGTAATGGTATTGGTACAATTTGCAGACTGGTTGTTTGTCTGCAACAGATAACATATTCTTTGTGTCGTGTAAAAATATCGTCATTGACTAAACTGAGGGAAAATTTTAAATTTCAAGGTGAGTTGTCTTTAAAAAAAAGATCTCTTGAGATCGTCTATGATTAACAACGGCCAGGTATACTATGCATCTACCATACATCAGTGCATATTTTTGCCATGTTAACATTGCTCTGTTAATAGCTTCGTAAATCTGATAAATTCTCTGTCGAAATTAATCAGTGATATAAGATATACATATATTCTTTAAGAATATTTCGTGTACTATAAATATTAATAGTTGCAACATCAATATTTATAAGACAAATAAAAAATGAAAAATTGTAAAGCTACAAATATTACATCGCAAAAACAGGAATTTTATGTACAACCAACCTAATCCCATCCTCTCATACTATATTATCTGTTCCTTTAATGCATTCTAAAAAAAACAAGTATTACAAAAAATCGGTATATTCGAAAATGTTGAAACATCCTGTAAAATAAAAGTAAAACACTCGGTCAAACGTTCATTTAAATAAAGCATTTGTGACACAATTAATGCACAACAAGAAAACTGTGCAATCTCTCATCTTACCCCTACACCCCACCCCCTCATACATAATGGCTTAAAAAGACAGCACTGCATAGTAACGTCTTGAACAAACACTCAGTACCTCTTAAATTGACATAGTTATGACTGAAACAGTGGATATATACCCCACATATGCAAATGTATATCCTTGTTTACAAGACTTCGGGATGAGAATATCACATTTAGTTGATGATATATGATCTATATGTACCTATAGTTATGTGAGACACACAATTGGCTGTTTTCACTTGCCATATCCAAAATTGATATTTCCACCATAAATAAGATTACTTATGATAATATCTTTAAAATTAACTACATTGTCGCCTTACTTACCTGTATGCTGGTATGCACTGACTGTTGCAACAAGGATCAAACCTCACTATCCCAACATTGTCATAATCTTTATGATAGCTAGTATACCTTGTTAGTTATTTAGCCTGTAAATGGATGGATATAATGTGATATTCACTTAATACATGCCCATTGTTTTACATTTCTGAGTGTCACTGTGTCAAGTTTAATTATTTTTTCTTTCCCCCGTGCTTGCACCGCAAATGTCACTTTAAAATCTCGGTATCTAGCACATTTCAACTTCATTTACCTACTTCGTACTGGTCTATAAGATTAAGTGCAGCATGCTATATCTATTCAGATCCGTCGAGGTATCTGGAACAGGTTGGAAGAGTTGGATTAGTTTGGAAGTTCTGCAGTAGTCAGGCGTTGATACCAAGGTTTCATTAAGGCATATAGAATGTACCTGTCATAAGTGATCAGGATTAGTTCATATTACCACATTGATATATGGTACCTTAAAGACATGGCTTGGATCTATATCAAGGAAATCAGCGTGATTGTTCAGCAAGGTAGAGCCTCCTTGAGATCGGCATGATTGTTCAGTAAGGTAGAGCCTCCCTGAGATCAGCATGATTGTTCAGTAAGGTAAAGCCTCTCTGAGATCAGCATGGTTGTTCACTAAGGTAGAGCCTACCTGAGATCAGCATGGCTGTTCATTAAAGAAGAGCCTCCCTGAGATCAGCTGACTGTTCAGTAAGGTAGAGCCTCCCTGAGATCAGCATGATTGTTCAGTAAGGTAGAGCCTCCCTGAGATCAGCATGACTGTTCAGTAAGGTAAGGTAGAGCCTCCCTGAGATCAGCATGACTGTTCAGTGAGGTAGCGTCTCCCTGAGAGAAGCACGATTGTTCAGTAAGGTAGAACTTCTCTGAGCGAAGCGTGATTGTTCAGTAAGGTAGAGCCTTCCTGAGATCAGCATGATTGTTCAGTAAGGTAGAGCCTCCCTGAGATCAGCATGACTGTTCAGTACGGTAGAACCTCCCTGATAGCAGCATGCTTGTTCAGTAAGGTAGAGCCTCCCTGAGAACTGCATGATTGTTCCGAAGGTATAGCCTCCCAGGTATCAGCATGACTGTTCAGTAAGGTAAGGTAGAGCCTCCCTGATAGCAGAATGATTGTTCAGTAAGCTAGAGCCTCCCCGAGATCAGCATGATTGTTCAGTAAGTTAAAGCCTCCCTGAGATCAGCATGACTGTTCAGTATGGCAGAGTCTCCCTGGAGCTGTATCCTCCTGCTGTATTGTCAGCTTTTATGGTTATTGATATTGAAACGCAATGCACTTTGCTGTAAAATTTGGCGCTCGGCCCATCAGAAGTGGAAATTTAAGTGCTCTCTTATCTACACTGATAACTGGCCGAGTACCTGACACAATATTGTTTCTTTAGTGTGCACTTGAACCAGCATACGGTAATTTGCTACAAAATTCAATGTGTGCTGTGTTGCTTCACTGCCACTGGACAGAACGCTGTAAGATGTACAAACCAATTCCACCACTTGTTTTAAATACCGTTCATTTGTCAACTTTGCTGTTTCAGAATTAATTATCAGTTTGAATTAAACAAAAAATGTTAAAACACTTAATTTTCCATGAAATGTAATCTAATAAATTTAAATGTTTGTTTAAATCTCAATTAAAATTTTAGTTATCCATCTTTTTTATACATTTCAAAAATATTTTCAGACATAACTTGTCTTGTATTACAATTAGGTTTTTACTGCGTTAAAAAATTTCATATAATTTAGGAAGATATAGCAAATCAAGTTTTGGTTTTTCCAGAGCACTTGATTCAAAGTTTGCGCTATGTGTAACACCAGTACTACACTCTTTCTGACAGCGGTAACACACCTTGTTTGCAATGAAATTCATAAAGACTTAGTGTGTGAAGTTTAATTAATTATGGAATGCAAATATTAAAGTTTGACTAAGACTGCTCAGAAATAATTTGGTCTGATAATAATCGGGTCACAATTTTTACTTCTGGTTCAGTACCCACGAAATGTAGTTCCAGTCTATTTCTGGGCATACAAGAGTTAGATTTGGGCATTCTTAGTACTTATTTAAAGGTAATTGCTTATTCTTCTTAACGATCTGAGCATTAGGATGGGGTTGCCTGTGTGTATTTTGGCGACTGTGCACATCTGAATAATACAGCATTGATGCTGATCATGAAGTGAAATATGTGACCCAATCCACGGTGCTTTGCGTACAGTATAGACTTCAAAGAAACACTGGATAACTTATGACAGGAAAGTAGTGAAGTGGGGCGATAGGGAGACAAGGGGACTTTAATGTTAAAAAGAGGTATTTGCCTTATAGCGACAATGGAAATTTAACATGGGCAAATTTTGAATGCCTTATAGCGACAAGGGAATTTAACATGGGAATATATTTTGGGCCTGTATAGCGACAAGGGGAATTTAACATGGGGTATAGATTGTGGGTCTGTATAGCCTCAAGGGAAATCGAACATGGGAAAATTTTGAATGCCTTATTGCGACAAGGGGAATTTAACATGGTGGAATGGGTCTGTATAGCGACAAGGGGAATTTAACATGGGGTATAGATTGTGGGTCTGAATAGCATCAAGGGAAATTGAACATGGGAAATTGAACATGGTGGGTCTGTATAGTGTTATGGAACATGGGAGATTTATAGAACACATATAATAAATAACAGACATTTTAAACAAAAAAAAAAGAAATGTAGGCATGAAAGGGAATCTCTTTTAGAGGCAATGGAGTGGCCCTGAAAAGGGCCTTTGGTTTCTTCTTCTTCTTCTTCTTCTTCTTTTATTTCTTCCACTTCTTCATCCATTCCCTTATCTTTCCCAAAATTCCTTTCTTCTTCCTCTTTTCAGTTTCCGGTATCCAGTCAGGGTGGCCCATAGCTCTCAACTTCTGTTGGATTTTTATCCAGTTATCGTTCAGCCTCCCATATTCTTCCTTTTTCTTTCTATTCTTTTGTTCTTTCCTATTTTTTGCCCACCTGTCCTTGATTTTCTGCACTTCTTCATCTATTACCTTTTTCATCTGTTCTTCCGCTTTCTTTAGTTGTTCACCTCCCCTTTTCACAAACTTCCACTCTGACCATTTCTCTAGCTCTTCCAAATAGCATCTCACTGCTTTTATCTTGTCCATAGACTCTTTTATTGTCCCCACTCTGACATACTCTGGTCGAATCAATCCTCTCAATGTCTTAACTTCTTCCTCTATCATCTCTTCTGTCATCTTCCTGGCTAATTTTAGTTCATTGACATAGTCAAGACTTTTTCTTAGCCTCCATTCTCTTTCTATCCTTTCAATAGCATATTCTCCATCCATCATCCAAAAGTAAACATTTCTTAAATCATTAAACAACGCTGACACTTCCATCTTGTATCGGTTATTCCGTAGAATGGTGCGAATGATTGTTGTTGTTGTTGAACTGGATTAAAGAGGTGTTCGTCTGCAATAGACATGTACCTCTTGTTTATGGTGCCAAATGCACCTTTTTGATTACTCCTGGGGGAAGGAATGGTGCCACATCCCCCAGGCATTTATGTACTCACAGAGTACTTCTTGATTATAGCCGTTAGGTTGTAGAATCATTTTGTTCTTAACAACCTAAATGAAAGGCTCTTACATGAGTGGGAACAGTGACATCACGCACTCATGTTAGTATTCAGTTTGCACTAAGTTCGCCCCAGGTGTCAACCCAAGCAGTATGTAACGTCAGCTGCCATTGGTCAGCAGCGATGACGTCACATTAGGACACCTGGTCGTGTGGCAAGTGGAAATCGTTCCACATCTTGCCACTTTTGTACGAAATCCGAGCGTGGTAAAGGAGGAAAGGTGCTCGACAAGCCAGCCATGGATGTTGTGTACTTCCCTAAACGCTAGCCCGTACTTATTTCAAATCAAGTCCAGTTGTACTAATGGACAATAAAAATGCCAATATTGTGTAAGCCACCTCTGCAATTAATCAAATTCAAAAAGTTATTAATTTTGAAAAAATTTTGACGACCAAGATTGAATTTAGTGTACAAAGTGTACATGAAATGTAAAATAAAACCCAATCAGTAAAGTCTAAACGACTTATATCAGTTTGAGTCACGCATAGTTTAAATTGAGTATAGAATTTTGACGGCGGTACCAAAATAAGTCAAATTAGATATGTATGAAATAGATATTATCAAATTGGTTCTCTAGCCAAAATGAGAACCCAACATTCAACCAGGCAATTTGATACGTTGCTCGACCTTTTCAAATCGAGTTCGGGAACGTCACCAGGTCCGGTTTGGTCTTCCACTGAATTTTTTATCAGCTCCGACTTTTTTCTGGCTTCAGCGTTGATACTGTGCTAATACGCAAGTTTCTGGTATACCGCTACTTTTGAACGGTTTGCGAATGGCTGGGTCGCTAGGTTTCCGTGGGCTGCAGGCTCCGTGTGTATGGTCGCGCCACCTTTTTTTGCTTATTTAATGCTGGTTGGTCACGGCCCACGTGTCGCAGCTAAGTCCACTCCTCACTCCCGCCTTTTCTCTACTTTCCTAGTAAACGTGCGCTCCGGTTTCTTTTCTCTGTGTCGTTCTGTCTCCCAGTGTAACTTCATGCTTCAATGCCCTTTGTGCGTCCTGTTGAATTACCTATGCTGCAAATTGTTTTGTTTGCAGCATGTCGAATCTATTATGGCTCGCGTCACGGTGGTAGAAGGCTGCACTGCACTGCTTCGTAGCACGTGGTCGGCTGCCTTGCACTGCTCACGATGTTCACCGGTCGACGTTCCCTGGTTGAATGATCATGATGGTGCGAATGATTTGTTGCTGTTGAGTTGAATTATAGTGGTGTGCGCTCGCATTGAGCATGTACCACTGGTTTATGATGCCACAGGCACCTATTGGATTACTCCTGGGGGAAGGAATGGTGCCACTTCCTCCAGGCATTTATGTGTTCACAGAACACTTATTGATTGGGCCGTCAGGTCGAGGTACTTTTGTGTATATATCGATCTGATTGTAAGGCCTATGTTTTTGATTGAGTGGGATAGGACCCAGCACGCACTCCGTCATTCATTTGCATTGATTAGCGACTAGTGGGATTGGACCCGATCTAGTTCGTTTTTTGATTTATGATGCGTGCACTGCACGTATGGGTTTTTGGTGTCTGTCCGTGGTAAAGGGTGAAAGTGGTCAGGCTCGGGCGGTGTTGACTTGCCACAGGTTAGTAGGGTTTTTCCGATCCAGGTTATTTTGTTCTAAAATTTTCTTTGAGATTTGTATAATAAAACTCTGTGCTGTTTTTAAGAGATATAGAGCCTATTGAGGTTGATGTTAGCTTCTAGGTGACAGCATTTTAATCGATTGAGTAATTGTTTTGGGTCCTATTTTTCTAGTTGTAAATTTTGGTTGCAGCCTTGTGCTGCTGGCCCTGATAGTCGTTGGGTTTTTGACTACCTTATACGAGTATTTTTGGGGTAGTATTCTATATAGTTGTTATATTTGCAGCATTGTGCCGCCGGTCCTGATAGTCGTTGGTTTTTTTCGACTACCTTATATGTGTAAGTTTAGGGTCTTAATACGGGGATCCCTGATGGTCTATTCTTGCGACCACCTTATACGTTCTATTTTGGGATTATATGGTTATATCTAGTTTTGTCTTAGCTAAGCAGCAGAAGAGAGTCACAGACCAGGGTCCTCTGCCAAAATAAAACTTCCTACAGAAATAATTTCATAGGAAGCCTTTATTTTCATTTCTAAAGGCTGCTACGAGGGGTTATTTTCGATACAAACAGACTCATGTGACTATCGTCACTATACAAAAAACATCAGCGCTAGACAAAATGTTTGGTTAAAATATTTGGTCAAGACCGACTCGATATCTGCTACGTGGATCATGCAAATTTATCGTGATGAATCCATGTGGAATTGACTGAGCATGACTAAATAAATTCTTGAACTTATTTATGTCCATGTCGCCGTTACACCAAGTTTGATGAATATTTCTCAGCGTGTGCGTATCGACGCCGTTAAATACCGCTAAAATATTGCAATTATCTCTGATAACTTTAGGTATCTGTGTATACCGCTGAGTTACGTAAATAACGTCGGTATTTTTATGTCTGCCGCGAGAAAATATCCTGGCTGGATTCGCTTGTTTGTCCAACATCACGTCGTCGTATACAACTAAATTATTAATTTCTCCGTCAATATCTTCCACGGATGGCGTCTCATTGATATCTGTGATAAATTCAATAATATTTTCACTTATTTCTGTCGCATTGTCGTTGAAGTCTTTTAGAACTTGATAACAACGTTGATCGTCAAAACTAGGCGCAACTAAATATAATTTGTCCCATTTCAGCCATCTCATTATCAAATTTAGTAATAATTGAGTTTTACCAGATCCAGATGGACCAATTATAATCATTCTGATCGAATTTGGTAATGCCGCGTGATGTTTTACTTGCTCGCGTTTTCTCGTGGCTGAAAAATCAATTACATTCATGTTATAATATATCATGAATTTATATTGTGTAAAATGTCGCACGCGCACCGGCACAGAAAATCTAACTGAGGTCACGACGCGTAATAATAAAAGTGCAATCACAGGTACATGCGAGAAATGTGACACACGCAAGTTTAGATTTATTAAAAAAAAAGCGACATGGACGTGACATCGCCGCAAGCTTAAGTAAATTACCTGGCCTGCCTTGGGCTAAATATCCCGGAGAAAAACATGTACCCGAATATAATTATTGTGGACCCGGAACGTGATTAGATATCAGACTAAATAATGCTGATCAGCCAAATCCTGGCGAAAATCCAATAAACGCTATCGATGACGCATGTTACGTTCATGATCTTGCTTATCGTAGCGGAGATTTACAATAAAGGCATCTCGCTGATATAAAATTAATTCACGCGTTAGATGCTATTCCTGATAAATCTTTCAAAGAAAAATTAGCAACGTGGTTAATCAAAGGTTCAATGAAAGGCAAATTAGTATTCGGCGTTGGTAGTAAATAATGGAGGAAATATATTATTCTCCACGAGGATTCTGGCGAGGGAAATCTGCAATTGCCAAACTTGCAAAGGCCGCTAAAGTAAAAATTCCCGTAGCAGTTTCTTGGTTATCAAAACAAGCTGTTTGGCAAATTTATCTTCCTCCGCCTAAGAAAATTCCTTATGCGCATTTTGACGTTAGTGTTCCCAATGAGGTTCATCAAGCTGATATAATGTTTCTGCCACACGACACCGTCAACGGTACCACTTACAAATACGTGCTGACCGTCGTCGATATCGCTAGCAGATACAAGGAAGCGGCGCCGTTAGCAACTAAATCGGCCAACGAGGTTGCAAACGCATTTAACAAAATTTATACGCGATCATCATTAACTTGGCCAAATCTTCTTCAGGTTGATCCATGTAGGGAATTTCTCGGCGCGGTCTCGTCGCTGATGGAAAAAAATAATGTTAATATTCGACGCGGTCACGCTGAAATTCATCGAGATCAGGTTATCGTTGAGCAATTTAACAAAACACTTGCTGAGCGATTATTTGGATATCAATATGCACGAGAATTTATCAGTGATGAGCGATCTCAAGAGTGGGTATCGAGATTGCCTGAGGTAATTAACGCGATAAATAACGAGATAACACGAACAATAGCTATGAAACCAGCAGTAGCCATCACACAATCGATTATGCCAGCAAGGCGAGATTTCTCAATACAGCCTGTGCTAGGTAGCATCATAGTTAGATATTTACATAAACAAGGTGAAGCTGAAGGTGGAAGAAAAAGAGCAACCGACCCAATCTGGAGTGTAACCTCGCATAAAATATCTGCCGTGACAAGATCATCTGGAAGGCCTGCCATGTATGTGTTAGATTCGTTTGCTCCTCAACGCAAATTTACCAAGGAAGAATTACAGGTAATTTCCGCCGATACTCAATTACCGCCAAAATCACTCAAGTAAAATCCGTCCCAAATGAGATAATTTTCTAACCCTAGACACGGCTAAATAAACTAAATTTGACCACATAATTCTATCATCGACAATCCAAACCTGACTGTCTATAGTTAATCCTTGCGATGAATGTGTATCGTTGTTGCATAACCTAATCTCCACGGAGATTTTTCTGCATTTAACGCGTCATTAACAAAATCAATATTAATGTTAATAATATCATTTAACTCCAGATTCTTTTTTTCTCCGCCTGGTATAATTACATCAATATTTTGTCGTCGAGTATCTGCTGGCCGATAACATAACGGCACTGGCAACGTTGGAAATTTCTCACGATGTAACTTAAATAATTTCTATTTGCTTTATTTCTATGGGGAGTAGTTTTGTTAATTCGTGCACTATTTTTCTTGTTGGTACGTGATGCTTTTGAGTGTTACTAAAGGATATATTGCATTTCTCAATTGCTAGTAATGTGGGGTGAGTATTGGATTGTGTTTGTAATCGGGCTGCATATCTCAGTATTAGTTCCTGTCTTCTGAGATAGAGTGGAAGTTCACCTGTTAGTACCTGGAGCTCTACTAACGATGTTGATGGCAGTGCCCCAGTGATTGTAATTAGGGCTTTTCGTTGTATTTGCTCTAATTTTTTAAGCTGATTTATTGGCGCTACGTTGTATACTTGGCACCCATAATCAAGTTTGGATCTTATCAGTGACCGATATATTGCTAGCACTGTTTCCTGGTTGGACCCCTAGTTCGATCCTTTAAGGCTTCGTATGAGATTGATGTCCTTATGGCATCTTTTAACTACTTCCTGTATATGTTTTCCCCAATTTAAGTGTTCGTCGAAGCACATACCCAAAAATTTCTTAAATTTAACATATTTTATTACTTGATTATTTATAGTAAATGTCGGTTGTGGTTTGTTTCTTTTGTATATGGGTGAAAAATGATAACTTCTGTTTTATCCTGTGATAGTTTGAACCCCCATTTGGCAGCCCGTTTTCCTATGTTGTTTAGACTGTCTTGTATAGTTTGTATGGTTTTTTGACTGTTGGGGTTGCCAGCTTTCCATATTCCGCTGTCATCCGCGAATTGCGAAATTTCAATTTGTGTGGTTGCCAGATTTTTGTCTAGATCGTTGATCATTAGGTTGAAAAGAGTGGGACTGAGTACACTGCCTTGTGGAGTTCCATTTTCTAGGGAGTGTATTTCAGAGTGTGTGTCTCCAACTCTAGTTCTTATTTTACGGTCCGTTAAGAAGTTTTCGATGAAGTTGAACATTTGACCAGTAATTCCATAGTGATTTAATTTGGCTCGTAAGCCTTTGGTCCATACTAGGTCAAATGCTTTATCTAAGTCTAAGAATACCGCTATTAGGTTCCTATCGGCTATCCTTTCTGAGTTAAAGGTTAGTTTGATCGCTGTTTCTAGTCTTATGAGTTGATCCGTAGTGGATTGTTTGTTTCTAAATCCGCATTGGTTTTCGGATATTAATTTATTTTGCTCTAGATGGCATTTCAGTCGATTAGTTAGTATGGTTTCCATAATTTTGCATATGTTGTTTGTTAAAGAGATAAGTCTGTATGAGCTGACATGGTGGGAGTCCTTATTTTGTTTCAGGATAGTGATAACTATAGCAGTTTTCCATTTATAGGGTAGGTTTCCAGTTTTCCAGATTTTATTTGGAGGAATGGTGCCACACCCCTCAGGCATTTATGTACTCACAGAGTACTATTTGATTGGGCCGTTAGTTCGTAGACAGTAGTGGCGTGCCCAAACGATACTAAATGTAAGGCCTAAGTCATGAGTAGGAATAGTACAAACCCACAATCATGTATTCAGTTGCTTTTAGCTGCCCCAGGTGTCAACCCAAGCAGTATGTAACGTCAGCTGCCATTGGCCAGCTATGACGTCACATTAGGATACCTGGGCGTGTGGCAAGTGGAAATCGTTCCACATCTTGCCACTTTTGTACGAAATCCGAGCGTGGTAAAGGAGGACGAGGTGCTCAGCAAGCCAGCCATGGATGTTGTGTACTTCCCGAAACGCCAGCCCGTACTTATTTCAAATCGAGTCCAGTTATACTAATGGACAATAAAAATACCAATAATGTGTAAGCCACCTCTGCAATTAGTCAAATTTATTTAGTTATATCAATTTTGAATAAATTTTGATCGAACAAGTTAAAAATTTTTGTGTACGTAGTGTACTTTTAAATTTCTAAAAAATAAACCAATCAGTTGAGTCAAAGTGACTTGTGAAAGTTAGAATCACGCATAAGTAAATAATCAGTGTAAGAAAATTTTTTTCGGCAGTACCCAATAAGGTCGAATCTGGTTTAAATAAAGTATTATCAAATACGGCTTTCTACCAAATGAAAGCCGTGTATCATTAAGGCAATGATAGCAATCTTGTTATTCTTTCTTCTTAAACTACTATGCTGAACTGCAGATTTTTCCGGCGTTGCGGTAGCTGTCCGGTCTAGAAAGGTAGTCTCGCAGCTTTTTCCCCAGTGCCTGGGCTAGCAGACATTTCCAGGTTTTTGCTGCCGCTTCAGTCTTCCATCGTTCCAGCTATAACTTTAAATTAGTCTACTTGTAGACATGGTTGAGGTGGTGGCTTCACTGTAGGAAATTACAAAAACCCCAGTATTAGCTGCTTCCCTCCTCTATTTTCTGTCTGTTTCGGTCGAATTAATTCAGCAACGTTTGGTTTAGTGAACGTTGTTTTCGGCTTTAGGTAGAACAGTGTAGAGTACGTTGCTCTACTGATAATAGTGCTATGGCCACATTCTTTGTTCTGTGATCCTACATGCACGTGCTACTTGCTCTGCCCGCCCGCTCACCGCTGCTGGTCACCGGTCCTGCTCCGCCGCTGTCCACTGCCTGAATGATGTGTGTCTGGTGATGATGATGATGACGCACATGTGTGTGATCTGGTGCGAATGATTTGTTGTTGTTGAATTGGATTAAAGTGGTTTTCGCTCGCAGTGAGCATGTACCACTGGTTTATTTGTACACGGTGCAATATTTGATTACTCCTGAGGGGAGGAATGGTGCCACACCCCTCAGGCATTTATGTACTCACAGAGTACTATTTGATTAGGCCGTTAATTCGTAGACAGTAGTGATGTGCCCAAACGATACTAAATGTAAGGCCTAAGTCATGAGTAGGAATAGTGCAAACCCACACTCATGTATTCAGTTGCTTTAGCTGCCCCAGGTGTCAACCCAAGCAGTATGTAACGTCAGCTGCCATTGGCCAGCTATAACGTCACATTAGGACACCTGGGCTTGTGGCAAGTGAAAATCGTTCCACATCTTGCCACTTTTGTACGAAATCCGAGCGTGATAAAGGAGGAAAAGGTGCTCAGCAAGCCAGCCATGGATGTTGTGTACCTCCCGAAACGCCAGCCCGTACTTATTTCAAATCGAGTCCAGTTATACTAATGGACAATAAAAATACCAATAATGTGTAAGCCACCTCTGCAATTAGTTCAAATCCTGACTAGTCTGTTGAATTTCCTATCCCTAAACGTTCTATCTAATCTAGTACAGAAGTGTACATAAACGAACTCCTATTATTCCTTATTTAATGTAATATGTCTAAGCGACATTTAAAAGTTTTGTCACTGGTAGGTTTCTAGATAGTTGTGAATTTTGAGCGGTGATCCAATGGTTCAAATTTGTAGGTCTTTTGGTAAATTCAAAGAGGGAAACCAAGCTAATTTAGGTTTCCCTATTAGATAAAAAGGCAATTTGTTAGCCCTTAAAAGGACTATTTTGGTGGTGGTGGTGGGTCCGCATATCGTACTCCACTCATATTGACGAAAGTTTTTGGCGGTGTGTATCGTCTCTGGGGGCGGTCTGCTGGTGGTAGACCTGGATCGGTTAGGTCTTTCAGGATCCAGTCATGCATTTGAACCTGGTATGCAATGTTCTGTGATTCCAGCCCGTGGTGTACTTTCACTATGGTAGCGATCATGACTGCTAGATTTAAAGGGCACTCTTGAAGTAGTTCTCCTCTCTTTTTAAAAGCCGTCAAAGATCTTTTGGCTTTAGTTTTACTTGGCTTGGTGATAGGGCCAATTGCTTCTTCCCATTTGTGTAGTATTAGTGTGCTAAGTTCGTCTAGAAAGAGGATGGCTTCATTTTTGCTGTGCCAAATATTTGTTATGCCGTAATCTTCTGAGTATCCCCAGGCAATATGTATGTTTGCCTCGTACAGACTGCGTTTGCCCACCCTTGGATCTGCTGGGTTTGCTGGTTTAGGTGGAGATGTGGCTGGAGCTGTGGTCTTCGCTTGGTCAGTTAGGGTTGTTGAAATTTCGGGAGATACGGCTTGTAGTGGTGGTGGTGGCGGTGATGGAGTTAGCTTTAACTTCTTTTTCGTCTTCGCATTTGGAAGAATAGGTGTATTAGTCATACTCCGGATGCTTCATAACATCGGTGAAATTTGAGGTGGTGGTGGTGGTGGTGATTTCATGACTGCTTCAATCTGCTGTGCTTCTATAGTTGTAGTTGTTGTAGAAGCTTCCTTGGTGTTCGCCGCCCTTTGGGTTGGTTGCAGTTCGTTGGTTTGAGTGGAGATGGTGGTGGTGGTGGAGGTGGTAGTCCCAGTTAATAGGGGCGTCTTTTTCGGGTGAAGGTGACCCTCTGTTTCGTACGGTCTCGTAACAGGCGTGGTAGAGTGGTTAGTCCCCTGTAGTGGGTCCAGTTTCCTTCTCTGCCTACGTTGCCATTTTTTACGTGCAATCCGTTTCACGAAGTATAGGTCTTCCTTCTCGTCGATTAAGTGGCCTCCCTCATTGCCAGTTTCCCAAACGAGTAGCAATGTAGTAGGTGGTGGTGCGAATGACGAACGTTGTGGGTTCTTATATAAAAAGCGCGGACGTGAAGGAAAACATCCCCTACTTTTGTCATCTCATATTATATACTATCCACACACTCAAAGTAGCATAAAACAAACCCAAATCTACTATTCACACACGTCAAGCAGCAAAATCAAACCCTAAATATACTATCCACACACGTAAAGCAGCAAAATCAAACCCAAATATACTATCCACACTCGGTAAGCAGCAAAACTAAACCCAAATCTACTATCCACACACGTCAAGCTGCAAAAATATAACTATAATTTACTATCCCCACATACTTACTTCAGCGCTTACAATCACACACACACACACACACACACACACACACACACACACACACACATAAACACATACAATCACACCAGGAAACGAGTGAGTGTTTATATTCCCACTGCTCCACATTCACACATTAGCAAATTGATTACTTTTTCTTTTCTAGAGTTTTGGTTAGCCCTGAAAAGGGCTGTTTTTGAGAACTCCAGAGGCACCTGGTTAATGGTGGCACCTTCCAGACCTGGCACCACAGATACAACGTCTACTCCAATCCAGTGGTTGGAAGAGCAGATGGGGGTTGAGTGGCTTCACTATCCCACTCCTCCGTTTGTGGAGTAGTGAACACTTCTTGTTCCCTCTCCCTTCTTTGTATTCTGTGCCACAACCGTGGATGTAATCTTTGTGGTACTGCGGCTTGTGCTTGTTGTTGCTCACGTTGTGGTACTGGAAGTACTGGCTCTTCAGGTGACAACGGTTTCACTCCACACACTCTGAAATACACTCCCTAGAAAATGGAACTCCACAAGGCAGTGTACTCAGTCCCACTCTATTCAACCTGATGATCAACGATCTAGATAAAAACCTGGCAACCACACAAACTGAAATTTCGCAATTCGCAGATGACAGCGGAATATGGAAAGCTGGAAACCCTAACAGTCAAAAAACCATCAAAAATATACAAGACAGTCTAAACAACATAGGAAAATGGGCTGCCAAATGGGGGTTCAAACTATCACAGGACAAAACTGAAGCTATCATTTTTTCACTCACATACAAAAGAAACAAACCACAACCAACATTTACTATAAATAACCAAGTAATAAAATATGTCAAATTCAAGAACTTTTTGGATATGTATTTCGACGACCATTTAAATTGGGGACAACATATACAGGAAGTAGTTAAAAGATGCAATAAGGACATGCATCTCATACAAAGCCTTAAAGGATCGAACTGGGGGTCCAACCAGGAAACACTGTTAGCATTATATAGGGCACTGATAAGATCCAAACTTGATTATGGGTGCCAAGTATACAACCTAGCGCCAATAAATCAGCTTAAAAAATTAGAGCAAATACAACGAAAAGCCCTAATTACAATCACTGGGGCACTACTATCAACATCGCTAGTAGAGCTCCAGGTACTAACAGGAGAACTTCCGCTCTTTCTCAGAAGACAGGAACTAATACTGAGATATGCAGCCCGATTACAAACACAATCCAATACACACCCCACATTACTAGCGATTGAGAAATGCAATATATCCTTTAGAACCACTAGCAAGCATCACTTACCAACAGGAAAACTAGTACACGAACTAACTAAACTACTCCCCACAGAAATAAAACAAATAGAAAATAATAATATCTTTGACTCTGAACCTTGGTATAACGAAGGCCCAACCATCAATACTACCATCACCAAACACGGCAATAAATCAAATCAAGAACTGCAGCTGCACACTATGACATCAGAAATATTAACAACTAGGTATTCAAACCATTTACAAATATACACAGATGGATCAAAAAGCACAGAACCCGCAAAAACAGCAGTTGCTTACGTAATACCTAAACTAAACATACAAGTTGGTCACCGACTACCAGACCACTGTTCGATCTACACAGCAGAATTCTGGGCAATACTAAAAGCACTAGAATGGGTTGAAAAAAACAACCCACCCCTAACAGTAATAATAAGCGACTCTCTAAGCGTCCTTACAACCATCCTAAATAACAATACCAAATGTAGAGAATACTTCCTAAATCAAACTAACTTAATACTAAAAAAACTGAAGGGCAATAAACAACAAATAGATTTCCTATGGGTCCCATCCCACATAAACATACTAGGAAACAATCTAGCAGACGAATTAGCTAAACAAAAGCTAAGCGAGCTAAACCACGTACCACTGGCATACAGTGTTAGTGAAATATACAGTCTAACAACAAACATGATTAACCAAAAATGGCAGGAATATTGGAACAATAACAAGAGAGGTAGGAAACTATATAACACCCTCAACGAAACGATTAGAAATAGAAAACCACCTTTACTTAAAGGAAAAGATCAAAAAGTAATAAATAGAATTTACACAGGAAAAACCAAGTTGGCCAACAGCTACGGAAAACACATAGGACCAAAACCTCATAACCCAAATTGTTTCTATTGTCGGGTGCCAGAAGATCTGCACCACATTTTCAACATATGCAACAGATTAAAGAAAGAAAGGGAAATTTTCAAAACCGAACAAAACAAAATAGGATCGCCGAATACATACCCAGAATTCCTAAATAACACTAACCCCAATCTAAATATCACATACATCAACATCATAACTTTCCTTAAAAAAACTGAAATATATACAAAAATTTAAATAACAACCATAAAATATATAATTAAACAATATACCAATTTTAGACCAATAGCGAGGACTAGGATTCGGTTTTCCTGGTATCTCCATTTATGAGATGCGAGTGTGATCGACAAGGGAATCTAATCTGAAACTAGATAAAATACAAAAAATTAATTAGATTACAATAATAAATACATTCGTAAAATGTAAACCAAAATTAGACCAATAGCGAAGACAAGGATTCGGTTTTCCTGATAACTCCATTTATGAGATGCGAGAGTGATCGACAAGGAAATCAAATCTGAATCTAGCCAAAATTATTACAGGAATAAACACACTCATGAAATATATACCAAATTCAGACCAGTAGCAAAAACTCAGTTTACTTTTATTTGCACAATGATAGAACTATTATTTAGGAACTAGGACGGCCGGATAGGTCTCGTGGGTTCACAGACTAACACGGCCGTGCATGGCCCTGAATAATAAAAACAAACTAAGGATGAATCCACACAATTATAATCAAAATAAGCCCACTGACTGATAAAACTATCCAAATAATAAACGTAAATTAAAAAACACCAACTATAAATAGATAATTATTCCAAAAACCAGGAAGGAATATACAGGGGGGTAGGTGGTGAAAATAACAAACCTTTCTCTACTTCTCATACCATAACACTCTCCTAACACCCTAACTAACAGCTATAAAAACTCTATCTTCCATACGTAGGTGACAGCTAAGGCAAACCTAGATATAACCATATAATCCCAAAATAGAACGTATAAGGTGGTCGCAAGAATAGACCATCAGGGACACCCGCATTAAGACCCCAAACTTACACATATAAGGTAGTCGAAAAAACCCAACGACTGTCAGGCCCGGCGGCACAATGCTGCAAAAATAACAACTATATAGAATAATACCCCAAAAATCACTTGTATAAGGTAGTCAAAAAAACAATGACTATCAGGGCCAGCAGCACAAGGCTGCAACTAAAAATTACAACTAGAAAAATAGGACCCAAAATTGCTCATTAAGATGGACAAAACACCAACTCCATCCAGGGCCAGCAGCACAAGGCTGCAAAACCAACTGATTAAACTGCTGTCACCTAGAAACTAACATCAACCTCAATAGGCTCTATCTCTCTCTTAAAAACAGCACAGAGTTTTATTATACAGATTTCAAAGACGGAATTTAGAACAAAATATCCTGGATCGGAAAAACCCTACTGACCTGTGGCAAGACAACACCGCCCGAGAGTAGTGAAGGGGGTTAGATTAGCCTCAATGGGAATTAGCATTACAGACCCCCTTGGGTCAGATTAGCCTCAATGGAAATTTAACATGGAGAAAAATCGTGGGTCAGATTAGCCTCAATGGAAATTTAACATGAGAAAAAATCGTGGGTCAGATTAGCCTCAATGGAAATTTAACATGGGAATAAATCGTGGGTTAATATACGTACAAGGGGAATTGAACATGGGAATAAATCGTGGTTCACTTTACGTACAAGGGAATTGAATATGGGATTTTTTTTTTTTAAATTTTTTTTAAAAAAAAGGGGTAGGCAATTGAAAGGCTATCTCTTTTCGAGAAATATGGGGGCCCTGAAAAGGGCCTTTGGGTTTTTCTTCTTCTTCTTTTATCTTCTTAACTTCTTCCACCATCCTCTTATTTTGTCCATCATTCCTTTCTTCTTCTTTTCTGTTTCCGGCAGCCAGTCCGGGTGGCCCATGGCCCGGAACTTCTCTTGGATTTTCATCCAGTTTGTGTTCAGTTTTTCTAGTTCTTCCTTTTTTCTTCTATTTTCTTCTTCTTTTCTTTCATTAGACCACTTTTCTTTGATCTTCTTGACCTCTTCGGTCAGCACATTCGTCATTACTTCTTCCGCTTTCTTAAGTTTTTCTAACCCCCACTTCGCGAAACACCAATCTGTCCATCCTACAATGTCTTGTAGAAAGCACCTTGCACTCGTCACATGAACTAGCGCTTCTTTTAACTTACCCACTTTCACATACGGTGGGTTAATGAAACCTCTGATTTTCTTCTCCTCATCCTCTATCATTTCTTTCACGATATTTACGGCTAAGTGCAGGCTTTTTACTTGTCTTGAGACGAAGTCTTTTGTCACTGCATACCTCCATTCCTGTTCAACCCTTTCTGCTACACTCAATCCATCCACCATCCAATACCAACTTTCCATAAGATTGTTGTATAAAGCTGAAGCTGCTGGCATCTTCTTGTTTGCTTATTCCGTAGAATGGGCTCCAATGACCAACACTGTTAGTTTTATACTGAAAGTGCGGACGTGAAGGAAAACATCCCCCTAAAAACATAAAATTGATCTTACCTAGATCATGACCAAACAACGCGCGGACGTGAAGGAAAACATCCCCTACTTTTTTCATTTGATTTCATATAATAAAACCCAAACTATACTCTCCACATACGCTTAGAAACCCATAATCTACTATTCACACAAACTTACGTTAACGGTTACAAACACACAAACACATACCCTCACACAATTTAAAAAAGAGTTAGTGTTTATATTCACACTACTCTACCTACACACATTGGCAAATGGATCGTTATTTCTTTTCTAGAGTATTGGGTAGCCCTGAAAAGGGCTGTTTTTTTTTTTAACTTCAGAGGCCCCTGGTTAATGGGGGCACCTTCCGGGCCTGGCACCACAGACACAACGTCTACTCCAATCGTTAGTCCAATTCACATGACTTGTTTGAAGAGCAGACGGGGGGTGAGTGGCTTCACTATCCCACTCCTCCGTTTGCGGAATAGTGAACACTTCTTCTTCTTCTTCCCTCTGTCTTCTTTGTCTTTGTCTTCGTTGTGATTGTGGTTCAGCTACAGGCTAGCGAGATGTCCTTGCCTCAGGTGTCACCTTGCACACAGGGTTCATCATAGGGTGACACCTGATCTCTCTCTTTCTTTCATTCTCTTCTTTCATTTTTCTCTCCTCCTCCTCCTGTTCTATTCTCACTTCTTCCACAAGGGCCTCCGCAGTCAGCTCGTTTAGTAGGTATCTGGCATACTCCAGATGCATCTGAAGTTCCATCAATTTAGTCAGTCTGCTGCTCATTTTTTTACTGTTGATCAATCAACAAGGGTAGCTAGACTGCCCAGCGAGTTTCAATTTATACTGAAAGCGCGGACGTGAAGGAAAACATCCCCTAAAAACATAAAATTGATCTTACCTAGATCATGACCAAAAACAACAACGCGCGGACCTAAAAGAAACACTCACTCACTTTTTATGCTACCCATCACTATTTTAAAATTTTTTCATAAATCACTTCAATAGACTATCCACATACGCAAAGCATTCCAATCTAACTCCAAATTTACACCTCAAACACCAAAAAGACATCATTTTAATCTACTATTCATACCAACTTACTTAAGCACTTACAAACACAAACACACAAACACATACCCTCACATTTTTTAAAAAAGAGTTAGTGTTTATTTTCACACTACTCTACCTACACACATTGGCAAATCGATCGTTATTTCTTTTCTAGAGTATTGGGGTAGCCCTGAAAAGGGCTGTTTTTTTTTGTTTGCTATGGCATTCTTTTTTATTTTCTAAGAATGCTAGGTCCTCTGAGGATAGACTTTCTGGCGATAGGTCTGCTTCTTCGGAAAGAGAAGAAGAACTCTTTGGTGTCGATACGACAATCGACAAAGCCTCTGTCAGCTTCAGGTTGCTGCTGCTGTTGTTGCTGTTGCTGCTGTCTCTGAAGTCTGTACTTCTCTGTCCTTTCTTCTCTCTCTCTGTTCATTTCTTCTCTGAAGAGCTCTTCTATCAGGTCTTCAGTGATTTTTAACATTCTCACATTCTCTATTTCTTCTGGCTTCGGTATCAGACTGTGTCTGACCCTATGCAAATTCACGTAGGCTTCGTTGAGTTTAGCTAGTTTGGAGCACATCTTCTTAGGAGGACGAGTCGACAATGGATGGTTAGACTGGAAACAATCCCCGGTTCTTAAAGTCAAAGCGCGGACGTGAAGGAAAACATCCCCCACACGATTTTCGAGCCGCAACGTTCAGTGAGTGTCATGAGAGGGATAGTAAGAAATCAAAGAGCATCAATCCAACATTCTTATAGCTAAACAAACCACAAAGGCATTTTTTTCAAAACACAACATTTTTTATTCAAAAATCACTTAACACTAAACAACAACTCTAACATTTTTTAAACAATAATCCAACATGATAACATCAAACAATTTTTTTCAAAACACAAACATTTTTTCTCAATTGACAATCTACTTCAAACAGGGCTGACAACGTTGTGAATGAAATTGTGATTTCCACTGTTGGAAATCATTAGGCCATTGATGGACACTACGTTTCCTAGCTTGAGACAAAAGATAAGCATAATGGTCACAAAACCATCGATTTACTTTCACATCGTTTCTTGAAGAAGAACGAGGATCGAAATGAGTCACTAAATGTTCTAAGGAATAGCCCAGGCTGCGATGATGCAGAAAATACACACAGTACTGTCCGCACACCAAGGAATCTGTGCCTTGTAATTTCACATTATTGAATCGGGTGGTCTGAGCATTTCTTCTCATAAAGTCGATGATATCGTCTTCCAAAGGGGGCAATCCATACGAATCGAAATATTCCACACATCCTTCTTGAGGAAAGTAGACGGCTACCCAGTGGGTTCCTGGGAGATGACTGTCGATCACGTAAGCTTGATGGTCTTTAGGTTTGCGATGAGGGAGTTCATCTTTAGCACAGACGACAGGATTCCAAGAAGCCGTATACGAACTGTGGTTCAAAAGGTAATAAAGTTCCCAGGTATCCATGTTTTTTCTTCTTCACAGGTAATAAAAAGTCGTCAATTCGATCCTGACTTTTTGCTTGAAAATGTCTGACGAATAAACGGTTATTCGTTCTGTTTCCTCACTCTGATTCAGGAGAGCTTCGATACGATGGATCTCTTGAGTGGTTAATGGTGGACAAGAATGTTCACGCAAGTCTTTATACCACTGGTGCAACACGTCTTTGTTCGAGATGAGACTCCAAGCCTCGTCCAGATACTCGTCCAATTTTTCTTCTTGACTCAACATTAGGCATTTATCGTGTTGAATTTGACTGGGATGATCGTTTTGACATCCATAACAATTTTTCTTGATCAATTCCGTCATTTTATCGACCAAGTGTTTGGCAAAACAGGAGACTAAATGGGCTTCTTGTTCTGGCCATCTCGACTTCATCATGATATCTTCTTCGTCTTTATCTTGAGATTCT
The DNA here is from genome assembly GCA_028554795.2 of Sinohyriopsis cumingii. NCBI lineage: Eukaryota > Metazoa > Mollusca > Bivalvia > Unionida > Unionidae > Sinohyriopsis > Sinohyriopsis cumingii. The sequence continues at coordinate 65,300,722 of CM068837.1, read as the reverse complement.
TCTCCTTCCACGGTCTCCTCACATTCCATCTCCAAAGTTTCTTCACTAGGTAAAGAGGGATAACAGTCTTCCATGGTTTCTAATAATCTAGAATGACTTCTCTCAAACTGTTGAGTTCTATCGTATTGTCGAATTCTGCATACAGGATGACGTTCACTCTCTCGTCCAGTGGCTTTGCAAACTGAAGTTGTACACGAATCTGGCCGGATTTTATAGGGTGGAAATGTCCCTCGTCGCTGCCCTGGTCTGGAGTGAAATCGAAAGCCCACAAAGCATAGCCTCCTATATAATCGTCGTACGTAATACCATGACTGGTGTTGGTTCCTAACTGGCCCGTGGCTTCGTACAGGGACAAGTACGATCTCAAGTAATTCTTCTTGGCAAAGTCAGGCTCGAAAGGTCGGGTACACAAGGTCTTGCCATCGCGACTGACTTCGATCTTGGACACGTCAAAGTGTTGAAAGTGGAAAGGATTTTCAGCGAAGTCTCCGTTGAAGGCTGAATTCTCGACCATACCAAGGATCAAACGTTTGGGTAACTGTCCTTGGAACAAATGATCTTCGATCATGGATCGCTGTCCTTTGGGAATGGTGAAGGTTTTCACTTCCACGCGTCGTATGGGATACTTGGCGGTCGTTCTGCTCAACGTCTGACTGATGTCGTTTCCCACTTTAGGTAACACTTCCACGCGTCGTACGTAGAGTTTGGCCTCCTCGATTTTGCTTTTCGGATTGCCAGTCTTAGTAGCAATTTCATTAGCCAACAAATGGAAAGCGGCACTGCTACGATTCAGTCTCAGGCGAAGATTTACCCCGTTTAGCAAATATTTCTCTTGCAACCACGTGTCCAAATGCAAACGATCCATCAGTTCTAAACTTTGCCCATCTTTGATTCTGCATCGTCTTTCGACAAAGCCGTCATTGCCATCTGCGTCACCTATCTTAAACTTGGTCGCTTCGTCAGGTTCCCATAGCACACAAGCATTGAGATGAGTGTTCTTGGCATCTATTCCGTACGTCAAGAGATTTTCCAGGTAGGCACGGTAAGGGTAAGTATCCATGCTGCTGCTGACCAGTTTGTTGTTCAAGTACAAGTCCACTGAGCTGAACAAGGAATGCATCAAATTGTTGACGGGAGCTATAATCTCACTGTTTCCTACTGTATCATTATCCTTATCTAGAACTTTGACCTTCAAGTACAAGTAACTGCTATTCAGATCGATGTAATCTTCGGGCTGTCCCTTGATTTCAAACTCGATGGGAGCGGAATCGGTCAATGAGGAGACGGGGTGAAATTCCACCCATTGGGATTCTTGCATGGTCATCATGGTGGGTTGCATGGCAAACAGATCCAGTTCCGTCTTGGAACAAGCGCAAGACTCTCGGTGCATCATTTTTTTCTGTGTTTCAATAATCGAAAACGTCTAAGTCTCGAACGGTTCTTCTTCTTTTCTTGGCCTTTCTCGCTTGAAGTCTGGTGAAAGGGTGTTTTCTTCGTCGTCTCTTTCTGCCTTGTCCTTGCTGAATGCCTGACTCGGTAGCGTGCAGGGCATTTATAGGTGTGTCTCGTCGGCCTAAAATGTCTTTGCCCGTTTGCAGCAAGACATTTTTGCCAGCCCTCATGAAGGCTTCTTTAGGGTTTTGTTTGTCGATGATGACATTTTGGAGAAATTCTTTGCCTTGCGTCAGTGCCGAATCTTTCAAGGCGTGCAATCCGCGTGTCACCATCGGTTTCAACACCGGAGCCACCGAACGAAAGGCCGATTTTAACATGTCTCCTAAACCGTGTCCTCGCTGTCGAGCAACCCCTCGGTACACTGGATACATGACTTACTTACGAATCGTGAGAAAACCGTTTTCGAAAATGGAGTTTCACCGTGACTTTTCCTTTGGTGAATGGAATATTTTGTCCCAAATCTCCTTTTATAGTAATGTTGACCGTGTCCAAATACGACTTGCTGACCGGCAAATAGTGAGGATGGACAAATTCGCGGTGGACGTGGTAAGTGTTTCCACCTTCCTCGTCAGCGTTTGCGGCAGAATCCACTTTGAAAGGAATGACACGCAGTAACGGCACGGAGGTGTGTCCCACCACGTTGTATTCCACCACATCGGAATACACGAACATCAAATTCAGTCCTTGGTTCAGTTCTACTGGGGTACGAAATAACTTGGCAAAAGACTCGTTGTCGTAAACGATGTGTAATTCGTTGTTCTTGAGTATGGTCATTCTCATGTTCATGTCTCCGCCCAACATGTCAAACAATTCAGGACAAAATAAAATGGACAGGGTTTTACTCCGCTCAAATTTCATCAAGAAGCGACGAGCTACTTTGTGGTACTCCATGGTGACACTTTTGTTCTTGACCATGTCAAAAGCTTTCCCAAACATGCCATTAAACCTGGAGGTTATGGTGCTGACCAAATGATGACCACTAAAATAATAGCCTGGGGGAATGGACAAGTGGTAGGTCGACTTTTGAGTTTGCTCATTATAGGTTTTAATGTCAGATATGGTTGTTCTCTTATCCAACTCCTGTTGCAATTGCTTGTCAAGAACTTCCACATCAAAAAAATTTTGATTGGGAAGGACATTGAGGACTTGGGTCGGGTGAATCATTTCTACTAAAGCCACTTCCCAATGGGCTCCGTGATCTAATGGGATGGCCTGAGGTAATTTGGCCGTGTAACAGCACAAAGTGTTGATGGGAAACACCTCCATAGAACTGTCACTGGGTAAGGTTAAATAAAATTGGTTTTGGTGACTCATAATTCCATAGTTCTGTGGCTGTCCGAGGGGTTAGTGGATGTGAGAGGCGTGTCTCCGCCCAAAATGGGGTTCTGATTGTGGTTGGAGTGGTGACTGGCACTGGTACTGGACACAAGGTTCCCGTGGTTCCCGTTCGAGGAGAATTTCAGGGAGGGATTGGGAAGCAGGTAACCGATGCAACTGCTCAATAAAATGGTCCACAATTGTTTGTCTCCTTGTACTCAAATTGGCAATGGCTGCCCCGATGACACAATACACCACGAAGATTTGGCAGGAAAAGACGATTTGCGTTTTAGGCACACGTTCTCCACACCACACCCACAAGGGTTGTTTTTGTAAATCTTGCACAGAAGAACTAGGTGAAGGAGGAGTGGTCGACGTAGCTGCGTCTGCTGTGTGAAAGGGCATGATAGTCACTTCTTTTTATAGTCGATGACTTGCGAAGCGTCGATCCAAGAATCGAAACTGGGTGGATATCCTTTCCAACGTACTTTGACTTCTTTGACACGTCGTTTGCCCACTTTACGGGTTCTGCGTTCGAGAATGCTTTCGATGTCGTACACGTCGTCTTCTTTTTTGGTGACACGTTGTAACTCGGGCAAATAAAACGTTCCTTTGAGCACTTCTCCGTTCATGTCTTCCAATTTATAGACGGCAGGATGACGGCCATGCACTCGTCCAGTGACGCGAAACAATTCGGTCGTCCAGTTAGGTAAGTAACCTTTGTCGAAAGTGCGTTTGGTTTTACCAATGCGCACCCAATCTCCTACGCTCAACTCTCCACTTTTCTTGGGGACAGCCCTCGTCGGAGACGTACCAAACAGGCGCTCAAACACCAGCACTTCGTTGTCGGGAGTCACGTCTTGCGGGGCACGTCCGATGCTTCGATGGTAAGATTGGTTGTACGCTTGCACCAGGTGCGGTAAGATGTCGATGTACTTCAGAGTGTGGTGATGCGTAAAATATTTCCACATGCGTTCTTTCAAAGTGCGTGGAAAACGTTCCACGATGCTGGCTTTGGTTTCGGGATTCTCGGTGGTAAAAAAATGAATGTCACGTTTCTTTAATTCTTTTTGGAAAGCTTGGTTCAGAAATTCGGTGCCTTTGTCCGTTTGCCATCGAAGAGGGTGACGACCGCTTTGTTTCAGCACTCGTTGCAGGGTTCGCACTAACTCGCTGCTCGATTTGGAAGTCAAGGGCACGACCCAGGCAAATTTGGAAAAGACGTCGATGACACAAAACAAATATTTGTAGCCACGATTGTAGCTGGCCAAATGAGAGACATCGGCTAAATCGGCTTGCCATTGATGATCGATGCCTTCCACTCGGGTGCGACTTCTGGCAAACTTGCGTCGAATGGGTTTGTGTAAAGTGTAGGTAGCTTGTTCTTGTAACCATCGTTGCACTTGAGGTAAACGGAGACCTTTCAGTCGCGTTTTGGCAGCACGATACAATTTTTGAACTCCTGCGTAACCTGCAGGATGAGAGGGATCGTAGTAAATGCTGGCTAAGACTTTTTCCATTTTTTTATTTTTTGTGTTTGTGTGTTAATAAGACACCCACTCTTGGAGGATGCTACTCTTTTTCTCTTGCGGTACTTTCTTGGATTGCAATGCTTTGCGTGTGCGCCCGGCAATAGGTGTTGAAGAAAAGGAGGAGGATGTCTGAGCGGGGGATATCGGTTCTTGTTTCACTTCTGTCTTCACTTCTGTCTTCACTTTCATTTTCTTTTGTGATGAAGAAGGGGTGGCCATCATCTTTTTAATCCATCCAATTCTGGAGGTAGGTGGTGTTGTTAACTTGCGTACTTTTTCTGGTGGAGTTTGAAACCCTTCTTCTTCTTCTACTTTTCCTTTTTCTGTCTTGGTGACGGGTACTGGTGGTACTGGTACTGGTGCTGGACTTTTCATCAAGGTCTTAAAATCTTTCAGAGTGGGTAGAGCTGTTTCGTCTAAAGCTTTCTGGTGAAAGAGTTGCAGTCGTTGCAAGAGTTGACCGTACTTTTGCGATTTTTCTGTTTCGGACAAATCTTGACGATCCATCAAGGACTGCAATTCGTGTTGTAACTGGGACATCTCGCTCAAATTGGGATTGGGAGGTAAATGCGGGGTACGTTGTTCTTGCCACCGATGGTATTCCATCCATCGTTTGTAAGGCACTAAAGCTAGATTTCGTCCTTCCATGGGATTGTCAGCGGTCGATTCTGGGATCTTGGGACTTCCGAGGACCTTTTTATCTTGCTCCCACCAGTCCTCCCACCATGGTTCCCAAGACTCCTTTCAGTATGGGACCTAACAAGAGGGGCAAAATGCCTCCACGTTCCACTAACATCTTCTTCTTTTGACGAATGGGAATTTTCTTTCGAATCATTTGGCGAAGAACGTGACGATGTTTGCTTAAGCATTGTTTCTGGTGTTTGGACAAAGGGATCGTGCCTTTCAAAACGTTCAAACAACATTCGCACACGGTATCGATGACCTCTTTGGAGGCTGTTTGAATGAGCTTTTTTCGTAGGGGTGGAGAAGCTTTGGACAGGACAGATAACATGTACCCATGTTTGGCTAAACGTGGTGGCAGTCCTTTCCTTTTCTTTCCTTGGGGTTTTCTGGAGGGTGACATCTTTGAGTCTTCAGGAGCACCAAAAAACACTGATACCCTACTTTGTCACAGGCCTTTTATATACTGGAACGCGTCGCCACTGATTGTCTTTACGTCGTATTAGTTTGAGGACAGGCATGACACGTCGTGCAGGGGTACGCAACGGACTAAATCGAGCCAGTTCTTGCTTGGACAAATCCAGTAAACTTTGTAACATGCCCGATCTTTCATGGACTTTGATTTTGGGAGAAGGTACTTTGTGAGCAGCAGCCACTGCCACTAAATTGGAGGGTCCTGCTACTGGGGACGTTCTTTTGGGGGTCATCAACGGAGAAGTTCTTGGTGTGATTAACGTCTCCAAGTACTCTTCAGTTCCTGGTGACATCAACGGAGAAGTGGATAAACGTGAGGTTACCGGAGACGCTGTCACCGCCGTGGCAGGTCGTGGTTTGAGAGTGTAAGGTTGCGTCCTAGCCGAACTGCCTCTCTTGCGACTAGTTTTCTTCTGTGGACTTTTCTTTTTCTGGGGACTTTTTTTCTGTTTCTTTTTCTGGGGGCTTCTTTTCTTTTTCCGGGGTGGTGTCTGGTAAGAGGAGGGTCCTGCCACTGGAGAAGTTCTCCTTGGGGACCTGGTCTTTTTCTTTTTCTTCTTGGGGCTTCGTTGGACTTTTGTCTTGGGGATAACTTTGGGGGCATTAGGATCCCATCTTAAGAGTGAGCGAATGATGACCCCTCCTAGAGTACCGCTCCCTTCAGGTTTCAAAATGATTTGTTTTTCGGTTTGAGTGTCGATGTGGGGATCGGCCAGTTGGACCAAAGCGACTTTGTTTCGATCGAAAAAGCGTTTGGTTTGATGAGGAATCTGAATGATTCCTTGGAGTAATTGACGTGCCGTCACCGTGAACCATCGTAAGACTTCTTTGAGACTAGCTTCTAAGACACGAGCTCGTATTTGTGGATCTTTTTCTCGACTGATGCCATACAAGGCACGAATCAATTTGACGGGAAGATGCGACTGAAGGGACGTCATGTTCACACTGTGTGAGACAGACGAAAAAGGGTCTGAGGTTTTTATAGATTTTTTTATGGGGAGTGAAATGAAGTCGAGGACGGAGACGTGTACAGGACAGGCCCTCCGTCTTGGCACCAGTGGTGAAACAAGTGGGTACGAAATCGCAAATCCTCGGGAGTCGTAGGTTTCAAATCGACAAGTAAATAGGCGTGTGGAGTTTGAGTGGCATCGTCGTACGCCTGAGTCAGCCAAGGCGTTCCTAACTGTTTGGCTAAGACTTGCACTTGCGATTTATCTCGAGGGCTTTTAAACAAGACCACGTAATGCGCATTGAGACTGATGGTGCGATGGGCTTTACTTTGTTGAAACAAATTTTGGGTGATGTAAACGACACTGGCATTACGGTGATGCCCTTTGCGCGTGAACCACAATTTAATTTCTTCTTCGTCTTCTCCTAACATGTCGTCGAAAATGACCAAATGGGTTAGACGGGAGTCAGAGACGATACCGTCGTCTTCTTTAGGAATGCCTTCCACAAACACGATGGAATCGCCTTGACTTTCTCGCAAGAGGCTGTACGCCGATTGCCACTCTTTGTAACACCACACGATCCGTTGAGGTGGTCGATCGATCAAATGATGTTTATGTTCGATCAAACGTTTGACGAATTCGGTTTTGCCTGAACCGCTAGGTCCAGCAATGAGCATGTTAAAGGGATGGCGAAGATACAAAGCCTCCCAACTGGCACGATTTAAATGTTCGTCGATGACTTTGACAGTAGAGGAAGAGGGAGCAGAGACAGCAGAGGTAGCCATGGTGTCAGAAATGTCACTTGTGACACGAAAACAAACAAGACAAGAGTTTATATACTTTTTCAGAACACGTTTATTGGATGTTTTTTTTTTCAAAGATGAATACGAAAGACAAAAATACATAAAAGCCAAAGGCTTAAGTACAAGGATAAAAGGCACATGATAACTATGAACGTGGAATAAAAGCAAGTGTCTGTACAACATGTTTTGGGTAATGTTCTAACCAGTTCTATAGTAGGGGGTAAGGTCACACAAGTGTCCTCCCGAAAGGGTCTTTCAGGCCTGTCCACGACAGTCCTGTCCTGGGTGACGGGTTCTTCTGGCACCGTCACTAACACGGGTTGAAAAGTAACTTTTTTCCTTGAACAACTCTTGTGCATACTGGGCCACTTCTTGGGTCCAAGCCTCAAAGCCCCATTCTTTCCAGGCACGGACATCTGTCCAATGGGGATGTAAGTCACAAGCTACACACACATCGTCATACACGTCTTGGGTAGCTAAAAGTTGACGAATCTTTTTTTCCTGTTGAGGTCGAGAAGCATCCAGATGAAAACGCAAGGCTTTGAGCAAAAGGAGTTTTTTGTGACCATTTAAGGCCATGGGGGGTATGGTAAGTACTGATCGTAAAGAGTCCACAAAGAATCGGCTGGTAAACGAAATCCCAGAAAAGAAGTCACTAAGACACACACCACTTGTCGTCCCAAATTGAATGGATACAGTTCTTGTAATAATTGATGGTAATGATCCACGGTTTGAATACGGTCATTGAGTTCCTTCCACGGAATCTGTTGGATTACATACGACATAAGTCGTGGCATGGCAGCCTGTTTTTATAGTCTCTTTGTTTCGAAAAGAATACACGTACTTTCTAGCCAGACATCTTCGTTCTCCCGTGGGGAATCTAAATCTTGCATACTGTAACCGAAACGTCAGACTTCGTTTAGAAGTTTCCTCTTCCACTAAGTAAATTCCACGTAAAATATGTCTGTAATCCTTTACCTTGTCTTCCTCAATGTGTTGTACTAGGTGAATCTCGAAGTAACCAAAATAATCAACACGTGGATCATCGGGAGCCTGGAAGTATTGAACAAGGTCTGACCACTGAAACAATTTCTGACGAATCAGTTCTCTTATACCATTCAGGTACCAGTGCTTAAAGATCTGGTGACGTAACGGATGCAATTGTTCTTTACGTTTCACTTGTATTTTGACCAGCTCTCGGTAAATCCTTTCTCTCAACTCCACAGGCAAAGCACGAATGTTCTCTTCTAAAGTATCCATGAATAGGTCAGTCCGTACAATTCACAAAAGTAATCCACATAGTGAGTAATTTCTGACCACTGCCATTCAGGGTAACGTCCAAGAATGTCACTGAACTCTTTTGATGTAAACGGTCTAAAGCGATATAATAGGATGAATGCACCCTTGACCCAAAGAAATCTAACACACTGGTTGACTTTTTTCACTTTCCTCTTGTGAATTTCTCGGCACAAAAGTTCTACAGTGACCCATTGAGATCTCACTCTGGCAAACCCCTGCCAAACTTCCTTGTAAATCTTCTCTTGCGGTTCTTTAGGTAATGATTCAATATCGTTTTTGAAATGCAGTTTAAATACTGGTCTCGATGATGTCCAACATTTGACTCCTAGCCAATCTGGTTTCTTTATCAACGACATGGTAAGTTCCTTCAATGTCTCGGTCCCACTAAGGGTAAGTAATGACAATTCGGTGACCATCGAGCATGTTCAACGTAGGCCGAATCTTGAGGTTCCCAGTGGTGAAGTGACACACCGCAACTGAAGCACTTGACTTTATCTCCTTCGCCCAAGTAGAAAAATCCGGCTCTGGCTAATTCTTCGGGGGTCGGTCCTCCCAGATACTTAGGCCATTTTCCTTTGAACGATTGAAGACGATTTTCAAAGTCGCAGTATTCCGACAAACGCACAGGGAACGAATATTCATCTTTCACAGGTTCGTTTCGATGAGGGTTGGGTGACATGAACAGGAGTTTGCTCAGGGCTGGGTGACATCCGTAAGGGGGTAGACGTGAAGGTGAACATTCCCCTTTAAAACGAAACCCAGTAAAATGTCCAAGAGGACGAGCGGCATCACTTTCGCATCCCACAGGTTTGGCAAGCACAGCATCACTTTCCATGATAGGGGTAGGGACACTAAAGTTCCCATGATGCTTTACGGCATCGCTCAGGTCACAACGTACAGCATCGTACCCATCGCAAGGCTGACAATCGCATTCCACTTCCGAAGCCTCACACTTGAATTGTGCCTTTCTAAACAACTTGTTCTGTGTTTCTCTGAAAGTATTCATATTGTTTTGCTCGGTCTTGGTAGTCCCAATGAACTATCGATCTTGCCTAGGGTTCCTTTTTATATACAGACCAATACCGACGTGTCCATACGGTAAGGTGAAATGATTGGGAAGTCGCACTCGCTTCTGGTACACGATTTGATAGACTTTTTCCAAAGGTCGACTGACGATGTGGTGAGTGGGTAAACGTACAATCTTGTTCGGTTGGTAAGTGGTCACTTTAAAGTTTGCATCCTCTCCCGATTGCAAGGCTTCTTTCAATACGCCAAAGTTGACCACTCGACTGGTACGATAATTCAGAGTCAGTCCTTTCACTTCGCACGTCGTGTGCACTTCTCCTTGTTTGTCACGGTATTCGTAGCCGTAATTTTTGGGACCGCCACTGACGAAACTTAGAATCTTGTCGTCGGGATGCTCGTCTGTCCAGGCTCCTAAACGGTCACCTTCGATGTCAGGGTGATGTTGAATCGGGTGATGAATGTAAATGCAACTGTCCGTGTCAAAGTACAGGACACGTTCCCCTAACAGTTCTAAAGCTTCGTACAATTTTAAGCGAGCATGAGCTATCACGTAAGCCGCAATGATGACATTTCCAAAAGGGTCGTCTTGTACAAAGTCCAGATCTTCTTCGTAATTGACCAAGATTAAATCCTCTCGAACGACGTCCACGTGTTTCATGTATTTGGTTTTGTCGTGAATCATCTGGAAGTAGCGGGAAGGTTCCGTCAAATATTCCGTCTTGGGTAAACACGGGCGTTGTGCCATTTTACCCCATAAGCAATTTAACATCACTTTGGGAAACGATCGCCTGCCTTCGTTTTTTTCGATGTGGTCTAAAGAGATGCCTTCTTGTTCGTAGTATTTCTCTTTGAATTGTATTTGGTCTTCGAAAGTGTGACACCAGGAAGGATAGCCGCTGGCTTCTTGCTTCAGTTTCAAAAAGGCATCCACGTAGTCAGCGAAAATGCCTTTCTGACCGGGATCACCCTTGTGGTATTGTTGTGTCTTGGGAAAGTGGCAAATTTCGTACACTTCTAACAGTTGGTATCCCATGTCCAGAGCTTTGAACAATTCTACGCTGACCCAGGTTACCGTCAAGGCCCGTTCTTCCTGGCTGTGCTGACAAGGCTGATCTTGGTTGCACGTTTCGGCACAAGTATGGCACAAGGGAAACATCAGTTTGCCTTGACAATGGTGAGGTAAGACGGGATGATATAGGTTCGTGGGAGGCAAAACTTTGCACTTGATCAAGCCTTCGTATTGTCGAATGTTGACCAGGTCGATGTGTTCCGTCAGCAATTGCGGGTGCCCTACAGGAAAGCGACAATATTTGCACACGTAGGGATACAGCGAACACACGTCCAAGTATTTGATTTCTTCTCCTTTCTCTTCGTCGGCTTGGTACAGCAAACAGGTGGCATTGGTCCTTCCTCCGTACAAACTATCCCTCGGGTTCAGCGGGTCCATGAACTGGTAACTTTCCACGAGGCGTTTAAACTCGGGATCGGTTTTCAAACGGTGATCATACTCGTGTTCCCACATTTCGACCACTTTGTATCCTTGCTGTTCTAACTTTAGGCGTCGCTGACAAGTGTCCTGGTACAAATCTTCCATGGTTCGTTGTAAAAACTGATTTTTAGTGCCACGGTCAGGGTAACAGACGGGATATCCATGAAATAAGCAACCGTTAAACTCGTACACGATCTTGGGGTTTTCTAAGTCCCAGCCATCGACCGAATACGTTCCGATGGTCTTTTCGCCCCCTCCGTTGCGGGCATGCTGAATCCACTTGTCTTCCTTGTCGCACAAGTAATGTAACCAACGTAGGGCTTTGACCGAGTATTGACGTTTGACAAAGTGGGTCGTTTGAGAACTGATGACAGCCACGGTGTTTTCAGGCATGAATCGTTGTCGATACACTAAGGAACATGCTTTGGCAATGGTGCAAGCTTCTTTCAAAGGATCGACCCCTCCGTGTTCCATGAACAGTTCTCGAAATTTTCCACAGCAACGCCGTAAAATGTCCACGTCGGAACGACAATACTTTAGCATTTCTTCCTGAAAGTCGAAAGGGTCCGAGGCGTGAGCCTGGTACCAAGCGTAGAAAGCTTTTCGTTGTTCGGTACGCATGTTGTCGGGGTCGTAATAGTGAGCCTCAGGTAAATGGGGTAGAACGGCGTGTTGATTGGCTTCCGTATTGAAAAAGTGTGGAAAGTACCCTTTAGCCATTTCTGTCATTCCAAACGTTTTAGGCATTCGACTCAAAGGCATGGCCAAATAGCTCATCGAATCTTTAAACTGTACTTGTCCCACTTGCATGAAAATGATTTTGGCTCCGTTCAAAGTCACTTTAGGACGCTCGGTGCCTTGTTCCGTATAGTACCTCAAAAGAAACTGGCCATCGTATCCGGAAAAATTGTGAGCCATCACCGTGGCATGACGATGACAATCTCCGTAACGTTCGATGTCCTCTTGGCTCCACGTCTTGTCGACGGGGTCTAAGACCCATTGGGCAAAATCGGCTAACGTGTTCGGCCCCCGAAATATTTTTTCACGCCCTCCAGGAATTTTGCTGCAGTGAGGGCAATGACTGAAGATAGGTTCTTGAATACACTTCTCGCACGCTCGATGAGCCACGCAGAAATTAGGAATGTGAATGCCAGTCTCTTGCATGCATTTGAAATCGAAAAAGATGAAATTGCCTTTCTTCTTGTGACCGTCCTCTTTCTCTGGTGAGGGTTGGTATTTTTGGACGTAACATTGGTGTTCCAAGTCCACGATGTGGTGACAAATGTGACATTTTTTCTTTCCTGAACATACGTGTGCCTTGGTATTATTGGTACGTATGACTTGTTCACACGTAGAGCACAATCTCAGCAGTTGACAAGCGCATGTCTTCTGTGAACCTTGCGTCTTCAGATGTTGTTGGTAACAGGTAGGGCTGACAAACGTGCGCAGACAAGTTGAACAAGGCACTGGTTCTTCGCTCAGACAGGGTGAAGAGGCCAAACATCCTGAGCATTTCCATCCACAATGTTTGTGTTGCTCTCGATTATTATAACTATGGTCACATTTCTCACAATAATAAACATATCCCAGGAATCCAGTGATACTGGTAATGGTATCGAAATGTTCATCGTGATGATAAAGGTGAATGTATTTTCCGTCCTTAAAGTCTTGGCCTCGAAACAACAAAGGCCCACGCATTTCTTGAGGGTGCACTTTCAAGGTGTATCGTGGAGCTAGGACATCTTGCAATTTTGCATTTCAGGAATGCCACAGGGTGTGTCTTTGGACAGGCCAGCTTGTTTCAACAGGAGTTCTGCTTCGTTTCGTTGTTTGGCTCGGTCCGATTGTCGAATAGTTTTCCAGGCTCTTTTCCATTCTGCCGTGTCGTTCTTGTTGGCATAGGTTCGTCCCACCACGATGGCTCGGGCTAAGCACATCTGGTCTTGAGGGTTGTTAATTTGGACGAGACTCTTTTTGGTGCTGCGAAGGTCGTTCACCAATAACATCTTTTTGCATCCAGTTCCTTGAGGAGGAGAGACGTGGGTCATGTCCAGTGTGGCTTTACCATCGGTGATGTCAAACTGATCATTAGATTGTTGTACGTGTTGAATCTTTTCCATGACTTTGGAAGCAGTCAATTCTGCAGGGGTACTAAACTCGATCCAAACAGGGGATTTCAAACCGTCGTGTTGTATGGAAAGTCTCAAGCGATCGTCTTCTTTGGGTTGACATTGTCGCTTGAGTGCAGTGAGCAAAGAATCCCACACCCCAGTGATAAACCCTTCTGCTTTCTCTAACGGCACTTCAGCCTTGAAATCTTTAAACTTCACCGTGTATTTGTAAGCCGTGGTTCTAAATTTTCTAGAGGAGCGCTTTTCCGTCTCTCGAATGGAATAGTACTTTTCAGGGTTGACTAAGGGTGGTGAACTTGGTTTAGAGGTTTCAAATTCTGGTTCACTCATGTCCTCTTCAAAATCACTGGCATGAATTTGTGCCAAGATTTCAGCCCTGGTACGAGGCGATAGATCACGTTTCTGCCTCTTACTTTCTTCTTCTTCTTCTTCTTTCTTCTCGAATGAATAGGATCGTTTCATCTTGAGTGAAAAACGTCAAATGACTCAAGTTCAAACACCATAGACTAATTTATAGTCATAGCAGACCAGCGTATATAAAAGGGTGTGTGTCTTGTTCTTTCACTATTCATTTCACTCTCAAGCCGAGCTCAACGATGGAAGAGACTACCCAGAATGAAAGTTTCGTCAGAGCTTTGCGAGGGGTCATTAGAAAATTCTCTTCAGACCAGCCTACGGACTACTCTCCTTCCTTTCGAGATAAAAGTCAAGATACTTGCTATATCTGTCAGAAGAAAGGGCATTGGTCTTCAGAATGTCCAGACCGTCAAAAAAGAAAAAAACAGGGGCTAAAAAAGACAAAAGTCAAGATACCTGTTATTATTGTAAAGAAAAAGGACATTGGTCTCCAGATTGCCCAAAAAAGAAACAAGAGGAGTCAGAAGAAAAGAGGAATTCTTCAGAAGAAGAGAGGGATTCTTCAGAGGAAGAGAGGGATTCTTCTGAGGAAGAAAGAAGACAGGTGAAGAAAAAGAAACAGGAGAAAAAAAGAAGAAGGGAAGAAAGCGAGGAGGAAGAAGAAGAAGAGGAAAAGAGTGTGACGGTGAAGAAATTCAAAAAACAGAGAGACTAAAGAAGGAGAAAAGAAGAAATCAATGAACTTTTAATTAAAGTGTTGTGTTATGAATTGTGAATTGGATTGTAAAAATGGAGAAAAGAATAAATTAATGATATAAGGTAAGTGTCTTTGAGTTCTGATTTTAAAATAAGAACGTACACTCACGCACTCATACACAGAAAACGTACTATAAGGGTAAAATGGGTGGGGTTTTTTTGAGTTATTGGCAAATTGAAAGGCTATCTCTTTTCGAGAAATTTGGGTGGCCCTGAAAAGGGCCTTTTTTCTTTATGGTGTAGGGGTGAGTTTAAGCAATCAACTTTAACTGCCTTAAGCCTTTGCCACGGCCAAGGCCTACTTCTGGACTGCGTAATGTTGATGATGATGATAATGATTGGGTTGAAATCACTAAGGGTGGTACGGTAGGCTTAGTCACAGGGTTAACGTGTTTAGCTCGGGAAGGTCGTATTCTCTTCGGGCGTAATAAAGAAGTCTGATACATTTGTTTCAGACTTCTTAACTCCGCTAAAATGTCCAACAGTACCGTAACCGTTTGATTTTCACCCTCTTGTTTCTTTGATGCTACTTCTTCTTGCTGTTGTTGCTGTTGTTTTTTTCTTACCTCTTCTTCTTCTTGCTGCTGTAGGAGAAAAGCTTGTTCCGCTTCCTTTTGTCGTTGTATAAATTTCTCCAATTCTTCTTTCTGTCTCTGTCTAAAATTCTCCACTTGCGATAATGAAGAAGGTAACGAAGGTTCCGGAACAAATTCTTGCGAGGAGAGAAAATCCACAAAATCCCAATTCACCTCTTCTGAAAGTAAGTCCGGGTTCCCTTGGGCGGTCTCCCCTGCTGGTGCACCCCATTGGATCGTTTTCTGAGTTTCCGTCATGTTGAATCATTGTCGCATAGATTGACTGCACACAAGCGCTAGCGAATCTATATAGACTACGTGACGTCACAGACTGCTCTCTTCGAATTGGATGCGGGCTGACTAAATTTTGTAACGCGTGTTCGGATTGGTGAATGAACTCAATCCGTTTCAATCCTACCTCTGCCTATAAATAATCGCAGTTCACTGCATTGATTCACCTGTTCTCGTCGCTTCAAGATGTGGACCACAGTTGAGTCATTCACCCTTGTGTCTTCCATGATGTTTCGGACAGACTTGCTCATGTGTGTCCGATCCAAGTGGACCGTTGTGCACAGGACAAACACCAGCCTGTGGATACGTAGGATCTACGTTGAAAGACAAGGATGCCTGAAAAGAGTGCTGATTTACGGACCAACAGTGAGACGCAGCCTAAGGACAAGAAGAAGACCAATGCGGTGCCCTTTATGTTAATGAATACATTAACATAAACCCAAAGGCCCTTTTCAGGGCCCCCATATTTCTCGAAAAGAGATAGCCTTTCAATTGCCTACCCCGTTTTTTAAAAAAAATTTAAAAAAAAAAAAAATCCCATATTCAATTCCCTTGTACGTAAAGTGACCCACGATTTATTCCCATGTTCAATTCCCCTTGTACGTATATTAACCCACGATTTATTCCCATGTTAAATTTCCATTGAGGCTAATCTGACCCACGATTTTTTCTCCATGTTAAATTTCCATTGAGGCTAATCTAACCCACGATTTTTCTCCATGTTAAATTTCCATTGAGGCTAATCTGACCCAAGGGGGTCTGTAATGCTAATTCCCATTGAAGCTAATCTAACCCCCTTCACTACTCCCGAGCCTGACCACTTTCACCCTTTACCACGGACAGACACCAAAACCCATATGTGCAGTGCACGAATCATAAATTAAAAAACGAACTAGATCGGGTCCAATCCCACTAGTCCCTAATCAATGCAGATGAATGACTGAGTGCGTGCTGGGTCCAATCCCACTCAAACATAAAACATAGGCCTTACAATCAGATCTATATGTACACAAAAGTACCTCGACCTGACGGCCCAATCAATAAGTGTTCTGTGAACACATAAATGCCTGGAGGAAGTGGCATCATTCCTTCCCCCAGGAGTAATCAACAAGGTGCCTGTGGCACCATAAACCAGTGGTACATGCTCAATGCGAGCGCACACCACTATAATTCAACACAACAACAACAACCCCTAAGACCCAAAACTTTTAGTACCTAGATCATGACCGAAAAACGCGCGGACCTAAAAGAAACACTCACTCACTTTTTTATACTACCCATCACTATTTTAAAAAATTTTGACAAGCCACTTAAAGAAAATACTTACACACACACACACACACACACACACACACACACACACACTTTCTAAGCAAGATAAAGAATTCATGTGCTTCTACACGCACTTCTATTTTTTAACTTATTATAGGCAATCGATTGTTATTTCTTTTCTAGAATATGGGGTAGCCCTGAAAAGGGCTATTTTTTTGTGTGTGAACTTGAAGCTATGGCAATCTTTTAGTTTCTAAGATTGCGGCCTCCTCTGACGATAGGCTTTCTCCCAGGATAAGGTCTGCTTCTTCGGAAAGAGAAGAAGAACTCTTTGGTATCGATACGACAGTCGACAAAGCCTCTGTCAGGTTCAGGTTGCTGCTGCTGCTGCTGTTGTTGCTGTTGCTGCTCTCTCTGCTGTTTCTGAAGTCTGTACTTCTCTGTCCATTCTTCTTCCTCCCTGTTAATTTCTTCTATGAAGAGCTCTTCTATCAGGTCTTCAGTGACTTTTAACATTCTAACATTCTCTATCTCTTCAGGCTTCGGTATCGGACTGTGTCTGACCCTATGCAAATTCACGTAGGCTTCGTTTAGCTTAGCTAGTCTTGAGCACATCTTCGTAGGAGGATGAGTCGATAATGGATGGTTAGACTGTTGTTGTTGAGTTGAATTAAAGTGGTGTGCGCTCGTATTGAGCATGTACCACTAGTTTATGATGCCACAGGCACCTTGTTGATTACTCCTGAGGGAAGGAATGGTGCCACTTCCTCCAGGCTTTTATGTGTTCACAGAACACTTTTTGATTGGGCCGTCAGGTCGAGGTACTATTTGTATACATATCGATCTGATTGTAAGGCCTAAGTTGAGTGGGATTGGACCCAGCACACGCTCAGTTTTCAGTTGCATTTTGCTGCGACTAGTGGGATTGGACCCGATCTAAGTTCGCTTTTTCTGCTAAATTATGATTCGTGCACTGCACATATGGGTTTTGGTGTCTGTCCGTGGAAAAGGGTGAAAGTGGTGTCTTGCCACAGGCCAGTAGTACTCTTCCAATCCAGGATATTTTTGGTCATAAATTCCGTCATTGAAATTGGTATAATAAACTCTGTGGTGTTTTGTTTTCAGAGAGAGCCTATCGAGGTTATGAGGTCAAGGTTAGTTTCTAGGTGACAGCAGTGAAATCAACTTTGGTTTTTGTTTTGCAGCCTTGTGCTGCTTGCCTTGGATGGACTTGGTGTTTGTCCATTTTTTTGTTTTATTTGGGGTCCTACTTTCCTAGGTTTGATTTTTGGTTGGAGTCTTGTGCTGCTGAACCTGATAGTCATTGGGTTTTTTGACTACCTTATATATGTAATTTTTAGGGTATTATTCTATATGGTTGTTACTTTGCAGCATTGTGCCGCCGGGGGCCTGATAGTCGTTGGGTTTTTTTCGACTACCTTATATGTATTAATTTGGGGTCCTATTGCGGGTGTGCCTGACGGTCTCGTCTTGTGACCACCTTATGCGTTCTATTTTAGGGTTGGATGGTTAAGTCTAGGTTTGTTGTAGCTGTCACCTAGGTATAGACGGTAAAGTTTTAGCTGTTAGAATAGGACGTTGTAGAAGAGTGGTATGATAGGACATGGTTGGTTGGTTGGTTAGCTGGATTATAGTGGTTTTCGTTCTTGTGAACATGTACCACTTGTTTATTCACGCACTGCGTGATTTTTAATTACTCCTGGGGGAAGGAAAAGGAGCCTCATCCCCCAGGATTTTATGTACTCACAGAGTACTTTTTAATTTAGCCACTCAGGTGTAGGACTAACTAGTCCTTAACAACCTGACTGAAAGGTTATAAACATGAGTGGGAATAGTCACACCACACACTCATGTTCTTAGCTGGATTGAAATGCCCCAGGTGTCAACCCAAGCAGTATGTGACGCCCGCTACGATTGGTCGGCAGCGATGACGTCACATTAGGACACCTAGTCTTGTGGCAGGTGGAAATCGTTCCACAGACTGCCACGTGTACGTTGTCCGAGCGTGGTAAAGGAGGAAAGGTACTCGGAAAGCCAGCCATGGATGTCATGTACTCCGCTAAACGCTAGCCCGTACTTATTACAAATCATGTCCAGTTCTAAGACATGGTTATACTGGAGACTGTCCCGGTTTTATAGTCAAAGCGCGGACGTGAAGGAAAACACCCCTACACGGTTTTCGAGTCGGAACGTTCAAATAGTCTCATGTGAGGAATAGAGATAAGTCAAAGAGCATGAATCATGATACCTATAGCAAAACAAACCACAAAGACATTTTTTTCTTCAAAACACAGCATTTTTATTCAAAATCATTTAACACTAACAAGTATCCAGACAATTTTTTAACAATAACTATACAATATAACATTAAACATTTTTTCAAATACCAAACATTTTTTCTCAAATAACACTCTATTTTGGACAGGGTTGACAACGTGGTGAATGAAATTGTGATTTCCACCGTTGGAAGTCATTAGGCCATTGATGGACACTACGTTTCCTAGCTAGAGACAAAAAATAAGCATAATGGTCACAAAACCATTGATCTACTTTCAAATCGTTTCTAGAAGAAGAACGAGGATCAAAATGAGTCACTAAATGTTCTAAAGAATAGTCCAGACTGCGATGATGCAGAAAATACACACAGTACTGTCCACACACCAAGGAATCTGTGCCTTGTAATTTCACATTATTGAATCGGGTGGTCTGAGCATTTCTTCTCATAAAGTCGATGATATCGTCTTCCAAAGAAGGCAATCCATAGGAATCAAAATATTCCACACATTCTTCTTGAGGAAAGTAGACGGCTACCCAGTGGGTTCCTGGGAGATGACTGTCGTCCGTGTTGATCACATAAACTTGATGGTCTTGAGGTTTGCGATGAGGGAGTTCATCTTGAGCACATACGACAGGATTCCAAGAAGCAGTGTACGAACTGTGGTTCAAAAGATAATAAAGTTCCCAGGTATCCATGTTTGTGTTGTTTTTTCTTCACAGGTGATAATAAGTGATCAATTCAATCCTGATTTTCTCTTGGAAAATGTCTGTCAAGTAAAAGGCGTTTAGCTCCGACTTCTTACCCTGGTCCAAGAGCCTTTCGATACGATGGATCTCCAGAGGCGTTAATGGAGGAGAAGAATATTCACGCAAGCCTTTATACTACTGAGCCAACACGAATTCTATCTAGATGAGACCTCAAGCTTTTTCCAGATACTCGTTCAATTTTTCTTCTTGACTCAGCATTAGGCATCTATCGTGTTGAATTTGACTGGGATGATCGTTTTGACATCCATAACAATCTTTCTTGATCAATTCCTTCATTTTATCTCCCAGCACTGTAGCAAAACAGGAGACTAAATGGGCTACTTGTTCTGGCCATCTCGACTTCATCATAACTTCATCGTCTTTGTCTTGGGATTCTTCTTACACGGTCTCCTCGCATTCCATGTCCAGAGTTTCTCCACTAGGTAAAGAGGGATAACAGTATTCCATGGCTTCTAATAATCTAGAATGACTTCTCTCAAACTGTTGATTTCTATCGTATTGTCAAATGCTGCATACAGGTGGACGTTCAGTGTGTTATCTGCAGATATTGGATTCGCAAACTGAAGTTCCACACGAATCTGACCGGATTTTATAGGGTGGAAATGTCCCTCGTCGCTGCCTTGGTCTGGAGTGAAATCAAAAGCCCACAAAGCATAGCCTCCTGCATAATCGTCGTACGAAATCCTGTGACTGGTGTTGGTCACTAACTGTCCGGTGGCTTCGTACAGGGACAAGTACGATCTCAAATAATTCCTGTCACCAAACTTAGGCTCAAAGGGTCGGGTACACAGGGTCTTGCCATCGCGACTGACTTCGATTTTGGCTACGTTGTAAAGTTGAAAATGGAAAGGGTTTTCGTTGTGAAGTCCATTGAAGGCTGAATTCTTGACGATACCAATGATCAAACGCTTGGGTAATTGTCCTTGAAAGAGATGATCTTCGATCATGGATCGCTGTTCAGCAGGAATAGAGAACGTTTTCACTTCTACGCGTCGTATCGGATACTTGGCGGTCGTTCTGCTCAACGTGTGACTGATGTCGTTTCCCACTTTAGGTAACACTTCCACACGACGCACGTAAGGCCTGGTTTCTTGGATGATAGTTTTGTATTCGTTAGCATTAGCCATCAAATGGAAAGCAGCAGTGCTACGATTCAGTCTCAGGTGGATATTCACGCCGTTCAGCAAATACTTTTCTTGCAGCCACATGTCCAAATGCAAACGATCCATCAGTTCTAAACTTCGCCCATGCAGAATTTTCTTACGACGGTCATTAAATCCCACATTGTGAGGATCGTCATCTGCTGTCAGGGCTGTGTCGTTAAACGTGTTATCACCCGGTGGCCTAGTGGTTAGAGCGTCCGCGTCGGATGAGGAAAGTCGTGGGTTCGATCCCCGGCCGAGTCATACCAAAGACTTACAAAAATGGTACTAACAGCTGCCTCGCTTGGCACTCAGCATTAAGAGGTTAATGTTAGGACTGGTCGGCCCGGTGTCAGGATAATGTGACTGGGTGGGATATCATGCTACATGTCTGCGGCATGATGCCCCATGTGCTAGACATCACTATAAACTGCCACACTGCAGACATCGTAGCGATATGACTGAAAAATTGTTAAAGCTACGTTAAAAATCCAAAATCACATCACACATTACTCACTGTTCTCACCCGCTGTGTCAGGTTTCATACCACGCAAGCATCCAGATGAGTATTCTTGGTTTCTTTTCCCTACGTCAAGAGATTTTCCAGGTACTGTCGATAAGGGTAAGTATCCATGCTGCTGCTGACCAGTTTGTTTTTCAAGTACAAGTCTACTTCGCTGAACAAGGAATGCATGAAATTGTTAACAGAAGCTACTCTAGCAGTGTCTGCGTGAATGGATTCTTCCGTTTTGATCACTTTGACTTTCAAGTACAGGTAATTGCTATTCAGATCGATGTAATCTTCGGGCTGACCTTTGATATCAAACTCGATTTGAGCTGAATCCGTCAAAGAAGAGACGGGGTGAAATTCGACCCATTGGGATTCTTGCATGGTCATCATGGTGGGTTGCATGGCAAACAGATCCAGTTCCGACTTGGAACAAGCGCAAGATTCTCGGTGCATCATTTTTCTGTTTCTCAGTAATTTAATAATCGAAAACGTCTAAGTCTCGAACGGTTCTTCTTTTCTTTGTCTTTCTAGCTTTAGAAGTGTGAAGTCTGGCGAAAGGGTGTTTTCTTCTTCGTCTCTTTCTGCATTGTCCTTGCTGTGGCTTCAGGGAAGTAGGAATGCCTGACTCAGTAGCGTGCAGGGCATTTATAGGTGTTTCTCGTCGGCCTAAAAGTCTTTGCCTGTTTGCAGCAAGACATTTTTACCTGCCCTCAAGAAGGCTTCTTTAGGGTTTTGTTTGTCGATGATGACCATTTTGGAGAAATTCTTTACCGTGTGTCAATGCCGCATCTTTCAAGGCGTGCAATCAGCGTGTCACCATCGGTTTCAACACCGGAGCCACCGAAAGAAAGGCTGATTTCAACATATCTCCTAAACCGTGTCCTCGCTGTCAAGCAACGTCTCGGTACACTGGATACATGACTTACGAATCGTTTGAGAACCGTTTTCGAAAATGGAGTTTCACCGTGACTTTTCCTTTGGTGAATGGAATATTTTGTCCCAGATCTCCTTTTATAGCAATGTTGACCGTGTCCAAATAAGACTTCCTGACAGGTAAATAATGAGGATGTACAAATTCGCGGTGATAAGTGTTTCCACCTTCCTCGTCAGCATTCGTGGCAGAATCCACTTTGAAAGGAATGACACGCAGTAACGGTACGGAGGTGTGTCCCACCACATTGTACTCCACTACATCGGAGTACACAGAGATCAAATTCAGTCCTTGGTTGAGTTCTACCGGGGAACGAAAAAACTTGCTAAAAGAATCGTTGTCGGAAATGACTGCTATTTCGCCTTTTTATTATACTTTCTTCCTCATCTCCACATCCCCGCCCAACATGTCAAACAATTCAGGACAAAATAAAATGGACAACAGTTTGTACCCCTCAGGAAATTTCATCAGGAAGCGACGAGCAACTTTACGGTACTCCAGGGTGACACTTTTTCTGACACTCTCCAGAGCTTTAAGAAACACGACATTAAACCTGGAGCAATGGTGCTGACCAAATAATATCCTGGAGGAATGAACAAGTGATAGGTGGTCCACTTATGAGTTTTTGTGCTAGGGGTTTTCTTATCATATCTGACGTTGTTTTCCAAGTACTGTTGCAATTGTTCGTCATGAACTTCCACCGTAAAATAATTTTGATTGGGAAGGACATTGAGGACTTGAGTCGCGTGAATCATTTCCACTAAAGCCACTTCCCAATGGGCTCAGTGATCTAATGGGATGGCCTGAGGTAATTTGGCCGTGTAACAGCACAAAGTGTTGATGGGAAACACCTCCATAGAACTGTCAATGGGTAAGGTTAAGTAAAATTGGTTTTGGTGACTCATAATTCCATAGTTCTGTGGCTGTCCGAGGGGTTACTGGAAGTCAGAGGAGTCTCTCCGCCCAAAATAGGGTTATTGTTGTTGTTGGAGTTTTGACTGACACTGGCACAGGACACAAGGTTCCCGTTGTTCCCGTTCGAGGTGAATTTCAGGGAGGGATTGGGAAGCAGGTAACCGATGCAACTGCTCAATAAAATGATCCACATTTGTTTGTCTCCTTGTTGCAAACTCAAATTGGCAATGGCTGCACCGATGACACAATACACCACAAAGATTTGGCAGAAAAAGACGATTTGTGTTTTAGACACACGTTCTCCACACCACACCCACAAAGGTTGTTTCTGTAAATCTTGCAGAGAAGAACTGGGTGAAGGAGTGGTCGCCGTAGATGAGTCTGTGTGAAAGGGCATGATGGACACTTCTTTTTATAGTCAATGACTTGCGAAGCGTCGATCCAAGAATCAAAACTGGGTGGATATCCTTTCCAACGTACTTTCACTTCTTTGACACGTCGTTTGCCTACTTTACGGGTTCTGCGTTCGAGAATGCTTTCGATGTCGTACACGTCGTCTTCTTTTTCGGTGACATGTTGTAACTCTGGTAAGTAAAACGTTCCTTTTAACACTTCTCAGTTCATGTCTTAAAATTTATAGACGGCACGTTGACAACGTGCACTCGTCCAGTGACACGAAACAATTCGGTCGTCCAGTTAGGTAAGTAACCTTTGTCGAAAGTGCGTTTGGTTTTGCAAATGCGTACCCAATCTCCTACGGCAAACACTCCTCTTTTCTTGGGGACAGCCCTCGTCGGGGATGTACCAAACAGGCGATCAGACACCAGTACTTCGTTGTCGGGAGTCACTTCTTGTGGGGCAAGTCCAATGCTTCGATGGTAAGATTGATTGTACGCTTGCACCAGGTGCGGTAAGATGTCGATGTACTTCAGAGTGTGGTGATGCGTTCTTTCAAAGTGCGTTGAAAACGTTCCATGATGTTAGCTTTGGTTTCAGGAATCTCGGTGGTAAAAAAATGAATGTCACTTTTTCTTTAATTCTTTTTGGAAAGCTTGGTTCAGAAATTCGGTGCCTTTGTCCGTTTGCCATCGAAGAGGGTGACGACCACTTTGTTTCAACACCCGTTGAAGGGCTCGCACTAACTCGTGGCTGGATTTGGAAGTCAATGGTACGACCCAGGCAAATTTGGAAAAGACGTCGATGACACAAAACAAATATTTGTAGCCACAATTGTAGCTGGCCAAATAAGAGACATCGGCTAAATCGGCTTGCCATTGATGATCGATGCCTTCCACTTGGGTGCGACTTCTGGAAAACTTGCGTCGAATGGGTTTGTGTAAAGTGTAGGTAGCTTGTTCTTGTAACCATCGTTGCACCTGAGGTAAACGGAGACTTTTCAGTCGAGTTTTGGCAGCACGATACAATTTTTGAACTCCTGCGTAACCTGCAGGATGGGAGGGATCGTAGTAAATGCTGACTAACACCTTTTCCATTTTGTTTATTAATAAGGCACCCACTCTTGGAGGATGCTACTCTTTTTCTCGTGGGGTATTTTCTTGGTTTGTAATGCTTTACTTGTGCGACCAGCGATAGGTGTCGAAGAGGAGGATGTCTGAACAGGGGATATCGGTTCTTGTTTCACTTCTGTGTTCACCTTCTTTTTCTCTGCTGATGAAGAACGGGTGGTCATCATCTTTTTAATCCATCCAATTCTGGAGGTAGGTGGTGTTGTTAACTTGTGTACTTTTTCTGGTGGAGTTTGAAACCCTTCTTCTTCTACTCATATTTCTGTCTTGGTCACTGGTAGTGGTGATGGTACTGGACTTTTCATCAAGGTCTTAAAATCTTTCAGAGTGGGAAGAAATGTTTCGTCTGAAGCTTTTTGGTGAAAGAGTTACAGTCGTTGCAAGAGTTGACCGTACTTTTGCGATTTTTCTGTTTCAGACAAATCTTGGCGATCCATCAAGGACTGCAATTCGTGTTGTAACTGGGACATCTCGGTCAAATGGGGATTGGGAGGTAAATGCGGGGTCCGTTGTTCTTGCCAACGATGGTATTCCATCTATCGTTTGTAAGGCACTAAAGCTAGTTTTCGTCCTCCCATTGAATGTCAAGATTTACGTCTGAGATCTTGGGACTTTAGAGGTCCTTTTTATCTTGCTCCCACCAGTCCTCCCAACATGGTTCCCAAGACTCCTTTCAGCAATGGGCCTAACAAGAGGGGTAAAATTCCTCCGCGTTGTACCAACATCTTCTTCTTTTGGCGAAGGGGGATTTTCTTTTGAACCATTTGGCGAAGAACGTGGTGATGTTTGCCTAAGCATTGTTTCTGGTGTTTGGACAAAGGGATCGCGCGTTTCAAAACGTCCAAACAACATTCGCACACGGTATCGATGACATCTTTGGAGGCTGTTTGAATAAATTTTTTTTCGTAGGGGTGGAGAAGCTTTGGACAGGACAGATAACATGTCCCCATGTTTGACTAAACGTGGAGGCAGTCCTTTCCTTTTCTTTCCTTGAGGTTTAGATGAGGGATGTTTTCTGGAGGGTGACATCTTTGAGTCTTCAGGAGCACCAAAACACTGATACCCCTACTTTGTCACAGACCTTTTTTATACTGGAACGCGTCGCCACTGATTGTCTTGACGTCGTATTAACTTGAGGACAGGCATGACACGTCTTGCAGGGATACGTAACGGACTAAATCGAGCCAGTTCTTGCTTGGACAAATCCAGTAAACTCTGTAACATGCCCTATCTCTCCTGGGCTTTGATTTTGGGAGAAGGTACTTTGTGAGCAGCGGCCACTGCCGCTAAAGAGGAGGGTCCTGCCACTGGAAAAGTTCTTGGTGTCATCAACGGAGAAGTTCTTGGTGTTATCAACGTCTCCAAGTACGTCTCAGTTCTTGGTGTCATGAAGGGAGTAGTGGATGGATCTGAGGCTACCGGAGACGCGATCACCGTCCTTGCAGGTCGTAGTTTGGGAGAGTAAGGTTGTGTCCTGGCCGACGTGCCTCTCTTGCGACTAGTTTTCTGTGAGCTTTTCTTTTTCCGAGGTGGTCACCGGAAAGAGGAGGGTCCCGCCACTGGAGAAGTTCTTGGAGACACGGGTCTTCTTGGGGCCCTGATCTTGACACCGTGGCTCTTTTTCTTCTTGGAGCTTCGTTTGGCTTTTTTCTTGGGGAGAACTTTGGGAGCATTAGGATCCCATCTTAAGAGAGAGCAAATGATGACACTTCCGAGAGTACCGCTCCCTCCAGGTTTCAAAATGATTTGTGTTTGGTTTGAGTGTCGATGCGCGGATCGGCCAGTTGGGTCAAAGCGACTTTGTTTCGATCAAAAAAGCGTTTGGTTTGATGAGGAATCTGAATGATTCCTTGTGGTAATTGACATGCTGTCACCGTGAACCATCGTAAAACTTCTTTGAGACTGGTTTCTAAGACACGAGCCCGTATTTGTGGAATTTTTTCGCGACTGATGCCATAAAAGGCACGAATCGGCGTGTGGAGTTTGTATGGCATCGTCGTACGCCTGAGTCAGTCAAGGCGTTCCTAACTGTTTGGCTAAGACTTGCACTTGCGATTTATCTCGAGGGCTTTTAAACAAGACCACATGATGAGCATTGGGACTGATGGTGCGATAGGCTTCACTTTGCTGAAACAAATTTAGAGTGATGTAAATGACACTGGCATTACGATGGTGCCCTTTGCGCGTAAACCAAAGTTTAATTTCTTCTTCGTCTTCTCCTAACATGTCGTCGAAAATGACCAAATGGGTTTGACGGGAGTCAGACACGATTCCATCGTCTTCTTTAGGAATGCCTTCCACAAACACGATGGAATCGCCTTGACTTTCTAAAAGGAGGTTGTAAGCCGATTGCCACTCTTTGTAACACCACACGATGCGTTGAGGTGGACGATCGATCAAATGATGTTTATGTTCGATCAAACGTTTGACAAATTCAGTTTTGCCTGAACCGCTAGGTCCAGCAATGAGTATGTTAAAGGGATGGCGAAGATACAAAGCCTCCCAACTGGCATGATCTAAGTGTTCGTCGATGACTTTGATAGTGAAGGAAGAGGGAGCAGGGACAGTAGAGGTAGCCATAGTGTTAGGAATGTCACTTGTGACACGAAAACAGACAAGACAAGAGTTTTTATACTTTTTTCAGGACACGTTTATTGATGTTTTAAAAATGAACACGAAAGACAAAAATACATAAAAGCCAAAGGCTTCAGTACAACGATAAAAGGCACATGAAAACGATCAACGTGGAATAGAAACAAGGTTCTGTACAACATGTTTTGGGTAATGTTCTGACCAGTTCAACAGGGGGTAAGGTCACACAAGTGTCCTCCCGAAAGGGTCTTTCAGGAATGCCCACGACAGTCCTATTCTGAGTGACGCGTTCTTATTCTGATACTGTCACTAACACTGGTTGAAAAGTGACTTTTTTCTTTGGACGTAGAAAGGAAGGATCACAACTCTCGAGCATACTTGGCCACTTCTTGGGTCCAAACCTCAAAACCCCATTTTTTCCAGACACGTACATCTGTCCAATGGCGGGTGTAAGTCACAAGCTACAGACACATCGTCATACACGTCTTCGGTAGCTAAAAGTTGACGAATCTTTTTTTCCTGTAGAGGTCGAGAAGTATCCAGATGAAAATGCAATGCATTGAGCAAAATGAGTCTTTCGTGACCATTTAAAGGCACCACTTTCATGTTGAATTGAGTGGTAAGTACTGTTCGTAAAGAGTCCACAAGGAATCGGCTGGTAAACGAAATCCCAGAAAACAAGTCGCTAAGACACACACCACTTGTAGACCCAAATTGAACGGAAACAGTTCTTGTAATACTTGATGGTAATGATCCACGGTTTGAATATTGTCATTGAGTTCCTTCCACGGAATATGTTCAATCACATGTGATAGAAGCCTTGGCATGACAGCCTGTTTTTATGCCCTCTTTTTTTCGGAAGCAATACACGTACTTTCTAGCCAGATATCTTCGTTCTCCAGTTGGAAATTTAAATGCTCCAAACTGTAACCTACACTTCAGAGTTCGATTAGAAGTTTCCTCTTCCACTATTCGTTGCTCTAGGTGAATCTCGAAGTAACCAAAATTATGAACATGTCAATCATTGGCGACCTGGAAGTATTGAACAAGGTCTGATCACTGGAACAATTTCTGACGAATCAGTTCTCTTATAGCATTCAGGTATCAATGATTCAAACACCGGTGACGTAACGGATGCAATTGTTCTTTACGTTTGACTTGTATTTTGACCAGTTCTCGGTAAATGCGTTCTCTCAACTCCACAGGCAAACCACGAATGTCTCTTGTAAAGTATCTATGAATAGGTCATACTAAATCCTCTTTTGTCTGACACAAGAAATGTACTGTTTGCACAGACATGGTTTTACTTCAGTGTCGAATCTAAATCGTTTAGTCACTAATTTGCACATCACAGTTCGTTCAGAAGTTTCCTCTTTCACTAAGGTGACAATTTGTAAAAGATTTTGGTAATTCGTTAACTCTTCCACTGGAATTCGAGGCAGTAAGTTTGCATTGTAAGAAATAGAATCATAAATAACGAACCAATCCTTATTAAAACCATGGGGTAGTTGATGAAGGTCTGACCAATGAAACACTTTCGCCTTAATCAGTCCTTTTATAGCATTCAGGTGCCAGTGGTTTAAACACCGGTGACGTAACGGATGTAATTGTTCTTTACGTTTCACTTGTAGTTTGACCAGTTCTCGGTAAATGCGTTCTCTCAACTCCACAGGCAAAGCACGAATGTTCTCTTGTAAAGTATCCATTCAGGGATAATTGATATTGTCCTACTAAAGGGAAATAGTGATAACTGGGAGACCATCGAGCATGTTCCAGGTAGGCCGAATCTTGTGCTTCTCAGTGGTGAAGTAACACACCGCAACTGAAGCACCTGATTTTTCCCCTTCGCCCAAGTAGAAAAATCCGGCTCTGGCTGATTCTTCGGGGGTCAGTCCTCCCAGATACTTAGGCCATTTTCCTCTGAACGATTGAAAACGATTTTCAAAGTCACAGTATTCAGACAAACGCACAGGGAACGAATATTCGTCTTTCACAGGTTCGTTTCGGTGAGGGAAGGGTGACATGGACAGGAGTTTGCTCAGGGCTGGATGACATCCGTAGGGTGGAAGACGTGAAAGTTGACATCCACATTGACCATGAAACCCAATAAAGTGTCCACGATGACCAGGGACATCGATTTTGCATCCATCAGGTTTGACACGCACATCATCACTTTCCATGATAGGGGTAGTGAGAACAAAGTTCCCATGATGCTTTACGGCATCGCTAAGGTCACAACGTACAGCATAGCTCCTATCGCAAGGCTCACAATCGCACTCGTCTGCAAACTCCGTTACGCAGTTACAATGGTAACCGCATGGACACTCGCAGTTTCCTTCCGGACATTTTCCGTCGCAATGCATGGGTCTTATCCATTCAATATTAGTCACACTAGGGGAAGGTAAATCGTTTTTACAATCCCCAAACTGGAACGATGTCTCTTTCAAAGGATTCATCTTGTTCGCTTGGTCTTGGTAGTCACAATGAACTATCGATCTTGGACATTGTCCCTTTTTATATACAGACCAATACCAACATGTCTATACTGGAAAGTAAAGTGATTGGGAAGTCGCACTCGCTTCTGGTACACGATTTGATAGACTTTTTCCAAGGGTCGACTGACGATGTGGTGAATGGGTAAACGTACAGTCTTGTTTGGCTGATAGGTGGTCACTTTAAAGTGTTTATCTTTTCCAGACTGCAAGGCTTCTTTCAATACGCCAAAGTTCAACACTCGACTGGTACGATAATTCAGAGTCAATCCTTTCACTTTACACTTCTTGTGCACTTCTCCTTGTTTGTCCCGGTATTCGTAGCCGTAAATTTTAGGACCACCACTGACGAAACTTAGAATTTTGTCGTCGTGGTGTTCGTCTGTCCAGGCTCGTAAACGGTCTCCTTCGATGTCAGGGTGATGTTGACCCGTGCGCTCGATGTAGATGTAACTGTCCGTGTCAAAGTACAGGACACGTTCCCCTAACAGTTCTAAAGCTTCGTACAGTTTTAAGCGAGCATGAGCTGTCACGTAAGCCGCAGTGATGACATTTCTAAATTCGTCGGCTTCTACAAAGTCCAAATGTACTTCGTAATTCACTAAGATCAAATCCTCACGAACAACGTCCACGTGTTTCATGAATTTGGTTTGTCGTGAATCATCTGGAAATAGCGGGAAGGTTCTGTCAAATACTCCGTCTTGGGTAAACACGGTCGTTGTGCCATTTTACCCTACAAGCAATTTAACATCACTTTGGCAAACGATCACCTGCCTTCGTTTTTCTCGATGTGGTCTAAAGTAATGCCTTCTTATGCCCAGTATTTCTCTTTGAATGTCTTTTGGTCTTCGGGAGTGTGACACCAGGAAGGATAGCCACTGGCTTCTTGTTTCAGTTTCAAAAAAGCATCCACGTATTCTGCGCAAATGCCTTTCTGACTTGGGTCACACTTGTGGTATTGTTGTGTCTTGGGAAAGTGGTAAATTTCGTATACTTCTAACAGCTGGTATCCCATGTCCAGAGCTTTGAACAATTCTGCGCTGACCCACGTTCCCGTCAAGGCGCTTTCTTCCTGGGTGTGCTGACAAGGCTGGTCTTGGTTGCACGTTTCGGCACAAAGGAAACATCAGTTTTCCTTGACAATGGTGAGGTAACACGGGATGGTACAAGTCCGTGGGAGGCAAAACTTTGCACTTGATTAAGCCTTCGTATTGTCGAATGTGGTTCCGGTCGATGTGTTCCGTTAACAATTGCGGGTGCCCTGCAGGAAAGCGACAATATTTACACACGTAGGGATACATCGAACACACGTCCAAGTATTTGATTTCTTCTCCTTTCTCTTCGTCGGCTTGGTACAACAAACAGGTGGCATTGGTCCTTCCTCCGTACAAACTATCCCTCGGGGTCAGCGGGTCCATGAACTGGTAACTTTCCACGATGCGTTTAAACTCGGGATCGATTTTCAAACGGTGATCGTATTCGTGTTCCCACATTACCACCATTTGGTATCCTTGCTGTTCTAACTTTGGGCGTCGCTGACAAGTGACCTGGTACAAGTCTTCCATGGTTCGATGTAAAAACTGATTTTTAGTGTTACGATCAGGGTAACAGACGGGATCCGTGAAATAAGCAACGATTAAACTCGTACACGATCTTGGGGATTTCTAAGTCCCAGCCATCGACCGAATGCGTTCCGATGGTCTTTTCGCCCCCTCCGTTGCGGGCATGCTGAATCCATTTGTTTTCCTTGTCGCACAAGTAATGTAACCAGCGTAAGGCTTTGACCAAGTATTGACGTTTGACATAGTTGGTCGTTTGAGGACTGATGACAGCCACGGTGTTTTCAGGCATGAATTGTTGTCGGTAGACTAAGAAACATGCTTTGACAATGGTGCAAGCTTCTTTCAAAGGATCGACCCCTCCGTGTTCCATGAACAGTTCTCGAAATTTTCCACAGCAACGTCGTAAACTGTCCACGTCGGAACGACAATACTTTAACATTTCTTCCTGAAATTCAAAAGGGTCGGAGGCATGAGCCTGGTACCAAGCGTAGAAGGCTTCTCGTTGTTTGGTACGCATGTTGTCCCGGTCGTAATAGTGAGCCTCAGGCAAATGGGGTAGAACGGCGTGTTGATTGGCTTCCGTATTGAAAAAGTGTGGAAAGTACCCTTTAGCCATTTCTGTCATTCCAAACGTTTTAGGCATTCGACTCAAAGGCATGGCCAAATAGCTCATCGGATCTTTATACTGTACTTGCCCCACTTGCATGAAAATGATTTTGGCTCCGTTCAAAGTGACTTTAGGACGTTCGGTGCCTTGTTCTGTATAGTATCTGAGAAGAAACTGTCCATTGTATCCAGAGAAATTGTGTGCCATCACCGTGGCATGACGATGACAATCTCCGTAACATTCGATGTCCTCTTGGCTCCATTCTAAGACCCATTGGGCAAATTCGGTCAGCGTGTTAGGTCCCCGAGATATTTTATCACGCCCTCCAGGAATCTTGCTGTAGTGAGGGCAATGACTGAAGATAGGTTCTTGAATGCACTTCTCGCACGCTCGATGAGCCACGCAGAAATTAGGAATGTTAATGCCGGTCTCTTACCTGCATTCGAAATCGAAAAAGATGAAATCGCCTCTCTTCTTGTGACCATCCTCTTTCTCTTGTTGGGGTTTGTATTTTTGCATGTAGCATTGATGTTCCAAGTCCACGATGTGGTGACAAATGTGACATTTTTTCTTTCCTGGACATACGTGTGCCTTGGCATTATTGGTAAGTATGCCTTGTCCACACGTGGGGCACAATCTCAAGAGTTGACAAGCACATTTCTGCTGTGAAACGTGTGTCTTGAGATGTTGTTGGTAACAGGCAAGGCTGACAATCGTGCGCAGACTAGCAGGACAATGCACTCGTTCTTGTCCTTCGTGCAGACAGGGTTGAGAGGCCAAACATCCTAAGCATTTCGATCCGCAATGTTTGTGTTGCTCTCGAATGTTATAGCCATAGTCACATTTCTCACAGTAATAACTGTATCACAGGAATGCGGTGATACTGGTACTGTATCGAAATGTTCATCGTGACGATAGAGATGAATGTATTTTCCATCTTTAAAGTCTTGGCCTCGAAACAACAGAGGTCCGCGCATTTCTTGAGGGTGCACTTTCAAGGTGTATCGTGGAGCTAGGGCATCTTGCAATTTTTGCATCTCAGGAATGCCACAGGGTGTGTCTTTGGACAGGCCGGCTTGTTGTAACAGGAGTTCTGGTTCATTTCGTTGTTTGGCTCGGTTCGATTTTTGAATAGTTTTCCAGGCTCTTTTCCATTCTGCAGTGTCGTTCTTGTTGGCATTGTTTCGTCCCATCACGATAGCCCTGGCTAAATACATCTGGTCTTGAGAGTTGTGAATTTGAACTAGGCTACGCTTAATGCTGCGAAGGTCGTTCACTAATAACACCTTTTTGCGTTGTCCGGTCCCTTGAGGAGGAGAGACGTGGGTCATGTCCAGTGTGGCTTTTCCATCGGTAATGTCAAACTTGTCATTGGATTGTTGCACATGTTGAATCTTGTCCATGACTTTGGAAGGGGTCAATTCTGCAGGGCTACTAAACTCGATCCAAACAGGGGATTTCAAGCCGTCCTATTGTATGGAAAGTCTCAAGCGATCGTCTTCTTTGGGTTGACATTGTCGCTTGAGTGTGGTGAGCAAAGAATCCCACATCTCGGTGATGAACTCTTCTGCTTTCTCCAGCGATACGTCGGACTTGAAATCTTTAAACTTCACCGTGTATTTGTAAGCCGTGGTTCTAAATTTTCTAGAGGTGCGCTTTTCCGTCTCTCGAATGTGATAGTACTTTTCAGGGTTGACAAAGGGTGGTGAACTTGGGCTAGGTGCAGACTCTGTGGGTTTGGATTCTGGTTCACTCATGTCCTCTTCAAAATCACTGGCATGAATTTGTGCCAAGACTTCAGCAATGGTACGAGGCGAGAGATCACGTTACTGTCTCTTACGTTCTTCTTCTCCTTTCTTTTTGATTGAATTGGATCGTTTCATCTTGACTGCAAAATGTGAAATGACTAAAGTTTAAACACCATGGGTTACTTTATATCCATGACAGACCAGCGTATATAAAGGGTGTGTGTCTTGTCTTTCCACTATTCATTTCACTCTCAACCGAACAGAACATGGACGAGACTACACAAATCGAACTTTTCATCAGAACTTTGCGAGGGGCCATCAGAAAATTTTCTTCAGACCAGCCGACGGATTACTCACCCTCCTTTCGATATAAAAGTCAAGATACTTGCTATATCTGTCAGAAGAAAGGGTATTGGTATTCAGAGTGCCCAGACCGTCAAAACAACAAAACAAGGGTTAAAAGAGACAAAAGTCAAGATACCTGTTATCATCATCAAGAAAAATGACATTGGTCTCCAGATTGCCCTAAGAAACAACAGGAGCAAGAAGAAGAGGGGAGTGATGGAGAGGAAGAAAGCAGACAGGTGAAAAAACAGAAACAGGAGAAAAAAGAAGGAAAGAAAGTGGGAATGAAGAGGAGGAAAAAGCTGTAAAAGTGAAGACATTTATAAAAAAAAAAGAGTGAAGACAGAAAAAGAAGAAGCCTATGAACTTTTTAAAGTGCTATGTGGTGTTGTGAATTAGATTGTAAAATTTATACCAGAATAAACAGTCTATAAAACGTAAGTGTCTCTTGGTTTTGATTTTTAGAATAAGAATCTACACTCACGCACTCAATCATTCACACGTACTATAAGGGTAAAAAAAGGGATTTTTGAGTTTTAATTGATGTTGGCAAATTGAAATAGTATCTCTTTTCGAGAGACATGGGTGGCCCTGAAAAGGGCCTTTGGGCCTTGGTGGGTTGTAAACAACAAACTTAGGAAACAATCACCTTTAACTGTCTTAAGCGTTTGCCACGGCCAAGGCCTCCTTCTGGACTGCGTACTGTCGATGATAATGATTTGGTAGAAATTATTAAGGTTGGTATGGTAGGTGTTGTCACAGGGTTGGATTGTTTAGCTCGGGAAGGTCTTTTTCTCTTTGGTCGTAATAAAGAAGTCTGATACATTTGTTTCAGACTTCTTATCTCCGCTAAAATGTCTAACAGTACCGTAACGGTTTGACTTTCACCCTCTTGTTTCTTGGCTGCTTCTTCTTGTTGTTTCTTTCTTACCTCTTCTTCTTGGTGTTGTAGTAGAAAAGCTTGTACCGCTTCCTTTTGCTGTTGTATAAATTTCTCCAATTCTTCTTTCTGTCTCTTTTTAAAATTCTCCACGTGTGGTAAAGAAGGAGAAGGTGACGAAGGTACTGGTTCAGGAACAAATTCTTGCGAAAGAAAATCCACAAAATCCCAATAAACCTCTTCTGGAAGTAAGTCCGGGTTCACTTGGGTAGTCTCAACGGTCGGTAGTAGTGAATGGGGGCACTTTAACGACAATGGGAATTAGCATTAAAAACCACCCTGGGTCACTTTGGCGACAATGGCAAATTTAACATTACGAAAACCCCTGGGTCACTTTAGCGACAATGGGAAATTAACATGGGAATATATTTTGGGTCTGCTGAGCGACAATGGAAATTAACATGGGGAATAAATCGTGGGTCTGTTGAGCGACAAGGGAAATTTAACATGGGAGAAAAAAAGCATTCTAGGGACAAGGGGAATTTAACATGGGATTTTTTTTAATTTTTTTTTTAAAAATAAAAAAGGGGTAGGCAATCGAAAGTCGATCTCTTTTCGAGAAATGTGGGTGGCCCTGAAGAGGGCCTTTGGGTTTCTTCTTCTTTTCATTTCTTCTATTTCTCCACCAGCTTCTTATTTTCTGTCCTACACTCTTTCTCTTCTCTTCTTTCTTTTCTTCCTTCTTTTTCTCTTCTTTCTTCTTCTCCTCCTCTTCTTTCTTCCCCTTCTCATTTTCTTCTTCCTTTTCAATTTTTTCGTTCCATACTCTCATCATTATCCTTTCCTCTTCATCCTCCTTCTCCTCCTTTATTTCTTTCATCAGATCACTGATCATTTCCTTTACTTTTCTTAAATTGTTGATCTCCATCTTCACTCGATGGGGACTATAAGAATAGTGATCCTCGTTTAACCTCACTAACATTTGCTCCATCATACCCAAATTGTCCAGGACGTCTTGCACTGTTTTCATTTTATCAAGTTGGTTTGAAGCCATCTTCTTTTTTATTCTTTGCAGAATGGTTTGAACGACGAATACTGTGGGTTCTTATAGTGAAAGCGCGGACGTGATGGAAAACATCCCCTAAAACATAAAATTGATATTACCTCGATTATCACTTAAAACGCGCGGACGTGAAGGAAAACATCCCTTACTTTTCTCATTTCATATGATCTACTATTCACATACGTGTAGCAGCAATAAACAAACCCCAAATATACTATCCATACAAACGTACGTGAGCGTTTACAAACACACACACACACACACACACACAAGGAAAAAACAGTCAGTGTTTATATTCACACTACTCTACCGACACACATTGGCAAATCGATTACTATTTCTTTTCTAAAGGTTTGGGTAGCCCTGAAAAGGGCTGTCTTTTTTAACTCCATGGCACCTGGTTAATGATGGAACCTTCCAGGCCTGGCACCACACACACATCTTCTTCCCCAGTCTCTTTTCACTCTTTTTGGGGGGAGAGCAGAGGCGGGATAAGTAGCTTCAGAATCCCAATTTTCTGTCTCTGGGATTCTGAAATTTTCTTCTTGTGCTTGTGGTACAGCCAATCCTCTCTCCTTGTCCTCCTCTTCTATGTTTCTTCTCTCCTCCTCTTCTTTGTTTCTTCTCTCCTCCTCTTTCATCCTTCCCTCTTCTACAATGGCTTCCGCGGCCAGTTCATTTCGTATGTGCCTGGCATATTCCAGGTGCACATGAAGATCCAACAGTTTTGCTAGCCTTCTGCTCATTCTCAAGTGTTGATCAATCAACAAGGGTAGCTAGACTGCCGAACGATTTTTAATTTATACTGAAAGCGCGGACGTGAAGGAAAACATCCCCCTAAAACAAAATTGATCTTACCTAGATCATAACCTAACAAACGCGCGGACTTAAAAGAAACACTCACTCACTTTTTTATACTGCCCATCACCATTCTAAAAAAAATTTATTAAACAAATAATTTACTATTCACATACGCAAAGCAATCCAATCAAACCACAAATCTACTCTCCCTACACCTCAAACAGCCAAAAACATGATCTTAATCTACTATCCACACAAACGTACTTGAGCACTTACAAACACACAATCCTATATACAAACACATACACTCACATCACAAAAGAGTCAGTGTTTATATTCACACTACTCTACCTACACACATTGGCAAATGGATTACTATTTCTTTTCTAGAGTATTGGGGTAGCCCTGAAAAGGGCTGTTTTTTTTTTTTGTTTGCTATGGCAATCTTTTAGTTTCTAAGAATGCGATGTCCTCTGACGATAGACTTTGTGACGATAGATCTGCTTCTTCGGAAAGAGAAGAAGAACTCTTTGGTGTCGATACGACAATCGACAAAGCCTCTGTCAGGTTCAGGTTGCTGCTGCTGCTGCTGCTGTTGCTGCTGTTGCTGCTCTCTCTGCTGTTTCTGAAGTCTGTACTTCTCTGTCCGTTCTTCTTTCTCCCTGTTCACTTCTTCTCTGAAGAGCTCTTCTATCAGGTCTTCAGTGACTTTTAGCATTTTCAAATTCTCCATCTCTTCTGGCTTCGGTATCAGACTGTGTCTGACCCTGTGGAAATTCACGTAGGCTTCGTTTAGCTTAGCTAGTTTGGAGCACATCTTCGTAGGAGGATGAGTCGACAGTGGATGGTTAGACTGGAGGCTACCCCGGCTTTAAAGTCAAAGCGCGGACGTGAAGGAAAACATCCCTCCACGGTTTTCGAGCCGCAACGTTCAACGAGTGTCATGAGAGGGATAGAGAGAAGTCAAAGAGCACGAATCAAGATTTCTATAGTCAAACAAACCACAAAGGCATTTTTTTCAAAACACAACATTTTGTATTCAAAATCACTTTACACTAACAAACAACTCTAATATTTTTAACAATAATCCAACAATATAACATCAAACATTTTGTTTCAAATGACAAACATTTTTTTCCAACTAACACATTATTTAGGACAGGGCTGACAACGTTGTGAATGAAATTGTGATTTCCACCGTTGGAGGTCATTAGGCCATTGATGGACACTACGTTTTCTAGCTTGAGACAAAAGATAAGCATAATGGTCACAAAACCATTGATCTACTTTCACATCGTTTCTAGAAGAAGAACGAGGATCAAAATGAGTCACTAAATGTTCTAAGGAATAACCCAGACTGCGATGATGCAGAAAATACACACATTACTGTCCACACACCAAGGAATCTGTGCCTTGTAATTTCACATTATTGAATCGGGTGGTCTGAGCATTTCTTCTCATAAAGTCAATGATATTGTCTTCCAAAGGGGGCCAATCCATACGAATCAAAATATTCCACACATCCTTCTTGAGGAAAGTAGACGGGTACCCAGTGGGTTCCTGGGAGATGACTGTCGTCCGTGTTGATGAAATAAGCTAGATGGTCTTGAGGTTTGCGATGAGGGAGTTCATCTTTAGCACATACGACAGGATTCCAAGAAGCCGTGTACGAACTGTGGTTCAAAAGGTAATAAAGTTCCCAGGTATCCATTTGTGTGGTTTTTTTCTTCACAGGTAATAATAAGTCGTCAATTCGATCCTGACTTTTTGTTTGAAAATGTCTGACAAATAACCGTTTCTTCGTTTCGTCTCCTCACTCTGATTCAGGAGAGCTTCGATACGATGGATCTCTTGAGTGGTTAACGGTGGACAAGAATGTTCACGCAAGTCCTTGTACCACTGGTGCCACACGTCTTCGTCCGAGATGAGACTCCAAGCCTCGTCCAGATACTCGTCCAATTTTTCTTCTTGACTCAGCATCAGGCATTTATCGTGTTGAATTTGACTGGGATGATCGTTTTGACATCCATAGCAATTTTTTTTTATCAATTCCGTCATTTTTTCGACCAAGTGTTTGGCAAAACAGGAGACTAAATGGGCTTCTTGTTCTGGCCGTCTTGACTTCATCATGATAACTTCTTCGTCTTTGTCTCGAGATTCGTCTTCCCCGGTCTCCTCACATTCCATCTTCAAAGTTTCTCCACTAGGTAAAGAGGGATAACAGTCTTCCATGGCTTCTAATAGTCTAGAATGACTTCTCTCAAACTGTTGATTTCTATTGTATTGTCAAATTCTGCATACAGGAGGACGTTCACTGTGTGATCTGGAGGTGGATTTGCAAACTGAAGTTCCACACGAATCTGACCCGATTTTATAGGGTGGAAATGTCCCTAGTCGCTGCCTTGGTCTGGAGTGAAATCAAAACCCCACAAAGCGTAGCCTCCTGCATAATCGTCTTACGAAATACCGTGACTGGTGTTGGTTCCTAACTGTCCGGTGGCTTCGTACCGGGACAAGTACGATCTCAAATAATTCTTCGCGACACCAAAGTTGGGCTCAAAGGGTCGGGTACACAAGGTCTTGCCGTCACGACTGACTTCGATCTTGGACACATTGTAATGTTGAAACTCAAAAGGATTTTGATCGTGGGTTCCGTTGAAGGCTGAATTCCTGACGATACCAACAATCAAACATTTGGGTAACTGTCCTTGGAACAGCTGATTTT
Source organism: Sinohyriopsis cumingii (assembly GCA_028554795.2). Lineage (NCBI taxonomy): Eukaryota > Metazoa > Mollusca > Bivalvia > Unionida > Unionidae > Sinohyriopsis > Sinohyriopsis cumingii. The sequence continues at coordinate 65,261,407 of CM068837.1, read as the reverse complement.
CGATCATAGATCGCTGTCCAGCGGGAATGGTGAACGTTTTCACTTCTACGCGTCGTATCGGATACTTGCCGGTCGTTCTGCTCAACGTCTGACTGACGTCGTTTCCCACTTTAGGTAACACGTCCACACGACGCACGTAAAGTCGGGCTTCTTGAATGATAGTTTTTTATTCATTGGCATGGGCCATCAAATGGAAAGCGGCACTGCTACGATTCAGTCTCAACAGATATCCACCCCGTTCAGCAAATACTTTTCTTGTAACCACATGTCCAAATGCAAACGATCCATCAGTTCTAAACTTGACCCTTGCAGAATTTTCTTACGACGGTCGTTAAACCCCACATTGTGAGGATTGTCATCTTCTGTCAGGACTGTGTCGCTAAACGTGCCTACACCTGCTGTGTCAGGTTTCCATACCACGCAAGCATCCAGATGAGTATTCTTGGCTTCTTTTCCGTAAGTCAAGAGATTTTCCAGGTAGGCACGATATGGATAAGTATCCATGCTGCTGCTGACCAGTTTGTTATTCAAGTACAAGTCCACTTCGCTGAACAAGGAATGCATGAAATTGTTGACAGGAGCTACTCTAGCATCGCCTCCTGCATTGGTGTTGTCCGTTTTGATCACTTTCACTTTTAAATACAGGTAACTGCTATTCAGATCGATGTAATCTTCGGGTTGTCCTTTGATTTCAAATTCGATGAGAGCGGAATTCGTCAAAGAGGAGACGGGATGAAATTCCACCCACTGGGATTCTTGCATGGTCATCATGGTGGGGGACATGGCAAACAGATCCAGTTCCGACTTGGAACAGGCGCAAGACTCTCGGTGCATCATTTTTTTCTCTTTCTCAATAATCGAAAACGTCTAAGTCTCGAACGGTTCTTCTTTTCTTTGCCTTTCTAGCTTCAGAAGTGTGAAGTCTGGTAAAAGGGTGTTTTCTTCGTCGTCCCTTTCTGCCTTGTCCTTGGTGAATGCCTGACTCGGTAGCGTGTAGGGCATTTATAGGTGTGTCTCGTCGGCTCAAAAGGTCTTTGCCCGTTCGCAGCAAGACATTTTTGCCTGCCCTCATAAAGGCTTCTTTAGGATTTTGTTTGTCGATGATGACATTTTGGAGAAATTCTTTGCCTTGCGGCAGTACTGCATCTTTCAAGGCGTGCAATCCGCGTGTCACCATCAGTTTCAACACCGGGGCCACCGAACGAAAGGCCGATTTCAGCATATCTCCTAAGCCGTGTCCTCGCTGTCGAGCAACCCCTCGGTACACTGGATACATGACTTACGAGTCGTGAGAGAACCGTTTTCGAAAATGGAGTTTCACCGTGACTTTTCCTTTGGTGAATGAAATATTTTGTCCCAGATCTCCTTTTATAGCAATGTTGACCGTGTCCAAATAAAACTTACTGACAGGCAAAGTGAGGATGTACAAAATCGCGGTGGACGTGGTAAGTGTTTCCACCTTCCTCGTCAGCGGTCGTGGCAGAATCCACTTTGAAAGGAATGACACGCAGTAACGGCACAGAGGTGTGTCCCACCACGTTGTACTCCACCACATCGGAATACACAAACATCAAATTCAGTCCTTGTTTCAGTTCTACCGGGGCACGAAATAACTTGCTAAAAGACTCGTTGTCATAAAGGATTGGTAATTCGTTTTTCTTGAGCATGGCCTTTCTCATGTCCATGTCTCCGCCCAACATGTCAAACAATTCAGGACAAAATAAAATGGACACGATTTTACTCCCGTCAAATTTCATCAAGAAGCGACGAGCTGCTTTGTGGTATTCCATGGTGACACTTTTTTTGACACTTTCCAAAGCTTTCAGAAACACGACATTAAACCTGGAGGTTATGGTGCTCACCAAATGTTGACCACTAAAATAACAGCCTGGGGGAACGAACAAGTGATAGGTGGTGTGCTTTTGATTTTTTGTGCCAGGGGTTTTCTTGTCATATTTGCCATAGGTATCCAAGTACTGTTGCAATTGTTCGTCATGAACTTCCACATCAAAAAAATTTTGATTGGGAAGAACATTGAGGACTTGAGTCGGGTGAATGATTTCTACTAAAGCCACTTCCCAATGGGCTCCGTGATCTAATGGGATGGTCTGAGGTAATTTGGCCGTGTAACAGCACAACGTGTTCTTGGGAAACACCTCCAAGGAACTGTCACTGGGTAAGGTTGAGTAAAATTGGTTTTGGTGACTCATAATTCCAGAGTTCTGTGGCTGTCCGAGGGGTTACTGGACGTAAGAGGCGTGTCTCCGCCCAAAATGGGGTTCTGGTTGTGGTTGTTGTTGGAGTGGTGACTGACACTGGCACAGGACACAAGGTTCCGGTTGTTACCGTTCGAGGAGAATTTCAGGGAGGGATTGGGAAGCAGGTAACCGATGTTTGCTCAATAAAATGGTCCACAGTTGTTTGTCTCCTTGTTGCAAACTCAAATTGGCAACGGTTGCCCCGATGACACAATACACCACGAAGATTTGGCAGAAAAAGACGATTTGTGTTTGAGGCACACGTTCTCCACACCACGCCCACAAAGGTTGTTTTTGTAAATCTTGCAGAGAAGAACTAGGTGAAGGAGTGGTCGACGTAGCTGCGTCTGTGTGAAAGGGCATGATGGTCACTTCTTTTTATAGTCGATGACTTGCGAAGCGTCGATCCAAGAATCAAAACTGGGTGGATATCCTTTCCAACGTACTTTGACTTCTTTGACACGTCGTTTACCCACTTTACGAGTTCTGCGTTCGAGAATGCTTTCGATGTCGTACACGTCGTCTTCTTTTCTGGTGACACGTTGTAACTCGGGCAAATAAAACGTTCCTTTGAGCACTTCTCCGTTCATGTCTTCCAATTTATAGACGGCAGGATGACGGCCATGCACACGTCCAGTGACACGAAACAATTCGGTAGTCTAGTTAAGTAAGTAAACTTTGTCGAAAGTGCGTTTGGTTTTGCCAATGCGCACCCAATCTCCTACGGTCAACACTCCACTTTTCTAGGGGGCAGCCCTCGTCGGGGACGTACCAAACAGGCGCTCAAACACCAGCACTTAGTTCTCGGGAGTCACTTCTTGCGGGGCACGTCCGATGCTTCGATGGTAAGATTGGTTGTACGCTTGCACCAGGTGCGGTAAGATGTCGATGTACTTCAGAGTGTGGTGATGTGTAAAATATTTCCACATACGTTCTTTCAAAGTGCGTTGAAAACGTTCCACGATGCTGGCTTTGGTTTCGGGATTCTCGGTGGTAAGAAAATGAATGTCACGTTTCTTTAATTCTTTTTGGAAAGCTTGGTTCAGAAATTCGGTGCCGTTGTCCATTTGCCATCGAAGAAGGTGACGACCGCTTTGTTTCAACACCCGTTGCAGAGCTCGCATTAACTCGCTGTTCGATTTGGAAGTCAATGGTACGACCCAGGCAAATTTGGAAAAGACGTCGATGACACAAAACAAATATTTGTAGCCGCGATTGTAGCTGGCCAAATGAGAGACATCGGCTAAATCGGCTTGCCATTGATGATCGATGCCTTCCACTTGGGTGCGACTTCTGGAAAACTTGCGTCGAATGGGTTTGTGTAAAGTGTAGTAGCTTTTTCTTGTACCCATCGTTGCACTTAAGGTAAACGGAGACTTTTCAGTCGAGTTTTGGCAGCACGATACAATTTTTGAACTCCTGCGTAACCTGCAGGATGGGAGGGATCGTAGTAAATGCTGGCTAACACTTTTTCCATTTTGTGTTTGTGTGTTAATAAGGCACAGACCCTTGCAAGATGCTACTCTTTTTCTCTTGGGGTACTTTCTTGGATTGCAATGCTTTGCGTGTGCGACCAGCGATAGGTGTCGCAGAGGAGGATGTCGGAACAGGGGATATCGGTTCTTGTTTCACATCTGTCTTCACTTCTGTCTTCACTTTCTTTTTCTCTTGTGATGAAGAAGGGGTGGTCATCATCTTTTTAATCCATCCAATTCTGGAGGTAGGTGGTGTTGTTAACTTGCGTACTTTTTCTGGTGGAGTTTGAAACCCTTCTTCTTCTTTTTCTGTCTTGGTCACGGGTAGTGATGGTACTGGTACTGGTGCTGGACTTTTCATCAAGGTCTTAAAATCTTTCAGAGTGGGTAGAGCTGTTACGTCTAAAGGTTTCTGGTGAAAGAGTTGTAGTCGTTGCAAGAGTTGACCGTACTTTTGCGATTTTTCTGTTTCCGACAAATCTTGGCGATCCATCAAGGACTGCAATTCGTATTGTAACTGGGACATTTCGCCCAAATGGGGATTAGGAGGTAAATGCGGGGTGCGTTGTTCTTGCCAACGATGGTATTCCATCCATCGTTTGTAAGGTACTAAAGCTAGTTTTCGTCCTTCCATGGAGTTGTCAAGGGTCGATTTTGAGATCTTGGGACTTCAGAGGGCCTTTTTATCTTGCTCACATCAGTCCTCCCAACATGGTTCCCAAGACTCCTTTCAGTATGGGACCTAACAAGAGGGGTAAAATGCCACCACGTTGGACCAACATCTTCTTTTGACGAAGGGGGATTTTATTTTGAACCTTTTGGCGAAGAACGTGACGACGTTTGCCTAAGCATTGTTTCTGGTGTTTGGACAAAGGGATCGTGCCTTTCAAGACGTTCAAACAACATTCGCACACGGTATCGATGACATCTTTGGAAGCTGATTGAATGAGTTTTTTTCGTAGGGGTGAAGAAGCTTTGGACAGGACAGATAACATGTCCCCATGTTTGACTAAACGTGGAGGCAGTCATTTCCTTTTCTTTCCTGGGGTTGTTTAGAAGAGGGATGTTTTCTGGACGGTGACATCTTCAGGAGCACCAAAACACTGATACCCTACTTGATCACACACCTTTTTTATACTGGAACGCGTCGCCACTGATTGTCTTTACGTCGTATCAACTTCAGGACAGGCATGACACGTCGTGCAGTGGTACGTAACGGACTAAATCGAGCCAGTTCTTGCTTGGACAAATCCAGTAAACTTTGTAACATGCCCGATCTTTCTTGGAGTTTGATTTTGGGAGAAGGTACTTTGTTAGCAGCAGCCACTGCCACTAAATTGGAGGGTCCTGCCACTGGGGAAGTTCTTTGGGTCATCAACGGATAAGTTCTTGGTGTGATCAACGTCTCCAAGTACTCTTCAGGTCTTGGTGTCATCAACGGAGAAGTGGATGAACTTGAGGCTGCCGGAGACGCAGTCCCCGCCGTGGCAGGTTGTGGTTTGCGAGTGTAAGGTTGCGTCCTGGCCGAAGTGCCTCTCTTGCGACTAGTTTTCTTCTGTGAACTTTTTTTTCTGGGGGCTTTTTCTCTGTTTGTTTTTCTGGGGGTTTCTTTTCTTTTTCCGGGGTGGTGTCTGGTAAGAGGAGGGTCCAGACTCTGGAGACGTTCTTGGAGACAGGGGTCTCCTTGGGGACCTGGTCTTTTTCTTCTTCTTGGAGCTTCGTTTGACTTTTTTCTTGGGGAGAACTTTGGGGGCATTAGGATCCCATCTTAAGAGAGAGCGATTGATGACCCCTACTAGAGTACCGCTTCCACCAGGTTTCAAAATGATTTCGTTTTTGGTTTGAGTGTCGATGCGGGGATCGGCCAGTTGGGTCAAAGCGACTTTGTTTCGATCAAAAAAGCGTTTGGTTTGATGAGGAATCTGAATGATCCCTTGTAGTAATTGACGTGCCGTCACCGTGAACCATCGTAAGACCTCTTTGAGACTAGCTTCTAAGACACGAGCTCGTGTTTGTGGATTTTTTTTCTCGACCGATGCCATACACGGCACGAATCAGTTTGACGGGAAGATGCGACTGAAGGGACGTCATGTTCAAAATGTGTGTGAGACAGACGAAAAGTGTCTGAGGTTTTTATAGATTTTTTTGTGGAATGAAGTTAAGTCGAGGACGGAGACGTGTACAGGACAGGCCCTGCTTCTTGGCACCAGTGGTGAAATAAGTGGGTACGAAATCGCAAATCATCGGGGGTCGTAGGTTTCAAATCGACAAGTAAATAGGCGTGTGGAGTTTTAGTGGCATCGTCGTACGCCTGAGTCAGCCAAGGTGTCCCTAACGGTTTGGCTAAAACTTGCACTTGCGATTTATCTCGAGGGCTTTTAAACAAGACCACGCAATGCGCATTGAGACTGATGGTGCGATGGGCTTTACTTTGTTGAAACAAATTTTGAGTGATGTAAACGACACTGGCATTACGATGATGCCCTTTGCGCGAAAACCACAGTTTAATTTCTTCTTCGTCTTCTCCTAACATGTCGTCGAAAATGACCAAATGGGTTTGACGGGAGTCAGAGACGATGCCGTCGTCTTCTTTAGGAATGCCTTCCACAAACACGATGGAATCGCCTTGACTTTCTCGCAAGAGGCTGTACGCCGATTGCCACTCTTTATAACACCACACGATGCGTTGAGGTGGACGATCGATCAAATGATGGTTATGTTCGATCAAGCGTTTGACGAATTCGGTTTTGCCTGAACCGCTAGGTCCAGCAATGAACATGTTAAAGGGATGGCGTAGATACAAAGCCTCCCAACTGGCACGATCTAAGTGTTCGTCGATGACTTTGACAGTGGAGGAAGAGGGTGCACAGACAGCAGAGGTAGCCATAGTGTGAGGAATGTCACTTGTGACACAAAAACAAACAAGACGAGAGTTTATATACTTTTTTCAGGACACGTTTATTGAATGTTTTAAACATGAATACGAAAGACAAAAATACATAAAAGCCAAAGGCTTAAGTACAACGATAAAAAGCACATGATAACCATCAACGTGGAATTAAAACAAGTGTCTGTACAACATGTTTTGGGTAATGTTCTGACCAGTTCTATAGGGGGTAAGGTCACACAAGTATCCTCCCGAAAGGGTCTTTCAGGGATGTCCTCGACAGTTCTGTCCTGGGTGACGGGTTTTTCTGGTACTGTCACTAACACAGGTTGAAAATTCGCAAGGCTCACAATCTCATTCCACTTCAGAAGCCCCAAACTTGAATTGTGCCTTTCTAAACTTGTTTTATGTTTCCCTGAAAGTATTCATCTTGTTTACTTGGTCTTGGTAGTCACAATGAACTATCGATCTTGCCTAGGGTTCCTTTTTATATACAGACCAATACCGACGTGTCCATACGGTAAGGTGAAATGATTGGGAAGTCGTACTCGCTTCTGGTACACGATTTGATAGACTTTTTCCAAAGGTCGACTGACGATGTGGTGAGTGGGTAAACGTACAATCTTGTTCGGTTGGTAAGTGGTCACTTTAAAGTTTGCATCCTCTCCCGATTGCAAGGCTTCTTTCAATACGCCAAAGTTGACCACTCGACTGGTACGATAATTCAGAGTCAGTCCTTTCACTTCGCACGTCGTGTGCACTTCTCCTTGTTTGTCACGGTATTCGTAGCCGTAATTTTTGGGACCACCACTGACGAAACTTAGAATCTTGTCGTCGGGATGCTCGTCTGTCCAGGCTCCTAAACGGTCTCCTTCGATGTCAGGGTGCTGTTGACTCGGGTGATCGATGTAAATGCAACTGTCCGTGTCAAAGTACAGGACGCGTTCCCCTAACAGTTCTAAAGCTTCGTACAATTTTAAGCGAGCATGAGCTGTCACGTAAGCCGCAATGATGACATTTCCAAGAGGGTCGTCTTGTACAAAGTCCAGATCTTCTTCGTAATTGACCAATATCAAATCCTCGCGAACGACGTCCACGTGTTTCATGAATTTGGTTTTGTCGTGAATCATCTGAAAGTAGCGGGAAGGTTCTGTCAAATACTCCGTCTTGGGTAAACACGGACGTTGTGCCATTTTATCCCACAAGCAATTTAACATCACTTTGGCAAAATATCGCCTTCCTTCCTTTTTCTCGATGTGATCTAAAGTAATGCCTTCTGGTGCCCTGTATTTTTCTTTGAATGTCTTTTGGTCTTCGGGAGTGTGACACCAGGAAGGATAGCCACTGGCTTCTTTTTTCAGTTTCAAAAAGGCATCCACGTAGTCGGCGAAAATGCCTTTCTGCGTGTGTTCACCCTTGTGGTATTGTTGTATCTTGGGAAAGTGACAAATTTCGTACACTTCTAACAGTTGATATCCCATGTCCAGAGCTTTGAACAATTCTACGCTGACCCACGTTCCCGTCAAAGCCCGTTCTTCCTGGGTGTGCTGACAAGGCTGATCTTGGTTGCACGTTTCGGCACAAGTACGGCACAAGGGAAACATCAGTTTGCCTTGACAATGGTGAGGTAACACGGGATGGTACAAGTCCTTGCTAGGCAAAACTTTGCACTTGATCAAGCCTTCGTATTGTCGAATGTTTTTCAGGTCGATGTGTTCCGTGAACAATTGTGGGTGCCCTGCAGGAAAGCGACAATATTTGCACACGTAGGGATACAGCGAACACACGTCCAAGTATCTGATTTCTTCTCCTTTCTCTTCGTAAGGCTTGGTACAGCAAACAGGTGGCATTGGTCCCTCCTCCGTACAAACTATCCTTTGGGTTCAGGGGGTCCATGAACTGGTATCTTTCCACGAGGCGTTTAAACTCGGGATCGGTTTTCAAACGGTGATCGTATTCGTGTTCCCACATTTCCACCACTTGGTATCCTTGCTGTTCTAACTTTAGGTGTCGCTGACAAGTGTCCTGGTACAAGTCTTCCATGGTCCGTGGTAAAAACTGATTTTTAGTGTCACGGTCAGGGTAACAAACGGGACATCCGTGAAATAAGCAACCGTTAAACTCGTACACGATCTTGGGATTTTCTAAGTCCCAGCCATCGACCGAATGCGTTCCGATGGTCTTTACGCCCCCTCCGTTGCGGGCATGCTGAATTCATTTGTCTTCTTTGTCGCACAAGTAATGTAACCAGCGTAAGGCTTTGACCGAGTATTGACGTTTGACATAGTTGGTCGTTTGAGGACTGATGACAGCCACAGTGTTTTCAGGCATGAATCGTTGCCGGTACACTAAGGAACACGCTTTGGCAATGGTGCAAGCTTCTTTCAAAGGATCGACCCCTCCGTGTTCCATGAACAGTTCTCGAAATTTTCCACAGCAAAATTTTCCACAGTAAAATGTCCACGTCGGAACGACAATACTTTAACATTTCTTCCTGAAAGTCGAAGGGGTCCGAGGCGTGAGCCTGGTATCAAGCGGACAAAGCTTCTCGTTGTTCGGTACGCATGTTGTCGGGGTCGTAATAGTGAGCCTCAGGTAAATGGGGTAGAACGGCGTGTTGATTGGCTTCTGTATTGAAAAAGTGTGGAAAGTACCCTTTAGCCATTTCTGTCATTCCAAATGTTTTAGGCATTCGGCTCAAAGGCATGGCCAAGTAACTCATCGAATCTTTAAACTGTACTTGTCCCACTTGCATGAAAATGATTTTGGCTCTGTTCAAAGTGACTTTAGGACGCTCGGTGCCTTGTTCCGTATAGTATCTCAAAAGAAACCGTCCTTCGTATCCGGAGAAATTGTGAGCCATCACCGTGGCATGACGATGACAATCTCCCTAACGTTCGATGTCCTCTTGGCTCCACGTCTTGTCGATGGGGTCTAAGACCCATTGGGCAAAATCGGCTAACGTGTTTGGTCCCCGAAAGATTTTTTCACGTCCTCCAGGAATCTTGCTGCAGTGAGGGCAATGACTGAAGATAGGTTCTTGAATGCACTTCTCGCACGCTCGATGAGCCACGCAGAAATTAGGGATGTGAATGCCAGTCTCTTGCATGCATTCGAAATCGAAAAAGATGAAATTGCCTTTCTTCTTGTGACCGTCCTCTTTCTCTGGTGGGGGTTGGTATTTTTGCACGTAGCATTGGTGTTCCAAGTCCACGATGTGGTGACAAATGTGACATATTTTCTTTCCTGAACATATGTGTGCCTTGGCACTGTTGGTACGTATGCCTTGTCCACACGTAGGGCACAATCTCAGGAGTTGACAAGTACATTTCTGCTGTGAACCTTGCGTCTTCAGATGTTGTTGGTAACAGGCAGGGCTGACAAACGTGCGCAGACAAGATGGACAATGCACTCGTCCTTCGTTCAGACAGGGTGGAGAGGCCAAACATCCTGAGCATTTCGATCCGCAATGTTTGTGTTGTTCTCGATTGTTATAGCCATAGTCACATTTCTCACAGTAATAAGCATATCCCTGGAATCCGGTGATACTGGTAATGGTATCGAAATGGTCATCGTGATAATAGACATGAATGTATTTTCCATCCTTAAAATCTTTCCCTCGAAACAACAGAGGCCCACGCATTTCTTGAGGGTGCACTTCAAGGTGTAGCGTGGAGCTAGGACATCCTGCAATGTTTGCATTTCAGGAATGCCACAGGGTGTGTCTTTGGACAGACCGGCTTGTTGCAAAAGGAGTTCTGCTTCACTTCGTTGTTTGGCTCGGTCGGATCGTTGAATAGTTTTCCAGGCTCTTTTCCATTCTACCTTGTCATTCTTGTTAGCATAGTTTCGTCCCACCGCGATAGCCCTGGCTAAATACATCTGGTCTTGAGGGTTGTGAATTCGGACGTGACTATTTTTGGTGCTGCGAAGGTCGTTCACCAATAAGACATTTTTGCGGCCAGTCCCTTGAGGAGGAGAGACGTGGGTCATGTCCAGTGTGGCTTTTCCATCGCTGATGTCAAACTGGTCATTGGATTGTTGTACGTTTTGAGTCTTGTCCATGACTTTGGAAGCAGTCAATTCTGCAGGGCTGCTAAACTCGATCCAAACAGGGGATTTCAAACCGTCGTGTTGTATGGAAAGTCTCAAGCGATCGTCTTCTTTGGGTTGACATTGTCACTTGAGTGTGGTGAGCAAAGAATCCCACACCCCGGTGATGAACCCTTCTGCTTTCTCTAACGGTACTTCAGCCTTGAAATCTTTAAACTTCACCGTGTATTTGTAAGCCGTGGTTCTAAATTTTCTAGAGGAGTGCTTTTCGGTCTCTCGAATGGAATAGTACTTTTCAGGGTTGACTGAGAGTGGTGAACTTTGTTTAGAGGGTTCGGATTCTGGTTCACTCATGTCCTCTTCAAAATCACTGGCATGAATTTGTGCCAAGACTTCAGCCCTGGTAGGAGGCGATAGATCACGTTTCTGCTTCTTACTTTCTTCGACTTTCTTCTCAAATGAATTGGATCGTTTCATCTTGAGTGCAAAACGTCAAATGACTCAAGTTTAAACACCATGGACTAATTTATAGTCATGGCAGACCAGCGTATATAAAAGGGTGTGTGTCTTGTCCTTTCACTATTCATTTCACTCTCAAACCGAGCACAACGATGGAAGAGACTAGCGAAATCGAACGTTTCATCAGAGCTTTGCGAGGGGTCATTAGAAAATTTTCTTCAGACAAGCCTTCGGACTACTCTCCTTCTTTTCGAGATAAAAGTGAAGATACTTGCTATATCTGTCAGAAGAAGGGCATTGGTCTTCAGAGTGTCCAGACCGTCAAGAAAGAAAAACAGGGGTTAAAAGAGACAAAAGTCAAGATCCCTGTTATTATTGTCAAGAAAAAGGACATTGGTCTCCAGATTGCCCAAAAAAGAAACATTACTAGTCAGAAGAAGAGAGGGATTTTTCAGAGAAAGAAGAGGAGGAAGATAGCGGACAGGTGAAGAAAAAGAAACAGGAGAAGAAAAGAAGAAGGGAAGAGAGTGAGGAAGAAGAGGAGGAATAGACGGTGACGGTGAAGAAATTTAAAACACAGGGAGACTAAACAGTGAAATAGAAGAAGTGAATGTACTTTTTAAAGTGCTTTGTTGTGAATTGTGAATTGGATTGTAACTATTTATAAAAGAATAAATTAGGTATAAAAAGGTAAGTGTCTTTGAGTTTTGATTTTAAATAAGAAGCTACACTCACGCACTCATATACACGTACTATAGGGGTAAAGTGGTTTTTTTTTGGTTTTTTTTTTTAGTTATTGGCAATTGAAAGTCTATCTCTTTTCGAGAGAAGTGGGTGGCCCAGAAAAGGGCCTTTTGTTTTTGGTGTAGGGGTGAGTTTAAGCAATCAACTTTAACTGCCTTAAGCCTTTGCCACGGCCGAGGCCTACTTCAGATGATGATGATTGGGTTGAAATCACTAAGGGTGGTACGGTAGGCTTAGTCACAGGGTTGGCGTGTTTAGCTCGGGAAGGTCGTATTCTCTTCGGTCATGATAAAGAAGTCTGATACATTTGTTTCAGACTTCTTAACTCCGCTAAAATGTCTAACAGTACAGTGACCGTTTGATTTTCACCCTCTTGTGTTTTGCTGCTGCTTCTTGTTGTTGTTGTTGTTTTTTTTTTCTTACCTCTTCTTGCTGTTGTTGCTGTAAAAGAAAAGCTTGTTCCGCTTCCTTTTGTCGTTGTATAAATTTCTCCAATTCTTCTTTCTGTCTCTGTCTAAAATTCTCCACGTGTGGTAATGAAGGTGACGAAGGTTCCGGAACAAATTCTTGCGAGGTAAGAAAATCCACAAAATCCCAGTTCACCTCTTCTGAAAGTAAGTCCGGGTTCCCTTGTTTAGTCTCCACTGCTGGTGCACCCCAATTGATCGTTTTCTGAGTTGCTGTCATGTTGAATCACTGTCTCGCATCGATTGACTGCACACAGGCGGTAGCGAATCTATATAGACCACGTGACGTCACAGACTGTTCTCTTCGGATTGGATGCGAGCTGACTGAATTTTGTAACGCGTGTTCGGATTGGTCAATGAACTCAATCCGTTTCAATCCTTCCTCTACCTATAAATAAGCGCAGTTCACTGCATTGATTTACCTGTTCTCGTCGCCTCAGCATGTGGACTGACGTTGAATCTACCACCCTTGTGTCAACAATGATGTTCAGGACGGACATACCGATGTATGTCCGATCCGAATGGACAGTTGTCCATAGGACCGTCAGCAACCTATGGATACGTAGGATTTACGTGGAGAGGCAAGGATGCCTCAAAAGAGTCCTGATTTACGGTCCTACAGTGAGACGAAGCCTAAGGACAAGAAGTCACAGATGCCCTTCATGTTAAGGGCATATATAAACCCAAAGGCCCTTTTCAGGGCCACCCACATTTCTCGAAAAGAGATCGACTTTCAATTGCCTACCCCTTTTTTTATTTTTTTTATTTTTTTTAAAAAAAAAATCCCATGTTAAATTCCCCTTGTCCCTAGAATTGCTTTTTTTCTCCCATGTTAAATTTCCCTTGTCGCTCAACAGACCCACGATTTATTCCCCATGTTAATTTCCCTTGTCGCTCAACAGACCCAAAATATATTCCCATGTTAATTTCCCATTGTCGCTAAAGTGACCCAGGGGTTTTCGTAATGTTAAATTTCCCATTGTCGCCAAAGTGACCCAGGGTGGTTTTTAATGCTAATTCCCATTGTCGCTAAAGTGCCCCCATTCACTACTGTCTGTGCACCCCAATTCATTGTCTTCTGAGTTTCCGTCACGTATATGATAACTGTGTCGCATGGATTGATTGCGCACAAACGCTAGTGTCTCTATATAGGGAATGTGACGTCACGGACTGCTCTTTTCCGATTGGACGAATGGTGACTGAATTTTGTAACGCTTGTTTGGATTGGTCAATCAAGTCAATCCGTTTCGATCCTCCCTCTCCCTATAAATACTCGCAGTTCGCTGCATTCCTCCACCTGTTCTCGTCACCAAGATGTGGACCGACGTGGAATACTCTACTCTTGTGTCTTCAATGATGTTTAGAACGGACTTACCCGTGTACGTCAGTAGTAAGGTGGGGCACTATACGTACAATGGAAATTAGCATTACGGAGACCCCTGGGTGAATATACGTAGAATGGAAATTTAACATGGCGAAAAATCGTGGGTTAATATACGTACAAGGGGAATTAACATGGGAAAAAATTGTGGGCCGATATACGTACAAGGGGAATTTAACATGGGAATAGAGTTTGGGGGTTGTTCAGGGACAAAGGGGAATTGAATATGGGATTTTTTTTTTTTAATAATTTTTTTTTAAAAAAGGGGTAGGCAATTGAAAGGCTATCTCTTTTCGAGAAATATGGCTGGCCCTGAAAAGGGCCTTTGGGTTTATGTTAATATTAATATTAACATAGATGGCATCTGTCACATCTTCTTCTTCTTCTTAAACTCCTTCTAACTGCCGGTCCATACACAAGTACCCTCTTGAGACATCCTTGTCTTTCTATGTAAACTCTCCTCATCCATTGACTAGTATCTGTCCTATCAGCAACAGTCCACTTGGACCTGACATACATGAGCATGTCCGTCCTAAACATCATGGAAGACACAAGGGTGGATGACTCAACTGTGGTCCACATCTTGAAGCGACGAGAATAGGTGAATCAATGCAGTGAACTGCGCTTATTTATAGGTACAGGAAGGATTGAAACGGATTGAATTCATTCACCAATCCGAACACGCGTTACAAAATTCAGTCAGCCCGCATCCAATCCGAAGAGAGCAGTCTGTGACGTCACGTGGTCTATATAGATTCGTTAGCCCTTGTGTGCAGTCAATCTATGCGACAGTGGTTCAACATGAAACTCAGAAAACGATCCATTGGGGTGCACCAGCAGGGGAGACTGCCCAAGGGAACCCGGACTTACTTTCAGAAGAGGTACATTGGGATTTTGTGGATTTTCTTACCTCGCAAGAATTTGTTCCGGAACCTTCGTTACCTTCTTCATTATCGCAAGTGGAGAATTTTAGACAGAGACAGAAAGAAGAATTGGAGAAATTTATGCAACGACAAAAGGAAGCGGAACAAGCTTTTCTCCTACAGCAACAGCAACAGCAACAAGAAGAGGTAAGAAAAAAACAACAGCAACAACAGCAAGAAGAAGTAGCAGCAAAGAAACAAGAGGGTGAAAATCAAACGGCTACGGTACTTTTGGACATTTTAGCGGAGTTAAGAAGTCTGAAACAAATGTATCAGACTTCTTTATCACGACCGAAGCGAATACGACCTTCCCGAGCTAAACACGCCAACCCTGTGACTAAGCCTGTCCTACCACCCTTAGTGATTTCAACCCAATCATCAGAAGTAGGCCTCGGCCGTGGCAAAGGCTTAAGGCAGTTAAAGTTGATTGGTCAAACTCACTCCTACACCATAAAGAAAAAAGGCCCTTTTCAGAGCCACCCACATTTCTCGAAAAGAAATACAATTTCAATTTGCCAATAACTCAAAAATAAACCCCACCCATTTTACCCTTATAGTACGTGTCTGTGTATGAGTGCTTGAGTTTACCTTCTAATTTTAAAATCAAAACTCAAAGACACTTACCTTATATCATTCATGTATTCTTTTATCCATTTTTTACAATCCAATTCACAAGTCACCACAGAACACTTTAAAATGTTCGTACACTTCTTCTTTCTCATTATTTAGTCTCTCTGTTTTTTGAATTTCTTCACCGTTTTTTCCTCATTTTCTACCCTTCTTCTTTTCTTCTCCTGTTTCTTTGCCTCTTTGCCTTCTTTCTTCCTCTTCTTCCTCTGAAGAATCCCTCTCTTCTTCCGAAGAATCCCTCTCTTCTTCTGAAGAATCCTTCTTTTCTTCTGACTCCTCTTGTTTCTTTTTTGGGCAATCTGGAGACCAATGTCCTTTTTCTTTACAATAATAACAGGTATCTTGAATTTAGTCTTTTTTAGCCCCTGTTTTTGTTCTTTTTTGACGGTCTGGACACTCTGAAGACCAATGCCCTTTCTTCTGACAGATATAGCAAGTATCTTGACTTTTATCTCGAAAGGAAGGAGAGTAGTCCGTCGGCTGGTCTGAAGAGAATTTTCTAATGACCCCTCGCAAAGCTCTGACGAAACGTTCCATCTGGGTAGTCTCTTCCATCGTTGTGCTCGGCTTGAGAGTGAAATGAATAGTGAAAGGACAAGACACACACCCTTTTTATATACGCTGGTTTGCCAAGACTATAAATTAGTCTATGGTGTTTAAACTTGAGTCATTTGACGTTTTGCACTCAAGATGAAACGATCCCATTCATTCGAGAAGAAAGAAGAAGAAGAAGAAAGTAAGAGGCAGAAACGTGATCTATCGCCTCGTACCAGGGCTGAAATCTTGGCACAAATTCATGCCAGTGATTTTGAAGAGGACATGAGTGAACCAGAATTTGAAACCTCTAAACCAAATTCGTCACCCTTAGTGAACCCTGAAAAATACTATTCCATTCGAGAGACGGAAAAGCGCTCCTCTAGAAAATTTAGAACCACGGCTTACACCTACACGGTGAAGTTTAAAGATTTCAAGTCCGACGTACCCTTGGAGAAAGCAGAAGGGTTGATCACCGAGATGTGGGATTCTTTGCTCACCGCACTCAAGCGACAATGTCAACCCAAAGAAGACGATCGCTTAACACTATCCATAGATCACGACGGTTTGAAATCCCCTGTTTGGATCGAGTTTAGTAGACCTGCAGAACTAACCCCTTCCAAAGTCATGGACAAGATTCAACACGTACAACAATCTAATGACCAGTTTGACATCACCGATGGTAAAGCCACACTGAAAATGGCCCACGTCTCTCTTCCTCAAGGGACAGGACGCAAAAAGATGTTATTGGTGAACGAGCTTCGCAGCATTAAGCGTAGTCTTGTCCAAATTCACAATCCTCATGACCAGATGTGTTTAGCCCGTGCCATCGTGGTGGGACGAACCTATGCCAACAAGAACGACGCGACAGAATGGAAAAGAACCTGGAACACTATTCAACGATCCGATCGAGCAAAACAACGAAACGAAGCAGAACTCCTGTTGCAACAAGCCGGCCTGTCCAAAGACACACCCTGTGGCATTCCTGAGATGCAAAAATTGCAAGATGCCCTAGCTCCACGCTACACCTTGAAAGTGCACCCTCAAGAAATGCGCGGGTCTCTGTTGTTTCGAGGCCAGGATTTTAAGGACGGAAAATACATTCACCTTTATTATAACGATCACCATTTCGATACCATTACCAGTATCACCGGATTCCTGGGATACAGTTATTATTGTGAGAAATGTGATTATGGTTATAACAATCGAGAGCAACACAAGCATTGTGGATTGAAATGCCCAGGATGTTTGGCCTCTCCGCCCTGTCTGAGCGGAGAACCAGTGCCTTGTTCAACTTGTCTGCGCACGTTTGTCAGCCCTGCATGTTACCAACAACATTTGAAAACACAAGGTTCACAGAAGAAATGTGCTTGTCAACTCCTGAGATTGTGCCCTACGTGTGGACAAGGCATACTTACCAACAATGCCAAGGCACACGTATGTCGAGGAAAGAAAAAATGTCACATTTGTCACCACATCGTGGACTTGGAACACGAATGTTACGTGCAAAAATACCAACCCCCACCAGAGAAAGAGGACGGTCACAAGAAGAAAGGCAATTTCATCTTTTTCGATTTCGAATGCATGCAAGAGACTGGCATTCACATCCCTAATTTCTGCGTGGCTCATCGAGCGTGCGAGAAGTGCATTCAAGAACCTATCTTCAGTCATTGCCCTCACTGCAGCAAGATTCCTGGAGGACGTGAAAAAATCTTTCGGGGACCAAACACGTTAGCCGATTTTGCCCAATGGGTCTTAGACCCCATCGACAAGACGTGGAGCCAAGAGGACATCGAACGTTAGGGAGATTGTCATCGTCATGCCACGGTGATGGCTCACAATTTCTCCGGATACGAAGGACGGTTTCTTTTGAGATACTATACGGAACAAGGCACCGAGCGTCCTAAAGTCACTTTGAACAGAGCCAAAATCATTTTCATGCAAGTGGGACAAGTACAGTTTAAAGATTCGATGAGTTACTTGGCCATGCCTTTGAGTCGAATGCCTAAAACGTTTGGAATGACAGAAATGGCTAAAGGGTACTTTCCACACTTTTTCAATACGGAAGCCAATCAACATGCCGTTCTACCCCATTTACCTGAGGCTCACTATTACGACCCCGACAACATGCGTACCGAACAACGAGAAGCTTTCTACGCTTGGTACCAGGCTCATGCCTCTGACCCCTTCGACTTTCAGGAAGAAATGTTAAAGTAGTGTCGTTCCGACGTGGACATTTTACGACGTTGCTGTGGAAAATTTCGAGAACTGTTCATGGAACACGGAGGGGTCGATCCTTTGAAAGAAGCTTGCACCATTGCCAAAGCGTGTTCCTTAGTGTACCGCCAACGATTCATGCCTGAAAACACCGTGGCTGTCATCAGTCCTCAAACGACCCACTATGTCAAGCGTCAATACTCGGTCAAAGCCCTACGCTGGTTACATTACTTGTGCGACAAGGAAGACAAATGGATTCAGCATGCCCGCAACGGAGGAGGCGAAAAGACCATCGGAACGTATTCGGTCGATGGCTGGGACTTAGAAAACCCCAAGATCGTGTACGAGTTTAACGGTTGCTTATTTCACCGATGTCCCGTCTATTACCCTGACCGTGACACTAAAAATCAGTTTTTGCAACGAACCATGGAAGACTTGTACCAGGACACTTGTCAGCGACGCCTAAAGTTAGAACAGCAAGGATACCAAGTGGTGGAAATGTGGGAACACGAGTACGATCACCGTTTGAAAACCGATCCCGAGTTTAAACGCCTTGTGGAAAGTTACCAGTTCATGGACCCGCTGACCCCGAGGGATAGTTTGTACGGAGGAAGGACCAATGCCACCTGTTTGCTGTACCAAGCCGACGAAGAGAAAGGAGAAGAAATCAAATACTTGGACGTGTGTTCGCTGTATCCCTACGTGTGCAAATATTGTCGCTTTCCTGTAGGGCACCCGCAATTGTTCACGGAACACATCGACCTGAAAAACATTCGACAATACGAAGGCTTGATCAAGTGTAAAGTTTTGCCTCCCATGAACCTATACCATCCCGTCTTACCTCACCATTGTCAAGGCAAAGTGATGTTTCCCTTGTGCCGTACTTGTGCCGAAACGTGCAACCAGTACCAACCTTGCCATCACAGCCAGGAAGAACGTGCCTTGACGGTAACCTGGGTCAGCGTGGAATTGTTCAAAGCTCTGGACATGGGATACCAACTGTTAGAAGTGTACGAAATTTGCCACTTTCCCAAGACACAACAGTACCACAAGGGTGACCCTACTCAGAAAGGCATTTTCGCCGACTACGTGGATGCCTTTTTGAAACTGAAGCAAGAAGCCAGCGGCTATCCTTCCTGGTGTCACACTCCCGAAGACCAAATACAATTCAAAGAGAAATACTACGCACAAGAAGGCATCTCTTTAGACCACATCGAAAAAAACGAAGGCAGGCGATCATTTGCCAAAGTGATGTTAAATTGCTTGTGGGGTAAAATGACACAACGACCGTGTTTACCCAAGACGGAATATTTGACAGAACCTTCCCGCTACTTCCAGATGATTCACGACAAAACCAAATACATGAAACACGTGGACGTCGTTCGAGAGGTTTTGATCTTGGTCAATTACGAAGAAGATCTGGACTTTGTACAAGACGACCCTTTTGGAAATGTCATCATTGCGGCTTACGTGACAGCTCATGCTCGCTTAAAATTGTACGAAGCTTTAGAACTGTTAGAAGAACGCGTCCTGTACTTTGACACGGACAGTTGCATTTACATCCATCACCCGATTCAACAGCACCCTGACATCGAAGGAGACCGTTTAGGAGCCTGGACAGACGAGCATCCCGACGACAAGATTCTAAGTTTCGTCAGTGGTGGTCCCAAAAATTACGGCTACGAATACCGGGACAAACAAGGAGAAGTGCACACGACGTGCAAAGTGAAAGGACTGACTCTGAATCATCGTACCAGTCGAGTGGTCAACTTCGGGGTATTGAAAGAAGCCTTGCAATCGGGAGAGGATGGAAACTTTAAAGTGACCACCTATCAACCGAACAAGATTGTACGTTTACCCACTCACCACATCGTCAGTCGACCCTTGGAAAAAGTCTATCAAATTGTATACCAGAAGCGAGTGCGACTTCCCAATCACTTCACCTTACCGTACGGTCACGTCGGTATTGGTCTGTATATAAAAAGGAACCCTAGGCAAGATCGATAGTTCATTGTTCATTGAAGTACCTTACCATGTCGTTGACGAAGAAGAAACCAGATTGGTTAGGAGTCAAATGTTGGACATCACCGAGACCAGGGTTTTGAGGCTTGGACACAAGAGGTGGCCCAGTTTGCACGAGAGTTATTCAAGGAAAAAAGTTACTTTTCAACCTGTGTTAGTGACGGTGCCAGAAAAAACCGTCACCCAGGACAGGACTGTCGTGGACAGGCCTGAAAGACCCT
The DNA here is from genome assembly GCA_028554795.2 of Sinohyriopsis cumingii. Classification (NCBI taxonomy): domain Eukaryota; kingdom Metazoa; phylum Mollusca; class Bivalvia; order Unionida; family Unionidae; genus Sinohyriopsis; species Sinohyriopsis cumingii. The sequence continues at coordinate 65,241,136 of CM068837.1, read as the reverse complement.
TTCGGGAGGACACTTGTGTGACCTTACCCCTACTATAGAACTGGTTAGAACTTTACCCAAAACATGTTGTACAGACACTTGTGTTTATTCCACGTTCATGGTTATCATGTGCCTTTTATTCTTGTACTTAAGCCTTTGGCTTTTATGTATTTTTGTCTTTCGTATTCATGTTTGAAACATTCAATAAACGTGTTCTGAAAAAGTATATAAACTCTTGTCTTGTTTGTTTTTCGTGTCACAAGTGACATTTCTCACACCATGGCTACCTCTGCTGTCTCTGCTCCCTCTTCCTCTACTGTCAAAGTCATCGACGAACACTTAGATCGTGCCAGTTGGGAGGCTTTGTATCTTCGCCATCCCTTTAACATGCTCATTGCTGGACCTAGCGGTTCAGGCAAAACCGAATTCGTCAAACGTTTGATCGAACATAAACATCATTTGATCGATCGGCCACCTCAACGGATCGTGTGGTGTTACAAAGAGTGGCAATCGGCGTACAGCCTCTTGCGAGAAAGTCAAGGCGATTCCATCGTGTTTGTGGAAGGCATTCCTAAAGAAGACAACGGCATCGTCTCTGACTCCCGTCTAACCCATTTGGTCATTTTCGACGACATGTTAGGAGAAGACGAAGAAGAAATTAAACTGTGGTTCATGCGCAAAGGGCATCACCGTAATGCCAGTGTCGTTTACATCACCCAAAATTTGTTTCAACAAAGTAAAGCCCATCGCACCATCAGTCTCAATGCGCATTACGTGGTCTTGTTTAAAAGCCCTCGAGATAAATCGCAGGTGCAAGTCTTAGCCAAACAGTTAGGAAAGCCTTGGCTGACTCAGGCGTACGACGATGCCACTCAAACTCCACACGCCTATTTACTCGTCGATTTGAAACCTACGACTCCCGAGAATTTGCGATTTCGTACCCACTTGTTTCACCACTGGTGCCAAGACGGAGGGCCTGTCCTGTACACGTCTCCGTCCTCGACTTCATTTCACTCCCCATAAAAAAATCTACAAAAACCTCAGACCCTTTTTCGTCTGTCTCACTCTCAGTGCGAACATGACGTCCCTTCAGTCGCATCTTCCCGTCAAATTGATTCGTGCCTTGTATGGCATCAGTCGAGAAAAAGATCCACAAACACGAGCTCGTGTCTTAGAAGCTAGTCTCAAAGAAGTCTTACGATGGTTCACGTTGACGGCACGTCAATTACTCCAAGGAATCATTCAGATTCCTCATCAAACCAAACGCTTTTTCGATCGAAACAAAGTCGCTTTGGTCCAACTGGCCGATCCCCGCATCGACATTCAAACCAAAAACCAAATCATTTTGAAACCTGGAGGGAGCGGTACTCTAGGAGGGGTCATCATTCGCTCACTCTTAAGATGGGATCCTAATGCCCCCAAAGTTATACCCAAGACAAAAGTCCAACGAAGCCCCAAGAAGAAAAAGACCAGGTCCCCAAGGAGAACTTCTCCAGTGGCAGGACCCTCCTCTGACCAGACACCACCAACCCGGAAAAAGAAAAGAAGCCCCCAGAAAAAGAAAAGTCCACAGAAAACTAGTCGCAAGAGAGGCACTTCGGCCAGGACACAACCTTACACTCGCAAACCACGACCTGCCACAGCGGTGACTGCGTCTCCGGCAGCTTCACGTTTGTCCACTTCTCCGTTAATGACACCCAGAACTGAAGAGTACTTGGAGACGTTGATCACACCAAGAACTTCTCCGTTGATGACCCCCAAAAGAACTTCCCCAGTGGCAGGACCTTCCAATTTAGTGGCAGTGGCTGCTGCTCACAATGTACCTTCTCCCAAAATCAAAGTTCAAGAAAGATCGGGCATGTTACAAAGTTTACTGGATTTGTCCAAGCAAGAACTGGCTCGATTTAGTCCGTTACGTACCCCTCCACGACGTGTCATGCCTGTCCTCAAACTAATACGACGTAAAGACAATCAGTGGCGACGCGTTCCATTATAAAAAAGGCCTGTGACCAAGTCGGGTATCAGTGTTTTTTGGTGCTCCTGAAGACTCAAAGATGTCACCCTCCAGAAAACCCCAAGGAAAGAAAAGGAAAGGACTGCCACCACGTTTAGCCAAACATGGGGACATGTTATCTGTCCTGTCCAAAGCTTCTCCACCCCTACGAAAAAAACTCATTCAAACAGCCTCCAAAGAGGTCATCGATACCGTGTGCGAATGTTGTTTGAACGTTTTGAAAGGCACGATCCCTTTGTCCAAACACCAGAAACAATGCTTAGGCAAACATCGTCACGTTCTTCGCCAAATGGTTCAAAAGAAAATTCCCATTCGTCAAAAAAAGAAGATGTTAGTGCAACGTGGAGGTATTTTACCTCTCTTGTTAGGCCCCATACTGAAAGGAGTCTTGGGAACCATGTTGGGAGGACTGGTGGGAGCAAGATAAAAAGGCCTCGGAAGTTCCAAGATCTCAGAATCGACCCCTGACAACCCCATGGAAGGACGAAAACTAGCTTTAGTGCCTTACAGACGATGGATGGAATACCATCGGTGGCAAGAACAACACACCCCGCATTTACCTCCCAATCCCCATTTGAGCGAGATGTCCCAGTTACAACACGAATTGCAGTCCTTGATGGATCGCCAAGATTTGTCCGAAACAGAAAAATCGCAAAAGTACGGTCAACTCTTGCAACGACTGCAACTCTTTCACCAGAAAGCTTTAGACGAAACAGCTCTACCCACTCTGAAAGATTTTAAGACCTTGATGAAAAGTCCAGCACCATCACCAGTACCAGTACCAGTACCACCAGTACCCGTGACCAAGACAGAAAAAGGAGAAGAAGAGGAAGGGTTTCAAACTCCACCAGAAAAAGTACGCAAGTTAACAACACCACCTACCTCCAGAATTGGATGGATTAAAAAGATGATGGCCACCCCTTCTTCCTCACAAGAGACAAAGAAAGTGAAGACAGAAGTGAAGACAGAAGTGAAACAAGAACCGATATCCCCCGCTCAGACATCCTTCTCCTCTTCGACACCTATTGCTGGCCGCACACGCAAAGCATTGCAATCCAAGAAAATACCCCAAGAGAAAAAGAGTAGCATCCTCCAAGAGTGGGTGCCTTATTAACACACCAACCAACACAAAAATATGGAAAAAGTCTTAGCCAGCATTTACTACGATCCCTCCCATCCTGCAGGTTACGCAGGAGTTCAAAAATTGTATCGTGCTGCCAAAACTCGACTGAAAAGTCTCCGTTTACCTCAAGTGCAACGATGGTTACAAGAACAAGCTACCAACACTTTACACAAACCCATTCGACGCAAGTTTGCCAGAAGTCGCACCCGAGTGGAAGGCATCGATCATCAATGGCAAGCCGATTTAGCCGATGTCTCTCATTTGACCAGCTACAATCGTGGCTACAAATATTTGTTTTGTGTCATCGACGTCTTTTCCAAATTTGCCTGGGTCGTGCCCTTGACTTCCAAATCGAGCAGCGAGTTAGTGCCAGCCCTGCAACGGGTGTTGAAACAAAGCGGTCGTCACTCTCTTCGATGGCAAACGGACAAAGGCACCGAATTTCTGAACCAAGCTTTCCAAAAAGAATTAAAGAAACGTGACATTCATTTTTTTACCACCGAAAATCCCGAAACCAAAGCCAGCATCGTGGAACGTTTTCAACGCACTTTGAAAGAACGCATGTGGAAATATTTTACGCATCACCACACTCTGAAGTACATCGACATCTTACCGCACCTGGTGCAAGCGTACAACCAATCTTACCATCGAAGCATCGGACGTGCCCCGCAAGACGTGACTCCCGACAACGAAGTGCTGGTGTTTGAGCGTCTGTTTGGTACGTCCCCGACGAGGGCTGTCCCCGAGAAAAGTGGAATGTTGGCCGTAGGAGATTGGGTGCGCATTGGCAAAACCAAACGCACTTTCGACAAAGGTTACTTACCTAACTGGACGACCGAATTGTTTCGCGTCACTGGACGAGTGCATGGCCGTCATCCTGCCGTCTATAAATTGGAAGACATGAACGGAGAAGTGCTCAAAGGAACGTTTTATTTGCCCGAGTTACAACATGTCACCAAAAAAGAAGACGACGTGTACGACATCGAAAGCATTCTCGAACGCAGAACCCGTAAAGTAGGCAAACGACGTGTCAAAGAAGTCAAAGTACGTTGGAAAGGATATCCACCCAGTTTTGATTCTTGGATCGACGCTTCGCAAGTCATTGACTATAAAAAGAAGTGACCATCATGCCCTTTCACACAGCAGACGCAGCTACGTCGACCACTCCTCCTTCACCTAGTTCTTCTGTGCAAGATTTACAAAAACAACCCTTGTGGGTGTGGTGTGGAGAACGTGTGCCTAAAACGCAAATCGTCTTTTTCTGCCAAATCTTCGTGGTGTATTGTGTCATCGGGGCAGCCATCGCCAATTTGAGTTTGCAACAAGGAGACAAACAATTGTGGACCATTTTATTGAGCAGTTGCATCGGTTACCTGCTTCCTAATCCCTCCCTGAAATTCACCTCGAACGGGAACCCCGGGAACCTTGTGTCCAGTGCCAGTGCACCACTTCAACCACAACCAGAACCCCATTTTAGACGGAGACACGCCTCTGACGTCCAGTAACCTCTCGGACAGCCACAGAACTCTGGAATTATGAGTCACCAAAACCAATTTTACTTAACTTCACCCAGTGACAGTTCCATGGAGGTGTTTCCCAAGAACACATTGTGCTGTTACACGGCCAAATTACCTCAGGCCATCCAGTTAGATCACGAAGCCCATTGGGAAGTGGCTTTAGTAGAAATGATTCACCCGACCCAAGTCCTCAATGTCCTTCCCAATCAAAATTTTTTTGATGTGGAAGTTCATGACGAGCAAATGCAACAGTGGATGGATAGCAGTGTCAAATATGACAAGAAAACCCGTACACAAAATCAAAAGTACACCTCCTATCACTTGTTCATTCCCCCAGGCTATTATTTTAGTGGTCAACATTTGGTCAGCACCATAGCCTCCAGGTTTAATGTCGTGTTTCTGAAAGCTTTGGAGCATTTCAACAAAAGTGTCACCATGGAGTACCACAAAGCAGCTCGTCGCTTCTTGATGAAATTTGAACGAAGTAAAATCGTGTCCATTTTATTTTGTCCTGAATTGTTTGACATGTTGGGCGGAGACATGGACATGAGAAAGGCCATGCTCAGGAAAAACGAATTACCCATCGTTTACGACAACGAGTCTTTTAGCAAGTTATTTCGTGCCCCGGTAGAACTGAACCAAGGACTGAATTTGATGTTCGTGTATTCCGATGTGGTGGAGTACAACGTGGTGGGACACACCTCCGTACCGTTACTGCGTGTCATTCCTTTCAAAGTAGATTCTGCTACGGGCGCTGACGAGGAAGGTGGAAACACTTACCACGTCCACCGCGAATTTGTCCATCCTCACTATTTGCCTGTCAGGAAGTCGTATTTGGACACGGTCAACATTGCTATAAAAGGAGATCTGGGACAAAATATTCCATTCACCAAAGGAAAAGTCACGGTGAAACTCCATTTTCGAAAACGGTTCTCTCACGACTCGTAAGTAAGTCATGTATCCAGTGTACCGAGGGGTTGCTCGACAGCGAGGACACGGCTTAGGAGATATGTTAAAATCGGCCTTTCGTTCGGTGGCCCCAGTGTTGAAACCGATGGTGACACGCGGATTGCACGCCTTGAAAGATGCGGCACTGACGCAAGGCAAAGAATTTCTCCAAAATGTCATCATCGACAAACAAAACCCTAAAGAAGCCTTCATGAGGGCAGGCAAAAATGTCTTGCTGCAAACGGGCAAAGACATTTTAGGCCAACGAGAAACACATATAAATGCCCCGCACGCTACCGAGTCAGGCATTCAGCAAGGACAAGGCAGAAAGAGACGACGAAGAAAACACCCTTTCACCAGACTTCAAGCGAGAAAGGCCAAGAAAAGAACAACCGTTCGAGACTTAGACGTTTTCGATTATTGAGAAAAGAGACAAAAAAATGATGCACCGAGAATCTTGCGCTTGTTCCAAGACGGAACTGGATCTGTTTGCCATGCCCCCCACCATGATGACCATGCAAGAATCCCAGTGGGTGGAATTTCACCCCGTCTCCTCACTGACCGATTCCGCTCCCATCGAGTTTGAAATCAAAGGACAGCCCGAAGATTACATCGATCTGAATAGCAGTTACTTGTACCTGAAAGTCAAAATCCTAGATAAGACTGGAGGTGCTATAGACGATGAAGCAGTAGCTCCCGTCAACAATTTCATGCATTCCCTGTTCAGTGGAGTGGACTTGTACTTGAATAACAAATTGGTCAGTAGCAGCATGGATACTTACCCTTATCGTGCCTACCTGGAAAATCTCTTGACGTACGGAATAGATGCCAAGAACACTCATCTCAATGCCTGTGTGGTATGGGAAGCTGACGAACCTACCAAGTTTGAAATATTGGAAACTGATGAAAAGAAAGACAACAATGATGGATTTGTAGAACGAAGAAAGAGAATCACGGGAGCCGACACAAGTTTAGAACTGATGGATCGTTTGCATTTGGACATGTGGTTGCAAGAAAAGTATTTGCTGAACGGGGTGGATGTCCGCCTGAGACTGAATCGTAGCAGTGCCGATTTCCATTTGATGGCTGATAGTGACGGTTACAAAACCAAAATCCTAGAAGCCAGACTCTACGTACGCCGTGTGGAAGTGTTACCTAAAGTGGGAAACGACATCAGTCAGACGTTGAGCAGAACGACCGCCAAGTATCCCATACGACGCGTGGAAGTGAAAACCTTCACCATTCCCAAGGGACAGCGATCCATGATCGAAGATCATCTGTTCCAAGGACAGTTACCCAAACGTTTGATCGTTCGTATCGTCGAGAATACAGCCTTCAACGGAGCTGCCGAAAAAAATCCTTTCTACTTTCAACACTTTGGCGTGTCCAAAATCGAAGTCAGTCGCGATGGCAAGACCTTGTGTACCCGACCTTTCGAACCTGACTTTACCAAGAAGAATTACTTGAGATCGTACTTGTCCCTGTACGAAGCCACCGGACAGTTAGGAACCAATACCAGTCACGGTATTACGTACGAGGATTATGCAGGAGGCTACGCTTTGTGGGCTTTCGATTTCACTCCAGACCAAGGCAGCGACGAGGGACATTTCCACCCTATAAAATCCGGCCAGATTCGTGTGGAAATTCAGTTTAAAGACCGAGACCCTGATGAAACGGTGAACGTCATCCTGTATGCAGAATTCGATAATACCATAGAAATCAACAGTTTGAGAGAAGTCATCCTAGATTACTAGAAACCATGGAAGACTGTTATCCCTCTTTACCTAGTGGAGAAACTTTTAGTGTTGGATTATTGTTAAAAAATGTTAGAGTTGTTGTTGTTTAGTGTTAAGTGATTTTTGAATAAAAAATGTTGTGTTTTGAAAAAATTGTTTGATGTTATATTGTTGGATTATTGTTAAAAATGTTAGAGTTGTTGTTTAGTGTTAAGTGATTTTTGAATAAAAAATGTTGTGTTTTGAAAAAAATGCCTTTGTCTTTTGTTTAGCTATAAGAATGTTGGATTGATGCTCTTTCATTTCTTACTATCCCTCTCATGACACTCATTGAACGTTGCGACTCGAAAACCGTGGGGATGTTTTCCTTCACGTCCGCGCTTTGACTTTAAGAACCGGAGTTGTTTCCAGTCTAACCATCCATTGTCGACTCATCCTCCTACGAAGATGTGCTCCAAACTAGCTAAGCTCAACGAAGCCTACGTGAATTTGCATAGTGTCAGACACAGTCTGATACCGAAGCCAGAAGAAATAGAGAATGTGAGAATGTTAAAAATCACTGAAGATCTGATAGAAGAGCTCTTCAGAGAAGAAATGAACAGGGAAAAAGAAGAATGGACAGAGAAGTACAGACTTCAGAGACAGCAGCAACAGCAGCAACAACAACAACAGCAGCAGCAACCTGAAGCTGACAGAGGCTTTGTCGATTGTCGTATCGATACCAAAGAGTTCTTCTTCTCTTTTCGAAGAAGCAGACCTATCGCCAGAAAGTCTATCCTCAGAGGACATCGCATTCTTAGAAACTAAAAAAGAATGCCATAGCAAACAAAAAAACAGCCCTTTTCAGGGCTACCCAATACTCTAGAAAAGAAATAACAATCCATTTGCCAATGTGTGTAGGTAGAGTAGTGTGAATATAAACACTAACTCTTTTTTAAAAAAAATGTGAGGGTATGTGTTTGTGTGTTTGTGTTTGTAAGTGGTTAAGTAAGTTGGTATGGATAGTAGATTAAAATGATGTCTTTTTTTGTTTTTGGTGTTTGAGGTGTAAATTTGGGGTTAGATTGGATTGCTTTGCGTATGTGGATAGTCTATTGAAGTGATTTATAAAAAAATTTTAAAATAGTGATGGGTAGCATAAAAAAGTGAGTGAGTGTTTCTTTTAGGTCGGCGCGTTGTTGTTTTTTGGATATGATCTAGGTAAGATCAATTTTATGCTTTAGGGGGATGTTTTCCATCACGTCCGCGCTTTCACTATAAATTGAAACTCGCTGGGTAGTCTAGCTACCCTTGTTGATAGATCAACACAAGAATGAATAGCAGAATAAGCAAACTTCTTGAACTCCAGATACATCTGGAATATGTCAGGCGCCTGTTAAATGAACTGGCCGCGGAGGCTTTAGTAGAAGAGGAAAGAATGAAGAACGAAGAGGAGGAGAGAAGACAGAGGGAAGAGGAGGAAAAGAAACTAGAAGAGAGGATGTCGTACAATATTCCCGAAACAGAGGATTGGGGTGTTGAAGCGAATCATCCTCCCTCTGCGCTCCCCAGAAGAAAGGTGAAAGGAGACTGGGGAAGAAGATGCGTGTGTGACGCCAGGCCAGGAAGGTGCAACCATTAGATAGGTGCATCTGGAGTTCAAAAAAAACCCCAGCCCTTTTAAGGGCTACCCAATACTCTAGAAAAGAAATAACTATCGATTTGCCAATGTGTGTGCGTGTGTGTGTGTAGGTAGAGTAGTGTGATTATAAACACTAACTCTTTTTTCATAGTGCGAGGGTATGTGTTTGTGTGTTTGTGTTTGTAACTGCTCACGTACGATTGTGTGGATAGTAGATTATGGATTTTGTTTATTGTTTCTTAGCGTATGTGGAGAGTATAGTTTGGGTTTTGTAAGCGCTCACGTAGGATTGTGTGGATAGTAGATTATGGATTTTGTTTATTGTTTCTTAGCGTATGTAGAGAGTATAGTTTGGGTTTTGTAAGCGCTCACGTACGATTGTGTGGATAGTAGATTATGGATTTTGTTAATTGTTTCTTAGCGTATGTGGAGAGTATAGTTAGGGTTTTATTATACGAAGTGAAAAAGTAGGGGGATGTTTTCCTTCACGTCCGCGCTTTTCGTATAAGAACCCACAGTATTCGTCGTTCAAACCATTCTGCAAAGAATAAAAAAAGAAGATGGCTTCTAACCAAATGGACAAAATGGAAAAATTGCAAAACGTCCTCGACAATTTAGGAATGATAGAGCAAATGTTGGTTAACCTAAACGAGGATCACTATTCTTATAGTCCCCATCGAGTGAAGATGGAGATAAACAATTTACGAAAAATGAAGGTAATCATCAGTGATCTGTTGAAAGAAATAAAGGAGGAGAAGGAGGATGAAGAGGAAAGGATACGGATGAGAGCATGGAATGAAAAAATTAAAAAAGAAGAAGAAAATGAAAAGAGGAAGAAAGAAGAGGAGGAAGAGAAGAAGAAAGAAGAGCAGGAGAAAAAAAAGAAAGAAAAGAAGAGAAAGAGTGTTGGAGATAAAATAAGAACTTGGTGGAGAAAAAGAAGAAACTAGAAGCAGAAGAAGAAGAAAACCCAAAGGCCCTTTTCAGGGCCAGCCATATTTCTCGAAAATAGATAGCCTTTCCATTGCCTACCCCTTTTTTTAAAAAAAATTTATTTAAAAAAAAAACCCATATTCAATTCCCCTTTGTCCCTAAACAACCCCCAAACTCTATTCCCATGTTAAATTCCCCTTGTACGTATATCGGCCCACAATTTTTTCCCATGTTAATTCCCCTTGTACGTATATTAACGCACGATTTTTCGCCATGTTAAATTTCCATTGTACGTATATTCACCCAGGGGTCTCCGTAATGCTAATTTCCATTGTACGTATAGTGCCCCACCTTACTACTTACGTCCGATCTACGTGGACAATTGTCAAGATGACGGATACCTGTGTGTGGAAAAGAAGAATCTACGTAAAAAGACAAGGTTGTTTAAAGAGAGTGATGATCTACGGTGCCGAAGTAAGACAGAGTTTAAGGACAAGAAGAAGACCTAAGCGGTGCCCTCTATGTTAACAGTATGGTACGTTAACATAAAACCAAAGGCCCTTTTCAGGGCCACTCCAATGGTTCGAAAAGAGATTCCCTTTCATGCCTACATTTCTTTCTATTTCTTTTTTTTTAAATGTCTGTTGTCTATTATCTGTGTTCTATAAATCTCCCATGTTCCATAACACTATACAGACCCACCATGTTCAATTTCTCATGTTCAATTTCCCTTGAGGCTATACAGACCCACAATCTATACCCCATGTTAAATTCCCCTTGTCACTATACAGGCCCCAAATACATTCCCATGTTAAATTCCCTTGTCGCTATGAGGCATTCAAAATTTTCCGATGTTAAATTTCCATTGTCGCTATAAGGCAAATACCCCTTTTTAACATTACAGTCCCTTTGTCTCCCTATGGCCCCACTTCACTATTCAGGAACATCACAGTGAATTCATATTTAAAGGTATTTTATAATAAAAATGATTTATGATAATTTGGACACAATGGAAAGTTCATGACTGATAAACAAAGAGAATATATAGAAAAATGAATTGTGACCTGAGTCGATTCAGCGGCGCGTGTTGCACGAGAGGAGCATCATTGGAGGCCAGGGTAAAAGGCTTGAAAATGTTGAACTCGATTCCCAGAGCCCTCTAGCTGCGCCGCCTGTTGCTAAACACACTAGTTAGGTGATACCAGCAAGTACAGATAGATGATATATAATGTGGACACTCTGGACAAAATGTAAAATCTGGGGAAATTATTTAGCTAAACGTGTGATTTGCCCATTTACACTGATATGCATACAAGAACAATCAAGCAAGTGCGAATCATACAAAATTTTTGCTCTCGAGATGCGGTCAGACCATAATAAAATGTTTCCGGTTGGTGTTGAGCCCAGTAGTTCTATCTGAATTTAAAGGTGTTGGTCGACTATGCCTTGCATTAAAAAAAAAAAAAAAATTACAAAACCTGTTTTTATTGACCCGGAAACAGAACTATGACCCCCAGTAGGCTTTGTTCAACTGTGATTCTAAATCGGCCGGGTAACACCTGATACGTTGTAGCGTGTGTTAATGTACCTTTACTGGCACGATTCCATAGGAGTTCGTATCGTTGCTTCCAATCGACCCACAAGGGTTGGATAGAAAGTAGATTTATTTCACAAAAGATTAGCATTGAGTTCTATGGAAAAACAATTGGTACCGTCATACCAAATAAACTTACGCATAGCGTAAGCAATATGGCGCCGTGTTAGTATGGAAAGTCAGTTAAGCAAGAAAGTTACAGGGGATGCCAGTATTAGTGTCATTCTGGTCACAGTTTGGTTAGAAATTATAAATCAGTGATTCAGGTGACTTAGTTTTGTGCACTTTTTATCACATTAAACATTTTCGTTATTGAAATCCGGATTTTGTTTCTTTTTACAAACAAACGCGAATGTATAGTCAGACTGTAGGTAATATAACAAAACAGTTCGTGGTCTGAACCCAGATATTCGAATGCAACACATCAAATGAAGATGCATACTAGTGACGAACCATTTAAACGTGAAGTTCGAGGGAAATCTTTCAGCCAGAGAAAGCGTTTCTCAAGACATGGCGGTGAGGACTCTAGAGAAACCCGTCAAATGTGAAATTTGTGGGAAATTGTTTCGATGGAGCTCAAATTTGTCATCGCATTTGAAAATACATACAGGTGATGAACCATTCAAATGTGAAATTTGTGGAAAATTGTTTCGATGGACCTCTAATTTGTCATCACATTTGAAGATACATACAGGTGATAAACCATTCAAATGTGAAATTTGTGGGAAATTGTTTCGATGGACCTCTAATTTGTCATCGCATTTGAAGATACATACAGGTGATAAACCATTCAAATGTGAAGTGTGTGGGAAATTGTTCAGCCAGAGCAGTAATTTGTCATCACACCTTAGGATACATACTGGTGACAAACCATACGAATGTGAATTTTGTGGAAAGCAGTTTAACCAGAGTATTAGTTTATCATCACACTTGTTGATACACACTGGTGATAGACCATTCAAATGTGAAGTTTGTGGGAAATCGTTTAGCCGGAATTTTGGTTTGTCAGCACACATAAAGATACACACTGGTGAGAAACCATTCAAATGTGAATTTTGTGGAAAGTTGTTTAGATTGAGGTACAGTTTGTCAGCACACCTAAAGGTACATACTAGTCACACCCCGTTAAAATGTGAAATATGTGGGAAACTGCTCAGCCAGAGCTCTAGTTTGTCAACACACCTAAAGACGCATACTGATGACAAATCTTACTCCTGTAAAATATGTGGTAAATTGTTTACTATGAGTCATAATTTATCAAGACATCTGATGGTGCATACTGATGACAAACCATTCAGATGTGAAATTTGCGGAAAATTATTCAAACAGAAATCTGGCTTGTCATCACACATGAAAATCCACACTGGTGAGAAGCCATTTAGGTGTGAAATATGTGGGAAATTGTTTAGCCAAAGCTCGCATTTGTCAACACACAAGATGATGCACACAGATGATAAACGATTTAGATGTGAAACCTGTGGGAAATTGTTTACCCAGAAGAGTGGCTTATCTACACACATGAAGGTTCACACTGGTGAGAAACCATTCAAATGTGAAGTATGTGGGAAATTTTTTAGTAGGAAATATAGTTTGACAGCACACATGAAGATACACACTGGTGAAAAGCCCTATGCATGTGAAATATGCAGGAAATTGTTTAGACGCAGTGATACTTTGTCAAGACACCGGATGGTGCACACTGGTGAGAAACAGTTCAAATGTGGAATGTAGAAAGTTGGGTTGCTAGTCAACTCACCCCATTACAAAGCCACCTCTGTACCAAATGCCCCAACTTTGCACAACTCACCCTCACTTTGGAGTTGACTCCCCCACTTTCAGTCAACTCGCCCCATATAAATAATGACTCATATATTACTGCTTCCCCAGTTTTCATTTTATTTGAGGTTGATTTATTCATATAAACTATTAAATTTGCAGTTAAAATCGTACTGCCAGGATAATATGAGGAAAGCAATATGAACCAGAGACAAGCATATACCATATCAAAAGGATATGCCTCCCGATAAATACCAACAATTGTTGGGTTTTTTTTCTTTCTTTCTTTTTTTGTTGCACTTAGACTGTAATAAGAATAATTATAACTGACAATAACAAAATGGAGCAAGGCAATAAAATTGATAATATATAATATCTGCATCCTTCTAATATTAAAGTGAATTTATATTTCCAGTTTTAATTATATGACATAAGTTATTTATTTTCTACTGAATTTGATTGACACGTCTTATTTTATAGTATAGAACTTCTACAATATGTCTCCTATATAATATACAAGTATTAATAAAATCGTGTATCAAACAGAGCATTTTCTTTTTAAATTGAACAGTCATTGTAATGAAAAACAAACGAGACACATGCGAGGCTTTGATTTGAGATAACCGTTTCTAACTTTTGTTTTTTTATCCCATAAGATGATATAACCTCTGGATAGTTTGCAAATGTCATTTCAGATAAATTTTTCCTTACAATAAGCCTCCTGTATTGTAATAGCTATTTGTTCAGATAAAATTTTCTTTACAATAAGCCCCCTGTATTGTAATAGCTATTTGTTCAGATAAATGTTTCCTTACAATAAGCCTCCTATGTTGTATTCGCTGTTTGTTCAGATAACATTTTCCTTACAATAAGCCTCCTGTGTTGTATTCGCTATTTGTTCAGATACAATTTTCCTTACAATAAGCCTCCTGTGTTGTATTCGCTATTTGTTCAGATAAAATTTTCCTTACAATAAGCCTCCTGTGTTGTATTTGCTATTTGTTCAGATACAATTTCCTTACAATAAGCCTCCTGTGTTGTATTTGCTATTTGTTCAGATAAAATTTTCGTTACAATAAGCCTCCTGTGTTGTATTCACTATTTGTTCAGATACAGTTTCCTTACAATAAGCCTCCTGTGTTGTATTCGCCATTTGTTCATCTTTTTGTGACTCTTTGTCTTGTGACTTTTGTATATAATATCATGCATGCACAGAATAGGGTTGAGAAAGAGAGTACAGCGCATGTTAGTAATGACACTAATCATGTGAAATATGTAGGAAGTTGTTAGTCAGAGCACTAATTTGTCAAGACACCACACTGCACACTTGAGGGAGCACTCATCAGTTTTTGTGTCCTTTTGAAAGAGTGACATATGTAAGGGGACGTTGTTTGCATTTGAAACATGCACAGTGGAAAGAACGTTGGCATACCTCTATGCTACTTTGATGTAATATGGCTGACATCTCTTTGGATATTCTACTTGTGCAAATTGTACCTGATCAAAGCATATTGCTAACTAAAATTTCTACTCCCTTGTGCTTAAAAAAACATCAGCCTGAATTAGTCTAAAGCACACTATCTTTAGCACCTATTAAAATAGGGAAAATGAATTTTGCCCAACTAGACAATACCAGCTTCTAAAAGTTCAATGGATGAATTACAAAATATATAAAATGTATTAAAAAAAAGCTATCGACTTTTTTCGTACAATTTACCTTTGAAGTCCTGGAAGCAAAAATGACCAAGTGGAGCAAGCAGCATTTTGAAAGGTGCACATCTGGAGTAAGGCCAAGTTGTATACTCTATAACCCATGTTACACCCATCAAGTATACACCAAAATAAAGGGAATTAAAGATTATCTGAACAATACCTATGATCTACAAGGTCAGTTTTAATAGCCAGTATAACCAGTTAGGACACCCAGGGAAATTATTTTTCTTTAAAATTGTAACCCTAGGCGAAATACAAAACTGTAGAACACCACATAAATTGATGGAAAACATGTAATTACTGAAACCGTTACCATGCATAAGAACTTCTGGACACCTCTAGTACATCCCAGTAATAGTGCCTTTCTATGCTTGTAAAAGAATTTTTGGATGCTTGCACACCATCTACATGAAATCACATCTTGCTGCTCTTTTGAGCTGTTCTTTTTTTAAATTTGTAGCAGCACCTTTTTAGAAAATCTCCTATTGGAAACTATAGCCACTGAAGTAAATGACCAATATGTCATGTGACTTGGATGTTATTTAAGATATATATGTTATTTAATGTGACCTGGGTCAGATCCTTCATTATCCAAATTAGAGGCCATGCATTTTCTTGTGCCATTTCTTGAGACTGGATGATTAGAGACATGACTCTGTTGATTTATATAAATCTGATTTTGATATAAAGCAGCAATGGTCATCTGAATTTGGATGATTTAATCACACAGATGTAGATGTGTGTGTGTGTGTGTGTGTGCGTGTGTGATTTGGATTTTTAACATAGCTTTAACAATTTTTCAGTCATATAACTATTATGTCTATAGTGTGGCAATGTATAGTAATTTCTAGCATTGAGGCATCATGCTGCAAACATGGGCATAATGTCTCACCCAGTCCTATTATCCTGACACCAAGACAACCAGTCCTAACACTAACCTCTTAATGCTGAGCATCAAGCAAGGCAGCTTCTAGTACCATTTGTTATAAGTCTTTGGCTCATCTTGGGTTCAAAACCAAGACCTCCCACATCCAAGGCAAACACTCTAACCACTTATGCCACTGGAGCAGCCTAGATGTAGTTAGTAAATCAACAGATGTATAAACAGTTAGCTATATACAGCTTCACTGACTTGATGGTGAATGGGTTTTTTCATTTTTTTTTAAAGTTTAAAAAATTCTCTGGTCAAAAATAGTCATATAGGTCAGATTGTACTCGAAACCAATATGTAGTTTGTATGTTGAATCAGACAAGAATTCCTTCATTAACATTTACCATATTCACATGCACAAGCATATGGAAATCATGTGAAGGAAAAGATATTGAAAATTCTTCAGACATAACATCAAAAATAATCACAATTATCAACTGCCTTAAGTTTTTATCTCATTTGTTCGACTATTTATTTCACAAGGAATAAAGAGCAACAAACTCATCTCCTCACACATACACACACAACCATGTTTGAGTGTAGCAGATTTGTTTTACATCTTGTGATGATGTGTAAGTTATTAGACTTACAGTATGTGCATTGTTGATTATGGATTGTCCACTCAGGATTGTATCCACCCTGAACAGTGGATGTTCTCATCATCAGGGGAATTTCCTTCTAGTCTAGTCACTGCTTAGAAAAAGTTTTTCCTATGTATGTTAAAGCCTAGTGACCACTAATTATTGGTAAACTAGACAGTCAGTTCTCCATTCATAAATAACATGCTTTGCTTTGTACAGTTGTCGATAAAAGTAGGGTAAGTTGGTAATCTTAATAAGAGTAAGGGGCAAATACTGGGCTAATATTAACAGTTTACTAGTTTTTAACAACATGAAAATAATGTTTCACATTTCATTAGAGTGATTGAAGTTTTCTCACACAGCAGTAGTGGGTTTTATAACATCCCTCGCTAATTACACTGTATTCACTCGGCGAGTTGACAGTAAACAAACTGATGGGAGTGTTATTGTTTTTTGTGTATTTTTTATTATAAATTATTATTGTTAACATAGCTTTAACATTTCAAGCCATATTGCTAAGATGTCTGCAGTGCGGCAGTTTATGATGATGGGACATCAAATATGGGAGTGTTTGGGTGGGGGTGGGGGTATATTTTTAAAATATTTAAAAATGCATAAATAAAACACTTCTATCACCACCAAAATGAGAGAGGAAAATATGTTCTAAAAATAGACTAGAACTACATTCGTGGGTAATGAACTGGAAGTATTAATTGTAACCCGATTCCTGACAGGCCCCATGTTTTATGCCAATTTTAGTCAAACTTTTATATTTACATGCAATACCTATTTCAACTTTATACATGAAGTCTTTTTGAATTTCCTTGCAAACAAAACATGTGACACCTGTCAGAAAGTATGTAGTGCTGGTTTTCCACAGGGTGCAAGTTTTGGTCCAAGTGCTCTTGAGAAACCAAAACTAAATTTGCTATATCTTCCTTAATTATAGGAATTTTTCAATGCAGTAAAAACCTAATTGTAATACAAGATAAAATCTGTCTGAAAATTTGTTTGAAAATTACAAATGTTGATAAATTAAATTTTAATGGCAATTTAAATAAACATTTTAATTTTACAAACTAAATTTTATTGAAAACTTAAATTTCATACAAGTTTTAAAACACAGTTTGACAAATTTTAGACAGAAAAGTTCACTAATGAATGGTATTTAAAACAAATGGTAGTTTGGGTCTTTAGAACTGATAACATTTTTCCCAGGGGTAGTAAAGCAACATAGCTCATAGTGATTTTGGCATCAAACCGCAATATACCTGTACAGATGCATATAGGTGTACACACTAAAGAAACAAAGACAGATGATATGTTCCACATTTATTGTGTCAGGTACTTAGGCAGTTGTTTCCATAACTAATATCACATTCAGATTTAAAGTTCTGATGGGACTACTACCATGTTTTATAGTAAAAATGCATTCCATTTCAATGTTGATAACTACAAAAGGTGACAATGGGATAGGAAAATAGTTTCTAGGGAGGATCTACCTTACTAAAAAATGGTGCTGATCTCTCTTGTGAAGACCTAAGCCATGTCTTTGAGGTGCTATATATATCAGTGTGGTGATATGAACTAATTTTTATCACTTATGGCAGTACACTGCACATGCCCTTATTAAATCTTGCTGTCACCACCGGACTACTGGAGAGCTTCCAAGCTGATCCAACTCTAACACTTTGTTTCAGATACCAGGCTAGACCTGAAAAGATATAATATGTTTCACTTAGTTCTAGAAAACAGTAAGATCTAGGTAAATGAAGTTAAAATGTGTTAGATATGGTGATTTCAAAATAACATTAAGGTTGCAAGCATGGGGAAAAATATTAAACTTGACAGAGTGACACTCAGAAGTGTGAAGCAATGGCCATGTATTAAAGTGATAAATTCATCCTAAAAATGTATGAGGTTTCCAGAAGTATATTTAGCCATTTACAAGTTAAATAACTAATCAGGTAGACTATGTATCATAAAGTTTAAGGCAATGTTGGGGCGGTGAGGTTTGCAAACATTAGTACATACCAGAATACAGGAAAGTCGAGTGACAATGTACTAAATTAGAATATATTACTATAAGCAATCTTATTCATGAGGGAAATAACAATTTTGGATATTGCAAGTGAATACAACCAAATGTGGTCACACAGATCAACTATAGGTACCAGTAAATCCTATATCATCAACTAAATGTGAAATTCTGATTCCCAAAACTTGTAAACAAGGATGGAAATTTGCATATGTGGGTCATATACAATATACTTATTATGATCATATGTGCAAACATAATTAAAATGATCTGTTTGAACATTTATAGTGATTTTTTAAGAGTGTTGGTTACCAATTATTAAGCTCATTGATTCAGTGGAATCAGATATCAGCTGATGCTTCAATACTGCACTCTGTCAAGGTACTAAATTGAATAGGAATATTCATGATGAAAATAACATTTTGGGATATTTTCAGTGCATGCAGCCAGAAATGTGCCTTACAGATTCACTATAGGTACAATTTCAGTCTATATGATGTACTGAATGTGAACTTTTGATCCCAAACATTCTAAAATGTATGGATATTTTTTTATGTGGGATATGTAACAATGTTGTAACAATGTTAAGATCAGTTGTACAAAGTTAAATTCAAATAACCTGTTTGAATATTTCTTATGTAATCTTTAGAGTGTCAGTTAACAAATATTATTAGTACTTAATAATGCATAAAGCAAGATGGATCATTAGAATTCCCATAATATCATATGGCCACAATGCCGAACTACACCAATCAATATCGTAACCAAACTGAACAATAAAATGGAATGCATTTTGTGTTCAACTTACATAGTTTTGCTGTTTTCTTACATCCAAGGGTAAATATACCTTGGGAAAGCATATTTTATCCCTTTGACCTGTATTTCATTCTCAGACAGCTTAAAATGATTTAGTAGAGAACTTGAGTAGGTTCTAGTATAAAGTTTTCATCGCTGTCCTCTCACTAAATACCTTATAACTATGTTTATAAACAATTACTGAAGGCTATACAAGCAGATGTGTGTTACTCAGGAAGTGACCCCATCATAAACACATAAATTAACTGCTTGGACCCCTAATAAATAGTCTGAATGGCCAATACAAAGTATAATTTTGTCTTCGAGTATTTTAAATGAAGGTCTAATTTTGACCTACAAAGATATTTTCTCTGACAAAATGTGACAAACATCCAACATTGGAGCTTGTAAATGGTGTAGAAATATATACATGCTGATAACATTTAATATCATTCCAAAAAATATTATATATGTGCATTTTTGGAAACATTTTTTAAATTTAATTTTTTAAAATTTTTATTAATATTTTAAAAAATAAAAATTAATTTTTTACTTTTAATTTCATTCTTATATTTTCAAAGTCAATATACATAACATATTCAAATTTCATGTGTCTATCGGTTATAATAAAGATTTTATACCAATTTAAACTTTACTCCAATACTGCCCTGACAGGACATAGAACACAATTAATTTTACTATATGTTCTCTACATTTGTTTCTCAGTACTGACCTTTCCACTGTGTGACAATCAATGCAAATCATATGTTAATCTAAAATACCTTCAAAGATGACTTCACGGTGAAGTTCTCGTCAAAGGTTGACCTGCTCTTTTTTGAGATGCTGGACTGTCAACATAGCAGGATGTAAACAGAACACAGATTTCACTTCCAGATCATCACCAAGGCCTTGTTACTCACTGTGCACTGTCACCGAAATGCATACAGACAACAACAACCTAAGCTCATGCATAAAGAATAAAGAATAAACAATTACCTTTAAATCCCTACCAAAAATGCATTAATAAAACTCTTCTATCACCATCAAAATGAGAGAGGAAAAAATGTTCTAAAAATAGACTAGAACTACATTCGTGGGTACTGAACTAGAAGTATTAATTGTAACCCAATTCCAATCGCTACATCTCGGCTTAACCCGGCAAATTTGCAATCGGAATATCCACGATATTTTCTGTCAAGTCGTTTCGCTGCTCCAATCGTTACATGTGCTCAAGAACATGTGACATTTTCCGTGAAAATATTTAACAACATTTCTTGACATGTTAAATACATTTAATATTTTCTTAGCGCTTTCTGAATAGCTATATAGGTGATCTCTGGATGTGCGTGAAGAAAGTTTTTTTTTTTTTTTTAATTATAGACTTATTTAATTAATAATTAAGTAATTACCCGAATTACCCAAATGTTATAGATTGCTTTGTAAACATTTCACTGTATTTTAAATACTATCAATCTTATATAGGATTTACACTGTCAAGAAAACCCAAGGGTTAACTTGGTTAGATCTTGTGTAGTTATTTGTCACTAATTTGCATACCCAAACACAAAACTGAATCTCTTATAGGATTTACAATGTCAAGAAAACAAAAGGATTAACTTGGTTAGTTCTTGTGTAGTTATTTGTCACTAATTTGCATACCCAAACACAAAACTGAATCTCTTATAGGATTCACATTGTCAAGAAAACAAAAGGATTAACTTGGTTAATTCTTGTGTAATTATGTCACTAGTTCTGTATCAAAAGCTATTAGAAAAGAGTCAGTGCTATATCCGACTTCACATATATAAATATAACAATATTGTCATATTTTGTCATTGTGCTTTTGGACTTTGGTTACACTGAACTCACGTACACTTGTTTGTATCAGTTAAAAGGGAAAACTAATGACAATTTTTACTTCTATATTTATGTTTCCAATAACACAACATTATCTCCAATGAACATGGTTTTCGAGATCATAGGTAAATTTGTGTTTAAATTATTACATCATATATTCTAATTATTCGTATTTTGGATTTCAGTAGGAGCATCTAGATCAGTGATGGTAAGGATTGCCTTGTCTCATGTCTCTAGATTTGCTCCCAATAACAATGATAACATCTAGATCAGTGATGGTAAGGATTGCCTTGTCTCACGTCTCTAGATTTGCTCCCAATAACAATGATAGCATCAGTTAAGACGATTATACAACTGTTTGTAACTGTTATGTTTTGGAATATTTATGAAAATTACTGCATATACTTGCTTATAAGATGAGCCCAAATGCTAATTTCACTGGCCCAGATATGCCTTTGCATAATATGCTGGCAGATCTGGGTCTTTGCAGTTTATTAGGAATAGTAAGTAGAATCACATCAACCCTGATCTGCAGGCATATTATGCTACATCAGATCAGGATCTGTTATTTGCAGTTTGACTTGACTTATAAGTGAGTATATATGGTACAGTGATAAAACATAGATGTATCTGTGTGAATTTTGAAAGTTAAATGTTATGTATACTGTTACTAAGTTTGATATAAGCCCTGAAATGAACAAATCAAATATGGATTTGCTTTGTTCCAGTGCACAATTAAGCCTTTCTCAGCGTACTAATTTACTTGAATACCACACCTCATAACAAAATCCTAATTGATACTGGTTGAATCCACGATAGCTATAACTTGTCTTATTCTGTCAGTTTTCCTAAACCATAGATTTTGGTAATATTAATGTTGCTTCAACATTAACCTCCCAAATTAATGTTTTGTATCATAAGGATAAGTGTTCAAGTTTCTATTTTAATTTGTAAATAATTAAAAGGTTGGCTTCACACAAAATGTAGTCTCTTGTCCTCAGCTTTTATTTTTATTCCTTTTACATTATTTGAGCATGCTAATTACTTTTGCTGTTCTTACCACCATTATTGCCCCACTCCTCTACTCCATATTAAATAGGGCAAGGTTGCCTGGCTCATATATTTCTTTATAGTATCTTCTCATCTCTCTCTCTCTCTCTCTCTCTCTCTCTCTATATATATTGTTTTAGTTTATGGGTAATGCAAATACTCTAGTGTGATAAAAGACTACATATTGTGAACATGAAGTTTAAGATGACAATCTACCAGTATTCATTAAACCAGTATTATGATGTAAAACTTCATATTGTGAACATGAGGTTTAAATTGACAATCTATATGTATTCAGTGAGTCAGTAGTATGATGAAAGAATACATGTCGTGAACATCAAAGTTTATGATGACATCAAAGTTTATGATGACAATCTAACTGTATTCATTAAACCAATGGTATTGTAAATGTCAATGTATTGATAACATGAAGTTTACAATGATTATCTACCTTTATTGAATTAGCCAGAAGTATGATGAATGATTACAAATTGTGAACATCAAAATTTATGATGACAATCTACCTCTATTCATTAAACCATTAATATGATGAAAGACAACATATTGTGAATTTGAGTTAAATAGGACACTCAACCTATACTGAGTTAGCCAGTTGTATTATGATGGACCAAAGCTACGATGAGAATTTGGATACAGTATATATATACTGCTGATAGGACACTGAAATGGAATCCAACCACTTATGGTAAGTTGATATATTTTATTTTTATTATATTGGGGTGGGTGTAGTGATACAGAACCCACAAAATACACCTATTCATTATCAAGTAAAAGTTATAAAGTTAATTTTGTTATTAATGTTTATATTTGTCTCTTATCAAATGTTACTGTTAATGTATAATCCAGATTATTTATACAATATTTAAATTAGTATCAAATATTCTAAAGAACAATTATTAAAAAAACACAAATTAATATGGAGTGGGCTGAATGTTGAAACATTTACAGTACTTACTTTATGAAAAACAAAATAAAAGGAAAAAACATTTACATTAAAAACTTGAAAGAAATGACATTGCATATTATAGCAGCAAACTAAAGTCTGAGATAAATATGCATTAAATTCAGGTTGTTTTATAGGTAATGATCACTTTTGAAGGCTTATATGTTTTTTTTTAAACATAAACAGAATGTTATAATTATTGATTGAAACAATCCAAAATCAATCCTCACTATTTTCAAACACTTGGACATATTCTGCTGGGAGAGTAAGGTAGCTTCAGCATCAAAATTGAATGCAGTAGTGAACATATTACATGTTTCCAAGCCAACAGCTAGTAGATCACCAAAACTATTTATCTTTTTATATATATAACCTGAATATTCTTATTGTCAATAGTGACTTCTCGGGATTACAATGTTTCTGTACTAACTTTTCCTATGCTAAGTAATAACTTCTGTAACATAGCTCTCCTTTATTAAGCTTACATTAGCAAAGGTATAATAACAATAAAAGTATTCTGTCTTTATAGATATTTTTTGCCTCGTGTAGTAGAGAAAGTGTTTTTCCATGTTTCCCAGGTATTACATACATGATTGGCTTTTAAACTGAAAAGTAGCTGCCATGTGTTCCCCTTGAATCAAATTAGAGTACTATTCCCATTTCAAGTAATATGCCATTTGTTTTATTTGCATAACCTCTAAAACAGCATTTTGGTTGGTCATATTTTCTTTTTAATACTTTTCATGATGGATTTAAATTTTTCCTGTGCATTTTGTTTGTTGTTCTTATTTTTAATAAATTTTAGCATTCCTTGGGATCTCTGACTTGATGGTATTTCATATCTGTATCTACATCATTTGAAGAAAACTGAATTGTCTCCCTTCAGTAAATCATTTGTCTATTTATTCAGTGATCCAATTACAGAAATGATAGCAATGAGTCAATGGTTTTTGGAAAGTTTAGTTGAGCTTGCTGCTGCATAAGGTTCAGCATGCATTCCACCATAATTTGATTTACGTGAAATTGTTGCTTGTCCTAGCACTATGGAATTTATTCCTGTATGATAGGAATTATATGTTGGGTAAGTAGCAGCACCATGATACAAAGACCTCTGTTGGCAGAACACATTTTCAACAATGTCACTGTTGATTCTGGAAGGAACAATGCTTTGACCTATTTTTGACACACACAACTTTGTTAATAACATGAAAGCATGATACATGAAATCAAGATCCTCGCTTGTTTCCATTGTCATTAAAGTCTTATATCTCTTATTGACACTGTCTGAATTGGCAACTTGTTTCTACCAGGACTTGAACCAGTCATGTGCTAAAGTAAGTCTTCTTGACCTTTCATCTGTTATATCTTTTACAGGTCGACTGTCACTGAAGAATGAAACTTAAAAACTTATATGCTGCAGAAGATTAAGTGCTGCTGTTAGTTCCTTCTGTGCTGACTCAGGCAGACTTTCTTGGTACATAGTCATCAAATTCAACATGTCCTGGTTTAGAGCTTCAAAAGCAAGTTTGTTTCTCATCTTATGAGCATCATTTGAAAAAACATTATGATTTGGTGAAGTAATTAATCATTGAAAAAAATATAAAGGTTTATATGACATGACAATATAATGACACAGTATCCCTAGAAATATGCATGCCAATGATCATTTGTCTGCTCCTGTATATTTTGCCAAATTAAGGAAACAATGTATTTATTCAAGAATAATACAAGTCAAAACATGTACACTTGTGCAGTATTTAAATTTGGGTGATTTGGCTTGAAAATATAGTCATATTCACATGCATAGAAATAGCCATATCAAATATGTGAATTTACTTCAGTCATGATAATTATACTTTGTAAAAAAAAAAAGGGGTCTAGTTTAAAAGTAAGTAAATGCAGATATAATTGTTTACATATCAGCGCAAGATGTATTTTTGAATATGTTAGAAAACTTGAAATTTCATTCAAAAAATGTGAGGACCTTATCCCCACCCTGTTTTTTAAACACAAAACTAGTACCATTTGTATACTGGCATTATATTGGGGGGGGGGGAAGGATTATGATAAGCCAATTAAGTGGTGTGTTATCATTAGTTTTCTCCTTAATCAAGTACCTGGGCATTGGCGGGGTGGGGGTGGTGTATGAACCTAAACATAAATGTCTAGCCAGAACATACCACGTGGTAATTGTAATTTCTTCCATGTTCGACAGTATTACACTTTTTTCTTATGCTTTATTGGTGCTAAATAGATTTTCACGACATCTGTCTAAAGATTTTTTTTTCTTCGAATTTCCCTCCTGTCATGAAATATCGCATTTGGAATGTTTCTCATTTTATGCAAATATATAAGGGTGATGACCGCTACGATACACGTACAATATAGTAAATGATCAGATTTTAATTTTATTTTGTAAATGAGCGTGAAAAAAATATTACATTTTAATGTTAATATGGATGTTTTTCACTTTCGATATTCATTGTTTGTAGACGTAATGCCCAATAGTCATATTCACTCCGAAGTAAACCGGATGTAGATCTTTGGATTCGTCGCCTTTTTGTGGAAGCAATGTTATATGGTGAGTGGACACATTAGTTTCCCCAGAATCAAGTGCCTATGGGAATACCGTACAGATGTGAAGTGTACATGAAGTTGGTTAAACAGAGCTCATATTTGTCAACACACTTGAAGATGGATACTGGTGGCACACTTATAAAGTGCGAAATATGCGGGAAATTGTTTAGCCGGAGATTTAATTTGTTATCACACTTGAGGATACACGCTGTTGAAAAGCCATTCAAATGTGAAATATGTGGAGCACTGTTTAAACATGGTTCTAATTTGTCAGCACATTTGAAAATACACACTGGTGACAAACCTTTCAAATGTGGAATATGTGGGAAATTGTTTCGCCAGAGGCCTCATTTGACAAGGCACATGATGATACACACTGGGGATAAACCGTTCAGTTGTGCCACATGTGGGAAATTGTTTAGTCGGAACACTAGTTTGTCAAGACACTTAAAGGTACATACTGGCGACAAACCCTACTCGTGTGAAATATGTGGGAAAATGTTTAGACGGAGTACTCATTTGTCAACACACTTGACGATACATACTGGAGACAAACCATTCAGTTGTGAAATGTGTGGAAAATTGTTTAACCAGAGGTCCCATTTGTCAAGACACCTTAACATGCACACTGGTGAGAAATCCTATAAATGTGAAGTTTGTGGGAAATTGTTTAGCCAGGGCTCCAATTTGAAGGAACATTTGAAGATACACACTGGTGAGAAACCTTTCAAATGTGAAACCTGTGGGAAATTATTTAGACAGAACTCGAGTTTGTCTTCACATTTGACCATACACACTCGTGATAATACCTTCATGGTTTGAATATACACAAAAGACAAATTACATGGGACCTATAAATAGATGCTTATGTATATGTGACAATTATTAATAATAATCTTAATAATAAGACTTATGGTGCTTTTGGCTTAATTTTGCAGTGGCTGATAAGGTTTTTACTTTTCTGGAAGAATTCAATAACTTCCCATTCCTTGAGCTAGTCACATGAATATGAAAATTCAATGTAAACTGAGTTGTAGTGTGTAACATGTGGGACCTATTGTACTTGTGTTTCTGTTGTAAGTCTGCATACGTATTTTTAGTTGTATTTAGATATTATTTGAGGAAAAGAATTTGTTAGGACTATTCAGTGGAAATGGAAAGTGCTCATTATTTGAACTCAAAAATTATTATGGAACTGTAATTTGTCATGGTTCTTAGATCACCATTACATTTTTGGTTTTGAAATTGCTTCTTTCTCTTACTTACTTTGTGACCATAGAGTCCTAACAAACAGTCAGTCTTTTATCTTCATCTCAGCTCTACCAAAGGTCAGCTGATTTTTATCATCAAAGATTTAAAACTCATCATGACCATATTTGATACTTTATTATGTGTACTTCCTCAAACAATTCCTGTATTTGGCCTAAACGCAACAGATTACAGCAATAAAGTAATCAGTTAACAGCTTGTATACATGCTTCCCTCAATCACTAATATGGCCACACATCATTCCACCAGTTACAACAATTGATGGTTCCAGCTTGTTTCCAGGATAAGAAAATCCCAAATGGTAATTTAGGATCATTTGTATGTTGATGCCACGTGAGTACTAGTTATTGGTGGCGCTCTACAGTTTATTTTGCATAGTGTTAGAATTTTGAAGAAAAAGAATTTTCCATGCTTTCCTCACTGGTTATACTGGCTATTTAAAAAAGACCTTGTATATCTTAGGTATAATTCAAAGAACCTTTAATTCCCGTTATTTTTATGGGTGTAATATGGGTTATAGAGTATACAGCTTGGTCTTAATCCTGATGTGCACCTTTCAAAAAAGTACTAGCTCTACTTAGTCATTTTCACTTCTTGAACTTCAGAGGTAAATTGTATAAAAAAAAGAGCCAATAACTTTTTTTTGCATTTTATATATTTGGTAATTCATTCATTGTACTATCAGATGCTGGTATTGTCTAGTCTGGCAAAATTCATTGTCCCTATTTTAATAGCTGCTATGGATAGTGTACTTTAGACTAATTGAGGTTGATTTTTTTAGCACAAGGGAGCAGTCATTTTAGTTAGCAGTGTGCTTAAATCATGTACAATTTCCAAAAGTACAATATTCAGAAAAAAATATCACCCACATTACATTAATGTAGCATAGAGGTATGCCAATATTTTCTCCATTGTACAAGTTTTAAATGCGAACATCTTCACCTTACATACGTTTATCTCTCAAAAGTACATAATAACTGGTGAGCGTCCCCTATTGTAACCCAGGCAATTAGCAGTTCCTCATTCATAGATCACATGCATTGGTTTTATACACAAAGTTTACATCTTTTGATAGAGGTATGATAAGTAGAGACCTTCATAATGTTAAGGGGCCTACATTGGGATAAATTTTAATAATTTACTTGTTTTCCAACATATGGAAAATGAATTCCCTCATTCATCAGTGGGATTGAAGTTTCCTCATCAAACTAGATCTTTTTCTTGACAAACATGGTGGGCACCTGACTTAGAATATAAGAGGGGCCCCATATTGGCAGTTGGATTGTTTTAGCACTGTTCACATAGATAATTAAAACATGAAAACATCGTATGAAAATGGCCATGACTGTCTCACTGTCTGCTTGTCTGTTTCTTTGATAATACTTTACAAGTGTGTATAATTATTTAACATGAGACAAGAAAAATCTCAAACTTCATTTTGCTCTGTGAATAATCCCAGCTTTGACTATTTACTTAGTTTTGGCTCATTAGATTTTCATTTTGAGTCATGAAATAATGGCTCTTTAAATTTTCAGATATTTAGAACATAGGCACTGAGCATTAAGAGGTTGGTGTTAGGACTGGTTGGCCTGGTGTCAGGATAATGTGACTTGGCGGGACATCATGCTACATGTCTGTGGCATGATGTCTCAGTGTTAGACATCGCTATACACCACACTACAGACATCATAGTGATACATTAAAAAATCCAAATCAGAAACACACAATCACCCTAGTGTTTTTAATAAAATCAAATATAATGCATACTTTTCAATCAAGTACTATTATTCATTACAGTAGATTTATATGG
Organism: Sinohyriopsis cumingii; assembly: GCA_028554795.2. NCBI lineage: Eukaryota > Metazoa > Mollusca > Bivalvia > Unionida > Unionidae > Sinohyriopsis > Sinohyriopsis cumingii. Next base: position 65,212,310 of record CM068837.1, on the reverse strand, counting down.
ATAGTGTGTATTTGATTTGGATTGTGTGTATTTGATTTGGATTTTTTAAAGTTGCATAAACAATTTGAGTCATATTGCTACATTACCTGCAGTGTGGCAGTTTATATTGATTTCTAGTACTGCAGAATCATGCTGCAGACCTGTGATATCATGACTCACCTAGTTGCATTATCCCGACAACAGTTCAGCCAGTCCTAACACTAACCTGTTAATGCTGAGCACCTAGCAAGGAAGCTGTTAGTACCATTTTTATAAGTCTTTGATATGACTCGGCCAGGCTTTGAACCTACGACCTACAGCATGCGACGTGGGTGGACGCTCTAACAACTTAGGTCACCGGAATGGTCTATATCTGGATAGTGAAGCTATACTCTCTCTGTACAGTGCTTCCAAAGAATCAATCAGTTTAGTATCTTCTTACGTCATGTATTTAAAATTATGTTCTTGGAAAGGAGAAAGTGATGTTTTGTGTGAATATTTGCATGTTAAACAGTGTTGCTATACAATACCATTTATATATATATATATATATATATATATATATATATATATATATATATATATATATATATATATAAAAGGTATTATAAAATTCACATCTGAAAGGAACAAATAAAAATTTATTGTTTTCCAGTATTATTAAACTTTAAATGTCTTTTAATCTGTGAAATTCCACTGTCTCAAAATACAATGAAATCAACAGTTTCACCCCCAAACCACAAACTTTACAAACTTCTTTCCTAGTATAAAATGAGAGGAAATACATGTAATAATAATGATAATAATCTCTAACTGAAATGTGCTTAAGTTGCTATGTGTGGTTTACTTTTTGACATTCACTACTTGTATGTACCTCACAACCATTCCTTATAGTCATAAATATTTAATGGAAAATGAAAGAAAATAGGAAAATCATTAATAAGAGAGATGAAAAATAATGTTTCTTGAAGTTCTGATATTGCTTGAAATCTTGCATTACTTAATATTGAGAGTCATAATGTTTAAGTTGAAAGGTTAAAGTGACTTCTATTGCCATGCTTCATTTAGAAAGGTGGTAGTTGTCCTCCTGCATGTATGTCTGTCCCTTCGTTAGTAATGGAGTATATCTCCTGTGCCATTAAAGATGCAGGCAGATAACTTAGGAATATGATTGATGGTACTCAAAGTGAATTCAAAATGTTAAATTATGACTTTTGGGATGGGACCAATATCTTGGATGGCTACTGTTTTGAAAATGTCTAAATATTTTGAAGTATTGTAAATGGAAATCTAAAGGTTGGTTTGTGTCATCTTCAGAGTCAGGGCTATGACATGTATAAACTATTCTTCTGGATTACAGTTTGGTCTTGCTCAGCTACATACATACATACATACATACATACATACATACATACATACATACATACATTGTAAATATGAAAAGAGATTTATATTTAATTTGCCATGTTTGTTTGTTATTTTTTGTATTTAATGATAGTTTGTGGGTTCTGTAAAATTGTATATTGTAGCTAACCTTGTCCAAAATCAAGTTCATTGTGTTAAATATTAGGATTATTATCTTGTTGTGAGTCAAGGACATTATTTTATCATGTCCTTTAGTATAATTTTATTAACAGACTTTCTAATAACAACTAGAATTCTTCTAGAAAAACGAACTTTTGTCCTTTATCCTGCCATTTCTTTCTTGTATTGTTTTTTTAATTTAAATTTTGTTTACTATAAAATGCTTCAAGATGTGGGCAGGATGGGTTGTATTGTTGCTGTGTCCAGTATTTCATTTGGGCTGGAATTTATTCAAATATTATTGGACAGAGACATTTACTGGGAATTATAGTGAATTCAGACAAGGATTTATGGAATTATAATACTGTGATTCAAGTTCATTCAGAACTTTAATCATTCGGACTTGTGTTATACGATTCTATGATTTGAGGGGGTTATTTAATTCTCAGTACCCTAAGTTCTTAAATTTCACTTTACATTCTTGGAAAATAAAATATTTATTGACTTTTACAAAACTTGTTGCTTTTCACTCTTTTCTGTTACTTTGTTTAAGGCATATAATCGTAATATTTCATGGACTGATTAAATGACAGAATTTGTTATATCATTTTCATTTGATTGTAATAAGGACTTACTTCTATGTGTGTTATTGCTTTTGAAGTGAAACAATTATGGTAATTAATGAGCTGCTTGTGTTTATAATTGAACAACAAAAAATATGTTATGATCACTGTGGATAAAATGAGTACGGTACAGTAAAATGCCGCCAGATCAAGCAAGTAGGAGCAAGTAAGTGGACATAAACACCTAGTGAAAAGACCAGAAGTCCCAAGAAAGGCTGGGGAGTGAAGATTGTTCAATAGCGTTTACCACATTATTTTGCACACATTGTAAGATTTTAAACCATTTGGATTAAATTTACAAGAGATTACTATGCTAAATTTTCCACTATTTATAAACTTTTTTCATTTGCAATTATTTAGATTTGTATTTTTGTAGATTTCTTTTACAATTGTTTCTTCTTCCAAGTACTTTTGCACCAACTGAGTAGTTCATTTTGCTTTGTAAATATGGTAAGTATCAATGATTTCGGACAGTTTTGTATTAAAATAGTTTCAAATCTGCCCATTAGGTATAACGGTACCAATTGCGCAAGTCCAGGTGGGCGGAGCTTAAGGTGTATGGAACATTGTATTCAGAATTAAAGAACAAAACTAGCTGTGATTGGTGCATTATGTAAGACTTGTACTTTCTGTTTGGCTTAAAAAAAAGTTGAGCCTCTTGGCAACATGTGAGTTTGTGTTAATTTCTATCTAGATCATATTTTGTATTTTTTATGATTTTTTTAAAATATGGTACACATGACTGAAAATGTGCTTGTTGTGACTAGATAACTCTTACCCCTGTCTAGTTCCAGTAGAGTTATCTCTCTTAAATGCAATGGAGTACCTGGTTATGTCATTGTCAAATTGACAATCTAGCATTGTTCTATAGGACAGCGTGTGACATGCATGCCCAAGTAGGACAGAAAGTATATTTATTTCACAAAACATTAGCATTGAGGTATATGGAAAAACAATTGGTACCGTGATACCTAAAGGAAAGAATAGCCTCACAGTGTTTCCATAGAAACGCATACATGTGGGCGGCATTTATGAACTATACTAGTTTGATGTAGGAAAACAAATGTATGCTGAACACTTTTGGTCAAATATTGAAAGTTCTTTAAGAACAAAATGTATGAAATCTTTAGAAAATAGCACAAGATGGCTTTGGATGGGGACTTTTGATAACTATAGCTATGATAGATATAAACTTGTGTTACCTGATGCCTTTATGTATGTGCTGTTACCTCCTAGATTGGAATGCATGCAACAAAATAAGTTATGTAAACATAATATAGTTGATTTTGGCCAAATATTGGCTATTGTACCTGCAAAAGATGAAAAATCATGTGTACAAAAACAACTATCTTGTTCTTGTAAGGCATGCCATAAACCAGGATAGAGAACATTCTAAGTACACTTGTAGATAGATCACTTGTACCATGTGGGATGTTCTGGCATGAGTAATTTTTAGGTAATTTATTAAGGATTTGGTATTCCTTCCCATTTTGATTTGAATTGTCCTGCTCTAATTGTCCCTTCTTTTTTTTTACACTCTCCTGCTTTGAAATTGTTCATGTAGTTAGTTCAGTTCTCTTGCATTCCCTTTTGTTGAAGTAGCAGTGAATACCAACAAACAAGAACAGTTTCCTTAAGTCAGCATTTCCCATTGGCACTTGTATAAGCCCAATTATAATCTACTATTGACTTTCAATTAATCCTATTTCTTTCTGTCAAGCTGCTCCTGTGGAATTTCCATGTTTGGTCCAACATTACAGAATGATAACCATTTTAGTCACAAAGTGCGTATTCATTCCATTCAAATCCACACTGTCCTTGAAACTTTGCATCCCATCGCAAGAATCCAAATTGGCATGAGATGATATCTGCATGGTTATGGAAGGCTGCACTCTACATGCCGGCATTGTAGAAAATATGAACTATGTGATATGAAAGAGCTGCGTCATCTTAGAAATTAAAATTACATGACTCTTGAGGTCTCCACTAAACATAGGAGTCTAAATGTTAGGTTCTCACTTTGTCAGTAATGTATTTTGAGATAATTTAATTGCAATGAAGTTAATACAGGTTGTTGATGAACTCATCTATATTACATGGATAATGTATTCAAGGTTACCACACCTTATGTATATCATTCAGTTATCTCCCTTACACCAGTCATAACATTTCAAGGAAATAAAATCTCACATTTTTAGTGACTGATTATGAAAATAAAGAGAAGATTTGTGAAGTATTATATTAGCCCTCAATCTTGATGCAAATGTAAGTAGAAGCAATTTGATAATTTCTCACAGTAAAGTTTACAAGTTTAAAAACTGATAAGGTATGTTCTGCTTGGCTCTGAGATAAGTTTCTCTCTATCTTATGCCAATTATTATTAAATTCTTATTTAGAAGAAATATACTTTATATGTATCTATATTATCTAAATTATTCACCCTTTTATATTAGATGGAAATGAACACAACTTCACTTGAAATTTGGGTCCTGTAAGGGATGTTATAGCACAGTTGCCTTTGGGCTGTCCTTGGACCTGTTGGGCCCTGCCCCATATATTTGTCCAAGGTAAGGTCATCAAACTTTCACTTCTCATTTTTCGCATTGCTGATTTTGCCACCTTTAATTCCTTTATCATAAGCTACCTCTCCCTTTTAGATAAACACTTTCCTCCTGTTTTTAACTCCATTTGATGTGCTATACTTAGTGTTTATATTTGGCATTTTTCTGTATTTTATTCCCCTAATTTCACCTCCCAATCCAAACATAACCACTTAGAAGCTGCGATTTACTATATTTGGTGACTGACTGGCTTATTGAAACAATTTTATTCACATTACAAAGGAGGAAAGCTTACTATTTGTGTTACAAAGAGGATGGGTAGGTGGACCTTTGTGTGAGGACTGGTGGTTAGTGACCTCTTGTATCTGTAGATAGTGTAAAGTGGTCAAAGCTTATACTTTATAATAAGATTGGGCCATGTCCACCTGTCTCTGATGTTAAGTTCTGCACCTACCAAACAAATATAAATTCCTTTCTTTTAGGTGAATTGTACATTTTGAAGTAGGACAGGTGCATACTATTTGGTACATTGACCTTTGACCTAGTTATTACATAATATGATATAATGTGATTTATCCCATATCACCTATGTGAAGTTCAATAATTGCTGATATGAATAAGATACAACTCATAGTTGAAAGAATTCATTTTATTTCAAAAGATGATTTTGATGGTGAAGCAAAAGTATGAAAACAATAGTTCAAACAGCTCAATGACATTTCTATACACATTCATATAAGACATAGGTTAGTACCTCATCAAATTGTTTTTCACAAGTGAGACTAAGTATATTTGTTACTTATACAGTCCCGAACTATTTCACAGATTATTGGAAAAATTAAGGTTTGCTATAGGTATAACGGTACCAATTGCGCAAGTCCAGGTGGGCGGAGCTTAAGGTGTATGGAACATTGTATTCAGAATTAAAGAACAAAACTAGCTGTGATTGGTGCATTATGTAAGACTTGTACTTTCTGTTTGGCTTAAAAAAAAGTTGAGCCTCTTGGCAACATGTGAGTTTGTGTTAATTTCTATCTAGATCATATTTTGTATTTTTTATGATTTTTTTAAAATATGGTACACATGACTGAAAATGTGCTTGTTGTGACTAGATAACTCTTACCCCTGTCTAGTTCCAGTAGAGTTATCTCTCTTAAATGCAATGGAGTACCTGGTTATGTCATTGTCAAATTGACAATCTAGCATTGTTCTATAGGACAGCGTGTGACATGCATGCCCAAGTAGGACAGAAAGTATATTTATTTCACAAAACATTAGCATTGAGGTATATGGAAAAACAATTGGTACCGTGATACCATTAGCAGAATTGGAAAAGAAAGGGAGCAAACTTTAAGCTTATTTCAACACAGAAGTTGAAGCGACAACTAATAGACGCTTCTAATTAGCATATCGAAAACCTGGATCTCAGGTCTTAGGTTGTTCAGGGATCCCTGCAAATGAAAGCTCAAGACCGGCGGTGGGACTGCAGAACCATGTAGCAAGAGGGAGAATGGTGGGCAAGGTTTAGTGACATCTAAGGACTGCAAAATGCTGGTACGGATAGTACTAGCTGCACGCCCGGGTGGGTAGGGGTGGGGGACATTCCTCTCCTACAGAACGGGATGTACCTTGAAATGAGACGGACAAATATAGCATAACGGCACAAAACCCTTTTGAAAGAACATTCAGAACAAAGAACTCCAAATGAAATCGGCAAAGAAATTAAGGGTCCACATGATAAGAGAAAAATGGCTCTTCTCTAGGTTTCCCACGGTCGTCACTGTTATGAGACTAATGTCGGAAGACAAGTAAGTTGTCCAGAAATCTCCGCATTTATGTATGCTATAGGTTTTCAAAAAACATTCGTGGCACCGCGGCTGAGTCCAACATCGTCCCTGCGCTTGCTAAGGTAAAACCGATCATGCCACTTCAGGACATCCCAGAATCAGTGAAAGACAAGAAATCCAACAACGGCAATACCGCTACCCCCCCCCCCCCCCCAAGACGGTAGAGGTGGGAAATCAAACAGAAGCTTCCAACCAACCTCAGTCATAAATTGTGCTCAAGAATCCGGTGTTGGATGAGCAAAAGGACACACCTACTCTGGCAGATTCACTACATAAAAGGAAAAGTACGTAGGGGATACAGGAATGGAATCCAACCCAGAGCCTTAATAGGTGGTAGTACAATCCGAAGATCTAAGCAAAGGTTATAGAAACCAGGCCCACTTTAAGTCCAGGTAAAGGGAAGAGAGTACATCAGCTGAGCTTTTTATTGGGATAAATCAAACTCATAGACTTGTTGAACAAAACATAGAGCAGCCCTGACTACATTAATAATAAATACCTTATTGTTTTTGAACAAGAACACTCCAACACTGATGGGAAGGATAGGGGAAGCCCTCACCAAACACACTTTTAGAAAAACAGTGTTATTCCAAAGTACTAACCAGCAAGACGTGCTGGATTGGGCTACTAAGTGCCAACAATCGGATGAGGAATATAAAGTAAATGTGACAAACGAGGCTGATGCCTCCTACAAAAATCTCTTCAATGAGATCGTTATGATTTCAAAAAGACTTCAAAAAGTAATCAAAATAAAAAGGCCCAGAAAAGGGATACAGCTCAGATTAGTTTAAAATAAGATGCCATTGTACTGCGTCCTTTAAGAACCTGACTTAAAGACGATGAAAAACCGTAATCTCACCCTCGTTTGGGCTGAACAAAGACGAGGAAAGTGAGCCCCAAACTAAAGAAACAAGGCCAATCACAACTGATGAAACAAACCTCATTGACGACCTGGCCCTGGAGTAGAGTACAGTGCCCCATCACCCAATATCTGAACACAGTGGAATATCCCTAACATCATAACCAAGACGGGACTGAACCTCAGAATCTTGACCTTGAAGATCAGTGGTATTCAAGAGAGAGTAGATTATGTGACTAAACTCTCTCGCGAAGAAACATATCATTCAAAGACCAGTAGAGAGCCTAGATGCTCCAGTCATAGCGAATGACTCACAAACTAACCAAAATTCGGTGTTTATTACTATCATAAGAGTGAACTAAAGAAACAAAATGGGGAGGAAATAAGAGTCACACCAACCATGTCAGCGTCGGTCGTACACATACTCATAAACAACTGGCACAATTTTAACGTATATATATCAACAAGTTTCACATACTAGGAAAACAAATTTTATTTTAGATTTAAGCAATATGTTCAGCATAGCAAACGAGATTGATAGAAGCACATGGTACACAGAAGCCGACAGAGCTGCAAATAAGTTAGGTAAGACCTTTATTACAGCAACTATGTAGACACATGTACAGTAAATAATGGTACTAAACGAGAATACATTCACATATGTGGTAATAATAGGATAGGCCGACTAGACGCATACCACATAAAAGAGGGTAATAAGAAAAACATAAAAGATACGAAATACTGAGTGATATGGCGGAAGATGATAAACCCGTTAGACTTATAATCAAAACAATAAATAAAACTAGGTGGGTGAAAGGTATCTGGACAATGAATAATTCATACTTGAACGAACAGAATATGTAAACTTAAGCCATCATAGAGTAGGTCAATTTACAGAAAATTCACACTGACATATTACAACATTGGGAACACACGAAAAACAGAAATGAAACGCACAAGCAAAGACGCCAGCAAACTAAACAATTACAAGACAGTGGATAAAGGCAAGATATAGCGAGATACAAAATAAAAATGGTATTATAATAGATGTTGACAACAGAAAATTGAAGAACAAATGAATAAAGTAGAAAATTACAAGACACAGGTGGGCAAAAATAAGGGCCGGAAAATTCAGTGACTTGTACACAAAGAGAAGAGGCATCTAAAGTCGAATATAAATCAAGAGGGGAAGGAAAATGAAAATAGAAAGATACAAGTGAATAATACAACCTAAACAAGAACATGGAAAATCCTAGATAAAATACAGAACTATTACAAAGAGAAATATACATCGCAAGTAGTGAATGGGGATATTATAGGGTCTATGGGACTTATCATTAAAAACACCCCTGGGACAATATAGGGTCTATGTAAATTTAACATGGAGAAAAATCGTGGGACAATATAGGGTCTATTGGAATTAACATGGCCAAAAACCCCTGGGACTGTATAGGGTCTATGTAAATTTAACATGGACAAAAACCCTTGGGACTGTATAGGGTCTATGTAAAATTGAAACAGGGAGGGTCTCTATTTTTTAAAAAATAAAAAACAAAATAAAAATGGGGTAGGCAATGGAAAGGCTATTTCTTTTCGAGAAATATGGGGGCCCTGAAAAGGGCCTTTGGGTTTTCTTCTTTTTCTTCTAATTTCTTCTTTTTCTCCACCAAGTTCTTATTTTATCTCCTACACTCTTTTTCTTCTTTTTTTCTCCTCCTCTTCTTTCTTCTCTTCCTCTTCTTTCTTCTCTTCCTCCTCCTCTTCTTTCTTCCTCTTCTCATTTTCTTCTTTTTCAATTTTTTCGTTCCATTTTGTGACGATCGTCGATAAATACCTATGTATCTATAATCAGCTGAAATTCCTATGAAATCCCACTATCTATTTATAGCTCCAACTTGTGGGTTTTTCCTTTGGAAAATCCCACTATCTTTTTATAGCCTCAGCTTGAGTGACGTTCCTGTTTATGAATTCTAGTATATATGTATAGCTACAAAATGTGGAAATCCCCAAGTCGATATTTATAGTCTCGAAATTTCCAGCGTCAGTGACGTCACTGTACTGAACACTAGGGATAAAATATCAACAGTGTTGCAAGTGGCTGACCTGAATACGCGCTACTGTAGGTAGGTAGGTAGAGTGTATCTGATAGGGATAAAGTGAGTTTTATACGGACAAACAGAGACCAATAGACACACACAACGTACGCGCGCAGACACACACACACACAAACACACACAACGTACGCGCGCCGACATGCTCACACACACACACACATACTCACACACACACACACACACACACACAACGTACGCGCGCAGACATACTCACACACACACACACATAAACACACACACTCTAAAATAGATAAAATTAGTAACTACTTACAATATCAACTTCTGTGACGATCGTGGATAAATACCTATGTATCTATAATCAGCTGAAATTCCTATGAAATCCCACTATCTATTTATAGCTCCAACTTGTGGGTTTTTCCTTTGGAAAATCCCACTATCTTTTTATAGCCTCAGCTTGAGTGACGTTCCTGTTTATGAATTCTAGTATATATGTATAGCTACAAAATGTGGAAATCCCCAAGTCGATATTTATAGTCTCGAAATTTCCAGCGTCAGTGACGTCACTGTACTGAACACTAGGGATAAATATCAACAGTGTTGCAAGTGGCTGACCTGAATGCACGCTACTGCAGGTAGGTAGGTAGAGTGTATCTGATAGGGATAAAGTGAGTTTTATACGGACAAACAGAGACCAATACACACACCCACACAACGTACGCGCGCAGACACACACACACACACACACACACACACATACACATACACACACACACACACACACACACACACATACAGAGGGAAGAGGAGAAAACAAACCCCAAATATACTATCAACACAGAAGGGAGATGATACAAACCCCAAATAAACTATCCACACAAACGTACGCGAACGCATACAAACCCCAAATATACTATCAACACAGAAGGGAGATGATACAAACCACAAATAAACTATCCACACAAACGTACGCGAACGCATACAAACCCCAAATATACTATCAACACAGAAGGGAGATGATACAAACCCCAAATAAACTATCCACACAAACGTACGCGAACGCATACAAACCCCAAATATACTATCAACACAGAAGGGAGATGATACAAACCCCAAATAAACTATCCACACAAACGTACGCGAACGCATACAACCCCAAATATACTATCAACACAGAGTGAAGAAGTAAAAGTTTTTGAAAGCACCTAAGCCCTCACCTGCAATGACCAACTCTGCCAAACACCTACACCCCACCCCACCCCACCCCCCACTCCCAACACTACAAAACCCATTTAACCCGTTATTTTATGGCATCAGTGTGTGATTTAGGAAACATCAAGACACAAAATAATGGAGGAATAGACTGACTATTGTTTACCGACTTGCATGCCTAAAGAGCGTGCGTGAAGGAAAACATCCTTCCATTTCAATTCTAACTAAAACATGATCCAGAGGGATAGAGATAGGTGAAAGGGCACAATTTCATAAAGTGTGAGTAGAAAACAAAACACGCCATCCTTATTATACAATGTCAAGACCAAGAGACACTTACGTGTTCTTTCTGGTCTATTCTCTTTTAGAAGGTAGTATGAAATTTCACATTAGGGCCAACGCATCGGCTCACATTGTCAATTTTTCCATTTCCATGTCGGGTTTTTTGGGGACACAAGAGCAGCCAGCAATCCAGCCTTCATTATCTACACCTTGAAAATTCCTTCAGGTTATTATTTTAGTGGTGAACATTTCGTGGACACTATTGCGGACAGGTTCAACTTAGCCTTTGGCAAAGTACTGAACAGAGCCAAAAAAAGTGTGAAGATTGAGTACCATAAAGTGGCTCATCGTCTCGTGATCAAATTTCAAGATACGGACACATTGTCCCTCAGGTTCAATGGTAGTTTGTTTGAAATTTTGGGTGGACATGCAGAAATGGTCGCAAACAATATGAGCCCCAAGATCAAAAGTAATATGGATTTTTACAGAGCTTTTGGAAACCCGGTAGAACTGAACCAAGGACTTAATTTGATCTTTGTGTATTCCGATGTGGTGGAGTACAACGTGGTGGGACACACCTCTGTGCCGTTACTGCGTGTCATTCCTTTCAAAGTGGATAGTACCACAAACAATGACCAGGAAGGTGCAAACACCTATCACGTACACCGTGAATTTGTACATCCTCACTATTTACCCGTCAGTAAGTCGTATTTAGACACTGTCAACATTGCTATAAAAGGAGATCTGGGACAAAATATTCCCTTCTCCAAAGGGAAAGTTACAGTGAAACTCCATTTTCGAAAACGGTTCTCTAACGAATTGTAAGTCAAGACAGCGACGAGTGACATTTTCACCCTATAAAATCCGGCCAGATCCGTGTGGAATTTCAGTTTGGGGTTTGTATCATCTCCCTTCTGTGTTGATAGTATATTTGGGGTTTGTATGCGTTCGCGTACGTTTGTGTGGATAGTTTATTTGGGGTTTGTATCATCTCCCTTCTGTGTTGATAGTATATTTGGGGTTTGTATGCGTTCGCGTACGTTTGTGTGGATAGTTTATTTGGGGTTTGTATCATCTCCCTTCTGTGTTGATAGTATATTTGGGGTTTGTTTTTTCCTCTTCCCTCTGTATGTGTGTGTGTGTGTGTATGTGTGTATGTGTGTGTGTGTGTGTGTCTGCGCGCGTACGTTGTGTGGGTGTGTGTATTGGTCTCTGTTTGTCCGTATAAAACTCACTTTATCCCTATCAGATACACTCTACCTACCTACCTGCAGTAGCGTGCATTCAGGTCAGCCACTTGCAACACTGTTGATATTTATCCCTAGTGTTCAGTACAGTGACGTCACTGACGCTGGAAATTTCGAGACTATAAATATCGACTTGGGGATTTCCACATTTTGTAGCTATACATATATACTAGAATTCATAAACAGGAACGTCACTCAAGCTGAGGCTATAAAAAGATAGTGGGATTTTCCAAAGGAAAAACCCACAAGTTGGAGCTATAAATAGATAGTGGGATTTCATAGGAATTTCAGCTGATTATAGATACATAGGTATTTATCCACGATCGTCACAGAAGTTGATATTGTAAGTAGTTACTAATTTTATCTATTTTAGAGTGTGTGTGTTTATGTGT